>CM076572.1:615055182-615655182 GCA_034641835.2 Pinus albicaulis
ATCCTTGGGATTATAAGCATGTGCCTCAATATATTAAAAGGAGGTCCACGTGATTTACCCTTCTTTTTTTATTTATCATACCTGTCAAGCCCACATTTCAGACATATCTCTTTCTCTGCACATTACCTGTCAAGCCCAAATTTCAGACATATCTATTTCTCTGCACATTCTCCTCTATAAATAATACAATCATTTTGTAATATCCCCAAAGGGAAATAACCAGTAATACACAGAAATATGCCAGACAGATATAGAAAATACAATGCCGGAGCCAGATCATAAAACAAGTACACATAGAATACCAGAAAGCTGAGCCATTTTATTAATCTGAAAGTACATAGAGAGGAGTACAAGAAAATCAGAATGAGTGCACCTATCCTTGCCCTAGGCAAGTGGAGACCCTCTCAGACAACAATGGCTGCAAGATAAGGACAACGTCCTAGCTGGCTGGAGACTACTCTGAAGACTGAAGCTGGAATGCACTGAAACTATGAGCTGAAGACCAAAAGGATAGCTGATATCAATCCTCCAATCCCACACCAATGAAAACGCTGTCCCTGCTAGTGACAGCACAGGAACAGATGGAGTGCTAGTGATAAAACCCTCTAGATGAATGAATCAGCTCCTGGATGCTGGAAAACGCTGTCAAGCCCCTCTAACACAATCCTGCTCCTCAGATCAGCGTCCTCCCTGATGGATCTGCCTCCTGTATGCTCAGATCTACTGGATCTGAAGCCTCCAAACCAGATCTGCGTCCTATCCCTCCAGATCTGCGTCCTCCTAGATCAGATCTGTTGTTAACCCTTCAGATCTATGCTGGATCTGACAATATCTCTTCAGATTTGCAACCTCTAGGGCTGGATCTGATGTTATCTCTTCAGATCTAGGCTAGATCTGCCAATATCTCCACAGATATGCAGTCTCCCAAGCTGGATCTAGTGCTATATCTTCAGATCTGCACCATACAGAACTAGATCTGCAAATACCCTTCCAGATCTGTGACCGCCAAGTCTGGATCTATCAATGTACCTTCAGATCTGCGTTCCTCTGCCTCCCAGAACAACGTCCTCTCTCTAAGCCTGATCTGCGTGCTTCCTTCTCCTGGACAGCGTCCCTCCTTCTCAGATCTGAACTGCGTCCTTCCTGGAACAGCGTCCTCTCTCTCTAAGGCTGATCTGCGTCCTCTTTCTCCCTGGAACAGTGTCCCTCCTTCTCAGATCTGCGCAGCCACCAGAAGGGCTTCTTCCTCTCCAAACCTGCACCAGAAACTACTGCTACTTGCTACTGGTATTTCTGTTTATTACTGGTTAATCCCCTTTGGGGATATTACATAGATTTAGATCAACTTTAAAGTTTAATTTTAGTTTTAGTTTAATTTTAATTTTAACTTTAGTTTTAGGATTTAATTTTAGAGTTTAATTTAGATTAATTTTGCTTAATTTGCCTTAGATTTAAGTTTCAATCTAGATTTAGATTTAAATTCAAAAATATAAATATAAATATAAAATACAAAAATATAAAAAATTTCAAAATTTCAATAGTCAAATGTGCTAATTTTGTTTTTATTTAAAGTTTTGACTATAGAGATATTTTCTGGATCGAAATTAATTGAAGCATCATAAATCTGGAAATCTTTCAAACATCTGGCATTTTCATTCATGTTTGTGGTGTTTTTCAATTGAATATCATTAATCAATCGTGTTTTAATAAGCAGCAGTTAGTCATCACTTACTGGTTTATAATTGCATAACGGGATTCTGTTTGACTCCATTAGGCACTGGTCTTAACGTTTAGATCTGTGGAATCTCGCTCATTTTATCAGGTATTTGATGTTCTAGCTGTGTCTCCTGGATTTATCCTTCACTTCATAATAGGGTCTACCTCCCTTAACTTGCAAGGAGACGGTTTAAAGAGAGAGATTGGGGATAAAGGTGACAGCCCCCAATCTGAGCCGTTGTCGCGGTGCCCTGAACAATCTGTGCGACAACATTTTTTGGCGCCGTTTCCGGGGATAGAGTTTTTCTGTCCTTGGTTTTAACGACATTTTATAATCTTCAAATCTTCTTTCGCCATTCATTACCCTGTCACAAGGGATCACATTTTCTGGCGTCTTTCATCTCTTCATATTTTCATCGTCTTATCTTTCGTCATATCGCTAATCATTTCATCATCGTATCGTATCTTTAGCACCTGGACATTTTGGTTGGCTTCTTGTTTGGGTGGCGACTCCACTTATTCATTTTATTACTCCCAGACAAGAAATCTTTCCTTGATATCCATCTGCTATCTCTCGATTACTTCTTCTATTTTTAGAATTAGTTTCATGTTCAAGTGGCGACTCCAATTCTTTTATTTCTTACAAGAGTTCCTGCCAAGAAGTTCGCTTCTTGAGGACCTTTTGACTATTCTTGAACACGGATCTGTTTCTAAAATCTTAAAACGATATCATGGATGACATCTTTCATGGCATGCCGGAAGAGGCCACTTCAAAATTGTCTTTTTTCTCAGGTGGTGGTCCAGGCACTGCTTTTATACATCTAAGGATGGTCAAACTTTTTATACATAAATATTGTCGTCCTTCACAATATAATCATGAAGATGTCAAGATACGTGTCTTTGGCTACTCTTTAAAAGGTGATGCTATCGATTGGTTTCGAAATTGTCCTGGAGAGTATTGTTTACAAGACATCATCAATGCTTTTACAGATAAATATATAAAGCAAAATGACCCGCCTTGTGTTTCCAATATTATGCAAAATAATGAAATTGATTTTGTAGAAGATTCAGCTATCAGCAGGAGTTTTCCAGACAATTCTCGGGACCAATCCACTTGTACCATGACAGCACAAACCCATGATAGTGGTGAAACAAAAAAAAATTGTCAAACCAGTGTTGATAACGATAAGAATCTTGTTAGTGAATTGATTCAGATGGTTAAGGACATACAGCTAAATCAAGCTCAGGTAATCAAGAATATGGAGGCCAACCAGGCTCAAATCATTAAGAATATGGAACTTAATCAAGAAAAAATCATAGTGGATCACGCCAGGGAAATTGGTTCTATGCAGTGTAAGTTATTGGCCTTAGAAGAAAAACATATCAAGGAAATGACGATCATGAAAACAGGTTAAAAATGATGGAAGTTAATCATTCTAATCAGATGTCTCTTCAACACAATTTGTCAACTATTGAAGAAAGGCATGCCAGGGAGATGAGTTCCATACAGAAGAAGTTAGAAAAAGTGGAACGATCACACATGCAAGATTTCCAAACCAGGTCAGATTTGTCAACAGATGATGGGCCTCCCAGTTTGCTGAAGCAGTTTCCATCTCATCACCCGGAGGTCACTTTTTCCATCAAGGAAGAGTTAACTATGGCTACAAAGGATGTTGAAAAAGACCAAGCTTATGTGTCACCTTTAACAGAGTATATTCAAAATAAGATTGGTTGCGCTCTAGGTTCATCAAAGGTTTTGTACAAGGAATTTCAAGATAAGGACAAGAAATCTACAGTAGTCTCATTGTTAACATCACAACCCACTCAGACGAAGAGAAAGAAGAAGAAAGGAAGAAGTAAGCGGTTTGATTCGTCTGATGGTCGAGAGCAGCTTGACATTCGGATAAGACAGACTCCTACATTATGCAAGATCGGCCATGGCACATCTGAAAAACAGCCTACAGACTTGCCTGAAAGTAGGCAAATGCTCAGCATACACTATATTGAGCACATCTGATGCCACAGGGCATCCTCTGTATCGTATTTCTAACCCTACTCCTCGTTATTTCAGCATTTCATTTTGCAGTTAGAGTAGATTTACTTTTCATGTTAAATAGAATAATAAATAAAAAGAAGAGCTTCTATTTTTCATGAGCTTAATGTTATATGATGATATTTGGATGGACGCTACTTATGTAATCTTGTGTGTTGCTTGGATGCAGATTCTGGATTCTCACATTCCTTCAACGAAGCAACGTGTCCCCAAGTAGAGCCAGATGTTGACCACACTTTGTCAACTACCCCATAGCAGTACACCCCCATTTTTTCAAATGGGATTCGTCATGTTCGACGTGGTTGCGCCATTCAGATTCCATCATCCAGATTTCATCATCAGTCATCAGACGACAGTTTTTATAATGATGTAAACCCATTCTGCATTTTCTGATGTAAATGATCTAAGTAAGACCGTCCATGTCTGTAACAACCTAGGTAAGCCTAGTATGTTGTTGATGACTTCCATCCTAGGAGGTTTTTTGTCTCACTGATTCACGAAAGTGATCGGCAGAGTTTTTCCCTCCAGCCTCACCCCAAAGCTAGGGTGGAATTTGTCATCAACATGCTAAGTGAGTCCTAGTGTTTTTTATCGAGTCCTTGTAAAAGTAGTTTCAACTACTTGGTCTACTAGATCATGTTTTGAGTCGCAGAATTGGGTATTTATTTGAGGGTCTATACGAATGGGTTTTCCCCCTTCATGTATTAAATGTATTATCTCATGTAAAATAGGGTTGGAAAAATAATTATAATCCTCTCTTAGTCAATTAATTAAATTTTCTGGTCAATTAATTAATAAAATCCTAAACCAGAAATTTAATTAATTTAGGGTCCTAAATTAGGATTAAATCTTTAAAGGCAAAATTTGTTGGTCCTTGGAAAATGATTTTTGACAGCCCTAGGCCAAGGGAATATTGAGAATTTTAAGAAATATTGGACCCTTGGGCCCTGGTGGTTAAGTCAAGGTCAAAATTTTGGGGTAATTAACTCAAAAATAATATTTTTGAGTTAATTAAAATTGAATTAAATGATGAATTCGTTTTTTCCCCAAATTTTTAATTTCGACGTTCCGGATTAAAAGATAATTAAATCTTTTGGACGGTTGAGATTATTTTGACGAGGATCATCCAAACTAGCCGTTAGAGATCTAGTCCTATAAATTTAGAGGTCTTTGTCATTCTTGAGTCATCCGATCTCAGAATCGTGCACTTGCTCTTAGAAGCTCTTGTAAACTTTTTGAGGAATAAAGCTAGAGACTTTGGGGTTACAAATCTGGATGTTCCTTCTCAGATCTATGTGGTGAATTCTCTCTAAACTCTGCTACTTGGTTTCTTGCATTTTATGGTTGATGGCCTTCATGGATTAATCTGCATATAGGTATCTTATGCGGTTTTCTGGGTTTATAAAATAACATTTTGATTTTTTTAAGGGTCTCATGTTGTTTTCTTAAATCTCTATCAGTCTAAAGTTCAGATCTAAGTGTGCAGGGAATTTTTTTTTAAGATTGGGCGTCTGGGGAAGTCTTCGGTTGGACCAGCCGACTCTCAATAAACATAAATCTGATAAGCTCTTTATTTGTTAAATTCCAGGTCTATCTTACGATATTTGTGATTTTGCAGGGTTTCGAAGGCTTGTGCCTCTCACTAAAAATTTTAAACTTCTGAAAATTGTGCTAAACGGATCTAGATCTAACCATGAGGGTTTCAAATTGTAAATTAGTTGTAAATTTGTAAATTTCTCAGGATTGTCAGGGTTTAATCATTAAATTGGCATGTGTGTCTTCATATCTGACTAATTGTTGCAGGTTACAGGTTCAAATTGAAATTTTTTTTAAGATCTAAGGCAAATCTGGCTTCCAAGGGCCAGATCTGGCCTCAAATCATCTCTGTGGGCGAGATCTAGACGTTATTGAATTCAAGGAGCATATGAAAAATCTGTTTGCTGGGCATTTTAAATGAGTATTGGGTTCTGCATTAAGCTGCTATCGATTTCCCTTAAACCTAGCCGTTCTCCCTCCTTATCCAGCAGATCTATCTCTGCAAACTGCTCTTCAATCTGCATTTTTCCCCTTTGCAAGCCATCGATCTAACATCTGCATTGTCAAAATCGGATTTCTACCATCATTCCTGTTTGACGTTTTCTTTCATCTCTGCCCTCACTGCAGATTGTCTCGCTGCCGTCCTTTCTTTGCTGCCTGTAGAACGAAACACGTCAGCTTTCCATCTGTTTCATCGATCTGCAGCATCATCCGCACAGCGTGCCTCTGTCCATGGTAGCCATCTCCTTAATTCGATTCTTTCCACGCTGCCCTTTTCTTCACATTACAAATCTTTCAAACGAATTTTCTCTTTCCAAACCCTCTCCACGCCGTCCAAGTCCGCCCTCTGCCTTCACGCATCGACTCTTCCTCTGCCAGCCGCATCCATATCCCTCACGCGGTGGTGTCTCCTCACGTCCGACCTGCAAAAACAAAAAAACAAAAAACACATACGCAGATTTGAAGCCCGTGCGTTTCTCCTCACGCCGTCTTTCTCAGCTCCGCCCTACCTGCAAACAAACAAACCAGCATTAAAAAACGCGCGCATGAAATTTCAAATCCTTTCGATTCGTTTTCTAACACGGGATTCATTTTTCAATTTGTATACAGGGTAGCGTAAGTTTAAATCTTAGGTTTCATCAAAGTTTCGATTTTATTTTTAGATTCTAACTTAGTCAAATTTTAATCCGGTTCTTTTAGATTTTTAAGTTAGCATAGATCAGCGTCGGTTCAATTAGATTTTCGTTCTGATTTTGTTGTGTTACCCTAGGTGTAATCGATTTGTAATTTAGTCTAATGATTGTGTAGGTTAGTGATAGACTAGCGTTAGATTTTTTTTTTCCATTTTGACATTAGCATGAATTTCGTAGCTTTTAACTTTAGCTTTTAATATTTAATTTAGCCTCAGTTTAACTTAGCTTTAATTTAGTTTAGATTTTAATGTTAGTTTAGTTAGTTTAGATGTTAGATTTAGATCAACTTTAAAGTTTAATTTTAGTTTTAGTTTAATTTTAAGTTTAACTTTAGTTTTAGGATTTAATTTTAGAGTTTAATTTAGATTAATTTTGCTTAATTTGCCTTAGATTTAAGTTTCAATCTAGATTTAGATTTAAATTCAAAAATATAAATATAAATATAAAATACAAAAATATAAAAAATTTCAAAATTTCAATAGTCAAATGTGCTAATTTTGTTTTTATTTAAAGTTTTGACTATAGAGACATTTTCTGGATCGAAATTAATTGAAGCATCATAAATCTGGAAATCTTTCAAACATCTGGCATTTTCATTCATGGTTGTGGTGTTTTTCAATTGAATATCATTAATCAATAGTGTTTTAATAAGCAGCAATTAGTCATCACTTACTGGTTTATAATTGCATAACGGGATTCTGTTTGACTCCATTAGGCACTGGTCTTAACGTTTAGATCTGTGGAATCTCGCTCATTTTATCAGGTATTTGATGTTCTAGCTGTGTCTCCTGGATTTATCCTTCACTTCATAATAGGGTCTACCTCCCTTAACTTGCAAGGAGACGGTTTAAAGAGAGAGATTGGGGATAAAGGTGACAGCCCCCAATCTGAGCCGTTGTCGCGGTGCCCTGAACAATCTGTGCGACAACAGGTCCTTAATTCCATCCATAATCAGTCGCTTGGCATACCTAGCAGCTTCCTTATGCTTCCAAAGGAGATTCGGATCAGTCGGTGTGGCCAGAGTTTTCTCTACATGGTCTCTAAGATTGTATGCCTCAAGGATTATCAAGATCCTTTCCTTCCAAATTGAGAAGTTGGAAAGGCCATCCAACCTGTCCTGATCACGCAGTCCATGAAGAGCCATCTGCTCAAAATGTGTCAGAACTTCCTTTTCTCTTTGCTAGAGAAATGGATCTGAGGCCCTTGGCAAAACAGGCACCTTCTGCTCCCTCTGACAATTGGTTTCACTCCTTGGAAATCTGCCAAATCAACTATGATTCAGCTCTCTTTGATCCTCTGATCAATCTGCAAGTTTCTTTGGCTAGAAACTTTTTGAGAAGTTGATCTCCTCCCGCTCTTTGTCACTTGTGCTTAGGCTAAAAATTTGAACACTTCAGAAATTTAACCCTACTAGCACCTTCTGAATTTCTGCAACTTTTCTTCAGTCTTTTCTGGATCGGACAGATTCAGATCTGCATCACTGGCAGGCTTTAGACTAATCCAGCGTTGTTTCTGAGCTACCTCTGCGCAGTAATTGTATGGGCTTGCTAGGAGACAGCGTTAGACTGCGTCACCCTTCCCTCTACGTGAATCTGCCTCTGAAAATTGCGATGTCCCTTCAGATCTGCTTTTCCAGTTGCTTTCTACAGTTGGAACCTTCAGTCTCTTGCTGGTGACCCTCCTAGATCTACAATTCCTCTGATACCATGTGGAAATTTCTGAATCTTACACTTATGCAGAAAATATTACTGTTAATCTAGTTATGCTCCTCCTAATAAGTTATTAACTGAATAAATTCAAGTTAAAATCGAAGCAAAACACATAACAGATCTCCAGCAATCCAGGTCTAGAACAAGTACATGCACACATAGACAAAGTGACAGTTATTTCTGGACAAGTAGTCCCCAGAAAAACCCAATGCAAGAAAACCAGTCTTCTGGCTGCTAGAGGGTTTTATTATTAAGAATTTTCTGAATACAACAAATCTGGGTTCCAGATTTGGAAAACCCGACAGATAAATAATAGATCTACAACTCACTGGCTGTTCTGAAGCCAAAATAATGACTAATCCACACCCTCAAACAGGATTTACAAGACTCAACCAAAATTAAGCCCTAGAAACCCCAGCGCTGCCCCTAAAGCCTCTGCGTTAGCCTCTGAAGCCCCTGCGTCCCTCAGCGCTGGCCTGGAAAGGGCTGCGTTACCCCAGACTGGGTGACGCAGTCCTTACGCTGCCCCTTAGGGTCTCTGCGTAACCCCCGAGACTTCTAGCTAAGTCACGTTGTCCTTGGAGGGACTACGTTGTCCTTGTTGTTGTAGCTTCCCTGCTTCTCTGCGCTATCCTCTGAGCTGATCTTTGCCTCTTGTGTATTCTAGAACCCGGGATCAAATCATCCTCTTGGCCTAAATTCCCCTCTCTGCAGCTGAAGCACTTCTGAGAATTCTTAGCAAACCCGCCCTAGAATTTCAGCTTAGCTTCAGTGCTCTGCCTCTATATGTCTTTACAAATGACCCCAAGCCTTTCTTTTATACTTTTCTCGTTGGGAAACCAACAACCAAGATTAAATCTTTAATCAATGGCTAAGATTAAAAGAAAGCTTGATCCGTGTGACTTAAGACAATTTCATCACATGTTTAATTAAATTCACTTTAATTATTTAAGTTCTCTAAGTTTTAACTTAGGAAATACATTAAAATAATTAATTAATTTTATATCTCCTAAACCAGATGAAATTTCCCAAATCCATTTCTGGGCCTTGTAGATCAAGTGTACTCTAGTCCTTCCTCAAAATTTGGGAGCTAGAGCACAACTCATGCTACCCCAAATACACAAAATCTCAACAAGGGTGGCATTCCGTGAAAGTAAGAAACCTAATAGGTACCAAGGGTACCTAGTAGCCATGAGTACAATTGTGCAATCTGAGCCTCGATCATTTGAAGAAGCCGTAAAGCATCAAGTTTGGAAGGATGCTATGCACTAAGAATATGAGTCCATTATGAAGAATGATGTCTGGGAAGTGGTCCCGAGACCAGAGGACAAATCTGTTGTCACCTCGCAATGGCTCTTCAAGAACTAGCATGGAGCCTATGGAAGTGCTGAAAAGTACAAGCCAAGATTTGTTGCCTGAGGCTTCTCTCAAAAAGAAGGCATAGATTATGATGATATATTTGCACATGTCGCCTGCTATACCACCATCCGATCTATCATTGCCCTTGCTGCAACGCAAGGATGGAGTCTCCATCAGATGGATGTGAACACTGCCTTTCTTCATGGTTCAATCAAGGAAGAGGTTTATGTGGAGCAACCCCTGAGGTTCGAAGTCCAAGATAGAGACTCATATGTATGTAGGTGAAGAAAGTTCTCTATGGGTTGAAGCAAGCCCTCTATGGGTATGAGAGGATCGATAGCTACTTGATGAAGTTGGGCTTCACTCGAAGTGCTGCTAATCCAAACCTTTATTTTAAGGTTGATAAAGAAAGGCCTCTCATTCTGGTTCTCTATGTGGACGATCTCTTCTTGACAGGTGCTGACCCTCTCATTCATCAATGTAAGAGGGAGCTAGCTTTCGAGTTCGAAATGAAGGGCCTAGGACTGATGCACTATTTCCTAGGCTTGGAGATCTGGCAAAAGCCAGGTGAGATTTTCTTGTCTCAAGGAATATATAATGTGAAGTTGCTAGAAGATTAGGAATGGTGGATTGTAATTCTGTGTCGACACTGATGGAACTCAACTTTAAGAAGTTGTGTGGAAGCGTTGTTGGGCCCTAGCTGGGAAATCCCACCGAGTATCGACAACTCGTAGGGGCCTTGATGTTCTTAGTGAACTCCCATCTGGACGTATGTTTTGTAGTAAACACTTGAGTCAACATATGGTTGAGCCTCATCACATTCATTGGATTGGTGCCAAGAATATTTTGAGATATCTTCGGGGCACAATCAACCATGGGCTGAGATACACTACCGAGAGTTTGAGACTCCATGGATATACCAATGTCGATTGGGCTGGCAGTGTGGTGGATCATAAGAGCACATCAGGATGTTGCTTTAACTTGGGTTCTTCTTTGATATCTTGGATGAGCAGGAATCAGAAATCGGTTGTTGTGAGCACTGCTGAGGCCGAATACATTGTAGCGAGTATGCTCTGTTGGTTGGTTGAGAAAGTTCTTCAGTGAGTTGTTTGGACATGTACTAGATACCACTGTTATCCTTTGTGATAACCAGAGTGGGATTTGTCTTTCTGAGAATCTCGTGTTCCACGATCGATCCAAGAATATTGATATTAGGTACCACTTTATCCGGGATATGGTACAGCGAGGCATCATAAGGCTCGATCACATTGAGACTAATGAGCAAGTCACAGATATTCTCACAAAGCCCCTGTGGAAGGTCAAATTCTTAACCTTCCATGAGAAGCTTGGAATCATGGAAAGACCCTATTGTGAGGGTCCTGCTTGAGTTGGACAATGGGCTCTAAGAGCTCCAGGGGGCTTGGGGATAGTTTCTTGGAGCTATAAGCACACAGAGGGCTAGGCTTGCCGAACCTTGTTGTGCTTTTGCCCCACCGTCATGATGTTGAACTGGTTCTCCCTCTCTTTTATCTATGGCCCGCATGCATCCTACCCATGGAGTTTCAGACTCATGGGAAGTACCTCTCATTTGGCCAATGAGGTGGGAAATGTGGATAGAGGCCAATAGCAAGACCGATGGACACATCAGAGATTGTCGTACTCTCTATATCTAGGATGGGATTTGTCCAACACCTTAATCTGGGATCAAGTCTGATGAGGTTCTTACCTCTAAACTGACTTCGGGTCAGTAAACTAACTTCGAGTTACTATGTGACTCTCTTGAGTCCAATTGAGGTTTTATCCTCTAAGCTGACTTTGGGTCAGTGGAGTGTGATGTCTTTGTGACTCACTCTCATTTGTTTTCCCTCAAAGCTGGAAAAGCATGTTACAGCAGGATGACACAAGATTGCAGGATGATGATGATGATAGTACACGATGGTACTGATGACAGGATGGCACAAGTGGACAAATGGAGTTCTCCCTAGTAGAGAGGGAGTGTTAATTTTGGGCAACTATGACATTATGTGGGCGATCCTTCGTCAAGAAGAACTTTGTGTCACTAAGAGACAATACAACACCGGATCAAGTAAAGTGAAGAAGGAAGAGGAAGAACATGTAGCCTTGGCATCAAGGAGGCAACAAGGGAGAAAGAAGTGGGATCTATCAAAGATCAAGTGTTTCCAGTGCGACAAACTAAGACATTTCGCCAGCAATTGTCCTCAGAAGAAGAAAGACAAGGAAACTTCTAGCTCCAAGGCTGTTGTGGCGAATGATGGCTCTGAGATGACGTCGCCATGAACGCTCATGAACCACAAAAGTGGGGCGACATGGATTTGTAAAGCAGCTACAGAGTGTTTGCGGGATCCTTGAGTAGCCCAACTCTTGGATCACATCCGTGCTACGGGAGCCTTAATACAGTAGCGGGACAAGTGAAGCAGTGAGTGCAGAGAGTCATAGATGGAGCAGAGGTAGAGCTGGATACTGAGATGGAGCAACGCAGTGCAGATGCAGCAGCAGCATAGCAGCAGCAGCACAAAGGGGCTAATGTGACTTCAGCAGCGCAGTGCAGGCTGGCTTACAAAGAGCAGAGTTGTAGCAGTGCAGTGGCTTTAGGAGGACAACACAGGGCAACAACCTATGGAGCTTCACTGATGAGGATACAACCCAACTGACTTGTCTGTCAACGATTGGGCAAGAGTTTTCAGTTTCTTCTCTCAACAACTGAGATGCAGTGCAGCAGTTGACAGCATGATGCAACAAATTGAGAGGGAGCTACAATACAGATGTGGTAGTTGTTGATTTATGGTAGCATCATATGTGTTCTAGCCTTGTAATTTTGTATATAGGCTAAGACACATGTATTCCATAAAACCCAAAAATGGTTTTTCAAAATTCCACTTAGAGATGATTTAATTAAATTAATTATCATTTTTTAATGGTTTTCTAAGTTTAAACTTAGGGAAATTGATTAATTAAAGTGTATTAATTAAATCAAGTTTGAATTTTCTAGACAAAGTCATGGATCACCTCCAAGTTAATCTTAGCCGTTGAAGGGTCAACGAAAGATTACAAGGAGGGTGAGGGGCCTATGGAAAATACACTTGACACTTGAGCCATTGGGCATTTTCGAGTTGTGAGAGAGAAACACAGCTCTTGATCAAGAAAAAATCACTAAGGCTGGGTTTGCTAAGTGATTTGATTCAGTGATCAAATTCAGAGGGGCATAAGCAGAAATTGGTCAGGTGGACCAAGAATACATTTTAGAGTGAAACAGCATTTACGCAGAAGAGAGACAGCGTAGTTTTCTGCAAAGGTGACGCAGTTCTTGCAGAGAATCATGCAGAACCAACGCAGTGTCTCTTGGAGTCAGTCCGGAGAAAGCTAGAGGCTGGGGTTCTGAGCCAGGAGGGCCAAGATCCAGCTTCAGATCAGCCAGATCAGTTGTAGAGAAGGGTGATGCAGTTCCTCAAGCTTGCTTACGCAGGCTTACGTAGTCCAGCGTAGGAAATCACGCAGAGGCAGTGAGGGCTTCACTAGTGCTGTTTTGATCAGCCGGAGACTTGCTGAGTGAGGTATATCTCACAGTTATTGTTGCTATCTAGATTTCTCTTAAGGGTTTGCCGGATGTTGGCACCCTAGTTGTATTCAAGATTCTGATGCTTAATAATACAAACCCTCAAACCTGCTGCACCAGTTTTCCCAAGTTGGGTTTTCCCGAGGACTTAGTCCAAAAATAACTGTGTCAATGTGGTTGTTTTTCATTACATTTTGTTCAGTTTGTTTTAGCACTTAGAATTATTCCGCAGTATTATTTGTGTAGGCTGCTTTAGTAATTACTTCAATATTTCACTGAAATGAAATAATTATGTAAAATAATAGAAGAAGTAATTCAAATTTGTTGTAGTAGGAATCCAGATCTAGGATTTTTCACAACAGTGACGGTGGCAACGTCATGGGCAGTAGTATGGGAGAGCAGCAACAACGCATTGATGAAGGGCAGCAGGCCAAGCATCAGCGCAGAGACCCACACCAGAGATCATTGCAGGACTTCGGGGTGAATTAATGTTGTGCTAGAGCAGTGTCCACGCTAAGAGGGAGTGTTGAGATTTTGAGTGTTGGGGTAGCTTCGAATGTGCTCTAGCTCTCAAACTTTGTGGAGGGACTAAAGTACATGATATCTCCAAGATCCAGAATGGGATTTGAGAAATTCCATCCGCTTTAAGAGAAAATTAATTAATTAATATTTGTAATTAAGGGCCCTAAGTCTAACTTAGGAAAATTAAAATATTAAAGGTAATTAATTTAAACATGTGATGGAAATGACTTAAGTCACACGGATCAAGCTTTCTTTAAAACTTAGCCATCGATTCAAGATTAGATCACAGCCATTGGTTTCCCAACGAGAAAAGTATAAAGGAAAGGCTTGAGGTCAGTTGGAGAACACACGCGGAGGCAGAGCACTGAGACTAAGTTGGAATTCTAGGGTGTGGTTTGCTAAGAATTTCCATAAGTGTTTTAGCTGCAGCGAGGGTAGTATTGGCTAACGGAATGATCTGATCCCAGAGCCAAGAGTCAGCAAGAGGCAGAGAAGCAACAGGCAGAGCAATGCAGAGGGGGCAGCAACTACGCAACAATTACATAGCAGTTGCGCAGCGTAGAGGGCTTCAGTGCTATGCAGGTGTTACACGGGCCCAAAAAGGGCAGCACAGAGGCAGTAGGAGGCCATCAAGGCTTACGCAGGCCTAGCTAGGGCAGTGCAGGGACTGCGTCACCCAGTCTGGGGTTACGCATGCCTCTCCTAAGTAGCGTAGGGGCACCAGCAGGCTAACAGAGCTGACGCAGAGGGCTTCAAAGCAGCATTGGGATTTATGAATACAGAAAGGGGCTAAGTTTTGTAAATCTCGTTTGAGGGTGTGAATCAGTCCAGTTTTCTATCTCCGGAACAGAGGTATTGCTGCAGATGTTTGTATTTCTCTGTCGGGTTAACCAGTAAGGTACCTAGATTTGTTGTACTTAGAATCTACTTAATAATATAAACCCTCCAACAGCCAGAAGACCGGTTTTCCCGCATTGGGTTTTTCCGGGGACAGTTGTCCAGAAAATCTTGTGTGTCACTTTGTCTATGTGCATGTATTCAGTTTAGATTTGTATATGTGAAGACCGTTAATGTGTTTACTTCAATGTTAATTTTGAAATTTAAGATTAATAACTTGATTAAGTAGGAGAAGTATAACCAGAATTAACAATAGGGTTTCTGCATAAGTAATATTCATAAATTTTCACACTGGGCACATGACAATATGTCATACTTCCAAAGATCCTAAAGTGACTCACTTCAGGCTTGCTATCAGTGAAGACACTTTCTGGCATGATCTTTCCAAATGCATTGTAAGGAATCATGTTCTGAACATACACATTTGTATTACAAACTTCAGCCCACAGAAATTTGGGCATGTCTTGATCATACAACATTGCCCTTGTAGCCTTAACAATAGTCCTATTTTTCCTTTCTGCCACACCATTCTGCTCCGAATTGTATGGAGCAGTCCACTCTCTTTTGATACCTTCCCTTGCATAGAACTTTGTGAATTCCTTATCAGTATACTCTCCACCATTGTCTCAACGTAACACCTTGATCTGCTTTCTTGTCGTATTTTCTACCATAGCTTTGAACTTTTTAAAACGACTAAAGACTTCGTCCTTCGTCTTCAAAAAGTAGATCCAGGTCTTCCTAGAATGGTCATCAATAAAGGTGACGAAATATTCAGCACCACTAAGAGCTCTAGTGGACATCAGTCCACAGATATCCGACTGTATCAAGCCCAATACACTCTTAGCCCTATTGATGCTCCTCTGATACGCTGCCTTGGCATACTTTACCAACGTTCACCCTTTGCAGACATCGTCTCTCTTGGTGCTCAGTTCTAGAACTCCTGTGACAGTTTTCTTGAGAATCTTTAATGCCCCATGATGCAAATGTCCCATTCTTCTGTGCCATAGTTCATTCAAGTCCCTTTCATATGTGCTTCCTATTAGTGCCATTGGAGATTCGAGCTGTAACTTATAAATTTTGTTGCTCCTACTCCGATTTGTGCTTTCTTCTTCCAACTGAGGTGTTTGACGTAAACTATGTTGCCAATGAAGTAAACGTCGTAACCTTTGTTCTAAGGTTGAGATACTAAAAGTAATTTCATCCTCAACCTAGGCACATGCAACACATCAGTGGCCCGAAGCTTATTCCTAGTCTCGATTTGAAATACTACGGTACCTCTTCCAATAGGAGTAAATTTTGCTTTATTACCCATGGTCATTTTAAAGTTCATCTTCCCTTCTCGGTAGTTGAAGAAACATTCCTGCAATCCCGTCATATGAGTAGAAGCCCCACTGTCAATGTACTAGACTTCAGGAGAAGCAGTGCTTGACACACAAGCAAACTCTTCTCCCAGTCTGGATGCCAAAACAGAAATCTCGTGATGCATCTGTTCTTCCATGCTTCTCTTCCTCTCTGGAGAACTGCATGAACCCTTCCAAGTTGCCGCAGCAAAGTCAGGTTTTCGTTCACTTGCCGGTTCTCTATTCCTGTTACTCATCTCTCGCTCTCATACCATGTGAAATTTTCAATCTAGAAAATATACAGTTGCAGTGATAAATTAATTCTCCTACTTATTATTCCAATAAGTTATTTATAGAAATATATCAGTAAATTTCGAAATAAATACTATTGCAACATTCAAAATTACATATGCAGAGAATAGAACTTTAAGGAACATAAACAGAAGAACCAATCACATGTACACACTATTTTTGGACAATTATCTCCAGAAAAACCCAATGTGGGAAAATCGGTGCAGCAGATGAGGGTTTTATTATTATTCTTCTGCAAATGAATCTTTACAAGGAATACACTGGCAGATATATTTAGAAAACACCTGAGACAAAAATTTCCGGACCCTCTGAAGATTTTCTGACACCTGGAAGAGCCTCTGACTCCCTCTATGTCTGTCTGCGTGTTTCTCTGCGTAGTCCCTGCGATGGACTGCATCACTCTGCGTGGGTTCACTACGCTGCCTTCTGTGGCCCTCTACGTCCCTCTGTCCTCGTGTGCTCTGTCAATGCTGACTTCCTTCCTTCTGCCTTTGTAACTCCGCCTTGCAACTCTCCCTCTGAAATCGAATTCTATTCCTTCATAATCGATTTCCTTCGAGTACTAAGTGTATGCCAGGCTTACTTTCCAAATGACCCTCAAGCCTTCTTTTATAATCTTCTCGTTGATGAATGAACAACCCAGATTAGAAGTCTAATCAATGGCTAAGATTAAAACTTGACTTGATCTTCGTTCTCTAAGACTCACATTGTGTTATTAATAACCTTTAATTATTTAATTTCCCTAAGTTTAGACTTAGGGTTTCCATTAAAATAAATAATTATTTTAATAAGGCATGAACCGAGTGGAATTTCCACAAACGGTTTCTGGGTTCTTTGGAACACTGATGTCCAAACCTCCTTACAAAGTTTGAGACTTAGAACACTTTCCGATGCTACAAAAATCAACAGGTGTATTCTTGGGAGAAAAGCTCAACCAATTATTTGCAGTTAAAAAACACAAATAATTAGTGGAGGAAAAAATACTCCCTAGAGTGAAACTCTTTAGTGAAAAATCATAAGCTTACCTAAGTGTGTTACATGGCTTCATAAGCATACCGGAATCTGTAAAGACCTTATCTTTCTGAATTTAACCATCATTAACAAAATTGATACTACACAATCTAGAGTGAGATTTTTGAAGCAGAATATATATCAATTGACTATTTAATACTTACCTAGAACCGTGTTTGAAGATGTTCCTGATCCGCCATGGCTCCAGTTCCCGTTACCAAACCGTCGTTTTCCTCCCAACCTATCTGAGGTCAACCTCTCCGGTCCCCAAATCCAGAAGACAAGTCTTATGGCCCCCATGCCCAAAACTCCAATAACAATCGAAATCACTCCATGACTTTGTTAGAACTCACTGCTCATGTCTCACGCAATTAGAACTCCTCTAACAACATCTAGGTCAGTTTTCCCACCTCACTACCCGTGCCCATCAAGTTTCCCCCCCTTCTCCTTTTATACACAAACTCCTTTCAAGATATTTATTAAAATATCCTCTTTTAATAAATATCTTGGATTTCTAAAATATCTTTAGTTTTATTAAAATATTATTATTTAATAAATATCTTGGATTTCTAAAATATCTTAGATTTATTAAATTATTGTTATTTAATAAATATCGTGGATTTCTAAAATATCTTAGATTTATTAAAATATTATTATTTAATAAATATCTTGGTTTTATTAAATATCTTGGATTTATTAAAATATCATCATTTATTTGCATAAGTCAATGCTTTTACTTTTCTTTGAACACAGTATTAGTTTATATTTATGATAGTGGTAGGTATAACTTTTACCTTACAATACATTCATTATATTCTGGTGAGTTAGGTATTTACTCAATACTTCAATAATTCACTCATTATTCTACACTGAGATTTTTCAAAATTGATTAGGGCATGTACTAATGCAGTGCACGTGATACATGCATATGTAGCTATCATATGCAGGTCTCATATGCATGCTAATATTTCTATGTTCCCTATAACTCGAGTTGGGTCATTACATAATCATTTTTACATAATGGCCCACTGGGCTGCAGAATTTGGGTTACATTTGAAGACCAAAGATGTAGATGATGACGAATTCTAAAAAAAATTCAGACTGCTCTGACATGTGTTTGGCTCATGGGGTAGTTGACACTTAGTGGTCAATAGGTTATGTGCACCCTTACACGCTATATAAATGAGAGCTTTTTCTTATTTGTGTATAAATGGTTTAGATCCATATGGATGCACATGAATATAAATGTTTTTCTTTAAAATTTGAATATTTTATGTGTTTTTGCTTGACCATTTTTGTGTTTGGTTCTTTTACCAGTTCCGGTCCAGTTCTAACCAATTGCCAATGCGAGGGGTCAACCAGTTCGATCAATGGTTTGGTTCTGATAACATTGCCTAAGATAACCCCAATTGATATTTTTATATTTTAAACTTATTATCTATTTATATTTCCAAATTCTGCATTTCACATTTTTCCAAAATTTCTGAGGAGCCATTTTTGAAATCTGTACTAGTTTCCACCTTCCATGCAATGTAGTATATAAAGGAAAATAATATGGGAATTAGAGGAGAGAGAGATAATGATATGAAAGGTAACTTTATGGTCTCCTTGAAACCATGTTCAACATGAGGCCCAAACCCAAGCAATAATATAACATTAATAACAGTTCTATTTTAACCTATGAGCAGACACTGTAATCGGATCCCTCTAGTATGACAACCCGAATTGACTAGTTGATTCCTCAACTATGACAACCCAAATCAACCAGCCTAAATAAAAATTTTGAGGACATAATCAGAAAAGACATGAAGAGTCAGAGTTGTCTTGTTTGTCAGAGTGGTGTTGAGAGTTGTCTTGTTTATCAGCTATATTTGTAGAGAATGCGATGCCTCCATTGTATTGTTTCAGATGATTTTGTTTATGCTTGTATTTAGCCATTAAGGTCATAATGTGGCATCTATTTAGTTGTATTCAAATTAAAGGCTTGTCCATACTTTGAAGGTGATTCCAAGTTTATTTCCGTTGTAGGCACAATAGTCCAACAGGGTGTTCCTCTATACATACTGCCTCAATTTTGATTTTGCAGATTTCACATTTATCTTTCCTGAAATTTCCTCCCATTCTTCTTGAGGCCTTTACAGATTTTTATGTAAAAAAATTCAGTGAAGAACTTCAAGTTGAAAACTTCAGTTGTGCTAGGAACTGTTACAGAAATTTTGAAGTAAGGGAAGAGTTATACCATAGCTCTTTCAAGTTAAAAACTTCAGTTGTTCGAGGAACCATTACAGAAAATTTGAAATAAGGGAAAAGTTATAGATGAAAAGTGAGACGAAAATATTGCTGAAAAAAAGTAAACATTTGCTGCAATTCTGCAGAATCTACCAAAAGTAAAAGCAACCCGCTTGATAAAATAGATTTAAAATTAGAATCCCAGATTCACTTAATAAAGGAAATAAGATTGGAAGCTGATTATAAAGATTTGACTCCTCTTATATTCCATTTCTAAAATTGCAAACAGCTTCTACCAGTCTCCTATCTTCTGAGATGCAGCAAATCCAGGTTTCACCCTCTACCAGAAATCAGTAATGGTCTAGTATTCGAAGCACTGTATTTTAAGAAACATTGTTCTTGAGAAACTAGAAGAAAACATCAATACCATGTCAAAAATAGGGAGTCAGATCAAGAGAAACAACACAGACAGTCCAAAAAGAGTTCATACAGAAATAGAGGACAGGAACATCTACCTGCATTGTTCATACGAGGCAACACTGGTTTCACAATTGACCAACTGCCATCTTCATTAACAACTGTGCCAGAAAAATGAAGTCATAATCACCTGCTTAAATTCAAAGCAATGTGACACACACGCATACACACACACACAGCAAAGCTTCTCTCCAATCTTCTCGAGCATAGAAATAAAATTCTGAAGCAATCCAGTTAAGTCTTTATTATTTTTTTAAAGCTTGATTTCAGTGAATGATAACAATCATCATCATCATATATTAAATATCACACAGCCATGCACATATATATCACACACAAGTAATATGCGTGATATATAGCATTTGACACACACACACACACACACACACGCACACACACACATATATATATAGAGAGAGAGAGAGACCTGGATTCCATGTTATCTAATCTGTATACATGTTGAACCACACAAAGAGATAGAAGTTAAAATTTTAATGCAATAAGAATTCTGAATTCTGACCGATTTCTTTTAGCAGCACAGCATTGGCCTCCGTTGGGGGGCGATCGAACACTCCTGGAACATCGGTCTTGAACATATAGGAAAATCCCAATGCTTGCAACACTCCCACAGACAAATTTTTTCTAAGATTAGAAAAAAAAGATTCATTACTTCGTGCAACAAGGGCAAGACAAAAGTGAAAAGTTTGTTGGGCAACAGGCTCATTACTTCATTGTCACTCTTGTCAGTTCATACATCTTTATCATTAAAAGAGGATACAAGGAAGACAACATATTGTGGCATCAGTTCCTGTGCAAGCTGGCGTATTATGACATCCCCACTTAAAATTGTGCAACCCTGATAAAACAAGTCAATATGAAAAAATAGTAAGGAATTGGTTA
Organism: Pinus albicaulis; assembly: GCA_034641835.2. Classification (NCBI taxonomy): domain Eukaryota; kingdom Viridiplantae; phylum Streptophyta; class Pinopsida; order Pinales; family Pinaceae; genus Pinus; species Pinus albicaulis. The sequence continues at coordinate 615,076,011 of CM076572.1, forward strand.
CTAACGTCTTACAAACCATGATATACGCCATACTGCATCCATTGACCAGCTATACAGTACGCTAACTTAGTTTCCTTCCATATGCAACATAAAAGTCTGTCTGTTTTATAGGTCTTCCATTCTCAGAAAGTTGGTAACCTGAGCGCTGTCAAACACCGCATCTCCATGTAACACCTGGTCAAAATAAGAGAGGCCATATTTAATAACTTATATTGTTCATTACCGTTTACCAGCAAAATTTATCCTTCAATGCAAATGTTCTGCAATGGCTTAATGTACCTCATTGTCCAGCAATATTTTTTTAGATAGTATTGTGTAGCTTCTTATCATTGTAAAAATAAAGTAGCATTGTCAATACTAATCACTGCAGGTCTAACTACTAGTTCTACATTCCGAAAATTTTAGTCACAAGCAAGGGGCTCAGCAATTTCCATTGGAATTGTCGTTTAAAGATGGGAATGGAGATAATAAAAACTGAAGATTAGAAGCTAAAGTTCATGCGTTTTTGTGGAAATCAATGTTGCAAACATCCTAATTTTATCACGAAAAAACTGTGAAATCTCGATTTTTTGGCCTAGCCGATGTTTGCCGATTTTTGCCAATATTTTCTCAATTTTTATGATCTTTTGGTTTTCCAAACCCTTTCCAATTTTCACCGATGCCGATTTTTGCCAATATTTTCTCAATTTTTATGATCTTTTGGTTTTCCAAACCCTTTCCAATTTTCACCGATGCCGATGTTTGCAACATCGGTGGAAATATGTCTTATGTTACACAAAAAAAAAAATGTACAAAAGGAAAACAAGGCAAATATGTACAAACAAGGCATCTTCCTTAGTGCTAGAAAAAAACTAAGATAAGATTAGATAAAGATAATTTTATTAATGTCCAATGAATGACCACAAAAGTAGGTCAATGGGACTAAAGGATACATCCAGTATGGGTACAACTGGGAGCGTGAACACAACTTCTAGAAAATGCCAAAGCTAAATCTAGGATAAAATGAAGAGACAATTCCTAAACACGCCCATCAATCCATAGGTGCATGTGATAAATGTGGTCATGGAGGGGGAAAGGATACAAGTGTAATATTCCTAATAGGAAAATACAGGAAATAACAGAGGATATGAACTAACTACAAATTGCAATGTCAAAAACATGCAAGCACATGAATTAAACACCGGAAATATGAACCAATATCTGAGCCATTTTATTAATATGAGCAGAATGGGTACAATAGATGGTGATAGTAGAACCTGGCCTTGCTACAAGCAAGCAAGGCAAAACTCAGGTGATAATAATGAAGCCCAAGGGTTGTAGCTCCTCCCCAATTTCTGCGTTGGCCCAATAAATTTTAGTTGTTGCTGCCAGATACGAAATGGAAAATCTACCCTCAGAAGTGCTTAGAAGATCCTGAGAAATTAGCTGGTGCACTTTCTCAACAAGGCCAACAAAACCCAGAAAGGGATTGGCCCGAAACCAACTCTCCAGGAAACCCACAAACTGGTGAAAATTGTCAACTAACTAGTAAAACGCACTGCTAAAAGAAAGTGGATTTTTGGCTTAAATGTTGCACGGATCACGCTGCAAATGCAAACACATAATCCTCTCCAAATACCCACAAAAACCCATAAAGGATTTGGGCTAATTCTGAGTGACGAGAGAGCCCACCAAATACCGCGACTGGCCTTTTGGCTAGCTACACGCACTGATGAGAAATAATGCTCCAAAAAATCTCAATTCCTTCATTTTAATGCCACTAAAATTCCACACAAAATCCCAAAAACCCAGAAAGGATTTGCGCTAATTCTGAGTGACAAGAGATCCCACCAAATAGTGTGACTGGCCCTCTGGCTAGCTACACGCACTGCTGAGAAATAATGCTCCAAAAAATCCCAATTCCTACGCTGTAATGCCACTAAAATTCCACACAAAATCCCCTCCAAATTCTACCTTCACCTCCAACCAATCTCCTCCGTAAATTAGTTTCTCACTTCCCCTGCGCAAATATTCTCTAGTGAGCTATACACACTGCCAGAATGGAGAAATTTGGCCCACCAAATGGCCAAGACTTCTACCCTGCGAACCACTACCAAAATTCCGGTCCAAGGTAGGAAATCTCTCTGCAAATCACCAAATCTCCCAACGCACTCTAGCTAAATAAATTTGTGATCCACAAACTGCCTTTGCGTACAGGAAGTGCGTAGAACTAAGTGAACACTTGCAATTAAGCTCTATGGAAATCATGAATTGGACTCCCCAAAGTTCCTCACTAGGGAGAAACTCGAATTTCTCTTAAATGAGGGTGGAATTCCACTTGGAACTCCTGTGCTAAACAACACTTCCCTTCTAGTGCTAAACAACTCCAAGAGATGTAATGTGAAGTGTAATAGACAAAAGATAATCCACAAAATGAGCCCATCCTCCTTTTAAAATTTCTATTCATGCCTCTAGACTCCCTTTTTTTTATTTTTTTTATTGGTGGGGGCCACTTTCCACTCCGGACTGAAACCCCAACTCCAAGCTCTCTCCGAATTGAATCAAAGAGGCACTGCGTCACTTCTGTGTGGGTTCCTTCAGGAACTGTGTCACCCCTTCAGAAAACTACGTTGTCTCTCTCTGCGTCTCTGCTATCTCTCTCTGAAATGCACTCTTGGTCCTCCTGACCAGTTACTGCTTCTGCCACTCTCTAAAACTGATCATTGAATCAAGATCACTTAGCAAACCCTGCCCTAATGATTCTATTCTGATCAAAAGTTGTGTCTCCTCACACAAACTCGAAAATGCCAAATGCTCAATGTGCTCAATTGTGTTTTCCATAGGCCCCTCACCCTCCTTATATTCTTCCGTTGACCCTTCAACTGCCAAGATTAAAACATAATCAAGGGCTAAGATTAACTTGGAGGTGCTCCATGACTTTATCTAGAAGATTCACACTTAGTTTAATTAATACCCTTTAATTAATCAGTTTTCCTAAGTTTAGACTTAGGAAAACATTAAAAAACAATTAATTAATTTAATTAAACCATCTCTAAGTGGAATTTTCCAAAACCATTTATGGGTTTTATGGAATACATGTGTCCTATCTTATAAAGTTACAAGGCTAGAGCACATCTGATGCTACCATAAATCAACACTCCCTCTTAGCGAGGAAAGTGCTCTAGCAAGACAACTCAATGTGCTGCTCTGACTTTTGGAACATCTGCTGTTGTGTTGTTGATGCTGCTCACCAACACTGCACAAGAAAATGCTGCATCTGTACTACTGCTGACTCTGCATACTGTTGCCAACTGCCACTGTACTGCAACTCCCTCTGAATTCTGCAACCATGTTGTTTCACTACGTGACCACTACTCTGCACTGCGCTGCACCACTTGTGCACTGCACTGCTGCAGCTCATCTACTGTTGCTGCTCAACTACTGTTGTTGCTGCACTGCTGCATTGTTGCTAATTGCAACAGAAAAACATCCGAAATTGGACAAGTAAATCTACAACTGAAAAATAAGACTAACTGCTGCTAGCTTCTGCACTAGCTCTCTGAAAATACTGCATTGTTGCTGCTCTGCATTGCGTGAGCACTGCACTGCACTGCGCTACTACTGATGCTGCTGCTCCCTCTCTGCGCTGATCAGGCTCTAGTACTGCTAGCTACTGCATTGTCTTCTCCTCTTCTGCTGCAACTGTCCATCCTGCTACTGTCTTAAGGTTGTCTTAGCTCACATGTGATCCAAGAGTCCGAAAATACTCAAGGATCCTGCCACTTGTAGATTCTGGATCTATAACTCCAAGTTAGCCCATTTCTTTCCTTTCGGAATATGAGCTAACATAGCACAATCTCTTTCTGCCTCAATCTTGGCAGCTCCTGCTTGAGGATCTTCCTTCTTCTCCATATCATTTTTCTTAAGAGGACACTTTGTGGCATAATGTTCCATTTCCCCACACTTGAAGCACTTGATCTTGGACAAATATTTCTTCTTCTGCTTCTGTTGCCCCTTTGATGCAAGGGTAGTGTTACCTTCTTCCTCCTTCTTGACTTTCGACCCACTGCTGCCATCCTCCAAATGGATTTTGAGGAGGTCTCTCCTCAGCTCTTCTTGTTGTAAGGCTACCCACATTGCTTCCCATCTTGGAAGCCTTTCTTTGCCCAGAATGCTTTGGACAAAGACTTGATAGTCTTCTGAAACAGAGTTCAGAGTGAGCCTTACCAGCTCCGAGTCTTTAGGAGCAGACCCCACTGTTGACAGTTGGTCTCGGGTATCCTGAATACGGCACAAGGAGTCAAAACATTCTCCCTTCTTCATCCTAGTATTCCGCATCTTCTCCTCCAAATACATCTTTAGTTGCTTGAAAGATCCTTGGTATAGCTTTTCTAGCCCTACCTACATCTCTCTAGCAGTGTTCTTTGCTGCTATGTGAGGTACAATATGATCCTTCACACCATCTAGGATCAATCGCTTGGCTCTTGCCATATTCTTCCTGAATTGTCTCAGTTGTGTTGCATCAAGAGTTTTTGCAACTGCGTTGTCTATGAGGGCTTTCAGATCATGTTCATCAAGGAGAAACTCGATCCTTGATTTCCAAATAACATAGTTGGAGGCACCCTCCAAGCTATCTTGGTCACGCAATCCGTCGCTGGCCATCTCCTCAATTGTCAATATCTTGCTCTAACCCTCTACTCAGCTAGACTTATGCACTCCTTGTGAAGTAAGTCACTGCTTCTGCTGCTGCATAGGAGAAATTGAGCTTCTTTGAGTAAGAAACTCTCTGAGGTCAAGAAATCCCAAATCTGTGTTTTTCAGAAAAATTTTGACGCGTATGCACCAGCACTCACTACTGTGCAGCAACTGCGTCCTTCAGCTACGCTGCCTCTTCTGCAAATAAAAAAGCTTACCCCTCTGTCAACTCTCTCAGAGGGAGCCTTTTCTGCGCTAGAATTCCCTCATGGCCTGGATAGCATAATTTCTAGGAGGGTTTGTTGCTACTTATGCAGATCGCAGTCTCTTTAGGCTAATCTGCTGGTTCACTCTTGTTTCTCCTGCACTTCAGCTTCAATAAGCTCTGATACCATGTGAAAAATCTTAAATCTGGATTCCTACTGCAACAAATCTGAATTACTTCTATTATTTTTCATAATTATTTCATTACATTGAAATACCAAAGTAATTACTGAAGTAGACTACACAAATAATATTGCGGAATGAATCTAAGTGTTGAAACAAACTGAACAAAATGCAATAAAAAACATCCACATTTGACAGTTATTTTTGGACCAAGTCCCCAGAAAAACCCAACTCAGGAAAACCAGTGTAGCAAATCCGAGGGTTTTATATTATTAAGCAGCAATATCTTGAATACAACTAAGGTGCCAATATCCGGCAAATCCTCACTCTGTAAATCCCCAGCTTATCTGAACAGCGTTGTTGAAGCCCCTCTTTGCCTCTGTGTGATGCCTACGCTGGAACTCCGTAAGCCTGCGTGGGCTAACTCTGGGACTGTGTCACCTCTACTCAACAATTGATCTAGGTTGATCCGGAACTGGATTTTGGCCCCTCCTGGCTCAGAAACCCCAACTCCCAGCTCTCTCCGGACTGAATCAAAGAGGCACTCCGTCACTTCTGTGTGGGTTCCTTCAGGAACTGCGTCACCCCTTCAGAAAATTGCGTTGTCTCTCTCTGTGTCTCTGCTATCTCTCTCTGAAATGCACTCCTGGTCCTCTTGACCAGTTACTGCTTCTGCCCCTCTCTAAAACTGATCACTGAATCAACATCACTTAGCAAACCCTGCCCTAGTGATTCGATTCTAATCAAACGCTGTGTCTCCTCACACAAACTCGTAAATACCAAATGCTCAATGTGCTCAATGTGCTCAATTGTATTTTCCATAGGCCCTTCACCCTCATTCTTATATTCTTCCATCGACCCTTCAACAGCGAAGATTAAAACATAATCAAGGGCTAAGATTAACTTGGAAGTGATCCATGACTTTATCTAGAAGATTCACACTTAGTTTAATTAATACCCTTTAATTAATAAGTTTTCCTAAGTTTAGACTTAGGAAACATTAAAAAACGGTTAATTAATTTAATTAAACCATCTCTAAGTGGAATTTTCCAAAACCATTTATGGGTTTTATGGAATACATGTGTCCTAGCCTATATACAAAGTTACGAGGCTAGAGCACATTCGATGCTACCATAAATCAACATTTTCCACTAAGTTAATTTTTCCACCATTTAATAAAATAATAATTTGCCACTATTCTCCAATAAAATAATACTATCCACCTTTCTCCAATAATATTTGCCTCTTTTAATTAATATTATTAAAATTGGGCAAAATTCATTAGTGACTTCCACGCTCACATAATTGGGGATATTATAGTCCTCCTCGCCAAAAATTGCTTGTCCTCAACCAATGCTCGAACAAGCTCTCTCTCTCTCTGCTGACTGAAACTGTCATTGCACACAATAATGGGGTCCCAAATGTTCCACTGAATCATCCTGAATTCCTGCACCATCCTATCATAAATGAATCCCTCGATACCAGGGTCCCATGCTAATCTCGAAAATATGCCACCATGTTGATGCTGCACCACTCTAATTACAATTGACTTCCCATTGTGTGCATACCATATCCTCCTCTCCTAGAACCCGACAGTGAAATACAAATAAACACCAAATACATCATGCCCAGGCATCTCCATGATGCCAAAGCGTACCCGTCCAAGGCTAACCCCGAACCTGTGCAACAACAGGGAAAGTTTGCCTCGCCATACGATGATGACCTCCATAAACCCCCATCTGTCAACCAGAGAGTGAACTTGTTAATTTTAGTTAACAATGGTACATTTTATGCTTAGCACAATTTACTTCAATGTTCCTTTAGCAGCCCATTGACAATTTCCAATTATTTTCAGTAGCAATCACATTAACCATTAATCACATTGATAGTAAATGCAGATAGAACATAAAACAAATGTAGAAGACAAGACAAGACAAGAGAACATCAGAGTTGGCGGATGCCAGGGGAAAACCCCAATGTGGGGAAAACCCTTTGATCAATTCTTCTTATTATTATTCAATAGTTCAGCAAAGAGAGAGAGTACAAAAGTCAAATTGACTAGCCAAAAACAAAGTAAAATCAGCCCTGTCAAATTCTGCAGTAAAACTTCAGCCCTAACCAGAAAGTCAACGCTAGTCAAAACAGCAGCAATTCTTCCTTCAAGCAGCTCGGTCTTCATCAAACTCGACCTGATCAGGAGGTTAATTTCAGCCCAAAACAGCTCGGTCAAACTCAATCAAAGGAGAGAGAAAATCTGTTGTAATTTTCTGCAATCAAACAACCCTCAACCCTGAAGTCAACACAGGTCAACTAGGCCATAAATTCTCGATTTTTGTGCCCAGCAGTGCGGCCTAAGAAAAACGAAATTTTGACCCGCAAAACGTAGTCAAACTTGCTCAGCAACCCCTCGGTCAATGCTAGTCAAACCTGTCTTGAAATCTGAAATTTTCGGCCTGCAATTTTTTTCTCAAAAAGCTCATCCTTCTACCACACGTGTGAGAGAGAGAGGTTGCCCAATCGTTGTACAAACCAATTTGATAAAGAGAGAAGAATGTGTGAGTGATGGATGTCCAAATGAGGTGTGAGGTCACTTCCATTTATACAATTCATTAGAGTGAAGAGACACGTCCATTGAGCTTCTTGAGCCTACATTTCGTTGAGGCCAACCTGAACAATTTGCACGTGTGGTCATAAATTCAAAACTAAGTTGCAGGAAACATCCTCCCCAACCCTGTTTCTGGCAAAAAACGAAATGGAAATTGGAAACGCGTACCGTACGGCCGGGAAACACGTTTCCAGCCGTATTGGTACATTTCCCGTACGAGAAACGTTGCCAGTATAGCCGAAAACGCGTTTCTCGGCCATACGGCCGCGTTTCCTCCCAAAACAGCAATATATTTTGATTTTTTTTGTTTTTTTTTGGGATTCATGCAATATATTATTATTTTAATTATTTTAATTGCGTCTTGGATGCTTCTAGATGCCTTTCTAAACTTATAAAAAGGGGATTTGCCTCATTCTCTCATCACACGAATTGAGCAAGTCATTTCATTTGGAGAAGAGCGATTTTGGCGAGGAGAAAGGAGGAAGAGAGTAGTGCTTCAGCTTGGGTGCTTTCACCATTGAGCAAAAGAGATTTCAGCAGTAAGAGAAAAAGATTTGAAAAGCGGATTTGGAGTGCGAAGTTTCCTGCTACGGCATTCTTGGTTTTTGGCTTAGCTACAACCATATTTCTTTTGGTTTTTCTGGCATTTTGGGGTAGTTTCAGCTACAGAAAATTAATTTGGGTAAGAAGCATTCAATTTTTTGGTTTTATGTTTTGTCTATTTTTCGAGGGTTTATGCTACCAAAATTATAAAAAACTTTTTTATTTATAGATTTGTTTTTTTGTTTTTTTTGTAGCAATGGATTCTTCCATCCAAGGTTCAAGTGCAAACTTGAAGGCCAACCCAAGGGCTGAATATTATCCTCTTTGGAGGCATGTTGAGAAGCTGCAAAGATGTGGAGGTGGTGGCTCATGGGAATGGCAGTGTACTCTTTGCAATAATTCTTATAAGGGCTCTTACCTAAGAGTGAAGGCACATCTTTTGCATGGAGGAGGACAAGGGATTGCAGGTTGCATGAAAACATTAGACCCTATGGCAAGGAGGGAATATCAAAGGGAGCAAGATCAGGCTGATGGAATCAAAAGAAAGCATGATGATTTTAGTCAAGCTAAAAATCCAGCAAACATTGAGCCAAGGATTGTAATTGAAGCAAGGAAGAGGAGAGACACTCAACAACCAGAACAACCACCATCCAGAGGGGCATCTAGTACAGTTCAAGATAGCAGAATTGCTAAACTAGTGAATGTGCAAGGAAGAGAAGAAGTTGATTCCAGAGTGGCTTGGTGCATCTATGCATGTGGTATCCCATTCAATGTTGTTCACTCTCCTTACTGGAAAGATATGATAAGGGAAGTTAACAAAGCTCCTCAAGGGTAGAAGGGGCCCAACTATGAGAAAGTTAGAACTTAGCTTCTAAAAAATGAGAAGGACCTTGTGGACGATGTGCTATCACCAATTCATTCTTCTTGGAGTAGCTCTAAGGTTACCATAGTCTCAGATGGATGGATAGATACAAGGTGTAGACCATTGATAAATATCATTGCCACTTCACCAAAAGGAGCAATGTTTCTAAAGGCGAAAGGCTGCTCGAGAGAGGTAAAAGATGCACAATTCATTGCTGATGTCATTATCATTTATTGAACAAGTTGGTCCTAACAAGGTGGTGTAAGTTATCACGAATAATGCATCGGTATGCAAAGCTGCAGGTTTGATTATTGAGGGGAGGTCTGACCACATCTTTTGGACACCCTGCATTGTCCACAATCTGAATCTGATCTTAGAGGAGATCGACAATGAAGTTCCATGGATAAAGGAACTGATAAGGGAAGCAAGGGAAATTGTTAAATTCATCACCAACCACCACCAGTCTCGAGCAATATTTCGAGAGTACTCCAAATTGGAGTTGTTAAAAGTAGCTAAGACAAAATATGCCTCAAATTTCATAATGTTGCGCCGCCTTGTTGAGGTTAAGCAAGCATAGTGTCTATGGTGGTGAGTCAGCTTTGGGCTAAGTGGAGACAGGAAGATTTAGAGTGGGGATCTACGATGTGTAGATTGTGCCTTGATGAGGGCTTTTCAGTTGCAGCGTTGACCAGCGTTGACCGTGGTCAACCCTTGGTCGTTTGACCTCAATCTTCTACAGAAATTCCGATTTTAGGAGGTCGTACAGCTGGGCACCAAAATCAAGGAATTTCGAGTTGTTTGACCGAAGCCCTAGTTTGTTGCGTTGACTTTTCTGAAGCTGCCTGCGTTGACTTTTCTGTTTTGTCCCTGGTTTGACTTGCGTTGACCTGTGATGAGATGTCTTTGAGGGTTGTGGGTGTGACACATGAAAGTGCTGGCTGAGAAAGACTTTGATGGTTGAAGCATCCTGTTGACCGCCATAACGCAACAATATCTCATATCTTTGCTGGACATAAGGAATTGTAAATCTTATCTATATTTGGCTTGTCTTCTATTGATCTATTATTGTGTTCTATCAGCATTTTACTTTCAAGTTTATATGATTTCTATTTTTTATTGGGCCTAAGAAAGATTGAAGTAAAAGTGCATCAAGCATAGAACACCATTGTTATCTAAATTTAACATGGAATCAGAGCTGAGGTGAAGACAAAGTCCAAGAGTCCAAGCTGGTGTTAGAAACTTGCTATCTCTGAAGGAAGAAATCCTATCAAGGACAAATGGCCTCCTCAACCTACAAGGGTTTCAAAGCTGATGATAAATTGACTGATAAGTCTGATTATCATGCATGGAAGATGTCCTTGGGTTTGGCGCAAGAAGATCAAGATGTCATGGACTATGTACAGGGGAATATTCAAGAGCCTCCATCAAATGCAGTTGCTGCCACGAAGACGAAGAATAGAAAAGGGGAAATCAAAGCAAAGATGATTATCTGAGATTCTATTCATAAGCACTTGGTTGCTTACATTTCTGAGCTAAAGACATCTAAGGAGATGTACGATAAGCTGGTGAGCATGTTCAGGGCTAGCAATGCTAATCAAATCCTCTTCTTCAAAAATCAATTGAAGAATATCAAGAAGGGTAAGGATGAATCTATTCAATCCTATTTTATGAGGCTCACTGAAATCAGGAATAACCTCCTAGCTATTGGGGAAGCAATATCTGATCGAGAGACGGTTCTTATTGCACTTGGAGGTCTCCCCTGTGATTGGCATGTATTCAATACCACTATTCTCAATAATAATGTGATTCGTGATTTTGATGAAATATTGACGAGATGCACTCAAGGGGAAACAAGAATGATGGAGTATGTCTCTAATGGTAATGGAAGTGACCCTACTGCCTTCGCTGCTCATGCAAAGAAGAAGAACCATGGTGGCCTGAGAAATCAAAACCATGGTAAAGCAGGGCCCAAAGGAAAGAAGAGAAGATGTTACACTTGTAACAAGACTGGTCACTATGCAAGAGAATGCCCTAATAGAAGGGACTCTCTCAGGGATGATCACAACAACAACTCGAGAAGGAATGGCAGGAACAAGAGGTTCCAAGGAAAAAGGAAGGCTCCCTCTAATCGTAATGGAAATGGGAAACCTTTCAAGAGGTCAAGAAATTCCAGGTACGATGAGTCTAATGTCGTTGATAATAAGAGAAATGATTTTATTCTTGTATCTGCCCTCTCTACTGCATCTCCACCTGACACCTTGGATGTCTGGTTAATTGATAGTGGTGCTTCCAGGCACCTCAATAGTTATAAAGAACCCCTTTCTGATTTGGTTGAGAAGGATACAAATCTGGAAATTATCCTTGGAGATAATGCCACCTATCCCGTGAAAGGGACAGGGACTATGACCCTCCATTTTTCTCAAGGTCAAGTCATCTGATTACAATATGTGTTGTATGTACCTGATTTGAAGAAGAACCTTGTGTCCATTTCGGCAATGGAAGACAAAGGGTTCAAGGTGGCAGTCATTGATGGACAGGTACTTATCTAGAAGAAGAACTTCAAGGAAGCTCTTTCTACTTAAAGGTACTTATTGGTTTTAGAGTTGATACACTCTAATAGGTTGGAGGAAGTCCATTGAGGGCTATGACATGTGATACAACTCTTCAAACAGAGTTATGGCACTAGAGGTTTTCACACCTTCATTACAAAGCCCTTTTCGAAGCAAGGAAGGTGGTGACAGGGATGCTCGAATTGAGAGATGATCATGAAGGTATATGTCAGGGTTGTGCCGAAGGGAAACATACAAGGGGACCATTCCCCTCAAGTGTCACAAAGACAATTGATATCTTGCAGTTGATACATTCTGACTTATTTGCTATGCTGCCTGTGACATCCTTGGGAGGATGCTCCTATTACATGACTTTTACAGATGACTTCTCCCACAAAACCTGGATATATTTTTTGAAGAAGAAGGACGAAGCATTCAAATGGTTCTGTACCTTCAAGGCCTTAGTGGAAAATCAAACCGAGAAGAAAATCAAAGATTTGAGGACCGACAATGGGACCGAGTATGAATCAAATGAGTTTAATGACTTTTGTAGAGAAGCTGGCATCAAGAGGGAGACCACAACTGCGTACACTCCTGAGCAAAATGGTGTTGCTGAAAGAAAAATAGGACCATTGTGGAAGCTGCCCGCGCCATGCTATGTGACCAAGGTCTTCCAAAGTTTCTATGGGGAGAAACTGCGAACACTGTTGTGTAAGTTCAAAATAGATGCCCGCGTTCCGTTCTGGACTCCAAAACTCCCGAAGAAGTCTTCTCTGGTAAGAAACCTGATGTTTCTCATGTTAGAGTTTTTGGTTTTCCTGTTTACTTTCATGTGCTGAAAGGAAAGAGAAGCAAGTTGTATGCTTCTGGAAAGAAGGGAATGTTTGTGGGCTACAGTGAAACTTCAAAGGCATATAGAATCTATGTGCCTGGTCAAAGAGAAGTGGAGATGTGACACGATGTCACCTTCGATGAAGATGCTGCCCTCAAGAAAGTGAGAAATCTTCCTACCTCCAAGGAAGACAAAGAAGATGAAGAAGCAGGGAAGCTAGAAGAGCCGAAGCATGACCTGATGCTCGATGTTGAAGGACCTATGAATCCCATTGATCCACCTCATTCAAATAAGAGAAGACCCTCATGGCTTAGGGATACTCTCGAAGATGCCGAGAGACATATTGCCCCAAGGGGGACACTTTGTGAAAGCAAGAAGCCGAAGAGATACCAAGGGTATCTAGCAGCCATGAGTACGATAGTACAATCTGAGCCTGAAACATTTGAAGAAGTCGTAAAGCATCAAGTTTGGAAGGATGCTATGCACGAAGAATATGAGTCCATTATGAAGAATGATGTCTGGGAAGTGGTCCCAAGGCCGGAGGACAAATCTGGTGTCATCTCGAAATGGCTTTATAAGATCAAGCATGGATCTGATGGAAGTGTTGAAAAGTACAAGGCAAGATTCGTTGCCCGAGGCTTCTCTCAAAAAGAAGGCATAGATTATGACGATATATTTGCACCTGTGACCCACTATACCACCATACGATCTATTATTGCCCTTGCTGCTATGCAAGGATGGAGTCTACATCAGATGGATGTGAAGACCTCTTTTCTGCATGGATCTATAAAGGAAGAGGTGTATGTGGAGCAACCTCTAGGGTTCGAAGTCCAAGATAGAGATACCCATGTATGCAGGTTGAAGAAAGCCCTCTATGGGTTAAAGCAAGCCCCGAGGACTTGCTACGAGAGGATAGATAGCTACTTGATGAAGTTGGGCTTCACTCAAATTAATGTTGATCTAAACCTTTATTTTAAGGTTGGTAGAGAAAGGCCTCTCATTTTGGTTCTCTATGTGGACGATCTCTTCCTGATAGGTGCTGACCCTCTCATTCATCAGTGTAAGAGGGAGCTATCTTCTGAGTTTGAGATGAAAGACCTAGGACTGATGCACTACTTCCTAGGCTTGGAGGTCTGGCAGAGGCCAGGAGAGATTTTCCTTTCTCAAGGAAAATATGTCATGAAGCTGCTGGAGAGATTTGTTATGGTGGACTGTAAGTCTGTGTCGACACCGATGGAACTCAACTTTAAGAAGTTGAGTGGAAACGTTGTTGGGCCTGTGCTAGCAAATCCTACCGAGTATAGACAACTCGTAGGGGCCCTGATGTTCTTAGTGAACTCCCGTCTAGACGTATGCTTTGCAGTGAACAGTTTGAGTCAACATATGGTTGAACCTCATCACATTCACTGGATTGGTGCAAAGAATTTGTTGAGATATCTTCGGGGCCAAATCAACCATGGGCTGAGATACACTGTCGGGAGTTTGAGACTCCATGGATATACTGAAGCCGATTGGGCTGGCAGTGTGGTGGATCGCAAGAGCACATCTGGATGTTGCTTCACCTTGGGTTCTGATTCGATATCTTGGATGAGCAGGAAGAAAAAGTCGATGGCTCTGAGCACCGTTGAGGCCGAATACATTGCAACGAGTATGGCCTGTTGTGAAGCAGTTTGGTTGCGAAAGCTTTTCAATGAGTTGTTTGAGCATGTGCTAGATACCACCGTTATCCTTTGTGATAACCAAAGTGGGATTCATCTTTCTAAGAATCTCGTGTTCCACAATCGATCCAAACATATTGATATCAGGTACCACTTTATCCGGGATAGGGTACAGCGAGGCGTCGTAAGGCTCGATCATATAAGAACCGATGAGCAGGTCACGAATATTATCATGAAGCCCCTGGAGAAGGTCAAGTTCCTAAATTTCTGTGAGAAGCTTGGAATCGTGGAAAGACCCTATTCTTAGGGTCCTGCTTGAGTTGGGCTATGAGCTATGGGAGCTCCGAGGGGCTTGGGGATAGCTTCTTGGAGCTATAAGCACATACGGGGCTAGGCTTGCCAAACCTTGTTGTGCTTCTGCCCCACCGTTATGATATTGAGTTGGTTTGCCTCACTCTGATCTATGCCCCACAAGCATTCTACCCATGGAGTTTCGGACTCATGGGGAGTACCTCTCATTTGGCCAATGAGGTAGGAAATGTGGATAGAGACCATAGCAAGACCGATGAACACATCGGAGATTGTCGTACTCTCTATGACTAGGATGGCACGTGTCCAACACCTTGATCTGGGATCAAGTATGATGAGGTTTTATCCTCTAAACTGACTTCGGGTCAGTAAACTAACTTCGAGTTAGTATGAGACTCTTTTGAGTCCGAGAGAGGTTTTTACCTCTAAGCTGACTTTGGGTCAGTTGTGTGTGATGTCTTTGTGACTCACGTTTTGTTCTAAAATAAAGAGCCAGCAAAGCAAGTTATGGTGGGATGGCGCACGTTGTTTGGTTTGGTACATGATGGATGGCACTTGTGGATAGATGGAGTTCTCCCTAGTCTAGAGGGAGTGTTAATTTTGGGCAACTAGGTCCAAACTCCATGTTGCACTGCTCATATGACGATGGTCATATTTTTGTTGGATTCCTCTTTCGGAGAGGTGCAAGATTGATCTAAAGATCATCTTGATCGAATGAGCAGAACATTGATTTTGAATTTATTTTCCACATGTGCAAGGTCTGCTAAATTTATCCCACATGCCTAAGAGATGTGTCACACACCCTCATTGATGAATATAAATTGGAGAGACTTGGAGGTCATTTTCTCATCATCTCATCACACACTCTCTCATTGTGATCTGATTGGTTCGATACCCTTTGGAGGCCTTTTTTCCCTCACACGTGTGGAGCGAAGCTGCTATTTTCTGCGCTGATCTGTTTAGGGCTTTCTGTTTTTTGCGCTGATCTGTTTAGGGCTTTTCTGTTGCGGCGCTGACCACGTTGACCATGGTCAACCTTGGTCGTTTGACCTCAATCTTCTACAGAAATTTCGATTTTAGGAGGCCGTACAGCCGGGCACCAAAATCAAGGAATTTCGGATTGTTTGACCGAAGCCCTAGTTTGTTGCGTTGACTTTTCTGAAGCTGACTGCGTTGACTTTTCTATGTTGTCCCTAGTTTGACTTGCGTTAACTTGTGATGAGCTGTCTTTGAGGGTTGTGGGTGTGACACATGAAAGTGTTGGCTGACCGAGAAAGACTTTGCTAGCTGAAGCATCCTGCTGACCTCCGTAACGCAACAATATCTCATATCTTTGTTGTACACAGGGAATTGTAAATCTGATCTATATTTGGCTTGTCTTCTATTGATCTATTATTGTGTTTTATCAGCATTTTACTTTCAAGTTTATATGATTTCTATTTTGTATTGGGCCTAAGAAAGATTGAAGTAAAAGTGCATCAAGCATAGAACACAATTGTTATCTAAATTTAACAAAAAATCTACTCTTCTTTGGTAGCTGGGGGATACCCATGCAATAGCACGTATTTCTAGCACCAGCGGAATGCAGAGAGAGGGTGCTACACAGGGCTTGGAGTGGTATTGTGTCGGAGAGAAGAGATTTGTTGTTGTTGGGTTATTTTGTCACACAAATGCTTCCTGGAAGGAGGAAATTTCCAAGAGCAGAGGTGCTTTTCTCAGTAGAATGAATTGGGGTGGCTGGGGCAGCGTCTTTTTCCCCAGGACTGCACAGATGGTTGTGGAGCTATTTGTGGGAAGGCCCGGTGAGTGGATTGAGGAGCTGGAATTGTTTGGGATTTGAATGGAGGGGAATTGGAAGAGAGTTCCTAGCCTTTGAGAAGTAAGAAACACCTCAGTTATCACAGGTGACATTTTCTAGCAGTAGAGGAGGGCCAAGCATTTTGCGGTCAATTTTGGAGCGCCAAAACTAGGACAAACCCTTTCTGGGTTTTTTGGGTTTATTAAGGAGAGGCCAAGATTAATTTAGAAAAAAATTGTGGGCAGATTTGAGGGGTCAAACAGGGGTCCCAACTCAACCAATAGTTGAAGGAGATACGGGAAATTGGGCTGAAATTTCGAGGTCAACATTTGGCCAATACCTTCGTGGGTTTTTGTGGGTTATTGGAGGAGATCCTAGGGTTAATTTTGTTGAGAAATTAGGGTGTTTAATTCAATTTCTCTTCTTGATAATTACTTGTGAACTTGTTATGCTTCTTTTACTTAGATCTTATCTTCGTTAACTTATTATGTCTTTCATCAAAAAAATTATCAAAACACAAGAGACACACAGTTTAGGCTCTTCAAGCCAGGGACAAAACCTCTCCCTCTTGGAAAAGAAAACCCGATAATCATTCTTCTTATAGATCATCAATTGACGAGTACCAAGACCATGACATAGACCCATGACACCAGTATGCTTCCAAGACCCTTGTCACTTCTCCTCTAGGCTTCTCATGATGAACTTCTTTTCTGCACTGCTTTGCACCAACCCTAGGGAAGCTCGGTCCCTAGCCTTCTATTCTTCCTTCCTTTATCTATCCTCGGTCACCTAGACACTTCTCTTCGGCTTACCTTCCAGTACCCTTGTTGCCCTAGTCCTAGACTTCTTTCCCAGTTGTGATGCCTTCTACTTCATGTTGTCTATATGCGAGAGAGTGAGATCAATGACAGAGGCTAGCACTACCTCTCCTCCGCATTGATCTCAGCCTTCTTAGCACTCCTTACAGCGTTCCTTGTTTCTCTATCAAGTTACCAACTTCTACACTGTATAGACATTCCTTTTCTGCACTGTAGAATCTACTCCTTACGCACTGCAACTTCGGACCCTAGTTGCAGACCTTGACCGTGAGGATGTACCCAAGACAGAACCTCCTTTCTTACGCTAGACTTCCTCTTCTTCCTTCGTTGTATAGCCACCTTCCTCGCACCAAATCACAGTCCCTTAGCTCGCATATGATTGCAGAACTAATCCAAATTGATGGTTTGCAAATGACGTCGCAGTGCCTCCTTTATATAGGGATTGTCTCTAGCTATTAGGCCGACATGAAGATAGGTGTGTAATCCGACTTCTTTAAGGGTGTAGGCCGACTTTTCCAAGGAGATATTTTCATCATATTTGATCTGACTTCAAGGAGCACATTGACAAGGTCTTGGAGCATATTATTACATCAATAAATTGTCTTTTGCAAGTGTAACAACACTTCATATACATGAATCTAAATTATATATTTATGACAAGATGACAAACCCTAAAGACATGAAGAAGAAGTGTTTGAACTATAATAAAAACTCTTTGCTAATGAAACCCATGATGCAAGTATTACAAAAATACATTTTATTATATTTGTCTTCTTCCTTACATAAATTCATAATTACAAGTCATTATGAAGACCGAACCTAGTTACAGCTTTCAACACTCCCTCTTCACTAAGGAGGTATTCATAATGGTACATGGTCATTCTCAATCTGAAGAATCTCATATGAATAATCCGATTGTTAATCCCATCTCTATAGCATCATATCAACCAACATTGTCATACTGCAAGCCCTTGTCTAACAGCTCCATCTCTCCACAAGATCTTTGAGCTAAAATGTTGGTGAGACCAATGATGAGTAGACACCCTCATCATTGTCTCTCTTGGATCATATCTGTTGACACCTAATCCTAAGGGATTGGATGAAATTCTATAATAATGTAAATAGAAAATAAGGAAGTTGAAGAGACATCGGGAAATGAATCCCAAAAATCTCACCTCCATGTATATATTCATATGCATCCTCAATCAATTCAATTCAGTCTTTTGGTGGAGTTACCTCCTGGCCTGACATGGTATCAGAGACAGCTCTATTCCCAACATTCTTTCCCTTGTAACTCCCTCCTGCTCCTGGCAGACCTGCCTCTCTTCCTGCCCCTGGCAGAACTGTCCCCTGCCCACTGCACATTACTCTCACTGTACAATTTAACATCTGCGTTAAAAAAAAAATTGTTCCACTCACATCTCCCTCTAAGTCTCCTGCACCCTCGGCCCTCGGCCTTCTCCCTGTGTGTCGGCCTCCCTCTTGGTTCATGGCCTCTACTTGCCGACCCGCGCACTCATCATCTGCACCCTCCATTGCCGCCCTACCTCACATCCGGCGCTCCCTCACACCTGCGCGCCCTCCTCCCTTCCATTGTTGCCCTCCAGGCTCCCACGTAGTCTCTCCATAATCTGTTGGCTCTCACCTCCCCACAACCCACAGTCGATCCAGACTCCACCAGCTCTCACCTCTCCTCTGCCCCCGTGGCTCTCCATTCAAGCCTCCCTTCTGCGCGCTCCCCCGCTGGCCCTTCACTCCTCAGCCAGCCCTTCACACCTATGCTCGGGCCTGTGGCTAACACAGTCGGCCCACTTCCTCTCTGCCCACCAATCTGAACCCCCCCCTCCCCCCTCCTAGTCATACCTCCCCCAGTCCGACTCCCCCCGCCCCCCCAAATAAAAACCTCCCCCAGATAATAACTCCCCCAGATAAACCCTCCCCCAGTTGATACCTCTGCAACAAAAAAAAGAAATTTAGTCCAGAATTTTTTTTAGCACCAAAATTGATTTTTTTTTGAAGTGGCAGCAAAGTGAATTTTTATGATGCATTCACTAATATCTATTGTGGGAGTCGTTCTCCCTGGCAAAGATTACTATCCTAAATGATCAAGGAAGATTAAACACACTCATTTTTAATGAGTTGTGGAAAGGAATTTGTGAAGGAGACGGAGAAAATCCACCTGCAAAGCCTACACCAAAAAAGGAGATCGTCATTTGGGACAACAAAAACAACAAGGTATATGCCTTGATTGCAGCATATGTAAATGAAGAGGTGCGTTGCCATATTACACCATTTTCAATTGCCTATGAAGCCTTGACGAAATTCAAAGAACTCTATGACTCACAATCAAAACTTGAAGTTGTTCAGTTAATGATTAAACTATTCAGCCTTGAATTGAAAAATGGCAACCCTCTTGCTTTAGCATCAGAAGTAAGATCTATCATGCATGACATTAAAAACACTGGTGTTGAAATTGACATATTTCTCATAGCTTATGTCAAGGCATTGTATCCCACTTACTCACACTATCTTGAGTCATTGCAAGCAAGTGGAAACATCAAGGAGATTACCTTTGACTCCCTTGAGAAAAAGTTTGCAGAAAGAGAGAAGGCTTTTGGGAAGAAGACAGCCCCTCAGTCTTCTGAAGAAGTTGTATGTTTTGCACATAGAGAGAAGAATCATGCTCAAGATTCTTCCAGAGGGAGAGGTGGCCGAAGAGGACGAGGAAGAAGAAATTTCAAAGGAGGGGGGTAGACAAGCTTAAAGTGAAAAATCTGATCTTCATTGCATACGCTGCAATAGAGATTGGCATGATGCATCCACATGTCAGTTGCCTTGGGACAGAATTGAGTAGGAAAGAAATGAAGCCAAAGGTACAACTCATGATAAAGACAAAGGTAAAGCACCTGAATCCGTTCATTATGTTGTAGCACATTGTAATATTGGAGTAACTGAAGACTTGTTTAATGCTTCACTTGTTTCTTGGAGAAATGATTGGTTGCTAGATTCAGGAGCAACATGTCACATGACTTTTAGTAAAGATTTTTTTGAAGAATTTACTGACAAGGTAGATGGAGTAGTATACTTTGCAGACAAATCTAAACTCAAGCCATCAGGGCTTGGCACAATCAAGCTTAATTTGCTTGGATTTCCAGACCTTCTTCTACATGAGGTTCTATACCTCCCAAAGTTGAGAAGAAACTTGTTGTCCTTGGTCCACATCCGCTAGTAAGGACACTCCATTCACATGTTTGATGGCAAGGTTGAGGTCAGAAAAGCATCAGATCGCTCACTTGTCATGAGAGGGATAGAAGAACTAAGACTCCTAAAGCTGCAAGGTACCTCTGCTCATGCACAAAACTTTGCATTTAGTTCTCACTATGATGAAGGTACATTCCCATCAAAGTCTTTTATGGCATGCTAGATTTGGACACTTGAACTATGACAGCCTTCGATTGTTGAAGAAAAATGGTGTTACTGGTTTTCCTACAATTCCTAGGAAACTTAAGCAATGCGATGCTTGTATTCTAGGAAAGCATGGCAAACAATCCTTTCATGATTCACATTCCAGAGCACATAGAAAACTTGAGCTTATTCATTCAGATTTATGTGACCCCATGCATGTTCCTTCTGCAAATGGAAATAAATATATGATGACATTTATTGATGACGACACCAGAATGTGTTGGGTTTACTTATTGAAGAACAAATCTGATGGTTTTCAAACATTCAAGAATTTTCATGCATGGATTGAAAATGATGCACAAACTCATATTGGCTCTTTACGCATTGATAATGGAAAAGAATACACTTCAAATGAATTTAAAAACCATCTTCGCCAACGTGGGATCAAACATCAAACAATCGTGCCTTATAATCCCCAACAGAACGGTGTAGTTGAAAGAATGAACAAGACAATTTTAAATATGGTTCGTTCCATTATGTTTTTCAAGAATGTAAAATTGATGTTTTGGGTTGATGCAGTTCTATGTGTTGTGTACATAAAGAATAGGTGTCCCTCTAATGCAATTAGAAATAAAACTCCTTATGAAATGTGGCATGGCCACATTCCTTCAATAAATCATCTCAAGATCTTTGGTTCCACCTGTTATGCTTTGATACCTAAGGAACAAAGAAACAAACTTGGTGCAAGAAGTTGAAAATGTATCTTCTTGGGGTATTCCAATACCTCCAAAGGATATTGTCTCTACGATGAAGTTAATAAGAAATTTGTAGTATCTAGAGATGTCATATTTCTTGGATCTTCCAAGACTGACAATGTTGTTGAGCGGCAGCTTGATCGCTTGTATAGATTCACACATGCAAAATCATTTCAAGTATTTGATAATCAGATTCCACAACTTAAAGGGGGGATTCCTATACTGAATCAATCTATGGAATCGTCTTTCGAAGCACTCTCTCCCCCACATGAAGAACCAACCATGGATGACACTTTGAGTGATGTGATTGACAGAATTGGGAGACTGAATCTTGATTCAATCCCAACTCAGTCAAATGAGCAGCCTGGGCCATCTCAGAAAGGTCCTCCAAAATGGCTAACAAAGACACTTGAAAATGTTCATCCTGTTGAGGTTGGAAAGACAAGAACAAGAAGTTCCACCAAGAAAAATGGAGGTGATGTAGATGATTCCGATTCACCTATTGATATGGATGTTTCTTATAATTGTGAAATTAATTTGTTTATAGATATTGAACAAACTTCCTTCAAAGAAGTCGCTTCTCATGATGAATGGAATGAAGCGATGCAAAAGGAATATGATGCCTTGATAAAGAATGACACTTGGAAGCTGGTTGATCCTCCATTGGGAACCAAACCAATCGGCTGCAAGTGGGTCTACAAGAACAAGTACAAAGCCAATGGCTCACTTGACAAGCACAAAGCCAGACTTGTGGCAAAAGGTTTTGCACAGAAAGAACGGGTCAATTATGAAGAGACTTTTGCCCACACAGCAAAATGGGCTACCATTCGGACACTCTTTGCCTTAGCAGCTCAGAATGGTTGGAAAGTCCATCAGATGGATGTAAAAACTACTTACTTGAATGGAGATCTAAAGGAGAATGCCTTTATGTCCCAACAGTGAAATTTCTACTGTAGTGTATTGGTTTAGATTTTCCTACTTGATTTAATTATTTCAAGTTATTTTCATAAATTAGATTCAAAAAAATACCGAAAATAAACACAACTACAGCCTACACATGCAGATCATTTACTGAATAATTCACTCATGCAACAAAGTGACACATGGATTTTTGGACATAAGTCCCCGGAAAAACCCAAAGCGGGAAAACCAGTTCAACAGATATGAGGGTTTTATTATTAAGTAGTTCTGAGTAAACCAAATTTGGGTTCCAACCTTGGAAAACCCGACAGAGAATAAAAGACATAAAAACTACAGCTAACTTGAAGATCTAGTGCCAAATATCTGACTGATCCACACCCTCAAACGGGATTTACAAGACTCAGCCCGGATCTAGTGCAGTTGCAATGGTGGAGTCATGGGCAGTGGTACATAATGGAAGCAGCAGTGCAGAGTTGAGTGGCAGCAGGCCAAGCATCAGCAGCACAGAACCAATGCCGAAAATCTTGTAATGCATAGCGTGATGTATTGCTCGAGCACACTCTTCATGCTAAGAGGGAGTATTGAGATTTTGTGTATTTGGGGTAGCATTAGTTGTGTTCTAACTCCCAAATTTTGTGAAGGGACTAGAGTACACTTGATCTACAAGACCCAAAAAGGGATTTGGGAAATTTCATCTGGTTTAGGGAATATTTAATTAATTAATTATTTTAATGTATTTCCTAAGTCTAAACTTAGGAAAAGGAAATAATTAAAGTTAATTAAATTAAACATGTGATGAAATTGTCTTAAGTCACACGGATCAAGCTTTCTTTTAATCTTAGCCATTGATTCAAGATTTGATCATGGTAGTTGGTTTCCCAACGAGAAAAGTATAAAGGAAAGGCTTGGGGTCATTTGTAAACAAACACAGAGGCAGAACACTGAAGCTAAGCTGAGATTCTAGGGCGGGTTTGCTAAGAATTCACAGAAGTGTTTCAGCTGCAGAGAGGGGAATTTAGACCAAGGGGATGATCTGATCCCGGAGTCTAGAATCAGCAAGTGTAGGAATTTACAGGGTAAGTTCCGTAGATCAAGAACCAAAGGTCACCACTCACAAATAGATCACAAATCAGTACACCAGTATAATCACGTGGTTAAAACCCTCAAAGAGGGAAACAGTCCACGCCCTGAGCCAACGCAGCTAGTTCAAGGAATTTATTAATATAAAAAGAAAAGTTACATATGTTTCTCTCATAAACAGTTATCGGACAAATGACCCTCCATGCTCTTTAAATAGAGATCATGGACCAATCAGGTGTTAAGCCACGGATCAAGTATCGTTAATACCGAGGTGAGAGATAATCGTCGGATCGTTGCAAATCGTGACCGTCGGATTATAAGTTACAAATGTACATGGTAAAGAAACACACTTTACCTAACTCTACACTAGACTAAGTTATTCTTAACTATTTCTTATGTATCGAAATATCCTAACATCCCCCCTTAAGAACAAATTGGGATAGGATTAAAGGATTTACAAAGGTGACACAAAAGGAGCCTATTTCTTATGTGTCAAAATATCCTAACATCCCCCCTTAAGAACAAATTGGGATAGGATTGAAGGATTTACAAAAGTGACACAATAGGAGAAGGAACGAGGCATTAGAGCCTATCCCCCCTTAATGACAACTTTCCTGAACTCCAAGCATGGATCGAAGTTTGGTAAACTTTGCTTCTGTGAGAGCCTTCGTAAAGATATCGGCTACTTGATCATTGGTCAGACAATACTGCACTTCAAGAACACGATCATGAATGAGCTTTCCAATGAAGTGTATGTGGAGTTCAATGTGTTTCATACGCTGATGCTGAACTGAACCTTTACATAACTGAATGGCACTCTAATTATCACACCAAAGTGTAGTTGGATGTTGCTGATGAAGACCAAAGTCAGACAGGATCTAATGAAGCCACATGGCTTCAATGCTGGCTTCAACTGCACCAAGATACTCTGCTTCTGCTGAAGAAAGGGAGATTGCACTTTGTTTCTTACAAGACCAAGTAATAGGTCCTGAACCAAGAGTGAATACATATCCTACAGAGGACTTCTGATCATCAGGGTCACCAGCCCAATCAGAATCATGAAACCAATCAACAAGGGAGATGCTCCTGCACTGTAATGAATCCCGAACTGAACTGTACCTCGAATATGTCGAAGTATTCTTTTAGCTGCTTTCCAGTGACTTTCATTAGGTTGGTGCATAAACCGAGCGACAAGACCAACGGTAAAGGAAAGGTCAGGATGAGTATGGGTTAGATACAAAAGTTTACCAACAAGTTGACGGTATAAGGTAGCATCAACTTCAGGGGTAGCACAGTTAACTGAAAGCTTGACTCCAATCTGAAAGGGAGAAGGGGCAGGCTTACAGTCTTCCATGTGAAAGTGGTGTAGAAGATCACAGGGATACTTGGATTGAGAGAGGGTAATGCCTTCCTTGGATTGCAAGACTTGAAGACCAAGGAAATAATGCAAGTGTCCTAAGTCTGTCATTTCAAACTTCTTTTTGAGGCTATACTTCACATGGTTTATATGGTTTGGATCACTACCAGTAAGGATAAGATCATCAACATAAAGAACAAGGATGGTGAAGGAATTACCCACTTTCTTGGTGTAGACAGTGTTGTCAGAATGACACCTAGAAAAGCCATTATTTAAGAGAAATCTATCCATTTTGGCATACCAAGCCCGAGGAGCTTGTTTGAGACCATAGAGAGACTTCCTAAGGCGACAAACAAGGCTGGAGTCTTTTTGGATAAAGCCAGGGGGTTGTTCCATGTAGATTTCTTCATGCAAATCTCCATGTAAGAAGGCGGATTTAACATCCATCTAATGGACTTCCCATTTAAAGGAGGCAGCAAGGGAAAGAACAAGGCGGATAGAATTCATTTTGGCAACAGGGGAGAAGGTTTCAGTATAGTCAATGCCTTCAACTTGTGAAAAACCTTTAGCGACAAGACAAGCTTTATGTCTATCCACTTTTCCATCTGGTCCAAACTTTGTTTTGTAAACCCATTTGCATCTGACAAGTTTTCTTCCTTTTGGAAGAGGAACAAGATCCCAAGTATTGTTTGCCAATAAGGAACGATACTCTTCATTCATAGCTTCATCCCAATCTGGATGACCGGAGGCTTCTTCAAAGGTTTCTGGAACTTGAGCTAATAAGGAAGAGGCTCTTTCGAACTGAGAACGTGTACGTTGTCGATCGGCATGGTCACCTGCAAGAGAACCTGCTGCATCCCAAGTAGAGCGGACCCATCTTGGAAGCGGTGGAGTATAAGGAACAATTTCACGAGCTAGAGGGGGATTGTCATCCTCGCTGTCATCATCTGAACTAGAAGGAATGCTATTAAAAATAGAAGAAAGAGAGAGAGGTGGCACATATGCCGAATCAGGCTTGCAGGCCAAAGGTGGCACACCCGTCGAACTAGGCTCGCAGGCCGATATATTTTCATCAAACTTTACATGTCTTCTAACGATTATATTTTTGGATTTTGGTTGAAGAAGTCTATATCCTTTGACATCTTCAGAATATCCAACAAAAATACATTTTTCACTCTTAGGTTCTAAGGCTTTATGTTTCGTATCTGGAATATGGGCCCAAGCATCACTTCCAAAAACACGAAAGTGACTTACATCTGGTTTGATTGAGCTCCAAGCTTCTTCTGGAGTTATATTCTTTAAAACATTAGTAGGAGTACGATTTACTATGTAATTTGCACAGTTAATTGCTTCAGCCCAAAAATTAAGACTAAGTCCTTTAGATTGAAGCATACAATTAGCCATTTCTTTTAAGGTGCGATTCTTCCTTTCAGCTACACCATTTTGTTGTGGAGTATATGGAACAATATGTTGCAATTGAATGCCATGCTCAATGCAGAAGTTGATAAATTTGTTGTTAACATATTCTCCGCCATTGTCTGATCTTAACTTAAGAATTTGATGTCCAGATTGTTTCTCAACAAAGGCCTTAAAGGCCAAGAACATGTTAAAAACTTCACTCGAGTTTTAAGAAATATACTCAAGTGCGTCTGGAAAAATCATCAATGAAAGTTAAGAAGTACTTGCAACCAGAGAAAGAAACAACAAGAAGTGGACCACATAAATCACTGTGCACAAGCTGCAAAGGGGCTGAAGCGTGCCAAGAGGCATGTTTATCAAAACTATCCCAATGGTGTTTTCCGATTACACATCCGGAGCAAACACCATCTCGGCAAGATACCATAGGAAGGCCCGTCACCATATTTTCCTTACATAGAGTTTGAAGAGAGCGATAATTTAAGTGACCAAATCGCTCATGCCAAAGTTTGCTCACATCATCATTATGAGCAACAAAAACAGAGGGAAGAGATGATGACCCAAAGTTGTCAAACTTATACAACCTTGTGGAATCATCAGCAATGCCAGTAGCTAGAATATGTTTAGGATCTTTGAGGTCCTTGATTACAACATCATGAGGTGAGAATTCTACTATTTTCCCTTCACCTGAATGAGTTATCTGATAAACAGATAGAAGGTTGCATGACAAGGTAGGAACACATATTACATCATTAAACTGACCATTATCTAGATGAATGGTTCCATATCCTACAACACTAAGAGATCTATCATCACCAACATAAATATGTTTGGTGTTACAATCATTTAAAGAAGAAAACATGGATTTATTTTTAGCCATGTGGTAAGAAGCTCCAGAATCAATGAGCCACTCATGAAAAGGAGAAGAAGAAGATACATTTAATGCATAATCAGATCTTGATGCTTGACAACCACAAGCAGAAAGTGCCATGCTTGAAGATGAAGGTGAAGAGTGCTCCAAATTGATGTTGTGCTTCTTCATTGCTGCTTCTAAGGCTTCCATCTTCTTAAAACATTTGGACTCTATATGGCCATCCCGATTGAAAAAGTTGCAATGTCTATCAGTCCTCTTCTCTTTGTTTTGATTTGGCTTATTATTTTGGTGATTTGATTTTTCAGTTTGCAGCTGAAATTGCTTAGGGCCCTTGTTTGGTTTAGGACCATATTTTTTAGGATACTGCTTCTTGGGATTCTTTTGATATGGTTTTTGTTGGGCTGCTAAGACTTTCTTAGAAGCATTTCCAGCAGTGATAAGACCAAGGTGTAAAAGTTTTTCTTGTTCTCTTATCAAAGAATCACAAAAGGCATCAAAAGAGGGATTCTTGTAGGTGGTTCCTGAAGAAATGATGGCTTCTCTGGTGGAATAGAAGGCGGAAACAAATACAGAGTATGCAGGACCAAGCTTAGCAAGAATGCAATATATGAGGCTACCATCGTCCTTTTTTATCTTACAACCTTCTAAAAGAATTCTGAGGGTCTTAAATTTGGACAAAAAATCTTCAATGGAGGAGAAATTATTGGGGTCCAAAGTAAGCAACTCATTTTCAAGCTGGTGGGCCCGGATTTGATTTTGAATGCCAAAAATAGTTTTTACCTTTTCCAGGGCCTCATCAGGGGTGTCAATGTCAAGGATATGAAATCGAAGATCTTGAGCAATGGACATTCCTATCAACCCTCATGGTTGATCTTGTTTATTTTCCCACTTAGCAGCTTTATCATCATCGGAAGGTTTAGTTTCTTGTCCTGTGGCTATTCTATAAAGCCCTTTACTTCTAAGTATATCTACCATGTGAGGTAGCCATTGGAAATAATTGGTG
The DNA here is from genome assembly GCA_034641835.2 of Pinus albicaulis. NCBI lineage: Eukaryota > Viridiplantae > Streptophyta > Pinopsida > Pinales > Pinaceae > Pinus > Pinus albicaulis. The sequence goes on from CM076572.1 coordinate 615,103,857, forward strand.
CTGTTAAGAATAACTGGGCATGCACTTTCCATTTTTTTTTTTAAACTGAAGCTGAGAAAAGCTGAAACTAACTACTCCAATGGAAAGATCTCGAAAAATTAGGCCGTTTCAAAAAAACAGCTCGAAAAACGGCTTCCGGATGAAAAAGTTATGCCTTTTGAAAAATCCGAGTTGTAGATGCCGAATAGTTACGAGAACGGAATGAAGTGCGGCTTTTAAAAAAAAATTCCGCCCCTTTGAACAAATTTTTTTTACAAAAGAAGCTTGAGAAGGAGACTTGAACCCAAGACCTTTATTCTCATAAACTAACCCCTCACCAAGTGAGATAGTAAAAGGATCACGTTATTGTATGAAAGGAGGAAGGGGTTTCTTTTTTTCTTTTTTTTACTCTTCAGTGTGCGTGCCTTTTCCTGCACAAAAAAACACAAAAACTGAGCAAAATAAAAACGAAATGCAGAGCCTTATGGCAGAATGTTAGATTTTTTATTAAACTTACCAGAAACTATCATTTTTTTCACTATTTCTGATTTCCCGAGATCGCACAAAGATGCGAGGAAAGAGCATACGTAACAAAAAAACCCTTTTTCCTATTTCTGATTTGCCGAGATCGCACGAAGCACACAACAAAGAGCATACACAGAGAAGAGGGTATAGATCCGGCAAATAAATAAAACCTTAATACCGAAAATAAACAGATTAAAAAAAAACCAAAATAAGCAGAACTATTAACAAATATAACTGCAAAATAGATGCTTTATACCTCCAGATCTAAACTGACATAACTTGGGCAGCCGGAAACCTTTTCGCATGAAACGAAAAGCGTTCCTCACTGTAACAGACGCTCCAGACACAACCGAGCAGTTCTCCAAGCCCAAAAATGTTCAAAAATAGTAGATCTACAAAACGGCATTCACATATAGTCAAACCGGCTTCGGATTTTAATCAACAACGAACGCGACCCTCAAAATAGCTTTGATACCATGTAGGAATTTACAGGGTAAGTTCCGTAGATCAAAAACCAAAGGTCACTGCTCACAAATAGATCACAAATCAGTACACTAGTATAATCACGTGGTTAAAACCCTCAAAGAGGGAAACAGTCCACGCCCTGAGCCAAGGGAATTTATTAATACAAAAAGAAAAGTTACATATGTTTCTCTCATAAACGGTTACCGGACAAATGACCCTCCATGCTCTTTAAATAGAGATCATGGACCAATCGGGTGCTAAGCCACGGATCAAGTGCCGTTAATACCAAGGTGAGAGATAACCGTCGGATCACTACAAATCGTGACCGTCGGATTATAAGTTACAAATGTACATGGTAAAGAAACACACTTTACCTAACTCTACACTAGACTAAGTTATTCTTAACTATTTCCTATGTGTCGGAATATCCTAACAGCAAGATGCAAAGATCAGCTCAGAAAGGCAGCACAGAGAAGCAGGAGAGCAGCAGCAGGAAGGGCAGCAATTGTGTTACGCAGTCCCTCCCAGGGCAGCATGATTCAGCTAGAAACCCTCAGGGGTTACGCAGAGACCCTAAGGGGCAGTGCCAGGACTGCATCACCCAGTCTGGGGTAACGCAGCCCTTTCTAGGCCAGCGTTGAGGGACGCAGGGGCTTCAGAGGTTGACGCAAAGGCTTCAGGGACAGCACTAGGGTTTCTAGGGCCTAATTTTGGCTGAGTCCTGTAAATCCTGTTTGAGGGTGTGGATTAGTCAATATTTTGGCTTCAGAACAGCCAGTGAGCTATAGATCTATTTTATCTTTGTCAGGTTTTCCAGATATGGAACCCAGATTTGTTGTATTCAGAAAATTCTTAATAATAAAACTCTCCAAGAGCCAACAAACCGGTTTCCCGCATTGGGTTTTTTTGGGGACTATTTGTCTAGAAATCACTGTGTCACTTTGTCTTTATGTGCATGTACTTTTTCTAGATCTAGATTGGTGAAGGTTTGTTATGTGTTTTGCTTCGATTTTAATCTGAATTTATTCAGTTAATAACTTATTTAAGTAGGAGGAGCATAACCAAAGTTAACAGTAGGATTTTTGCATAAGTATAAAGATTCAGAAATTTTCACATAGATACTAGAAGTGGAGTTTCCCCATCCCTCTGGGAGAGCATTCAACACCACTGTAGTCATTTCTCTATCAAACATTACATCTCCCAATTCCTGCAGTTGATCTCACATTTCGGAAATATTCATAAAATATGAAGTTGTTCCTTCCTTCCAGGAGGGAGCTGAGGAAGAAGCGGTTGTGCTTCACTTGTCAGGAGCCGTGGGCACCAGGGCATAGGTGTGTTGCTGGCAAAGCGCACTTCATTGAGGTCTTCTTCGATGATAGCGGGGAACAGGATGAGGAGGATGACGACGAGGCAGGAGATAGTCAGACAGCTCAGGATCAGTTGCCACCTCCACCTCCAGGGATAGGAGGTGCAGCCTTTGCACCCACAGGAGGGACCCTTGCAGCCTTGCAAGGAGTTCCCAAGTATTTGACGTTGCGCGTACGAGGGACAGTACGTGGCCAGCGAGTATCACTTTTGGTGGACAGTGGGGCAACCCACAACTTCATCGATGCACAGATGGTCGAGAGGAGAGGTATACCGACCGAGAGCTTCGACAGATTTTCAGTTTTGGTCCCAGGAGCCCAGACGATGCAGTGTTCCCGGTATGTACCAGAGTTAGCAGTGACGACGGGTACATACACCGTGATCGATCACTTTTTCGTGGTCAACATACCGGATACCAATGTGGTATTAGGGGTTCAGTGGTTGATTACTCTGGGGAAACTCACCACAGATTGGGAGGCCTTGGAGATGGAGTGGGATGATAAGAAGACCGGGAAACACGAGAAGATCCGCAGGATGCACACTTACCCACCTCAGACGGTTTCGGCACACCGGATGGAAGCAGACTTCTGGAAGGGGGACATAGATTGGGCGGTTGAGTTGCGAGCATCAGAGGCAGAGACCACAGGTCAGGCAGTTCATCTTGATATACAGGCCATCCTTGACAGGTATGATGCAGTGTTTGGGGATATATCACCAGGTCGGCCACCGGACCGAGGGTTCAAGCACACCATTGAGCTTGAGCGGGGCATTCAGGCGGTGATTACTACCCCGTATAGGCATCCCAAAGCCTATCGGGATGAGATTGAGCGGGCCATCCAGGAGTTGTTGGCTCTTGGGCACATCAGACCGAGCACGAGTCCGTTTGCTTCTTCCGTGGTGTTGGTGAAGAAGGACGGCACCTTGAGGATGTGTATTGACTACAGGGCCCTGAACAAGAAGACCCTGAAGAACAGGTATCCTATACCCAGGATCGATGAGTTGATGGATGAGCTAAGAGGAGCCAAGTTCTTCTCGAAGATTGATTTGAGATCAGGGTACCATCAGATTCGCGTGAGGGAATAGGACATTCCCATGACCGCCTTCAGGTGTCATTATGGGCACTTTGAGTTTTTGGTTATGCCTTTCGAGCTAACCAATGCTCCAGCTACTTTTCAGTCTTGCATGAACCATATCTTCCGCAGTCATCTGAGGAAGTTTGTATTGGTCTTTTTCGATGACATACTCATATATAGCAGGACTTGGGAGGAGCATCTCCAGCATATAGAGGCAGTATTACATATCTTGGAAGAGCAACAGTTCTATGCTAAGTCCTCCAAGTGTGAGTATGGGATGACAGAGATGTTGTATTTGGGTCACATTATTGGAGTGGACGGAGTCAGAGTCCATGAGGAGAAGATCAGCGCCATCAGAGATTGGCCAGAGCCGAGGAACGTGACGAAACTTCGAGGATTCATTGGCATATGTACTTATTACAGGAAGTTCGTCAAGAGTTTCTCACAACTTGCTGCACCCCTTACAGATTTGACGAAGAAGGGGGCATTCAGTTGATCGGATATAGCGCAGCGAGCCTTTTACAGGCTCAAGGAGGTGATGAGTAGCTGCTCAGTGCTTGCATTGCTGGATTTTACGCAACCATTTGTTTTGGAGTGTGATGCGTCGGGAGAGGGGATCGACGCAGTATTGATGCAAGGAGGACACCCTATAGCCTTTGAGAGCCGGAAGCTTCTTCCGCACGAGAGGTTGTATTCTATATACGATAAGGAGATGTTGGCCATTATGCATGCATTGGCAAAATTCCGGCAGTATTTGGTAGGGAACAGGTTCAGGGTGAGGACTGATCACAATAGCCTCAGGTTCTTTTTGGAGCAGAAGCAGCTACAAGAGAGGCAACAGAAGTGGATCAGTAAGATCCAAGCATATGACTTTGACATTGAGTATGTCAAGGGTAAGAATAACGTGGTAGCAGATGCCCTTTCACGTAGACCAGCCACGTTATCTCTTATGAGCTTGGATACAGATTAGAGGGCTCGACTTTTACTGGAGTACTCCAAGGACAGATTTGCATGTGAGGTTCTGAATGGACGGGTGGCGAATGACAGGTACAGGGTGGTCGATGAGATCATCTACTATAGGGACAGGATCTTCTTGACTGAGGGATCTTAGCTCAAGAAGAAGATACTCCAGGCATCACATGATTCACCATTGGCGGGCCATCAGGGGTTTACCAAAACCTACAGGGCCATTAGAGAGGGGTTCTCATGGAAGGGCCTCAAGGAGGACGTACTCCAGCACATCAGGGAGTGCGATGTTTGCCAGAGGAACAAGGGGGAGATGAGCCATCCCACAAGATTATTGCAGCCTCTTCCCATTCCGAAGGGGAAATGGGAGAGTATCTCGATGGACTTCATCACAGGGTTGCCCATGGTGCAGGGCAAGGATTGTATCTTTGTCGTTGCTGATCGACTGACAAAGTATGCGCATTTTTTCGCCATATCCGCGCACTACACAGCAGCACAGGTGGCCGAGCTGTTCTTCAGGGAGGTTTTCAGGCTACATGGTCTTCCTAAGACCATCATCAGTGACAGGGACAGCCGCTTCATGGGCAGATTTTGGCAGGAGCTTTTCCGGTTAGTGGGGACGGAGTTGACACCGAGTACCAGTTATCACCCACAGACAGATGGGCAGACGGAAATAGTTAACAAGTGGCTGGAGGGCTACTTACGTAACTATGTCAGTGGGCAGCAGCGAGCATGGCTGAAGTGGTTGCATCTGGGGGAGTACTGCTATAACACGACACATCACATGTCCATTGGTATGTCACCATTTTATGCTTTGTATGGGTATCATTCTTTATCTTTTGCTGATGTGATGTTTGGTGCTAGCAAGGCTCCTAGAGCCAAGATTTGGATCCAAGAGAGTCAGGACATTCTCTGAGCTCTCAAGGATAATATGGCTACAGCACAAAACCAGCAGAAGCTGTATGCTGACAGAGGTCGGGTGGAGAGACAGTTTGAGGTAGGGGACTTGGTCTACCTACGATTACAGCCATACCGATCGTCGTCACTGAAGCAGAAGGGAGCTGAAAAGCTCAAGCCCTTCTTTTACGAGCCATACAGGGTGATACGCAGGATTGGACAGGTTGCGTATGAGTTGGAGCTGCCCCAAGGCAGCAAGATCCATAACGTTTTTCATGTATCATGTCTGAAGAAGGCATTGGGGCAGCAGGTGACAGTGACAGATGATTTACCACCCATGGATGATGAGGGGCATTTGGTGTTGCAGCCAGAGGCTATTATTGATACTAGGGACAGGCAGCTACGGAGCAGGACAGTCCGGGAATTCTTGGTGAGGTGGAATAATTTGCCAAACGAGGATGCCACTTGGGAGAGTGAGAAGATTTTGCAGCATCCATCACTTCAGTTGCTTGAGGACAAGCAACATTTTGCCGGGGGAGACTGTAATATTCCTAATTAGCAGTGGCTAATTGGAATATTCGATTTTTGCTCAATTTTGCCGTCTATAGTTTATTAATAAATAAAAAGGTGAGTGGAGAGGATCTAACTCACTTAGTGGAATAAAACACACTCCCTAGTAGCACAACGTTGTGACTTAAAGGGAGCCAAGGGGGGGGCCAAGCACCACGCAGAGAAGGGGCCCACGTATGCTCTAGAAGCTACTGCGCAGATGAGGATGAGCACGTGGCAAGAGAGAGAGGCTAAATTGACGAGATAGGCCTTAGGGTTTTGGAGGAAGGCAAACGTTATAAAAGAGGGAGGAGCCTCCTCATTTGATTCATTCGTTGTTGATGATATTGAGCTGGTCATTTCGACTTCTTGAGCACGCTGGCTGTTTAGCCTGTCTGCAGCACTGTTTAGTGCATTGAGTGTCTCCGATCGAAGATCTCGCCCTTAGCCCCGGGGACTTCGAGTGCCTGCTCGGGCAAGGTTATTTCTTCAGCATTTTGTGGGAGGTTTTGGTGTTTGGTTTTGTTGCAGAGCCGAGCATTCATAGAGACTGCGTAGTCATTGAGAGGGAGGACGCAGTCCATCTCGGAGGTGTTTCGGATTGGGATTTTTGCAGGAGATTTGAGCTGAGATTTTGAGCAAAGGATCAGCCTTTGCCTTTTGGAGGATTTTGGAGGAGTTTGAGGCGATATTTCAGTCATTCCTATTCAGCCTCTGCGCAGAGCCTTGGAGACCAGCGTAATTCCCCAAGGGGGTGTTTTTCGGAGGTCGGCCATTTCTGATATGGTTTTTGGGTTTGTCGGGATTGGTGAGTAGAGGAGGATTCCAGATTTTCAGCTCATTTCGGCAAGGTGAGCAGCCCCTAGTCATCAGTTCATTTCAGTGGTAGCAGCTACACGGCAATTTTCCAGCAGCTGGGACGCAGTTCAAAGAGCAGCCATTTCCTGTGTATTCTGAGAGTATTTCTTCACTTGCCTTGAGCAAGTTTAGGTGCCATCACTCTGATCACCTATTGTACTTCATTATATTTCTCAGTCTAATAAAATGGCTTAGCATTCTCTCTCTATTTCTGGATGATTTGTCGTACATTCTTTCTATGCTATTATATGTCTGCTGCACTGTTATCTTTATATATTTTCGAGCATTCTAGTTCTATACCACTTGGTGTGTTTATTTCATACTCTTAAACAGAGTCTGGAAATGGCCAGGTAGCCTCCAGATTTCGTCCTCTTTTCAGAGGCGGCATATCTAGTAAACGCCCTCCCCGTCCATCTCTGGTTGGAGTTTGTCGTGTTTTAGAGATATCCCCCAAAAAGGGATATTACATCTGCACTGCTTTGCACCAGCCCTAGGGAAGCTCGGTCCCTAGCCTTCTATTCTTCCCTCCTTTATCTATCCTCGGTCACCTAGACACTTCTCTTCGGCTTACCTTCCTGTACCCTTGTTGCCCTAGTCCGAAACTTCTTTCCTAGCTGTGATGCCTTCTACTTCACGCTGAGCATATGTGAGAGAGTGAGATCAATGACAAAGGCTAGCACTACCTCTCCTCCGCATTGATCTCAGCCTTCTTAGCACTCCTTACAGCCTTCCTTGTTTCCTTGTCAAGTTGCCAACTTCTACACTGTATGGACATTCCTTTTCTGCACTATAGAATCTCCTCCTTACGCAATGCAACTTTGGACCCTAGTTGTAGACCTTAACCATGAGGATGTACCCAAGACAGAACCTCCTTTCTTACGCTGGACTTCCTCTTCTTCCTTCGTTGTATAGCCATCTTCCTCGCACCAAATCACAATCCCTTAGCTCGCATATAATTGTAGAACTAATCCAAACTGATGGTCTCCAAATGAGGTTGCAGTCCCTCCTTTATATAGGGATTGTCTCTAGCTATTAGGCCGACATGAAGATAGGTGTGTAATCCGACTTCTTTAAGGGTGTAGACCGACTTCTCCAAGGAGATCTTTTCGTCATATTTGAGCCGACTTCAAGGAGCACATTGACAAGGTCTTGGAGCATATTATTACATCAATAAATTGTCTTTTGCAAGTGTAATAACACTTCATATACATGACTCTAAATTATATATTTATGACAAGATGACAAACCCTAAAGACATCAAGAAGAAGTCTTTGACCTATAATAAAAACGCCTTGCTCATGAAACCCATGATGCAAGTATTACAAAAATACATTTTATTATCTTTGACTTCTTCATTACATAAATTCATAATTACAAGTCATTATGAACACCGAACCTAGTTATACTTTTCAACAAATTTCCTGGAATTTTCTAAGCACTGGAGGAGGCCCTGGCAGGCATTTCTTGCAGCCAGCAGTGCAGATTTCAGAGGGACAGTCTAGAGCTTGGTTGGGGATAGCCACCCTAGTGTCTGAGCAGCTAATTTCATCACCTCGGCATTGTTAGTTTGCCTTGAGCAAGCCCAGGTGCATGCATTTTGATCTTATCTTGTACCCAACATTTATCTGAATAAAATGGCTCAGCTCAGCGCAGATTTTGGCATTTTCTGGGTGTTTAATGTGGTGTAATTTTATGTGTGTGCTTTTGCTATGTTTGTTTTGTTTATCATTGTAAATTTCCATTAGGAATAATACAGAATGATATATCAATCAATGCCTCTTATTTGTGCCTCTCCTGAATAGTGGAAAGAATGGTCCTCAAGGAAGGTCACACTAGACTAGGGGCGAAAGATAACCTCCCAAAGGAAGTGTGGGAACACAGGTACAATTGAGACTACTTAATCATCCAGCTTAGCCTGTAAACCATATTAGAATTCTCTTAACATTAAATGAAAGCACATGATTACAGAAATAGTCAATGTACCCTCTGATAAGTGACCCGCCTTCCTTCAAGGTGCATGCTAGATGGAAAAGAGAACTAACCGGAGCGTAGGTGGAGAGATCTGAATTAAAGCTATGTGTGGATCATCATAGGGCTACTGGCTCGCTCGCTGATCAAAAAGGAGAAAATTTTTCTCTCACCTACCACTTAGCACCTTGACTGGACCTTGCCTAAGCAACTAATCTGGGTAGTAATCCACTTTCCTTACACCACGTCCTAAGGACACAAATTAACCTTTTCAATATTTTCAATATTTAAGCCAATTTCTTTCCACAATCTATCATATAGATATGTTACAAGCCAATATTTGAAGAATAAGTTGGAGAGACATTTTCTTCTTAAAAATATCTTGCGAAATTTGGCAAGGCTTCCTTCTGTCTCCCTTCCTCTATATTATAATCACAGAATCTTTGGATAATCTTCTTGAATCAGAGAGAGTTAAGGGGGCCCTTCCTGGAGTTGAGATGGTTTCAGGATCCAAATCTATATCTCACTCTAAGTGTAACAACCCGTTCCCAAGTTATACACAATGATATTAGCGTGTGTACGATATAGGCATTTGATAGCTACACCTGCCTATCTCGCACACATCGCACTAGTACACCTAACTACTAATATCAAGATTACCTGAGTTAGAGATTAATATTAAGATTTCAGATTAATATTCATATTAACTAAGTATAAATTATATGAAAATGACTAATAAAAAGAAAATAAACTTAAGTTAATTAAATATTCCAACATAAGCCTTAATCATAAAGATACTCAAAATTCAAGTCGCTTACCCCTAAACAATCTTCTCTTTAATATCAATCACATCTCCATTAATAGCATTCGTACCTTCATTTATGAAGATCAAATCTTGATAGAGAAGAAGGCGGTGGGGGAGGATGTTAGGGCAGTGGAGAAAGTCATATAAGGAGGATGATACGAAAGTGAAAGGGGATGGGTCTTTTGAACTTCTGCTGATTTACCAAGTGATATTATGGAGGGAGAGGATTTATGCTGAAAGGGAGTCTCTGGGTTCTTGGAAATCTGGGCACGGGGGCAGAGGAGACATCCTCTGGGTCTGGGATTGTTCCTGGATTCGCTGGGAGGATTTGATTGTTCCGGTAATCCGTTCACGACATCACAAGAAACTCAACAAATCTTCAGCCCGCTTCAGGATTTGTAAATTTGTGCTGATTTTCAGGTATTCCTCTATGTATAGATTAATTTTGCAAACTGAAATTTCAATTTAGCTGTTACAATGTTTCATTGGATCTGTTTTTACTTAAATCGAAGTTCAGATAGGTACAGTTAAGAAATCAGGGGATAGAGTCATTACACTAAGTGTGTTGATGATACACTCTACTAGGAGGGCCAACCATTATAAACAAAAGGTATAAAAAGATATTGTAGATCTACTTGCTTCCTTCGGGTGGATATCTAAGCAATAGAAAGTCATTGATGTTTGGAATCAACATACATGAGCTGATGTTTTCAAGAATATCAGCAATTTTACAATTCCTTTACAACTCAAACTTGGGATCTCTGATGTATATAGGAATCTCAGTTGCCTCCGGATGATTGGGGACAAATTATTGGTTCCTTGTATTGGAAAAGTTAGAGAGAAAATTATAGCATGAGAACTCAATGACTCAATCCTCGGGGATGAAGTATCTTGATTAAATCTACTCTACATGCTAATTTCTCTTCAAAAATTGTGGCTTTGGTTTTTTTTCAAGGGTAGAAAGACCAGTTCATAACAATCAGGAAGACATAAATCAAGGCACATTTCCCTCCATTTCCATCCCATGAAGTGCTTGGAACGTGGGTCAAAATAGAATCAATTCTATGCTATGAATCATAAAGCAAGATAATCCTGGTTGGGACCAAACCAACCACAATCTTGAACACAATAATTGAGCAGTGCAGATATCTCTTCTATGAAACAAGATTACTGAAAACTGACCTAACATACTAGCTACACCTCATCTTCATTTGTTTACCTGTATCTTGGATTGAAATCAAATTATAAACAAACTATTTGAATTCAAACTTACAGGAATGAAGCCTGAATCAATGATGTGTGCAACTTCAGAAATATTGGCATTTTCAACCTGCATTGTAAGCTTCTACATTAGCCCACGATTTTCTTTTTATAATTACATTTCACATTCAGCTAGAAGTTTAGAACAAAAACTGTGTTTTTCTATCCCGTGCATGCATACATGAAAGAATGGAATTGAAAACATCTTCATAGCCAACCAAAAAACAATATTGAGAATCAGAGTTTAAGCACATAGAAATCAGTAAGCCATGAGTCATGTTTGTACAAAGATATAACAAGTTAGAACATATATTTAAGTGCCTAAGTAAGATACAAGTTACAATTGTTTTAAAAGAATGTAAGCATTTTTCAAGAATAGAATTTGTCACTAAAGTAGATAGTTAAGATATTCTACCCCTACATAAAAGCCAGTATCTACAATGCACCAGAATTTATATCCTTCAGTGATACAATACCTTCCCAATATATTCATAGCATAAGAAGCCAAGGCATTTAGAAATAACTTGGCAAGAATTCATCTTTCTTTGTCAGAAGTCTAGATTACACCATAGATAGGGTTTTTCATGTTTATAATGAGTTTAAGAATGCAGCTCTTGCATTTCTATTTTGAATAATGCAAGACTTATATTACTTCAAAAATGCAAAATGTTACAACAAGCAGACTAAAGAATTACTCAAAATTCTTCTTCTTATGAAAAAGCCAAGAAGGTTAACATATGGGCCTGCGCTGCAAGGGGCAAGGAGCCTACATCCTTCAATAACATATTAACTCTAGCTTTGACATTAACTGCAAAATTATTTTTTAATGTTCTCAATTCTCCCAGCTATACGTGGGAATGGTCACCTTGAAAAATTTTGTGCACTGTATTTTCCAAAGGAAATCAATAGAAAATGGTTGGATTATATGCCATAATGCTCTATAGTAATCCCTAATCATCTAAGCGTTTCCTAAGATATCTCACCAAGCTAGAGATGTTGTGAATAGCAATCCAAATTATGCTTGTTAGCATGCCTGAATGGTCATTGCAACTGGAAACTTCTAAGAGGCATGCCCCAATGATTCTTCTTTTCGACATTGAACACAAAATGGACTGGAGATGTTTTCTTTACCGAGTCTTGTTTTAACCACAAAACCCTAACAGAGCACAAACCAAGCCAAAAATGATATCCTTTCCTTCTAGAGAGTTTGGCATTATCTTTTGCCACCTCACTCTAAAGTAAAAAATCCCCCACCTTCCATTTTGGCATGGGACAATAGGAATCCTAAGCCTCGAGCTATTGCACAACTACTCAATGTTATAGTTGTAAGGGCCTCCCATTGCTTCACTACCAAACCCTCTAATAAGGTCCCCATTCCTCATTTGGAGTTTAAAGCAACAATTTTTGGGACTGTTACCACACAATCTAGCAGGCCCTAAGAAAGGGAAACCTATAGGACAAAAAGCTAGACCAAGTGATAACAATGGGACAATGGCCCATTGTCACCACAGCCAGAGTCCCTTGCTCTTTACAAACTTTCATTGATGGGAGGAGTTCCGGTAGGGTGATAATCACCTTTGATTGATATTCTAGGGTTAATGGTGCGAGGTGATGGGGTAGGATCTCTCAAGGGAAACTCTATGTGATAATATGGCACTTCAAAAAAGGTTTTTGCTCCCTTTAAGAAACTTAGAAGAAATCTGCACGAGATCTAAGGTTTTGTGAATTATCGTGGTTAAACGATACTCCCAAGATCAAGGCAAGGAGAAGAAAGGGCTTCTTGTGATTTATTCCAATGAATACTAAGGTCATAAAACCCTCAAAGAAGTCCCCAAGTCAAAAGAATACTAGTTAAGGTTTCCCTTCTAGGGCACACCTAGGGCAACAGTTTTTTTCAATGAAAATCCAAGGGATGCCTATCAAACTTTGAGATCTTGTAGATAAGACCCTAGGCTTGATGTTTGTGTTCTTGAAATCCACCTTTTCACTCTCTAAAATATTTCGCTCAATGCCCTATCTTAGTCGTCCACGAAGAGGGTACCGACATTGGAAGGAGAATTACGGAGAAAGAGAAGTTTGATCACCAAATACCTTGGACTAGTGCCTAGTCCTTTGGGCAATGGAGTCTTGAGATGCTTAAGATGAGATAAAACATCTTCCAAGGAGGCTCGGAATCGATGTCCTAGGTACCAACTTCAAACATTTACCCTCTTCAAATGATAATGGAGTTTCATGAAGAATTCAAATATATTCATTCACTAGGAATATTCATTACATGCCTTTTATTGGATAACATATGCAATACTCTACTAGAAAAGCTTTCTAAAATTAATTTTGAACAATTAGGGCACAAATTTAGCATATTCTAGAGCTACATTCATTAAACAAGTTCAAAGAAAAATTTCATCAACATTAGACACTTACAAAGAGACATGCAACATATCCATCCATCATTGAAGAAGAAGTGTGAATCATCTCCATACATCGAAATGTATCAAAAGAGTCTCCAATAGCTCCAAAGAAAAAGTGTGAGTTCTTTACAAGAAAACCAATCCAAGTGTGATGATGATCTCTCACAAATTAACCTGAGTTCTTTTTATAGGAGTCTTCCTAAATTGAATTTAGCCTATTGGCCCCCAAAATATAATAATGAACAAGATACATGCCTTGGTTACAAGCCGACTATGCAGCTTTTACAAATTAAGAATTAGCCCATCCAAATGCTAGTTGAGTTGATGATGTCATGTTGATGTAAGGTCGTTGGAGGGACACAATGAGTCCTCTAGGTGTCAAGGTGTGAGAGAGGGCTCCATAAATCACAAACGGGACTAGGATTGAGGATTAATCCCACATTTAAGGTGAGGGAACAAAACTACGGTCAAAACCCTTCCTTCTTCCAAGCCACCCAATAATCCATGCCCAAGATTCCCAAGGAAAAACAAGCATAAGCAGTCGATTGCACAAAGAAAAACATGCCTTTTGGGTTGGATTTCCCACCTTCAAACATATGCCCTCGACAAATGGGAGAGGGGACATATGAATAATGCAAGGAGAGGAGATCAAATGGCACAATGTATCAGTTGTTAATTTGGCAGCTCAATTCCAACCATGAGACTAGATTCCTCTCTTCGAGAGGACCTGTTACCCACCACCTATAGGTAGTGTACATAGGAGAAAACGTTTCTCCTAAATGGTCTCTGGCCAGCAGCCCCAGGGAGCCACCAAATAGCTCAATGTGCCATTGTCTCCGCCACCTGAGCCAGCCATGCGGTCCCTCAACCACTTGTCATTTTAATTTTTCTTAGGGCTATATTGTTCTTTGCTTTGATAATTGCATTTCTTCATTTACACATTAAATTCACCCCATTATCATCATCCATCCAGCGGAACATAAAGGAACAATAGAAGAAAAGCATTCACACATAGAGACACCAGGATTGGTCGAAGACTAGGGAAAAACCCACTATGGGGAAAACCTTTCAAATTCTTCTTCTTATTAGATTGCCATTGAATGATTCAGCAAAGGAGAGTACAATAATCAATATCTTCATCTATGCAACTATCCAGCAAAAACAACTACAACATCCATGAAATGAACCCATCAATACTTTACTCAAAACCCTGATTTTGAAGCCTGTAATAAACTATCTCTGTCTTCAGTCAACTGTCGAACACTATGGTCAACGAGTGAAAACTTCGGATAACTGAAAAACAGAACCCTAGAAGTCGGTTACATGGAGGACATGTGTGTGCGACTAGGAAACTTCAGTCGCTCCCTTGAGTCTGTAAGCCTGTGACTATAGTCGAATTCTTCCTCTGGAGACCCTACAACTGCGATTCTGAAACCCTAGATGCCAGTCACATGGATGATATGTTGTGCGTGCGACTAAAAAGCTTCAATCACATTGATGAGACGATCAGCGAGCGATTGTGGTCGAGTTCTTCCTGTGTCATGCCTGCGACTAAGGCCAAAAACCCTAAAACAAAAATGTGAGCTTCAGACCCTACAATTTCATCTTTGAGCGAACCTGTTTCTCCGTGGAACTTCCTCAGACCTGTGTGAGCCAAAACCAAGAAAAAGAAATAGAAGAGTGTCTCATGATGGTCTCCAAATGAGGTAGAGGTCACTTGTATTTATAGCCTTCCAAGGGTGTCTACTTTTTTCTAGGGTTGACCTGATCAAATATGCACATGTGGGCTTATAATTCAAAAATACACTTTCCCTTATCATAATTAGATTATCTTTAGGTCGATTTTGGTCCTCTCGAAAAGAGCAATTCAATGCAATCATCATCTCCATCAAATGAGTTATCCAAAGTGGAATTTGACTGCAACATTTTTACACTCCCTCTCAATTAGGGAGAATTCCACTTGCATTATATCATGTGTATCCTGTTATAAGATCATATCCAATCTCAAGTATCTCATCATCACGTATCGTCACTATTAATCTTGATTCATCTCTCGCTTATTCTTGTTTATCTCTTGAATCTTGATTGTCCCTGCTCATATGTTGAACATTCTCGAATCTAAAAGAAGAGTTTGACATCAGAGGGGAGCTCAATCTACCACCTTCTATCCATTGGGGAGCCACTGGTACCACCCAAAATCTCTGCCAGCGGGGAACCCAATGCTACCACCCAGGAAACATCAGCGAGGAGCTAAATCTATGACCTGCATCATCATCGGATAGCATATCATCAGGGAGCATATCTCAACCTGGAACCATATTGGGGAGCACATCTCAACCCGGAATCTCATGGGGGAGCTAAACATCTACAACCCCATATCGAGCAATAGGTGATGTATGGGAGCACATCTCAACCCATCCTATTGCTTGTTGATCTTCCCAGTAATGACCCTCAAGAGTCATGTGGTAGAACACCTGCATCATAATTTTAGCTTGGGCTAGATACCCGACTTACTAAAAGGTACGGATCACATGCCCGAAGCCTCCTCAACCCGTTGGCCAGACGGGGAGAGACAATCCCAACAAGCCTGGCCTGTGAGTATGATGTCAACTGGGGTATACTCTATAAAGACTAAGATAGAGGAGCAACATCTCCAACCCTATGGGTAAAAGATAAGGGAGCAACATATATGACCCTATTGTACAGAGATCCCTCAACCACGAGAACCCTCTATCTCAATTCCTCACCCTGGGAGCTCAGACAGGGGGGAAGAGTTGGCTCAGTGTTCTCGATCAGCGATGCTCTCTGTAGATAAGCAACATATCATCGTGCTCATATCTGGTAATCATCATGTCTCAATAGTAGTTATCTCCTATTCATACAGGACATCAAATCAAATATCATATTAGAACAAAATATATATATATATATATATATATATATATATATATATATATATATATATATATATATAACAAAAAGGATACCATAGTCATCCTCCCTCTCACGGAGATAGCAACCACAAGCCTAAGCTTGTCTCGTACAGTAGCACTCTCTTAATATATGAAGGTATCTCAGTCCCAGCTATATGTGGGATTATCCAACAATCGGTTCCCACTCTTTATCATCGCAATGTATCCATGTCATATCCAAAACCTCCTCAAACGTTTTTCCAAAGAGCTTGTTCATCCTGCCACATAGCTAGCCATGCTAGCAACATTGTACTCAACCTCGGTCATGCTTAAAGCTACGAACCTCTCATCCAAAAACATCATGGCAAATCTCATACTAAGGTAGCACTCAGATGTACTCATCTGGAAGGCAAGGATGTTATTCCTTCTGGATGAATATGGTCCGAAGACCTATGCAGACAATGTGGTAGTAGTGCCCCAGGATGTTGATCAGCAGAAGGAGTACAAGAAGGAAATGGCGAAGGCTAAGAGGTTGATTTTGGGTGGAGTCTGAGATCATCTCGTCTCACATGTGGCGGAGAAAGGAACAACCAAGGAGATGTGGGATGCCTTGTCTAAGCTGTTTCAGACTTCTTTCGAGCAGTGGAAGATGTATTTCCAGGAGAAGTTGAGGAACACGAGGATGTAGAAGGGCGAGAGCATAGATGCCTTTCTCACTCGGATTTAGGAAGTTCGAGATCAGTTGTCAGTTGTTGGGTCAGCACCTCAACCCAAGAAGCTTGTACGATTGGCACTGAATAGTGTCTAAGAGGACTGGCAGGTAATTTTCCAGAGTATCTTGGGCAAAGATACCTTGCCAAGGTGGGACAGGATGTGGTATGATCTGCAGCAGGAAGAGTTGAGTTGGGCTCTGTTGAAGAGCACCATCAGTGGCAGCAGCAATAAGGGTGTGAAGAGTGAGGAACAGAATGTGGCCCTTGCATCTAAGGGTCCTAGTCAGGCACAAGGGGAGCAGACGAAGAAGAAGAAGGACCTAAAAAAGGTCAAGTAATTTAGGTGTGGTGAGCTCGGTCACTACAGCATGCAGTGTCCTCTAAGGAAGAAGGACAAGTAGGAGAAGCAAAATCAGCAGGCATCGTTCATAGAGATATGTTGAGATTTTGTGTATTTGGGGTAGCATCAGTTGTGCTCTAGCTCCCAAATTTTGTAGAGGGACTAGAGTACACTTGACCTACAAGACCCAGAAAAGGATTTGGGAAATTTCTTTTGGTTTGAGAGATATTTAATTAATTAATTATTTTAATGTATTTCCTAAGTCTAAACTTAGGAAAAAGAAATAATTAAAGTTAATTAAATTAAACATGTGATGAAATTGTCTTAAGTCACACAGATCAAGCTTTCTTTTAATCTTAGCCATTGATTCAAGATTTGATCATGGTCATTGGTTTCCCAACGAGAAAAGTATAAAGGAAAGGCTTGGAGTCATTTGTAAAGACACACAGAGGCAGAGCACGGAAGCTAAGCTGAGATTCTAATGCGGGTTTGCTAAGAATTCTCAAAAGTGTTTCAGTTGCAGAGAGGGGAGTTTAGACAAAAGGGATGATCTGATCCCAGTGTCTAGAATAAACAAGAGACAGAGATCAACTCAGAGAGGATGCGCAGAAAAGCAGGAGACGCAGAGGCAGAGAGGGCAGTAGCTGCGCAGCGTAGAGGCAGCTTCAGCTATGCAGGTGTTGCGCAGTCCATCCCAGGGCAGCGTGAGTCAGCGGGAAACCCTCAGGCGTTACACAGAGACCCTTAGGGGCAGTGTCGGGACTGTGTCACCCAGTCTGGGGTAACGCAGCCCTTTCCAGGCTGGCGTTGAAGGATGTAGGGGCTTCAAGGGCAGCGCTGGGGTTTCTAGGGCCTAATTTTGGCTGAGTTCTGTAAATCACGTTTGAGGGTGTGGATCAGTCATTATTTTGGCTTCAGAACAGTCGGTGAGTTGTAGATCTATTTTATCTTTGTCGGGTTTTCCAAATCTGGAACCCAGATTTGTTGTATTCAAAAAACTCTTAATAATAAAACCCTCCAGCAGCCAGCAGACCGGTTTTCCCGCATTGGGTTTTTCCGGGGACTAGTTGTCCATAAAATCACTGTGTCACTTTGTCTATGTGTGCATATACTTTTTCTAGATTTGAATTGGTGAAAGTCTGCCATGTGTTTTGCTTCGATATTAATATGAAATTTTCAGTTAATAACTTAATTAAGTAGAAGGAGCATAACCAGATCTAACAGTAGATTTCTGCATAATAGTAACATTCAGAAATTTTTACATGGTATCAGAGGAATTGCAGATCTAGGAGGGTCACCAGCAAGAGACTGAAGGTTCTTGTTGCAGAAAGCAGCAGGAAGAGCAGCAGAAGGGAAGATCTGAAGGGATAGCGCAGTTTTCAGAGAGGCAGAGTTATGCAGAGGGCAGGGTGACACAGTCTAACGCTGTCTCCCAGCAGGCCCACGCACTTACTGCCCAGATGCAGCATAGAGGCAGCGTTGGGATTCTCTGAAGCCAGCCAATGTGACGCAAATCTGAAGCTGTCAGATCCAGAAGAGCCTAAAGCACAGCTGCAAAAATTCAGTAGATACTGGTGGGGTTAAAATTCTGAAGCTTTCAGATTTTTAACCTAAGCACTAGTGACAAAGAGCGGGAGGAGATCAGCTTCTCAGAGAGTTTCTAGCCAAAGAAACTTGTTGATTGATTAGAGGATCAAAGAGAGTTGAATCATTATTGATTTGGCAAATTTCCAAGAAGGGAAATCAGATGTCAGAGGGAGCAGAAGGTGCTTGTTTTTTGCCAAGGGCCTTAGATCCAGTTCTCTATTAAAGAGAAAGGAAGCTCCAACACATTTCTGAGCAGATGGCTCCTCATGGACAATGTGATCAGGACAGATTGGATGGCCTTTCCAACTTCTCAGTTTGGAAGGCTAGGATCCTGATAGTCCTAGAGGCATATCATCTAAGATACCATCCAGAACAAACTCTGGCCACAACGATTGATGCAGATCTCCTAAGGAAGCCTAATGAAGCTGTTGGGCATGCCAAGCAGCTGATCGTGGATGGAATTAAGGACCATATTGTCCCACATATAGCTGAAAAGAAGACAGCTAATGAGATGTGGAAGGCCTTAACTTCCCTATATGAGGGAAAGTCTGTCCAAAGGAAGATGATGTTGGAGACTCAAATGCGGTCATTCATGATGACCAAGGGAGAAGACATGGAACATTTCCTCTTTAGATTGTAGTCAATCAGAGATAAGCTAACTGCAACGGGTGCTAAGGTGGAAGATGAGCTGATGGTTAGGATTGCTCTCAATGCAGTCACAGATGAACTTTGTCCAAATTTTCTTGGGCAAAGCGGACCTCCCATATTGGGGCAACTTGTGGGCAATTTTGCGTCAGGAAGAACTCTGCAGAATCACCAAGAAGAAGTACAACTCTGGATTGAGAAAAGTGAAGAAGGAAGATGAAGAAGATCTAGTCTGGGCATCAAAGAGGCAGCAGGGAAAGAAGAAGAAGGATTTGTCAAAGATCAAGTGCTTCCAGTGTGGTGAATTAGGACACTTTTCCAGCAATTGTCCTCAGAAGAAAAAGGACAAGGAAGCTTCTTCTTCCAAGGCTGTTGTGGCAGATGATGGGTCGAAAGATGATGCAGCCATGAGCACTCATGAACCACGAAAGTGGGGCGACATGAATCTGTAGAGGAGCTACAGAATGTTGGCGGGATCCTTGAGAAGCTCATTTCTTGGATCACATCCGAGCTACGGGAGCCTTAAGACAGTAGCGGGACAAGTGGAGCAGTGGGTGCATAAATCACGGATGAAGCAAAGGCAGATCTGAAGGCTGGAAGGAAGACCGCAGTGCAGATGCAGTAGCAGCATAGAGGTAGCAACAGTGTAGGGGTTGATGTGACTTCAGCAGTGCAGAGAAAAGCTACAACAACGTGGAGGCTTCAGGAGGACAGCGCGGCACAGCAGCATTGTGAGGGATTTTAGCACAAGGGGTTGATGTGACTTCAGCGGTGCAGAGGGAGTCTTCTTACGTAGTGCAGAGTTGTTGTTGTGCATCATCATTCAGATGCCAACACAGAGCAGCAGCCTATGGAGCTTCAGTGATAAGGATGCAGCCCCAACCAACTTGTTTGTCAAAGATTGGGTAGGAGATTCAGTTGTTTCTCTCAACAATTGAAGTTACAGTACAACAGATCAACAGTGGCAGTGCTACGAGCAGCACAGATGCAGCAAATTGAGAGGGAGTTGCAATACAGATGTTGTAGTGGTAGTGGTAGTGGCAGTGGCAGTGTCATGGGCAACAGCAGTGCAGAGTTGAGTGGCAACAAGCCAAGCTTCAACAACACAGAACCAGCGCCCAAAATCTTGTAATGCATGGTGTGACATATTGCTAGAGCACACTCCTGATGCTAAGAGGGAGTGTTGAGATTTTGTGTACTTGGGGTAGCATCAGTTGTGCTATAGCTCCCAAATTTTGTGGAGGGACTAGAGTACACTTGATCTACAAGACCCAGAAAGGGATTTGGGAAATTTCATTTGGTTTGAGAGATATTTAATTAATTAATTATTTTAATGTATTTCCTAAGTCTAAACTTAGGAAAATGAATTAATTAAAGTTAATTAAATTAAACATGTGATGAAATTGTCTTAAGTCACACAGATCAAACTTTCTTTTAATCTTAGCCATTCATTCAAGATTTAATCATGGTCGTTGGTTTCCCAGTGAGAAAAGTATAAAGGAAAGGTTTGGGGTCATTTGTAAAGACACACAAAGGAAGAGCACTAAAGCTAAGCTGAGATTCTAGGGCGGGTTTGCTAAGAATTCTCAATAGTGTTTTAGCTGCAGAGAGGGGATTTTAGACAAAAGGGATGATCTGATCCCAGTGTCTAGAATTAGCAAGAGACAGAGATCAGCTCACAAAGGCAGCGCAGAGAAGCAGGAGACGTAGAGGCAGAGAGGGTAGCAGTTGCGCAGCGCAGAGGCATCTTTAGCTACGCAGGTGTTGCGCAGTCCCTCCCAGGGCAGCATGAGTCAGCTGGAAACCCTCAGGGGTTACGCAGAGACCCTTAGGGGCAGCGTAGGGATTGCGTCACCCAGTCTAGGGTAACGCAGCCCTCTCCAGGCCAGCGGTGAGGGATGCAGGGGCTTCAGGGGCAACGCTGGGGTTTCTAGGGCCTAATTTTGGCTGAGTTCTGTAAATCCCATTTGAGGGTGTGGATCAGTGATTATTTTGGCTTCAGAACAGTCGGTGAGTTGCAGATCTATTTTATCTCTGTCGGGTTTTCCAAATTTGGAACCCAAATTTGTTGTATTCAGAAAACTCTTAATAATAAAACCCTCCAGCAGCCAGCAAACTGGTTTTCCCGCATTGGGTTTTTTCGGGGACTATTTGTCCAAAAAATCACTGTGTCACTTTATCTATGTGTGCATGTACTTTTTCTAGATATGAATTGGTGAAAGTCTATCATGTGTTTTCCTTCGATATTAATCTGAAATTTTCAGTGAATAACTTAATTAAGTAGGAGGAGCATAACCAGATCTGACAATAGATTTCTACATAATAGTAACATTTAGAAATTTTCACAAGATAGACAAGATTTCCTCTAGGCTAGAGGAAGAATTTGCTATGTTCGCAGTCATACCTCCAGAAGTGAGGTGGGGAGTTTTGGTGTTGTAGCCCCAGAGAGCTATAGAGATGCACAAGATCCTTGAGGAGTCCACCTCATGGATCATTATCGAGCTACAGGGGGCCATAATATTTAGTACCAGGATGGATTAGTGTCAAAGGTGCAGTCAAAATTCCAGAGTGACAGTTGCAAATTAGTATCAGTCAGGTGATGGGGAGCACAGTGCAGAGTCAGTAGCAGCGCAAATTCTTCAGTGATAGCGCAAAAGCTAGTAGAAGTCAAATGCTCAAGAGACAGATGCATCCTATTGAACACAATTGATCCAATATTTCGGATGCTTCTGAACCTTAACACTTATGCCGAAATTATTACTGTTAATCCGGTTAAGCTCTTCCTACTTATATAAGTTATCAACTGAATAAATTCAAGTTAACATCAAAGCAAAACACATAACAGATCTCTACCAATTCAGATCTAGAATAAGCACATGCACACATTAACAAAGTGACACAGTTATTTCTGGACAAACTATCCCCGGAAAAACCCAATGTGGGAAAATCGGTCTCTGACTGCTGGAGGGTTTTATTATTAAGAATACTTCTGAATACACAACTCTGGGTTCCAGATCTGGAAAATCCTACAGAGAAAACTCTAGATCTAGAGCTCCTGGCTGATATAAGACCAAAAATACTGACTGATCCACACCCTCAAACGGGATTTACAGAACTCAACCAGATCTAGGCCTAGAAACCCTAGCGATGCCCCTGAAAGGCTCTGCGTCAGCCTCTGAAGCTCCTAATAGGCTCAGCGTCAGCCTTGGATGGCCTCCAAACCCTCAGGGCTACATCTGGAAGGGACTGCGTTACCCCAGAATGCGTGACGCAGTCACTGCGCTGCCCCTGAAGGGTCTTTGCACAACCCCTGAAGGGTTTCCTGAAAAATGGCATTGTCCCTGCTGTTGCTTCTACTGCTACCTTCCTGCTGCTGCTGCCTTCCTCTGCATTGTACTCGAGTTGATCACTTCTCTGCCTCTTGTGTATTCTAGAAACTGGGATCAGATCATCCCCTTGGTCTAAATTCCCCTCTCTGTAACTGAAACACTTTTGAGTATTCTTAGCAACCCCGCCCTAGAATCTCAGCTTAGCTTCAGTGCTCTGCCTCTGTGTTTCTTACAAATGACCCAAAGCCTTTCCTTTATATTGTTCTCGTTGACAAATCAACAGCTAAGATTAAATCTTTAATCAATGGCTAAGATTAAAAGAAAGCTTGATCCGTGTGACTTAAGACAATTTCATCACATGTTTAATTAAATTCACTTTAATTATTTTATTTTCCTAAGTTTTTACTTACGAAATACATTAAAATAATTAATTAATTTAATATCTCCTAAACCAAATGAAATTTCTCAAATCCATTTCTAGGTTTTGTAGATCAGGTGAACTCTAGTCCTTCCATAAAATTTGAGACCTAGAGCACAACTGATGCTACCCCAAATACATAAAATCTCAACACTCCCTCTTAGCATCAAGGGTGTACTCTAGCAATACATCACACTATGCATTACATGACTTTGAGTATTGGTTTTGTGTTGTTGAAGCTTGGCCTGTTGCCACTCAACTCTGCACTGTGCCATTCTGTACTGCTGCCCATGACTCTGCCACTGCCACTGCAACCACTGTACTGCAGCTCCCTCTCAATATGCTGCATCTATGCTGCTGATAGCACTGCCACTGCTGATCTGCTGCACTGCAACTTCAGTTGTTGAGAGAAACAACTGAATCTCCTGCCCAATCTTTGACAAACAAGTCTGATGGGTTGCATCCTCATCACTGAAGCTCCATAGGCTACAGATCTGTGCAGGCATCTAAAGAACAATGCACAGCTACAGCTCTTCCAGTGTAATCAGACTCCCTCTGCACTACTAAAGTCACATCAGCTCCTTGTGCTGAAATCTATCATGCTGCTACTGCACTGCACTGTCCCTCTGAAGCTCTCTGCGCTGCTGCAGCTATGCACTGCATAAGCAGCACTGCTCTGCGCTGCTGAAGTCACATCAGCCTCTGCGCTGCTACTGCTTCTACACTGCTGCTGCTGCTATGCTCTGCGCTACTCCTCCCATCCTCTAAATCTGCCTCTACCTCTGCCTCATTTGTGAACTATGCACCCACTGCTCCACTTGTCCCGCTACTGTCTTAAGGCTGTCGTAGCTCGCTTGTGATCCAAGAGATGAGCTGCTCAAGGATCCCGCCTTACTTCCATGTAGCTCCTCTACATGTCCATGTCACCCCACCTCCGTGGTTCATGAGCACTCATGTCTACATCATCTCGTGACCCATCATACGCACGACGCACAGGAAGAAGATGCTTCCTTGCCCTTCTTTTCTGGACAATGGCTGGCAAAATGTCCCATTTCGCCACACTGGAAGCACTTGATCTTAGAAAGATCCTTCTTCTTCTTCGATAGTTTCTTTAATGCCATGGCTGCATCTTCCTCCTCTTCCTTCTTAACCTTGCTCAACGCAGGGCTGTGCTGCTTCTTGGTGAACCTTCGTAGTTCTTCTTGCCGCAGGATCGACCACAAGCTGTCCCAATCTGGGAGGTCTGCTCTGCCCAAGATACTTTGGACAAAGGTTTCCCACTCATCCGTGACTGCATTGAGGGCAGTCCTGACTATCACTGCATCATCTATGGTTGCACCCGTTGCAGTCAGCTGATCCCTGATTGACTGCAATCTGAAGAGGAAATGCTCGATGTCTTCTCCCTTGGTCATCATGAATGACCTCATTTGGGCCTCCAACATCATCTTTCTTTGGACTGATTTTCCCTCATACAGGGAAGTCAAGGCCTTCCACATTTCATTAGCTGTCCTCTTCTCAGCTATGTGTGGTACAATATGGTCCTTGATAATGTCCATTATCAGCTGCTTGGCATGCCCAACAACTTCTCTATGCTTCCGTAGGAGATCCGCATTTGTCGGTGTGGCCAGGGTCTGCTCTACATGGTCTCTTAGACCATATGCCTCAAGGACAATCAGGATCCTAGCTTTCCACACCGAAAAGTTTGAGAGGCCCTCTAGCCTATCCTGATCACGCAGTCCATGAGGAGCCATCTGCTCAGAATGTGTCGGAGCTCCTCTTCTCTATGCTAGAGATCTTGGATCTAGGGTCCTTTACGAACTGGGCACCCTCTGCTCCCTCTGACACTTGATTTCCCTCCTTGGAAATCTACCAAATCAACTATGATTCAACTTCTTCTTTGATCCTCTGACCAAACTGCAAGTTTCCTTTGGCAAGAAACTCTCTGAGAAGCTGATCTCTTCCCAAACTTTGTCACTTGTGCTAAGGCTAAAAATCTAAAAACTTCAGAAGTTTAACCCCACCAGCTCTTAAGTTACTTGAGACTTTTGGATCTATGATTCGAAAACGAATCACAACGGGCGGCTCAAACACAGTCCGACCACTGTTTACGAGTTGCCTCTGCGCATAATTGCATGGGCTTGCTAGGATATAGCACTAGACAGCATCACGCTTCCCTGCGCAGATACGCTCTGAAAAGCTGCGTTGCCACTTCGGTTTGAGTTCTCTGTTGCTTTTCTGAATTCTGTGACTAGATCCGTCGATAACTTATTATCATACCCCTTCTAGATCTGCGATTGCTACGATACCATGTAGAGAATTTTGAATCTTAATCCGGTTAAGCTTCTCCTACTTATACAAGTTATCAACTGAATAAATTCGAGTTAATATCAAAGCAAAACACATAACGGATCTCTACCAATTCAGATCTAGAATAAGCACATGCACACATAGACAAAGTGACAGTTATTTCTGGACAAACTGTCCTCGGAAAAACCCAATGTGGGAAAATCGGTCTCTAGCTGCTGGAGTGCTCTATTATTAAGAATATTTCTGAATACACAACTTTGGGTTCTAGATCTGGAAAACCCTACAAAGAAAACTCTAGATCTGCAGCACTTGGCTGATCTAAGATCAAAAATACTGACTGATCCACACCCTTAAACGGGATTTACGGAGAAAAAACCGGATCTATGCCTAGAAAGACCGAGTGCTGCCCCTAAAAGGCTCTCTTTCCGCCTACGAAGCTCCTAACGAGGCTCGGCGTCGACCCTTGGATGGCCTCTAAACCCTCAACATTCCCTGCGGCGGGGGCTGCGTTACCCGAGAATGGGTGACGCGCGATCAACTATGGCCTTTTGAAGGGTCTCTGTGTAAGCCCTGAAGGGTTTCCTGAAAATTACTCTGTCCTTGATACTGCTGCTGCTACTGCCTTCCTCTGCGCTGTCCTCGAGCTGATCTCTTCTCTGCCTCTTTTGTATTCTAGACCCTGGGATCAGATCATCCTCTTGGTCTAAATTCCCCTCTCTGCAGCTGAAACACTTCTGAGTATTCTTAGCAAACCCTGCCCTAGAATCTTAGCTTAGCTTCAGTGCTCTGCCTCTATGTCTTTACAAATGACCCTAAGCCTTTCCTTTATACTTTTCTCGTTGACAGATCAACGACCATGATCAAATCTTGAATCAATGGCTAAGATTAAAAGAAAGCTTGATCCGTGTGACTTAAGACAATTTCATCACATGTTTAATTAAATTACTTTAATTGCTTAAGTTCCCTAAGTTTTAACTTAGGAAATACATTAAAATAATTAATTAATTTAATATCTCCTAAACCAGATGAAATTTCCCAAATCCATTTCTGGGTCTTGTAGATCAGGTGAACTCTAGTCCTTCCTCAAAATTTGGGACCTAGAGCACAACTGATGCTGCGTGCATCAGAGGCAGGGACTACTGAGCAGACAGTTCATCCAAAGATATAGACCATCCTTGACAGGTATGCCACGGTGTTTGGGGAGATACCACCAAGTTAGCCACCGGATCGAGGATTTGAGCAAACTATTGAGCTAGAGCAGGGCATTCAGGCCGTCATTACCACACCCTATAGGCACTCCAAGGCCTATCGAGACGAGATTGAGCGGGCTATTCGTGAGTTGTTAGCCCTTGGACACATTCGGCCTAGCACTAGTCCTTTTGCATCTTCGGTAGTGTTGGTGAAGAAGAAGGATGGCACATTGCGGATGTGCATTGATTACAGGGCCCTGAACAAGAAAACCATGAAGAACAGGTACCCTATACCACGGATTGACGAGCTGATGGATGAGTTGAGAGGGGCACAGTTCTTCTCAAATATTGATTTGAGATCTAGGTACCACCAGATTCGCGTGAGGGAACAGGACATTCCCAAGACCGCTTTCAGGTGCCATTATGGCCATTTTGAGTTCTTGGTGATGCCCTTCGGGCTAACCAACGCACCAGCCACCTTCCAGTCGTGCATGAACCACTTCTTCCACAGTCATCTGAGGAAGTTTGTGTTGGTCTTCTTTGATGATATATTGATATATAGCAAGACATGGGAGGAGCATCTCCTGCACATAGAGGCAGTGTTGCGTATTTTGGAGGAGCAACAGTTTTATGCTAAGCTCTCCAAGTGCGAGTTTGGGTTGACAGAGATGCTATACTTGGGACACATTATAGGTGTGGACGGAGTGAGCGTCCACGAGAAGAAGATCAGGGTCATCAGGGATTGGCCAGAGCCGAGAAACGTGACGAAACTTTGGGGGTTTGTGGGTATCTGCACCTACTATAGGAAGTTCGTCAAGAGTTTCTCTCAGCTTGCTGCACCCCTTGCAGATTTGACGAAGAAGGGGGCATTCAGTTGGACAGACCAATGTGGAAAAAGTCGAAGTCGGGATTAAATCGGCAAGGGTCCAAAAGTTGAAAAACTCGATAAAGTCAGGAGTTTTTTGAAAAAGTCGACAAAACTAAAAAAATACAAAAATATTCATTTTTGGAAAAAAACCCTGATTTTTTCAAAAAAAGAAAAAAAATTATTAAAGAAACTACCTCACTCACGAATTTTTGGAAAAAGTCGGCAAAAGTCGGGACTTCGAGGATAAAATTGCGACTTTTTCAGGGATGAAAAGGTCAGCAAAAAGTCGGTCGATAAAGTTGGCTCAGGGAAAAATTCAAGATTTTTTCAAAAAGTCTGGACTTTTTGCCGACTTTTTCCACACTGGGACAAACACAGCACAGCGGGCCTTTGATAGGCTCAAGGAGGTGATGAGCAGCTGTCCAGTGCTTGCATTGCCAGATTTCATGCAGCCATTCATTCTGGAGTGTGATGCATCAGGAGAGGGGATCGGCACGGTATTGATGCAGGGAGGCCACCCTATAGCTTTTGAGAGCCGGAAGCTCCTTCCACATGAGCGATTGTATGCTATATACGACAAGGAGATGCTGGCCATCATGCATGCATTGGTCAAATTCCGGCAGTACCTGGTAGGTAACAGGTTTAGGGTGAGGACTGACCACAACTGTAATATTCCTAATTAGCACCGCTAATTGGAATATTTCATTTTTGTATAGTTTTGCCGCCTATAGTTAAATTAATAAATAAAAGTGAGAAAGAGGGGGTCAACTCACTTTAATAGAATAAAGTGCTTCCTAGTAGAGTAACGTTATAACTTAAAGGAAAGCCTTGGGGGTCCACACTTAACATGAGAGAGGCCTCACGTAGGCTCTAGAGGCAACTGCGCAGGCATAGGAGGAGCTCATGGACGCAGTTAGGGTTTTGAGGGGAGCTAGCACTATAAAAGGTGGGAGTTTCACTCCATTTGGCATTATTGATATGTTGATGATATTGTGAGCTATACTTTTGTCTACTTGAGCACGCCGGTTGTTTAATCGGTCTGCAGCACTGTTTAGTGCGACTGAGTGTCTCCGGTCGGAGATCTCGCCCTTGGCCCCGGGGGACTTCGAGTGCCTGCTCGGGCAAGTTATTCCTTCAGTTTCAGTAGTTGATTTGCAGGTGATTTGGGTGGACGTTTTGCAGAGGAGCTGGGTCTCATTGAGTGACTGCGCAGTCCTGGAGGGAGGACGCAGTTGGAGTTGGAGCAGCTCGGTTGTGGGGATTTTCGGGGAGTTTTTCAGCGTGTTTCAGCATGGAGGGTTAGTCTTTTCAGTTGGAGGGTTTGCAGAGGGATTTGTGGCCCTTCTCCAGCCTTCTTCCTTTGGCATCTGCGCTGTGCTTGGGAGAGACAGCGTTTTCCTTGAGGAGGGCATTCTGGGGTGTTCTTCAGAGGTGGTCCATTTGCTTCATGGTTTCTGGGTTTGGTCCGGAGCAGTGAGTATAGGCAGTCTACCGATTTTCAGCTCATTCCGGTGAGGGGATTAGCCCCTAGTTCCAGTTCATTGCAGCAGCAGCATTATACGGCAGATTTCTCCAGCAGCTGGGACGCAGTCTCTATAGCAGCCATTTCCTATTCTGAGAGAGTTCTTCACTTGCCTTGAGCAAGGATAGGTGCACTTATTCTGATTATCCATTGTACCCATATATATATATATATTCTCAGATTAATAAAATGGCTTAGCGTTCTGGCATTTTTATGTGTACTTGCTCTATATTCTAGTTCCGGCATTTTTCCTATATAGTTGCATGTTTGTATTTCTGTGTATTACTGTCTCTTTCCCGTTGGGGATATTACAACAACAGCCTCAGGTTTTTCTTAGAGCAGAAGCAGCTACAGGAGAGGCAGTAGAAGTGGGTCAGCAAGATCCAGGCCTACGACTTTGACATTGAGTATGTCAAAGGGAAGAACAATGTGATGGCTGATGCACTTTCACGCAGACCAGCCGCGTTGTCTCTGATGAGTTTGGACGCAGATTGGAGGGCTTGACTTTTGGTGGAGTACTCCAAGGACAGTTTGTTTGCGAGGTTCTGGATGGATAGGTGACGGATGATAGATACAGGGTGATGGATGAGATCATCTACTAAAGGGATAGGATCTTCTTGACTGAGGGCTCTCAGTTCAAGAAGAAGATACTATAGGCTTCTCATGATTCACCATTGGTTGGTCACCAGGGGTTTACCAAAACCTACAGGGCCATCAGAGAGAGATTCTCATGGAAGGGCCTCAAGGAGGACGTACTCTAGCATGTCAGGGAGTGCGAAGTTTGCCAGCGCAACAAGGGGGAGATGAACCATCCAGCACGTTTGTTGCAGCCTCTTCCCATTCCAGAGGGGAAGCGGGAGAGTATTTCGATGGACTTCATCACAGGGTTGCCCATGGTGCAGGGCAAGGACTGTATACTCGTCGTCGTTGATCGACTAACGAAATATGCACATTTTTTTCCCATATCCGCACACTATACAGCTGCACAAGTGGCAGAGATGTTCTTCCGGGATATCTTCAGGTTACATGGTCTTCCCAAGACCATTGTCAGTGACAAGGACAGCCGCTTCATGGGCGGATTTTGGCGGAAACTTTCTGGTACACGGTGGGGACGAGTTGACCGCCGACACCGGCCACCCACGGACGGATGGGCGGTCAGATAGTTGCTCTGGCGATGGTGGCGGAGAGCTATATAATGGGTGGGCGACGGCTGTGGCTGAAGTGAACACAGAAGAATAGTTTGCTACAACAACACATATCACATGTCTATCGATATGTCTTCGTTCTATGCATTATATGGTTATCATGCTTTATCTTTTGTTGATATGATGTTTGGTGCCAACAAGGCTCCGAGAGCCAAGGATTGGATCCAAGAGAGTCAAGACATCCTCCGAGCTCTCAAGGATAACATGGCTACAGCACAGAACCAGCAGAAGCTGTATGCCGACAAGGGTCGGGTGGAGAGACAGTTTGAGGTAGTGGACTTGGTCTACCTACGTTTGCGTCCATACCGACAGTCGACTCTGAAGCAGAAGGGAGCTGAGAAGCTCAAGCCCCGTTTTTATGGGCCTTACAGGGTGATACGCATGGTTGGACAGGTTGCCTATGAGTTGGAGCTGCCCCAAGGCAGCAAGATTCATAACATCTTTCACGTATCGTGCCTGAAGAAGGCATTGGGACAGCAGGTGACAGTGACAGAGGAGCTTCCGCCTACGGATGATGAGGGGCATTTGGTGCTACAGCCGGAGGCCATTATTGATATCAGGGAGAGGCAGTTGCGGAACAGAAGAGTCCGGGAATTCTTAGTGAGGTGGAAGAATTTGCCGGATGAGGATGCCACTTGGGAGAGTGAGAAGATCTTGCAACATCCATCACTACAGTTTCTTGGGGTCAAGCAACATTTTGCCGGGGGAGGCTGTAATATTCTCAATTAGCGATAGCTAATTGGAAATATTAATTTTAATCAATTTTGCCTTATTATAGTCGGAGCATGAATAAAGTGAGTAAAATATTAATTAACTCACTTAGGATAAAACACTTTACTAAAGTCCACAACGAAATTAAAGGAGTGGGGCCTAGTGGCCAAGTGGACAGCGCAGGAGAGGGACGCAGACCACGTGGGCAGCGTGGGGCCTACCTCACGCAGAGGAAAGGGACATCATGGGCCAAGGAGCACGTGGAGGAGGTGGGGCCTAGAGAGAGAGAGAGGCCCAGCGTTATAAAAAGGAGGAAAGCCCCCTCATTTGGTCATTCATGTTTATGCATATTGAGCTGGTCATTTCGACTTGGAGCACGCTGGCTATTTAGCTTGTCTGCAGCACTGTTCAGTGCATCAGGTGTCTCCGTTCGGAGATCCCACCCTCAGCCCCGAGAGACTTCGAGTGCTTGCTCGGGTGAGGTAGTTTCTTCAGCATTTTTCAAGTGGATCGGTGTTTGTATTCGTGGGAGGAGCAGAGCCATTAGAGACTACGCAGTGTTGAGAGGGAGGATGCAGTTCATCTTGAGGGAGCTCTGGAGTGGCACTATTTTGGAGGATTTTGGCCGGAGGATTGAGCAAGGGGCCATCCCTTGCCTATTGGAGGCATTTGGCAGAGTAGGAGGCCATATTTTGGAGGATTTTATTCAGCACCAACGTGGCCCTTGGAAGGATAGCGTAGATCCTCAAGGGAGGCATTTTCAAGGGTTGACCATTTCAGAAACGCTCTCTGGGCTTTTCTGGGTATGGTGAGTAGAGGCTGATTCCAGAGTTTCAGCTTTTTCTGAGTAGGGGAGCAGCCCCAAATACTCATCTTGTTCCCACAGTGGCAGCAGCACGGCAGTTTTCCAGCAACTAGAACGCAGAGCAGAGAGCAGCCATTCCATTGATATTCTGAGAGTATTCCTACACTTGCCTGGTGCAAGTCGAGCTGCCATCACTCTGATCACCTCTTGCACTCATTTCTATTTCTCAGTATAATAAAATGGCTCATTATTCTCTCTATTTCATGTGTATCTGCTTCATGTTCAGTCTTTAGCATTTTGTATCTTGTTGTATGCTTTGTATTGTTGTCTATTTCCCTTTCGGGATATTACATTAGCGCTACAAAACCCTACTCCATGGCTTCTAGATTTTTAGGTTGAAAATGAGATGGAATAACATGATAAAGAAGTTAATGTTACTATTATCTCTTTGGATCTAGATTACAGATCAAAGATAATTAGACTTAAAAGACAAATAAATAACAAGAATTAAAAGGTTGGTTGAATCCATATGTAGTTTTGTGTTTTAGAGTTCTTAATCAACCTGTATCAAGAAATTAGATCATGTTTCAACTAAGCAGTAAGTGTTTTGTGCTCTTGTTTCAGTTCATTTCGTTTCTGTATATGCAATCATAAAGATTGGAGCATCCCTCCATTTAGATTTAAAGTCTCAACCTGTGACTTTTATAAGGTTAATCGGTTAATATAGTATAGAAAATAGCAGCTACACCCTTATTTGTATATCTGTGTTCGATTATTCTATGTGACATCTATAATTGTGGGTTATATTTACAAGCATTTAAAAATCTTATTTTGTATAACCTTACCTTATTTTGGATGGATACTTAAGATTGTCGTTTTGTACTATTACGTAATAATATATTATTCACTTAAACATTGCTGGTACATGGATACCGATATGAAGAAAGTTTTGCTTAAACATTGTTGGTACATGGATATTGATATAAATTATGAATTATGTTATGGATATGGTGTCTATAATTTTACATATCAACATAAATGATGAGATAGAAATAAAATAATGATTACACTTGACTATTTAAGATGAAAATGAATTTACAGACCTATTGGATAAACATAACCAAGTATGTTATATGAACTCAAAGATCAATATCGTAGATATCAACAGATTTGGAATGTGTAGAAATTGTTATTTGAATAACAATTTGCTTTGAATATATTGATACACATGTTATAAATTGTGGACAAGTGTTTACATCGCAGATGGTATCATTACCAAACCGACCACGTGATGACAAAACTCGAAGAACAATTGAGATTCACTGAAGTTCCATGATAGGGTGTTAACCCTGGTTCTACTAGGAGGGGTAGAGGTGTTTCCCACCGTTTATCCACCAAAACCTGGATTCATGGTAGGATTGTGCGAGTCACGCTCCCCTAGACGTGTGATGATGACTGTCGGATGCCTACCAAGGAATCAGGTCGATATAGTCGACGTTGTAACCCTTGAGGTCTATGAATGGTTAGGTCAGTATAGTTGATGCCATGTCATATTCCTGTAGAGGACAGATAGGATGGGAGCGGAAGAGATTAGGAAGGATAGGATGGTTCTAGAATAGCTTGGGAACTCCGTTGGGGCAAGACGTGACTATTAAATTTGTAAACCAATAAATGACCAAAACATAAATGTTAAAGTGTTCTCACACATTAAACGAAAAATTCAATTATGGTACACCACCCTTATATGATTATACTAATCACTCAAAAAAAACATATATATATTATTAATGATATATGACATAAAACTTAACTTCAGGACAAAGTTTTCTGAAGGAGGGGTGTATGTAATGACCCAACTCGAGTTATAGGGAACATAGAAATAATAGCATGCATATGATAGCTACATATGCATGTATCACGTGTACTGCACTTGTATATGCACTAATCAATTATGAAAAGTCTCAGTGTAGGGTAATGTGTGAATTATTGAAGTATTGAGTAGATACCTAACTCGCCAGAAAATAATGAATGTATTGTGAGGTAAAAGTTATACCTACCACTATCATAATATAACTAATATATTGTTCAAAGGAAAGTAAAAGAATTGACTTATGCAAATAAAAGATAATATTTTAATAAAATCCAAGATATTTACTAAATGATGATATTTAATAATAAATCCAAGATATTTTAGGAATCTAAGATATTTATTAAATGATGATATTTAATAAATCCAAAATATTTTAGGAATCCAAAATATTTATGAAATAATAATATTTTAATATAACTCTAAGATATTTTAATAAATATCTTGAAAGGAGATTTGACTAAAATATTTATTAAAAGAGGATATTTTAATAAATATCTTGAAAGGAGATTTGCGTATAAAAGGAGAAGTGGGGCAAACTTGATAGGCATGGGTAAGTGAGGTGGGAAAACTTAAGCCAAAGGATTTCTAACTGTGGGAGACAAGAGAAGTCAGTTCTAACAGAGTCATAGAGTGATCTTGATTGTTATTGGAGTTTTGGGCACGGGGGCCAGAAGACTTGTCTTTTGGATCTGGGGACCGGAAAGGTTGACCCCAGATAGGCTGGGAGGAAAATGGTGGTTTGGTAATGGGAGCAGGAGCCATGGCGGGTCAGGAACATATTCAAACACGGTTCCAAGTAAGTATTCAATAGTGAATTGATATATTCTGCTTCAAAAATTTCACGTTGGATTGTGTAGTATCAATTTTGTTAATGATTGTTAATTGAGAAAATTTAAGGCTTTACAAAAAGCTTCTAAGTGACAAGGATCAAGTCTAATTTAATCTTAGTCGTTGATTAAAGATTAGATCACGGTCGTTGATTTCTAACTAGGAAAAGTATAAAGGAAGGCTTGAGAGTCAGTTGGAGAACACACACACAGTGAATCAAGAGATCGAATTCTTCTGACGGAGCAGTGCTCGTACAAAGATAAGATCTAAGTGATTTAGTTGCAGCGAGGGGCAAAAGAAGTTATTGGTTAGAGGACCAAAAGTACATAATAGAGCAAGGGCAGCAGAGACAGCAAAGGAAGCAGCGCAACCACCAAGAGAGGTGACACAGTCCCTAAAGAGACAGTCCAGATTTAGCTGAAGATCAGGGTTTCTAAGCCGGGAGAGTTGAAACTCGATTTTCTGAGGGAGATCAATGCAGAGAAGGGGTGACGCAATCCTCAAACAGACCCACGCAGGCCTACACATCTACTATGCAGAGGCAGCGCAAAGGCAGCTAGGGTTTCACCAGTTTCTGATTCGGATTAGTCGGGACTTGTAGTGTGAGGTAAAACTCACTATTTTATCTGTCTGCCGAGGATTTTCTCTGTTGGGTGAGCTGGAATTTGGCACCCTAGTTGTACTCAGAATATTGTTGCTTAATAATACAAACCCTCAGATCTGTTGCACCGGTTTTCTCGCATTGGGTTTTTCCGGGGACAATTGTCCAAAAATAAGTGTCCTTTGTGTGATTGTCTCATTTATTTTTCAGTTCTTGATCTGTATATTGGTGTAGGCTGCAGTGTATTTACATTAATATTTTTACTGAAGTATTCAAAAAAATAACTTGTTAATATAAACACAAGTAGATAATGTAAATCAATTCTCCTACAGTACGATTTCTAGTTTAGATTTAGAAATTTTCAAATGGTATTAGAGCGATTGCAGATCAAAAAGTACTGAAGCTATCGGCGAAAGGACAGAAGAAAGTCTGCAGCGGGAAAGAAGTTGTCCCGAGAAGCAGCACAATCCTAGGCCGGAGCAGCAGAGGAAGGGTAATGCGATACCTAGGAAGGCTCACGCAGAGCCTTCGTCAACCTGATAGGGTGACGTTGTGTTGATTTTTGTAGCATCCGGAAGTGTTCCAAGTCTCAAACTTTGTAGGAGGCTTGGACAGCAGCATTCCAAAGAACCCAAAAACAGTTTGTGGAAATTCCACTCGATTGAAGACTTATTAAAATAATTAATTATTTTAATGAAGACCCTAAGTCTAAACTTAGGGAAATGAAATAATTAAAAAGTATTTGTAAGTCGGAGTGTGAATCTTCTAGAAAACATGGATCAAGTCAAGTTTTAATCCTAGCCATTGATTAATCTTTTAATCTGGGTCGTTGGTTCTCCAATAGGAAGATTATAAAAGAAGGCTTGAGGGTCACTTGGAAAACAAGTCGAGCATACACTCAATACCCGAAGGAGATCCATTCTAATGTAGAATTTGATCTCAGTGGGAGAGTTGTAGGGTGAGAAGTTGCAGAAGAGAATGAGGTCAAGAGTGATCGAGATCAGGGTCGGAGAGCGACAGTGGGTCACTGGAGGCAGCTTGAGGCTGCAGCATAGAGAATCGACACAGTCTCCACGCATTCACGCAGTCCAACGCTGGGACTACGCAGAGTGACACAGGGGCATGCAGGGAATGTTTTGGGTGTCAGAGAATTGTATGAGTAAGCCAGAAATTCAGTCTCGGGTGGTTCAGGATTTATCTACCGTTATTTTCCCTGTAAAGATATCATTTGCTGAAAGATTAATAAAACCCTCATCTGTGGCACCATTTTTCCCACATTGGGTTTTCCGGGAGCAATTGTCCAAAAATAACTGTGTACATGTGATTGATTCTTGTGCTTATGTTCTCTACTATTTATTTCTCTGCATATATAATTGTGAATGTTGCAGTAGTATTTATTTCGATATTTGCCAGAAGATTTCTAAATAATAACACATTGAAATAATAAGTAGGAGAAATAAATCTATCACTACAACTGTTTGTAAATTTTCACACGATATCAGAGCCAGAGATGAATAACAGAGAGGGGGCATCTATCAGTGAGCAAGGATCTATTGTTGCAGCAACAGCGCAGAAGGGTTCACGCAGTTCTCCAGGAGGGGGAAGAAGCACGATAGAACAGATGGATCACGATGTATCTGTATTGGCATCCAGATTAGAGGAAGATTTTGTTTGTGTATCGAGCACTTCAGATGTCTGGTATATTGACAGTGGAGCCTCTACTCACATGACGGGAGTACGGGACTGTTTTTCTGACTACCAAGAAGAGCAGATGAATTTCAAAATAACCATGGGAAATAAAGCAAAGTGCACTCCCATTGGGAGAGGTACCGTAGTTTTTCAGACCGAGGAAGGGAACAGAATCCGGGCCACTAATGTACTGCATGTGTCGGGTTTGGGGATGAATCTACTCTCAGTGTCACAGCTTCAAAACCAAGGATATGATGTCTACTTTTTTGGCAATAGAGTCTACGTCAAGCACCCCAATTGGAAGAAGAAGGCACAGATCGGAGTAAGAAGCAACAAGCTGCAAAAGCTGCAGCTTGATTCTCCAATGGCACTAGTTGGCAGCGCAGATAAAACGGACCTGAATGAGCTATGGCACGGAAGAATGGGGCACTTACATCACGAGGCATTGAGAACTCTACAAAAACTGTCACAGGTGTTCCATAACTGAGCACCAAATGGGATGATGTCTGCAAGGGGTGTGTATTGGGGAAGTATGCCAAGGCAACATATTAGAGAAGCAACAATAGGGCCTGTTATCGCTCCTTGCCGCCTGCACTTACCTACAAGTTAGTGGAAAAAGCCTTCAACCCCGCAAGGTGTGGTTGGTGGCAAGGAATTCAGAGGAGGGGTTGTCACCTACCCCTGACTCTGTTCGTTTAAGCTATCTCCTAAGTTAGCTATGGGAGGTGGTCCCTAATAGAAAAACTATGTTAAATATTTTGAGTTTTTAGGAGAATTGTTAAAATGAAATTGGATTACTTTTAAAGATTTATGAGCATTCTATAAGCATTTTTGCAATAATAATATCAAATCATTCAACTAGTGCCTTTAAATAAAGTGCTCAAGAATAATGCTCAAAAGATGAGAACACAATCATCTTGAAATGGAAACAAAAGATGTCAACACAAGATATTTGCAAGATAAAATGATTAAAGGATAACCAAATCTCAATATTTAAACATATCTTGTCATAGTTTGAAACAACCAAAAAAATTAGATGTTGAAGATGAAATTAAACTTTGCGAAATTAAAAAGTGAGCATCACACTACTTGCATGAGATTAACATCCATAAAAAGGGAAATGTGATGAAGAGTGCTCTTGGTTCATTTTAGTTAAACATTCTCTACAACAAATATTTCAAATCAACTCTTCAATCCCTAGACCTCACCCTCACCCAAATTATGTGGATCTCACAGTGAGGAGTCAATAAGGGAGTAGAGGGTCCCTAGAAGTCTATACAACCAACTTATGTTGGAGGTAAGTTTTAATGAATTGCTTGTGTGAAATAAATGTTGATAAATCTCATTTAAATGATACATGCAAATTTTTCACAAAAGATGAGATGGTGCTTACTTGCAATAATAAAACAAACTTTTAGAGAAACAAATAAACTTATATGTGTTGTAGCATTTTAATGGCTAGTGGAATGAAATATGTTCTTATAAAAAGGTGCTTCAATGGTTCCTCAACATGAATGAAGCATAAACATTAAATTAATGGAATTTGCCAACCATGTGAATTGCTCACACATAAAAAAGGGAGATTTTACTCAAGTTTGTAGCATTGGGACTCATGCATGTAAGTTTAATTTAACCAAAATTTAGTTAGATGGATGTAGAGTGCATTAGTTGTAATTCATTAACATGCATAAAATGAAAATTAGAAAATGAATCAACCCACCCAAGAAATTCCTTCATTTTCAACCAAGGAAGAGGGATACCATGGGAAAAATATCCCAAGCTCCCTCAAGCAACAAAAGTTATTTTATTATTGATTACAAGTGAGGAAAACAGACTTTAAGAAGGCTGCCCAAAAGGAGGTCCTTCTACGAATAAAGAGCTTGGAAAAAGGCTTAATCCCCTCCTCAAAAATTGACAACACAACTTAAGGAGAAAACCTTCAAAATATGAATTTTTCAAGGCTCCAAGGAACACGGCAAAGATCAAGCTTGCTTCTGTCCCAAAACTGCTTACGACCTCCCTAAAACTCAATTTTGAAGTAATGGAGGCCTTCGCATGCAAGGAGGATCAATTGCCTTTTTCCATCTTTTCTTCAAGCTCCTCGCTTTTCTTTGATTGGATGGATTCATCTTTGCCCTTCTTGATATTCTTCAACTTGTTCATGAAGAAAATAACTTGATTAGCATTGCTAGCCCTGAACATGCTAACCTACTTATCATACATCTCTTTAGATGTGCCCAACTCGGAGATGTGAGCAACCAAGTGCTTATGTATTCAATCCCTGATAATCATCTTCCCTTTGATTTCCCCTTTTCTATACTTCGTCTTTGTGGTAGTCGGTGCATTTGATGGAGGCTCATTTATCTTCCCCTGCACATAATCCATGACATCTTGATATTCCAAAACCAAATCCAAAGACATCTTCCATGCATGATAATCAGAGTTGCGAGTCAACTTATCATCAGACTTGAATCCCTTGTAGATTTAGGAGGCCATTGATCCTTGATAAGACTTCTTCTTCGGTGATTGCTTTTCGCACTATCTTGAGTTTTGTCTTCACCTCACATCTGATACCATGTTAAATTTAGATAACCATGGTATGTTCTATGCTTAAATGCACTTTTACTTCAAACTTCTTTATGGCCCAATTCAGATTTAGCAATCACATAAACTTGAAAGTAAAATGCTGATAGAACATAAATATAGATCAACAGAAGACAAGCCAAATAATATATCAGAATTTGTAATTCTCCTTGTCCAGCAAATATAGAGATGAATGTTTGTTACAACAGTCAACAGGATTCCCTAGCCAACAAAGACTTTGGCTGCTCAAACCAGCGCTTCCAACCTCCTGGAGGTTTAGTCAAACACATACAAGGTCAGCTTTTCTTCAGTGTCACGCACACCTCATGAAACATCTCCCAAAATAGTCAACGCAAGTCAACAAAAGGATTTCCGACATCTAGATTTTCGACATGCATTTCCAGCATCATCTATATTTCCGACATCCAGATTCACACATGGGAGAGAGAGAAGCCTCTTCTAGGTTGTATGAACCAATCAGATCATGAGGAATGTTTGTGATGAGATGATGAGGAAATGAGCATCAAGTCTCTCCAATTTATATCCATTAATGAGGGTGTGTGACACATCTGTTGGGCTTGTGAGCCTACAGTACAATTCAAGCCGACCTTGACAAATGGCACATGTGTGGAAAATAAAATCAAAATATAAGTTTTGCTCATCCAAACAAGATGATCTTTAGATCAATCTTGCACCTCTCCGAAAGAGGAATCCAACAAAAAATATCATCATCATCATATGAGCAATGCAACATGGAGTTTGGACCTAGTTGCCCAAAATTAAAAACCATGGTATGTGGGGGAGGTTTCTCCCTTTTCCAAACCACTTCAACCCATGAATTAAGTGTTTTTTGTTGTATTTGTGTCTCCAATTTAAAAGTGGCCTATTGTGATTTCATTTCTTCCTGTAAATTTTTATTGTTAAAAGATTCTTTTTGGAGCATAAGGGGATCCTCAATTGGTTTCTATAAATTCAAGTGTTCTTATGTTTTCATTTCCAAAACCAGTTGCTTCAGGTCAATTACTTCTGAAGGGAGCTATTGGTTTTTAGTTTCAAGAAATTCCACCCTCTGCAACAACTTCGTGACCTGAGAAATCCAATATGAAAAGTCTCGCTCCATGGTGATATTAGTGGGGTTTTGTCCTTGGTTGCTTCGTGCGGTCATTATTGTTCTCATGCAATTATGACAATGGAGTCTCCTCCATTCCCTGTGCAACACATACCCACACCTCGAAACACCAACTCCCACACCTAATCTCTAGCCCGCAAAAGTAGCTCTCGGATGATTTCCAATAATGAAGATCCTCAAATGTGCTCCAAATCTAACGTTTTTTATTCCTTCTCCAACCGAAAAAAACCACCAACAATATCAAGTTGGTAAAAGAAAGCAAGATCCGTTGCACCCAAAACCTAGCGTAACGCCATGAATTTCTCGACTCAACTCCTAAGAACTTAACCTTTAGTGAAATCCATGGTGCTAGATGCAATCACGAGACCTACTCACAAGCTTAGAGGAGACAACCTGCACAGGGAGAGAGTAGATCTACTCACCAGTCAGGCTACTCTAAAAACGTTAAATGGGAGCTAGAGTATTTTGTAGTCATGGGTGTAGTCAGAGTCGTGTGAGGGTTTGGAGTCGAGCAAGGCGCGGACTGACATAGCTCAAAGAGCAAAAAAGGTTTGGAACCAAGCATGGTGCGAACTATCACAGCTTGAGATTCAGGGTCATGCAAGGGTTTGGAGCGAAGCAAGGTGTGGACCAACACGGTTCAAGGAGCAGATGAAGATAGTGAGACAGGGTTTGGAGAGACGTTTTTGTTGTGTGCGGTTTGAGGCTTGAGCTTGTTGGCTAAGGACTCAAACCTAGGTGTAGTTAGGGTCACATGAGGGCACTGCAGACAAATATATGTACTCATAATCCTTGCTCGCGAGCTCATAGGAGCCAACCTAGGCATGGATGTTATTCTAAGATTGCAGACACTTTGCAGTACTGAAATTCTACTTTCTCCACATAAAGTTTGATGAAGTTTGAACCGCTCTCAAACATCCTAAAATAACTAATGGTAATGTTAAAAATTTAAATAAAAAGGATAAATATTAAGAATCTAACATTACCATTAAGTACCAGTGTTTGTGGTCGAACTCTTTTTAATAAAAACCAAATTTAGCATGTCGATGGGGTCCAATTCCTACTTGACCAAGTAGGATCAGTTTGGTACCAAACTAACTGAGTCATCCCTTGACTTGGCTGGTTCAGTACCACACTGGCCCTCCAAGCCAAGCAATAAACCAAGTCAATACGGTCACTGGTTAACTAGATTGAGTTGACTCGGGCTGCTTTTCAAAATACAGCTAGTAACCCATTTCTCTCTCAATTTAAACGTCAAAAATGCCATCCCTACACGACTCAGTAGATGAAAGCAACTGCTCTACTTTGATGATTCTAACTTATCTATGGTTAGAGATTTAAGAGATTAAGGACAGTTATGCAGTACTAGGAGTTTTGCACACTTTGTTCCTAACTACTGTACTATCGACACCATCAGTTGACATAGATTGGAGAAGCTTTGAGAATAACCTTCGTTGTTTTGAATATGTCAAGCATTGACTAGGCCAGTTCAGTATCAAACCAGCCCTCCGAGCCAAGCAACATGCTGAGTCAATCTAGTCACTGGTCAACTCAGTCAAGTTGACTCAGACCGTTTTTGAAAACAGAGC
The DNA here is from genome assembly GCA_034641835.2 of Pinus albicaulis. Taxonomy (NCBI): domain Eukaryota; kingdom Viridiplantae; phylum Streptophyta; class Pinopsida; order Pinales; family Pinaceae; genus Pinus; species Pinus albicaulis. The sequence goes on from CM076572.1 coordinate 615,145,819, forward strand.
TAGTAACACATTTCTCTCTCAATCTGGACCTCAAAAATGCTATCCCTACATGATTCAACCTATTAAAGCACCGGCCATAGTTCAATGATCTAGAATAGCTGATCTATGGTTAGAGATGTAAGAGATTGAGAATAGTTATACAGTACTAGGAGTTATGCATACTTTGTTCCTAGCTACTGTACTATTGATATTATCAGCTGACATAGATTGGAAAAGCTTTGAGTGTAACCTTTGCTGATTTGAATATGTCATACATCCTCAAGCAAATTGATTTCTTTGAAATATGAATGGAAGCCTACATCTTCTGATGATACTTTCCAAAATTGAAATCTCAAGCTCTCAGCTATTTTACTGTCGACACTGTATGCTAACATAGAATGGAGAAGCCTTTTTCGTATTTGATGTACTATACATTTTAAGTAGAATTTCTTTATTTGATACATTTTCCTGGACCTGCATAGTAGAGGACATTGAGTTGTTTATTGTTATAAGTATCATGTTGTTTTAACAAAAAAACTTTGTCATTACTTCACTCTAAGACATTGCAATGTCCCAAATATAAATTTGCTGGAAATTGCTTCTGAAATTTGTGCCATCAATTTAAATTACAATTTGCACAAATTCAACCTTCAATTTAATGGAAAAACTGGAAAATACAATCTGCAACTCAGTTGTGATACCACTGTGATGTTCCAAATATAATATTGCTGAAAAATTGCTTTAGAAATTTAAGTCGTTAATTCCTTAAAACATTTGCACAAATTGAGCCAAAAATTTAACGGAAAAAAAATTTGAAAATGTGAACTGCAACTGAAGAATAGACAAGATACACATGCAACAAACTCAGCCTTATTTTATTAATATAGATAATACATGCAAATACTAGAAATGGTTGAGAGATTGGCCTCCCACAAATATCTTCTACAAGCTAAAACTGGGCCTCCAACAACAACTGGTATGTTGAGTACAACCTGTGAATTTGGGATGAATTCACAAAGGAGAGATGGGTACTCGCCCACTCTCACTGAATATCACCCGAGGGTTTTCGTCCTAGGGCTACTACTGAAGTTGGGAACTCCCGGTTCCCCAAACCTCTCTACAAGAAAAATTTTCAACTCAAGGATATCCCAAATGAGCTCCTCCTTTGAAAGACTCCATGGATAGATCTCCAAGCCTCTAGAAGCATATTATTTTATTATTTTATTATTAAACTAGAAGCTCCTCCCTTGACTTTATCTTAAGTGACTTTTAATTTTACTTTATTTCACTTCAGTCACTTTTGGCCTTTTTCCTCCAATTAATTATTTTTTCCCTTTTTAACTAAATGACTAATTAAAATCATTTTTAAGCTGGGAAAATGGTAAATCGTCCACCATACTCTCTCCGGCCACTGGAATTCACTTCTCAGCATTTCATCCTGTAGATCTTCTCGTTCCAGTTCCAACGAGCTATTACACTAAGGTGTTCCGTCAAATATTCCTCTTGGAATGCCACATTGAGAGTAATTAATTAAATTGTGCCCAATAATAACCCTGTTTTACCGGAATTATCAGAAAGCCACCGAACTAGATACAAGCTGCGCGGACTTGCTCATGATGATGAATATGCCAAGCAAATTCCATCGGATCCCATAAAAACTCCTCAAAACCAGTGTTACACGGGGACTCGCCCCCCCACCTAGGGGTCTAGAATCCTCGCCCCCTCGCGCTTCGGGGTCTTGGGGACTTCTAGGGGACGTTTCCCGACGCCCCCAAAAATCAGAAAATTAAAGGGGACGTTTCCTCGTATTGAGGGGTCGAGGGTGCTTTAGGGAGCGTGAGGGGACGGAAGGGAGCGTGAGGGGGCGTGAGGGGACGGGGTCGAGGGTGCTTTCGGGAGCGTGAGGGGACGGGAGGGGACGGGAGGGGGCGTGTGGGGCCCACAATTTAAAAAAAATTAAATGAAAAAAATAAAATATATATTTTAATAGTCGATTGTTTAATTAAATTAATTTTTAGGTTTCATTTGTTTTCATTGTATCATTGTATCATCCGCACTTAGCACTTACCGCCCAACCCTTAACACTTGCCGCAACCGCCGGAAGAAGCCCGCAGCTTGCTGCCCGCAGTCGGAAGAAGTTATGTTTTATGTTTTATGTTTCACTGTTGCAAACATAGCTTTAAACTTATTTGCTTTTAAGTTTTAATATTTATGTTTCAGACTTGAGTTGTAAACTTCAGTTTAAAGTTTATTTTGAATCTTGATATAATATCATAGATGTCATGGCTCATATGATATCTTAAAATTTATTTTCATTGTACATTGTTAGTAGTTAAATTAATGATTATACAGTTACAAAGTACATATGAATCTATGATGTATGTTTTAAGTTTTAACTTTTAAATTTGTTTCAGTTAGATGATTCATCATTCATCGATTTATAATTTTTAAATTTTATCATTTATGATTTATCTTTCATGATGTAAGTGTATGATGATTGTATATACATTCCTTGCAACAATGAAAAATACAATTGCATTATAAATATTTATTATTTAATTTTCAATGATATATCATATATAATATTATAATTTTATATATATTTTTATATTTTATAATTTTTATGACCCCGACGTCCCCCCACGTTTCCTGAAAATTGGTAGGGAGCTTTTGCATAGGCTGCTCTCGCGCTCCCTCGCCCCCTCGCTCCCACCTCTAGGGGACTTGGTGGAACATTGCTCAAAACTCCCCAAGGACCCCTGATGAAATAATCCTGCTTGTGCAGCCTGGCCATCACATACGTTGGAAACCCATCCTGACGGTACTATAGAGGAAAATAAAAATGGGGACATGACAGACATGAATGCCACTTTTAAAAAAATAAAATTTTATACCAATGAGCATCAACAATTCTCTGAAGCAGGGAATACCTCGACATGCTCTGTACAGTGCAAATTCTCACATCTGCACACTTCTCTGACCAACAAAAGCTACCATTTAAAATGAACAGGAAGAAGAAATCATCCAAAGGAGGAGATTAGTTGTATATATGGCTCCAGAAGAAAAAAATGACAAAAATAGGCCTGGAAGTACTTGTGGAAAAACACAAAACAGTCATATTTCCCATAAGCTAGCTTTGCCAAGAAAACATTTAGAAACTTGGACAGTGTTCTTACATTTCGTTTGTAAGTTGACCAGCCTGAAGCTAAAGGAGAAATACCAAGTGCGGGAATGCCATCTGCAAAAGCATAATTTAAACAAGAAACTTATTTTTGTAAATAGCCACTCTCTGTCTATGCTTACATTCACCATCCTTGTCTGCATAGAATATAAAATAGGAAAACCAAAACTACTAGTAATATATTATATAACTAGAGAGGAGATTCTTAAGTAATAGAAACTATTCCAACGGACTGAACACAGCATATCTGATTGTTTATTATCGCATACTCACAACACAAACCTATGAACAGTGAACAATAAACTATACTTTACTGTGTTATCCACTTTCCATTGACAAGCATGGACAATCTATTGTAAAGTCAGAAGAACTGGCCCATCCAACTCCATACACTGATCACAACTAAATACAACCCTCTAGGTTACCATTCAACACTGTCACCCAAGCTGCAAGAAATATAGAATTGTTATAGTGGGGTGTGGCTATGAAGAAGAGATAGAGACATGCAGAGAATCAGTATCAGCTATGGGAAAAAGTGGCAAAAGAAAAGTATGTTGCTATTAAAGCTGCAGAGGCCAAAATCCTGTATATTCATAAATAGTTCAAAACAGCACAGAATCCTGATAATGAAGAAGTGTTACAGCAGAAGAAGACTATGGAGGTGAGCATCAAGAAAAAATAGGAAGATAGAGCTGAATTTGTATAAGGCGTTGTGGCTCCCATATATTGGTATTGTTTTCAAAATGTTCCACTGGGTTAAGTCTCTAAAATGGGTTGCCATTGAGAATTTCGTGTTTAAGCATTGTCACAGTAGGTCTTTAAAGTTCAGAGTCTAAGAATATGGTCATCATTTTTCAATGTCAAAGTTGTCAAAATTTGGGTAAGTCTCTCTTGGTAACCCAGTGTTTCAGGGGCCCTTGCGCCCAAAGGAAAAATGCCTCAATGAGCCTTGGGAGACCAATGTCCCAAGTTCCCAAGTAGGTTGTGCTCTCAAGACAACAGGATGACATCATATGGTTGCTGTTCAGAAGACAGACCAAGAATCATCTCCACAACTGACAATTACAATATGGATTTCCCTTGCAGATCAAGTGGTATAGTGCTGGACGTATAGAATATTTTCTCAAACTGGTCCAGCATATGGATCAAACCATTAGTTTGCTTCAATCAAGGTTGAGGCAGATTGTAGCCTATGTTTTCTTTCACTTTCCTCAATACCTTTGTGTTTCCCTGGGAGTTTGGGTGAAAGTCAAGAAGGTGATTCACCTCACAAGTTCCTAAATCCCTAAATGCATGCCACGTGTCTAGACAACAGAATTTCAGCATTCTATCAGTCACAAAGAAAGACGCCCAAAAGATAGTCTTTTCAAATTTCCACGTGTTCCTACTTATGCCTCAAGTGTCAATCTTCAGAGAATATGTAATATCCCTGATTTTGTGAGAGCACGAGTGTCATGCCCCCAATAAATAACTTAATAACTTTGCTAAGTAAAATCCTCATTTTTGCAATTTTTGCATTATAAAACATTTTGGCAAATAAAACTTAGGAAAAGTGGGTCGAGGAGCCACTTATTTTATGTTTGGAGAAGATTGAGAAATAAATATTATAGGAAATAGAATTATTCTGTAAGTGGAATGTGGGGGGCACTCAAAAGGGGAATTCAACCCCCCCCCTTGAGAAATTCGCAATAGGAGAAAGAGAAGGAAAGAAGGGAGTTCGAACTTGTAGAGAAGGGGGACCCACAAAGGAGATAAGGACCAACATCTCTAAATAGTACATGGGGGCTCCATTTTTGAATCTTTTGCTCATCTATTTTCTGGAGATCGAACTCTCTCTTGGAGGTTGTTCAGCACAAGAGGAGTAGAGTCGTTTAGCTCAAGAGTTTCAAGCGAAACTCAACCTCATTTCGGAGAACTTCGAGTGTCTCCCTAGTGAGGCTTTGGGGAGTTTATTCCAGGACTTCCACTGGGGTTTATTGCAGAGGTTCCACTCAAAATTTCACACTTCTTGGGCGCAAAAGAACTACGAAGTATATCTGGAGCAGCTTCTTTCCATTGTAGGTTCCAGGGTTTTGCAGACGATTTTCTCTTGGTATGAGAAGTTTGGCACCAAATTTCAGAGCTGAGCTAGAGTCTTATTGTGGGGCCGAATTTCTCTTTTCCAGCGCGTGCGCAGGGGTTGATAAACAGATATTTTGCAGTTATTTGGAGCTAGTGGTTGCTTGGGGTTTTAAGTTGGAAAGATTGCCCATTTCAGGAGAATATTTGCACACAATTTCTCAACTATTTGCATGAGGATTCTTTTGCCATTTCTCAACAGTGTTCATCTTGTTGGGCGCAAAACTGGGAGGCCAAGAAATTCGCACTTAGGGAATTCCGGGCCAGGTGGATTAGCCCAAAATATTTCTGGATTTTGTTGGATTAGGTGTCCGTGTGAGGAGCCTAAGGCTAATTTTTGAGAATTTTTGGAGCAGATTTGAGAGCCAAAATCATAGTTCACCTCCGGCAGCAGCAGCAGAGTTTTATGGGCAGTGTGAATTGCCAGATTGTGTTATTTCAGTTGGAGATTGCACTTTATTTCCCTTAGGTGTTGTGAAAATTCTACTGCAATATCATGGTTTATTTCTCCTACTTGATTTAAATTATTACAAGTTATTTCCAGAAATTAGATTCAGAAAATACCGAAATAAACACAACTACAGTCTACATATGCAGATCATTCACTGAATAATACGCTCATCCAACAAAGTGACACATGGATTTTTGGACATAAGTCCCCGGCAAAACTGTAATGACCCGTTTCTAATCATAAACAAAAAATATTAGTAAGCATATGATATATGCGTATGATAGCTACATAGGCATGCGTCGTATGTCTTACACTAGTATAATTATTTATGAAGGATGCTTGAGTAAAGGATAAATGGACCTAGTACCTTAAAAATATTAGTGAAGAAAAATAGTCTTATTTAATAATTATCAATGTAAACATATGTGAAATTATATTTTAATTTAAATATAATTAAAAGAAATTAATTTTAAAATACATATATATATATATATATATATATAAAGTATTATAATTTGATATAATTAAAATAGATTAAAGTAAAATAATAATAAAAAGAATTATGAATTTAAAGATAAACTCATACGCACTCCTCATTCAAAATAAAGATTACACGTATGTAACTAATAAATGAATAAGAAGGTGGTGAGGAGGTGGTAACCGCCTAAGATGGAATATTTAACCGTATGAAGAGTAGAAGAAGAGGGGAGGAAAATGAAGGAGAAAAGGGCTAAAGGGTTGAAGAGTTGAGTTGAGAGCCGGAAAGAGGTACTAGATCAGGAATTACAGAGTCTCCATTGTTCTAAAATTTTGAGCATGGGGGCCAAAATCTCTCAAACTGGAGGATTTTGGAACTGAATACTACAGCAGTATTCAATTGGCTGGGTGGTTTTGGTCTTTTGGAACGAAATAGGAACAAAGGCGGTGAAGCAAGAGGACTTTACAGCAAGGAAAATCATCGCCGAACACAGCAAAGAAAATCAGGTTAGTATCTAAAAATATACTTCATGAATTTTGTTATGAAGGTAAAATATTAGTTATCTGCTGAATTTTTATTCTGAATGTTAAATTTTGTAAATTTTTATTCTGATTGTTAAATTTTGTAATGTTATTCTGAATTACTACTTAGAATCTTACTCTGAAGGCTAAAATCAAAATTTTAGTGATTATAATTTTCTATGCTAATTAAAAAGCCAGACTCACAGATAATTATACCTGTTAGATTCTGATGATAAATTTCAGGAATTAAATTAGAGTAGTAGTAGGATTCTTAACTAAATTCAGAAATTTAGGACCTTACACTTGGTATCAGAGGCTAGTTTAACTCTCGGACCTGTTATGATAAGGTAAACTGAACTTAATTATAATCAATGAATGAATTAATTTATAATGAGCAGTGAAGCTCAATAAATAATACAACTGTAGAAACAACAACAACAAATTTCTACTAAGAAAGTAGAAACAGCAAGTTTCTAACAAGAAACTGCTAATTACAAACTAAGAAAGTAGAAACAGCAAGTTTCTACTAAGAATATAGAAACAGCAAGTTTCTAACAAGAAACTACTAATTACAATCATAGATGAGCAGTAAACTCTAAAATAGCATTATTCTAATACCCTCCCTTAATGCTCAATCTATTTACAACACCGATAGACCCTCTGAATTTTACAAACTTATCAGGATCAGGAGGGTTGGTGAAGATGTCTGCTAGTTGCTCCTTTGTGGGAACATATAGTAACTGAATGGATCCGTCTTCAACAAGCTGGCGAATGTAGTGACAACGAATTTCCACATGCTTTGTTCGTTCATTGAAGACTGGATTCTTGGCGAGTTTGAGCACTCCCTGACTATCACAGAACAAGGGAGTAGGACCTGTCTGGGAAACATGCATATCCGCAAGCATATGTCGAAGCCAAACTACCTCGCAAGATGCCTTAACTACTCCCCGATATTCTGCTTCTGTCGAGGAGAGAGCCACTGCCTGCTGCTTCTTACTAGCCCATGTGATACTGCTGGATCCCAGACTAAACACATACCCAACTGTAGATTTACGGTCATCAACCGAACCAGCCCAGTCTGAATCTGTGTAACCACTGAGTGTAGGATCTGAACTCCGAGTGTACAGAATTCCATAATCAAGGGTTCCTCTTACATAACGCAACACACGCTTTGCTGCTATCTAATGATCAGCTATAGGAGCTGACATGAACCGTGAAATGTAGCTCACTGCAAAACTGATATCAGGTCGAGTGGCAGTAAGGTAGATGAGGCTGCCCACTAACTGCCTGAATAAAGTTTCATCCACAAGTGGTGAGGATGACTGAGCTGAAAGTTTGGGCCCTGGTTCCATAGGAGTCGTGGTAGGTTTGCAATCCTGCATTCTGAACCTTTCCACAAGATTTCTGGCATACTTGGACTGAGAGAGAAAGATGTTGTTCTCAGTCTGCCAGACTTCCACCCCTAAACAGTAATGAAGAAGCCCCAAATCTGTCATATCAAAAGTGTTGCACAAATCCTGTTTGATCCCATGGATCAAATGTGCTGAACTGCCAGTAATAATAAGATCATCCACATAGACAACCACAAACAAAATATCATCACCAGTATGTTTGATATACAGGTTTGCATCAGATGGACTCCGCTGAAAACCATGATCTGTTAGATACTTATCAATTTTCATGTACCAAGCCCGAGGGGCTTGTTTCAGACCATAGAGTGCTTTTACTAATCTACAAACTTTCTGTGATTGATTGGCAACCTTGAATCCTGGAGGCTGCGTCATGTAGACTTCTTCCTGTAAGTCACCATTCAGAAAAGCACTCTTTACATCCATCTGATGGACTGTCCAATTGAACTGAGCTGTTAAGGCAAGGACAAGTTGTATGGTACTCATCTTGGCTGTAGGAGCAAAGGTCTCCTCATAGTCTATGCCTTCTTTCTGTGAGAATCCTCGAGCAACAAGACGAGCCTTATACTTGTCAAGGGTTCCGTCAGCTTTGTATTTCACTTTATACACCCATTTGCAGCTAATGGGTGTTTTCCCTGCAGGAAAATCAGAAAGGGTTCAAGTGTGATTCTTCTGAAGACTCTGGAATTCAGCCTCCATAGCCTGTTCCCACTCAGGTATTCCCTTAGCCTCTGAATAGGTTTGAGGCTCAAAAACACTGTGTATGTTAGCCATAAGAGCAAAATTTACTGTAGGCTGTTGTTTTCTCTTATTTTTGGAAGTTCTACCTTCAAGGAGTTCATTATCCCGAAGATCACCAATAGTTTTAGCCCACCATTTAGGCCGGAGAGTAGAAGAACCAATATCTAGAGGAGGTGGAGGAGGCTCAGGAACAATAGGAGCAGCAAGAGGAGGATTATTTTCCGGAGGAAGCTCAGGTAGTGCATCATCAAAAACTGATGCTGCATCATCCCTCCCATCAGGTGGACCTAACAGAAGAAAAACACTGTGAGGCTAATCCTCAGAACACTGCTCCGAAGGAAGGGACTGAAAGAACCCTCTGTCTTCATCAAATACCACGTCCTGACTGAAGATAAAACAATTAGTGTCTATATCTATCAGCCTATAGGCCTTGTGGTGATCACTATACCCTGTCATCATGAGTTTCTGGCTTTTGGAATCCAACTTAGAGCGCTTAGCACTGGGAATCCAAACATATGCAACTGAGCCAAAAACTTTGAGATGGTTGATCTTAGGCTTTCGACCAGACCAAACCTCTTATGGAGTCTTCCCTTTAACAGCCTGAGTAGGTGATCGATTAAGAAGATAGACTGCAGTAAACACTGCTTCCGCCCAAAATTTGTTCGGAACACTCCGATGTTGTAACATAGAACGAGCCATTTCAACAACTGTACGATTGCGACGTTCTACAACACTGTTCTGCTGAGGAGTGTAGGGTGTGGTTAATTGGCGTTTGATGCCATGGGTATCACAGAAGTTGGAGAAAGCAGAAGAACAAAATTCCCCCCCGTTATCTGTCCTAAGAGTTATGATATTACAGCCAGACTCTTTTCAACTAAGGACTTAAACTTCTGAAAGATACTAAATACATCAGATTTATGTTTTAGAAAGTACACCCACATTTTTCTACTGAAATCATCTACAATGAGTAAAAAATATTTGCAACTCATAACTGAAGATGTATTCATAGGACCACAAATATCAGCATGAATTTACTGGAGTACCTTAGATGCGCACTAAGACTCTCCATCCTTGAATGAAGACCGATGTTGCTTGCCAGCTTGACAGGGACCGCACACTCCCAAATGTTGTGTCTAAATATCAGGTAACCCTGACACAAGTACCTCTCGAGATAGCTGAGAGAGATACTGAATGTTTAAATGCCCATATCTCTGATGCCACAGAGTGCTGATGGGAGAAACACAAGCTGCTAGAGCCACTTCTGGGGAATCACCAGTGTCAAGAAGCCTATATAGACCATGATCCTCTAGGCCAACAGCAACCGTAAGCCAAGTGTCCCTGTCAATAATGGAGCACTTGTGCGCACTGAACACCACATCGAGCTGAGGAGAGTTTCCCATAATCTGGCTGACAGACAGTAGATTAATTTCCATACCAGGAACATAGTACACATTCAGGAAGATGAGTGTGCACCCACCAGACTAGATCTAAATTGTACCTCTGCCAACCACTGTGTACTCCTCACCTCCGCCGAAGACCACGAAATCACTGAAAGATGAGAAGTCAATAAACCAGTCACGCCTGTGAGAGAAATGATGTGATGCACCAGAGTCAATGTACCAGGCAGATGACGGGGCGTGATCTGAGTACCTTTTAGCCATAAAGGCATAAAAGGCAGATTCCTTCTGCTTGGAATGTTCTACAACATTCGCTTGCTGATGAAACCCTCCCTGCTTCTTCTGTTCAGAAGCAATCCTCTGTCGGCAATCTTTCTTCAAATGACCAAACTTGTGACAGTGATTACACTGCACATTTTTCTTCGTAGCAGGATCATAAGACTGAGAAGAACCTGTCTTCTGAAATGACTGAGAGGACTGATATTTGGCAGCAAAAGCATTTTCTGAGGAGTCTGATGAAGCATCACTACCAAACCGTTGTTTCCAACGATCCTGCTGCAGGAGTTTGGTGCATAGCTCTGGAAACTTCAGATCAACATTAGTGGAGGTAATGTTGAGAGTTTCTATAAAGTGTTCATAAGATTTTGGTAGACTTTTCAGGGTGATGACTACCATATCTTCTTCCTCTATGGTCCGGCCAATGGCTTCAAGTTGATCTCGAATGGCTTTAATCTTGTTAAGATGTTCCTGTAAAGATATATGTTCGTCCATCATGATGGAGAACAACTGATTCTTTAGAAAGAAAGCTCTGCTCTTGTCGGATGTCTCGTGCAATTCCTTCAAATGTTTCCAGATTTTGGCAGCTGTCTTGCCGGAAGGGATCTGTGGTAACTGATCATCAGTTACAGAGAGTTTGAGAAGCATAACAGCCTCTCGATTTCGATCATCAAACTTATCTTGATCTACACCAGGTGTACCAGGACGAAGCTCTGTGCCCAAAACGAGCTGGTCAATACGCCTATATTAAAAAATGGTCAACATTCTCTGTTTCCAGATGTTATAATTGTTGCCATTAAAGCGTTGATTGCCTTCCAACATCAGATTGGTTAGTGAGGCCATCTGCACGTTTCCCAAGCCACGCAAAACGACCAAGGAGTCTGGCACGAATTTTAATGCAGATGGCGGCTGATCTGGACAAAAAACTACTGGAAATTTAAATGCTCATCCAGCCACAAAAAAAATGGGTGCATACCTCGATTTTGCCAAAATAGCAGTCTGGAATTCAATCTACTGTAGAAAAACAATACCCAGCTCAGCCTTTAATAACTCATCCCAGTCATATGCAAATTGCACCAGTGGCTTCCACGTTCAACCAGCAAGATGCACTGATATTGGACAGAAATTCAACACATTGGACCAGCAACCAAACTCAGCAGCACGTACAGGATAGATATCACTAATAGGAGTCTTTATCCCACGAAATACTCAGCGGAAAACGACCCACCAAAGAAAGAATCGCAGAGAAAAAAAAAACGGCGGCTCAGAAATTGTGACGCCAAAAAAAATTTCAGACTTCTAGAGAGTTGTTTCGAAATGAAACACGAAGAATTATTTCGAAAAAATACTTGAGCTCTAATACCATAATCAATGAATACATTAATTTACAATGAGCAGTGAAGCTCAATAAATAATACAACTGTAGAAACAGCAACAGCAAGTTTCTACTAAGAAAGTAGAAACAACAAGTTTCTAACAAGAAACTACTAATTACAAACTAAGAAAGTAGAAACAGCAAGTTTCTACTAAGAATATAGAAACAGCAAGTTTCTAACAAGAAACTGCTAATTACAATCATAGATGAGCAGTAAACTCTAAAATAGCATTATTCTAATAAATTAATGACTGTCAAAAACCTGTGATTGTCTAAATAATTCTGTCCATGGAAAATCCGTTACAGTGAATCCTCTAAAGTATTTATTACTAACTTTAAAGAATTTTCCATACATCTGCCCTCTCTCTTATGGATTTAAGAAGGGCTTTCCTATAGAGCATAAATTTCAGTAAGATTCTGAAAGCACACTTGTTTTAAAGAACTGAAAGTAACAAATAAAATAAAAAAAGACAAGGAACTAGTAAAAGACAAAAATTAATGAGAATCGGACAATTGTTTTGAAATTATCATACAGAATTCATAAGGACGGATTTATAATTGCAGAAGACGAGGTACACCGTACAGCTGTCAAATTACTGACAAAGTCTCCTTAAAACTTTCTGATTTGTAGCCAGCCGCTCTATATAAAAAAATAAAAAAATAAACATACCAAGCATATATAAGTTCAGTTTCATAAATTCGAACATAAATATTCCAGCCATCTATGATGGAACTTCAATCTGTTATACATCCCTTTAGAATAGCAGATTTATAATCAATGATTGCATCAAAAGATACAAGGCACAAGGTAATTTCTTACTGTACCTATAGATGGACTGCCTTGTTAATTCATCCAAAAATTTTGGAAGTCCAGCACCCCTCTCCCTTCCACTCACATGGTAGAAGCATAAAGAATTCCGTTGGGATACGAGTTCTCTCTGGTGAAGGACTAATTTCAACTCCATGCCGATTGGAGTAGATTTTAATAAATCATTGTTATACGGGAAATTTGACCAACCAAGGAAGTGGCAATGGTAGCTGTGGAAGCGGTTACCTCAGAGCTATAAGTTAATTGGAAAAACTTCTCTTGCTTTTGTTATCTGCAACATGGATAAGAGATGAATATGCCAAGGAGCTGTAGAAAAGAGTCGCTGCCTTTTGTAGAGATGAATAAGCAGAAGAATAAACACAACGTACAGCCATCATATTTAAATATGAAATTTGAAAAACATTGGATTAATTTTCCTCAGAAACCCTCAATATATAATGTTGCTTTATAAGAATTATAGATCACTAAGCATTGAACTTGCAGCCATTAGTCGAACTGACTTATAGTTGTGACGTGTAGTTTGTAGTATATTCGTATACCTCGTAAGCTCCTTCCTTAACGCTTCTCCCACATAAACAGCGAGGTGTTAGCTACTGTGCGCAGGGGTTATAATTACTAGACGTGTAGTACATGTGTATGCCTCGTGGACACCTCTCTTGAATGCTTAGAGGTTTTGTGTATCCGTTTGCATCGTGGCTTATGATCAAAATCAGTACCATGACTCGTGGCAGTCAGTCGATTTCATAACGACTCACGAGCTTATATCTCAACGGCGGATGATAGATCTGTCAAACGGGGCGTATTTTTTTTTAATTTAAATTATTACCATTACATAGTTACGGCAACATAATTTTATATCAGCTTGCCACTAAAACCGTTACGGAACTATTTCTATTTGAATTGACCTTGCTTGTGGCGAAGTTTAAATTCGGAAATGGGTAGAAACCCTACCATAACCCTACCAACTCGGTTGAGGCGGCATTCCTGGTTGTTATTTATGTGTTTATTGTCCGACCTGTTTTAGGGGCGGAGACATAATTATCTCTAATCTCTTTTGTAACCGCACAATATATTTAATAATCACTGAGTGTTGAACAATCAAAAGATTATATTCATTTATTTATATATTTTAATATATCAATAAAATTGACGTTTTAGGAGAATTTGAAATATTTTATGACATTGAAGTAGAGAGAAACCAGATCCGATATATATATATATATATATATATATATATAAATTATTATTATGGTATTTATTTAATTAATTAAGTAATTAAGTAGAATATAGTAATTTTATGATTTTAGATTTGAATTATTGTTGTAATTACTAATATTAATTTAAAATAGTGGGTTTAGAAAGCTTTTGAAATGTTATAAAATATATATATATATATATATATAATTTGAAAATAAGATTTACATCTTTTATTTATTACTATCAAATGCAATGTATTCATTATTTTATTCTCAACACACATATTAGTCATTTGACGTACATAGTTATCTAATATGCACACTTATACATCTATTTAAATTATTATTGATTACTTATTTTATAAATGTCCTTCTTTATAGTATAGTGGCTTGACCACTTATTTAATATTTATATATCATTTACTTTGTTATTTTAAATAATTTTAAGTTTAGATTTATTTAAATTTTAAATTATTTTATTATTTGGAAATTTAAGCCATGGATAAGTAAATTTACTTTTATTTTAGGTTAAAAATAATAATAATAATAATAATAATAATATACCCATTTGTGAGTTTGAATTTATGAACATCCAGATTATACCTGATTCTTACAAATTTTTATTATGTAATCAGAGAGAGTCACGATGGTAAGGACATATCAACGGCGACAACGCCGTAGGGTTGCATCACCACCACCAATCTCATCACCATCGCCCTCACCATCACCACTGCCACCACCAAGGTCAACATCAGCACCAGTGGTTATAGCACCAATTGTTCCAGCACCTGAATTAACTACTATAATGCGCTCATTAGAAGCCATTCTGGAAACATTAAAAGGGTCGCAACCAACCAACACTAAAGAAGAGCAACCTCATTTTGAGGAAAAACATTCTGAAAAGTCTAAAGATTGTGAATATAAGCCACCAAAGGAAGACATTTCTAGAGAACTACAAAAACTCCAGGAGTTCTCAGGAGAACGAGTGGGAGAACGTGCTAAAACATGGTTAGAGGGAATGATAAGATGCTTTGCATTAAGAGAATGTTCTTCTACCTTTAAAACAAAGATCGTTGTATTTCAACTCAGAGAAAGTGCTCTGGTTTGGTGGGGAAATTTAGAAAAACAACTACATCTCACATCAGACAACGTTCCATGGGAGTTGTTTGAGGAAATATTTCGTGCAAAACACTTACCACCTTTCTTTCAAGAATAGCAAGTTGGAGCCTTCCATATGTTAGTCCAAGGTAATAAAACAGTGGAAGAATATGAGATAAGGTTTATGGAGCTGGTAAAATATGTTCCTTATTTAGATATTGACCAACGTCAAGCCGAACGTTTTGTTTATGGATTAAATCCTCGAATCAGGGCTATGGTCAGAATGTGGAAACCATCATCAGTAGCTGAGGCAGTTGAATGTGCACGGTATGCAGAGGAACATTTAGGGACTAAAGAGATATCAGACCAACAGAACCTGCACAGCTAGGATTTATAGGAAAGACTCCTCGGAACTTCTTCAAGGGAAGTAGCTCGAGACCACCTCCTTATGGCAACAGGTTTTAGGAGCAAGAACTCCCATGACCATTAATATTGTAGCTGCTGAATCATCAAATACTAGTCCATGGCAATCTCGAAGGACTGTTAATAGAGGAAGAAATGGAAGAGAAAGTGGTACAAGAGGACGAAGCTCCTTGTCTAGAAATTTACAATCTGACTCAAGGGGACCATCTCAAGTTAATTGTTGGGGATGTGAAGGACCGCATTTTCAGCATGATTGTCCTGAAGTCTCGTAAAAAATAAGACAAAGAGCTGGAAAAGAACCATCATCAAGTACTCAAGGCAATCATAGAATCCATGCTGTAGTCAACAATGATGAGGCAGCACATCAGTCCACTGTTGTGGAATCTTCAAGTACTATCAATGGAATAAAACTCAAAATTTTATTTGATACTAGTGCCACTGATAGTTTTATTTCATCATCTGCATTAAATAAATGCGGGTTGGCAGCTTGCAAGCAAAACGATTTTAGACAGGTAGAAATAGCTTCAAGTGAACTTCAATCTGTAGATTTAAGTGTTGAGGAATGTAAAGTTGACCTAGGAGTTTGTTTGACAAAACTAAAAGTATATGTCACAGCCTTAGGAACTTATGATCTCGTTATAGGAATGGATTGGTTAGAATTTCATAAAGCATGGGTAGATTGTTACGGGAAAACAATACTTTATATAAATGATAAAGGAAAGACAATCCAAATCCAAGGTATTAAAAGAAAAGTGTCCCTACGCATCATATCAGCAATGCAAATGAAACGTTGTTTAAGAAAAGGTTGTCAGGTATATGCAATTCAAGAAATAAGCAAGGAAAAAGGACCATCCTTAGAACAATATCCAGTGTTATCCGAATTTTCGGATGTTTTTCCAAAGGAATTACTGGATTACCTCCTAAAAGAGAGTTGGATCTCACAATAGAATTAAAACCTGGTAGAAAACCAATTTCTAAAACACCATACAGAATGACAGCCCCAGAGCTTCAAGAATTACAAATCCAATTGAAGGAATTATTGGAAATAGGGCACATTCGACCCAGTATTTCACCTTGGGGTGCACCTGTAATCTTCATCAAGAAGAAAGATGGGTCATTGCGATTGTGTATAGATTATTGAGATTTAAATCGAGTTACAGTAAAGAATAGGTATCCAATGCCTCGAATTGATGACCTTTTTGACCAAATGAAAGGAGTTGCAGTCTTTACAAAGATCGATCTACGATCAAGTTATCATCAGCTAAGGATTAAAGAAAGTGATGTTTCTAAAACTGCATTCCGAACTCGTTTTAGGCATTATGAATTCATTGTGGTACCCTTTGGATTGACCAATACATCAGCAGTATTCATGAATCTTATGAACAGTGTTTTCCGCAAATACCTTAATCAATTTGTACAAGTCTTTTTAGATGATATTCTCATATACTCTAAGAATGAGAAAGAACATGAAGAACATCTTCGGATAGTATTATCTTGCCTTAGAGAACACCAGTTATATGGGAAGTTATCCAAGTGTTTTTTCTTTCAAAAAGAGATTCATTACTTGGGGCATATTATATCTGGTGAAGGAATCTCAATAGATCCTGAAAAGGTGAAAGCAATCATGGAATGGACGATACCTAAGAATGCACAAGGAGTGCGAAGTTTTATGGGCTTAGCAGGTTATTATCGAAGGTTTATAGAAGGATTCTCCAAGATTGCAAAGCCTATCACAACCCTCCAGCGCAAAGGTGTTAGGTATGAATGGACTAAGAAATGTCATAAAGCATTTTCCGAACTTAAAAGATTATTGACTAACGCACCAATTTTGCGAGTACCTAATATGGACAAAGATTTTACTATGTGTACCGATGCATCTAAACAAGGATTGAGTGCAGTATTAATGCAAGATAGAGGTGTAATAGCATATGCTTTAAGAAAATTAAAGCCACATGAAGAACATTATGCTACACATGATTTAGAGTTAGCCGCCGTGGTATTAGCTTTAAAGACATGAAAACATTACCTGGTAGGGAGAAACTTTGTGCTCAAAAGCGACCACTTAAGTCTACAATATTTATTCACCCAAAGAGACTTGAATGCTAGACAAAGACGATGGAGTGAATTCTTAAGTGAATATGACTTTGGAATTTCATATATAAAAGGGAAAGAGAATGTAGTAGCAAATGCTTTAAGCAGAAAACCACGAATATTTTCCCTCATACCTATCTAGGTAGACTTAAGAAAACGAGTACTAGAACATCTTGTAATAGATAGCTGGTACTTAAAAGTAAGGTCTAGGTTGAATAATAACCATTTAAAGGAACCTAAGTTTGAGGAATATGATCTGGAAGATGACGGAATTTTACGATTCCGTGGAAGGATGTACATACCAGATAGTGGAGATCTTCGAATCACCATCCTAAAGGAAGCCCACAGAGTAGTTTATTGTGCACATCCGGGAGTAAAGAAAATGTCTGCTGATACAAAGAAACTCTTCTTCTGGACAGAAATGAAAAACGACATTGTCAAATTTGTCACTAAGTGTCTTGAATGTCAGCAAGTAAAGGCTGATCATTGTCACCCAGCAGGCCTCTTACAACCTCACGACATTCCTATGACAAAATGGGAAATAATTTCTATGGATTTTATTGTTGGGCTGCCTCTTACACCGCAAAAGCATAATGCCATTTTGGTTGTGGTGAATAGATTAACGAAAAGTGCCCATTTTATTCCTGTAAGAGATACTTACGAAGTTGTTGATGTAGCTCGGGTATTCATAAGTGAAATTATTAGATTTCATGGAGTACCTAAGAAAATCATATCAGATAGATACTCACGATTTACGTCAAGAGTTTGGACTTGTATGCAATCAACCCTAGGAACTCAATTAAATTTAAGTACAACTTATCATCCTGAAACTGGCGGGCAAATAGAAAGGATAAACCAAGTACTGGAAGATGTGCTAAGAGTGTATGTTATGGACCAACAATCGCACTGGGAAAAGTACTTACCCTTAGTTGAATTTGCATACAGCAATAGTTATCACAGTTCAATTGGGATGTCTCCATTTGAAGCATTATACGGAAGACCCTGCAGAACACCATTAAGCTGGGACAGATTAGAAGACCGGGTAATAGTGGGGCCCGAATTAATCCAAGAGATGGAAAAACAAGTAAAGCAAATTAGGCAACGATTGAAAGAGGCACGAGATAGACAAAAAAGTTATGCTGATGCTTACAGGACACATAAAAGCTATAAAGTAGGAGATCAGGTTTTTATCTGCATCAAGCCAAATAAAAGCACCATACAGTTTGGAAAAGGAACAAAATTATCTCCCCGATTTATTGGACTGTTCAAAGTCCTGGAAAAAGTTGGACCTGTCGCCTATCGTCTTGCATTGCCACCCCACTTGCATAAAATTCATAATGTATTTCATATATATGTTTTACGACACTATATTGCTGACAAATCTCATAATCTTCAATGGAAGAAACTGCAGGTATCGGACGAGGGAACCATCACGGTCGAACCATTACGTATACTGGAACGTAGGGTTCGACAGCTCAGGAACCGTATAGTAGATCAAGTTAAAGTCTAGTGGGACAAATATAGTCCCGGATCGGCTACCTGAGAAGATACAGAGGCCATATGTCAAAAATACCCCAACCTGTGCTAAATTTTGAGGAACTGAAAATTTTGTGTATATAACTACTCTATTTTGGACATTTGAGAAATGAATTTTATTTTGCTAATACATGGATACCATAAAGATATGACATAATATATGTTATTGTTTAACTTTACTGGTACATGGATACCAATATAAAATGTCATTTAATTAACATTGCAGAAATATGAAATAAGATCATAGATTATGCTATAAATAATGATAGCTATAAATTATTTCATTTCTGTATGATTAAAGAAATAGACATAATAGAATAACTACATTTTAATATGAAACGACTAAATATGTTAGGTCATAGATAGCAACATGTATGAATTACACAAAATTGTTATATGAATGCAAATTGTTTTGGAATATATCAATGCATATGTGATGATGTATGGACAAGTGTTTAAATTGCAGATAAGATCGTTCCAAAGTGACCACGTGATGACAAAATTTCAGAACAATTGAGACTCCATGAGATTTCATGATAATATGTTACTCTTGGACCTAATAGGAAGGGTGAAGGTATTTCCCACCGTTTATCTTCCAAACCCTGGGGTCATGGGAGGGTTGTGCGAGTCACGCTCCCCTAGACGTGTGATGATGACTGTTGGATGTCTACTGGGATATCAAGTCGATAGAGTCGACACTATCTATGAATGGTTAGGTCACTATATAGGACACCATTGCATACCCAGTAGAGGATGGATAAGATGGGAGCCGAAGAGATTAGGAAAGATAGGATGATTCTAGAGTAGCTTAGGGATCAGTTTTTAAAGAATAATATATATATATATAACTATTAAGTTAACTGTTATAGAATACAATTATAATTGGCCAAATAAAAAATTTATCTTAAAAGTACAATCCTCACATAATCACACCAACCATGGAAATAATTAAATATATCATATAAACCCTAACTTCGGGACGAAGTTTTTAGAAGGAGGGAATAATGTAATGACCCGTTTCTAATCATAAACGAAAAATATTAGTAAGCATACGATATATGCGTATGATAGCTACATAGGCACGCGTCGTATGTCTTACACTAGTATAATTATTTATGAAAGATGCTTGAGTAAAGGATAATTGGACCTGGTACCTTAAAAATATTAGTGAAGAAAAATAGTCTTATTTAATAATTATTAATGTAAATATATGTGAAATTATATTTTAATTTAAATATAATTAAAAGAAATTAATTTTAAAATACATATATATATATATATATATATATATATATATATATATATATATATAAAGTATTATAATTTGATATAATTAAAATAAATTAAAGTAAAATAATAATAAAAAGAATTATGAATTTAAAAATAAACTCATATGTATCCCTCATTCAAAAAAAAAAGATTACACGTATGTACTTAATAAATGAATAAGAAGGCAGTGAGGAGGTGGTAACCGCCTAAGATGGAATATTTAACCGTATGAAGAGTAGAAGAAGAGGGGACGAAAATGAAGGAGAAAGGGTTGAAGAGTTGAGTTGAGAGCCGGAAAGAGGTACTAGATCAGGAATTACAGAGTCTCCATTGTTCTGAAATTTTGGGCACGGGGGCCAAAATCTCTCAAACTAGAGGATTTTGGAACTGAATACTGCAGCAGTATTCAGTTCGCTGGGTGGTTTTGGTATTTTGGAACGAAATAGGAACAAAGGCGGTGAAGCAAGAAGACTTTACAGCAAGGAAAACCATCACCGAACACAGCAAAGAAAATCAGGTTAGTATCTAAAAATATACTTCATGAATTTTGTTATGAAGGTAAAATATTAGTTATCTGCTGAATTTTTATTCTGAATGTTAAATTTTGTAAATTTCTATTCTAATTGTTAAATTTTGTAATCTTATTCTGAATTACTACTTAGATTCTTACTCTGAAGGCTAAAATCAAAATTTTAGTGATTATAATTTTCTATGCTAATTAAAAATCCAAACTCATAGATAATTATACTTGTTAGATTATGATGATAAATTTTAGGAATTAAATTAGAGTAGCAGTAGGATTCTTAACTAAATTCAGAAATTTAGCGTTCCAAAATGACCACGTGATGACAAAATTTCAGAACAATTAAGACTCCATGAGATTTCATAATAAGATGTTACTCTTGGTCCTAATAGGAAGGGTGGAGGTATTTCCCACCGTTTATCTTCCAAAACCTGGTGTCATGGGAGGGTTGTGCGAGTCACGCTCCCCTAGACGTGTGATGATGACTGTCGGATGCCTACTGGGATATTAGGTCAATAGAGTCGACACTATCTATGAATGGTTAGGTCACTATATAGGACACCATTGCATACCCGGTAGAGGATGGATAGGATGGGAGCAAAAGAGATTAGGAAGGATAGGATGATTCTAGAGTAGCTTGGGGATCAGTTTTTAAAAAATAAAAATAAAATATATATATATATATAACTATTAAGTGAACTGTTATAGAATACAATTATAATTGGTCAAATAAAAAATTTATCTTAAAAGTACAATCCTCACATAATCACACCAACCATGGAAATAATTAAATATATCATATAAACCCTAACTTCGAGACGAAGTTTTTAAAAGGAGTGAGTAATGTAATGACCTGTTTCTAATCATAAACGAAAAATATTAGTAAGCATACGATATATGCGTATGATAGCTACATAGGCATGCGTTGTATGTCTTACACCAGTATAATTATTTATGAAGGATGCCTGAGTAAAGGATAAATGGACCTGGTACCTTAAAAGTATTAGTGAAGAAAAATAGTCTTATTTAATAATTATCAATGTAAATATATGTGAAATTATATTTTAATTTAAATATAATTAAAAGAAATTAATTTTAAAATACATACATATATATATATATATATATATATTATAATTTGATATAATTAAAATAAATTAAAGTAAAATAATAATAAAAAAGATTATGAATTTAAAGATAAACTCATGCGTACCCCTCATTCAAAATAAAGATTACACGTATGTACCTAATAAATGAATAAGAAGGCGGTGAGGAGTTGGTAACCGCCTAAGATGGAATATTTAACCGTATTAAAAGTAGAAGAAGAGGGGAGGAAAATGAAGGAGAAAAGGGCTGAAGGGTTGAAGAGTTGAGTTGAGAGCCAGAAAGAGGTACTAGATCAGGAATTACAGAGTCTCCATTGTTCTGAAATTTTGGGCACGGGGGCCAAAATCTCTCAAACAGGAGGATTTTGGAACTGAATACCGCAGCAGTATTCAGTTGGCTGGGTGGTTTTGGTCTTTTCGAACGAAATAGGAACAAAGGCGGTGAAGCAAGAGGACTTTACAGCAAGGAAAACCATCACCGAGCACAGCAAAGAAAATAAGGTTAGTATCTAAAAATATACTTCATGAATTTTGTTATGCATTTTGTTATGAAGGTAAAATATTAGTTATCTGTTGAATTTTTATTCTGAATGTTAAATTTTGTAAATTTCTATTATGATTGTTAAATTCTGTAATCTTATTCTGAATTACTACTTAGATTCTTACTCTGAAGGCTAAAATCAAAATTTTAGTGATTATAATTTTCTATGCTAATTAAAAAGCCAGACTCACAAATAATTATATCTGTTAGATTCTGATGATAAATTTCAGGAATTAAATTAGAGTAGCAGTAGGATTCTTAACTAAATTCAGAAATTTAGGACCTTACAAAAACCCAAAGCGGGAAAACCGGTGCAGCAGATATGAGGGTTTATTTTATTAAGTAGTTTCTGAGTACAGTAAATCTGGGTTCCAGATCTGGAAATGCCGACAGAGAATAAAAGAAAACTGCAGCTAACCTGATGTTCTAGTACCAAATATCTGATTGATCCACACCCTCAAACGGGATTTACAAGACTCAACCCTATTGAAAAACTATTGAGGAAATTCCTCACTCCACGAGCGAATCCAAGCACTAACCTCAGCTCAAAAATGAGTTGTCCAAACTGCCTCTGCACAGTCACTGCATCACCCTCACGCAGTCTCTGCGTCACCCAGCGTGGAACTACTTCTCCTCAAGTCGTCTAATCAACTTTTGTCTGGGAGACTAACTCTCTTGGCCTCTGAAACCAATGCCCAGCTTTCGGCACTAAATCACTGCTTCTCCCCAGCAAATTTGAATTTGCCTCTGCGTCAACCTCTCTGTGGCATTTCTGCCTCTCTGCAAATGCACTCACCAGAACTGGAATGCCTCCTCCGGCTTCACTGTCTCTGCCCCTCTCTCATTGCTTCGACCTCACTAGATCTCTCTTCGGCAACAAACAACTGCTACTCTGGAAATCGATTTCTCAATAAAATCAAACTGCTGAAGTGTTTGATCTCCAAGCCCCATCGACTTCTTGATCCATGTTAGTCTCTAGAACATCACACCTTGACTTAATTATTTTTGATTAATTAATCATATTCCCTAAATTTATACTTAGGAAATATTTAAAAACTGACTAATAATCTAATTAAGTCATCTCTAGGAGGAATTTTCAGAAACAATTTCTGGGTTTTGGAGATCTCATGTATTCTAGCCTCTCCACAAAATTTTAAGGCTAGAACACATCTAAAGCTACAAAAAATGACACTCCCTCTTAGCGAGGAATGTGTTCTAGTACTGTTGCACCTCTGGTAGCAATACTCTACTTCTGCACCATCTCCTGTCACGCTGTTGATGTCTGGCTACTGCTACCCACCAACTACTGCACACCTTTGATATGTGTTGCATCTGTGTTGCTGTTGACCCTACTAAACTGCTGCCAAACACTACATCTGCACTACAACTCCCTCTCATCTACTATTGCTACAACTGCAACATCTACAACTGAGAAACATCTGAAATTGAACCAACTGTGTTCAGTATGATGCATCTGTCACCTGCGTCCTGACTGCTACTAGTATATGCGCTGTCACTGAAGGCTCTATGCTGCTGCTGACTCTACACTGTACCAACTACACTACGCTCCCTAGCATCTGACTGCTACTATTCTCTGTAACTGTCTCTCTGGCATCTGATAGCACCAACTTCCATTGGTCCATCCTGCTACTAAAATATTGTGGGCTCCCATATCAAGGTACTGATTCAGGAGGTGGACCTCCTCAAGTATCCTGCCCATCTATAGCGCTCTGGGGATACAACACCAAGTCACCCCACCTCACTCCAGGAGGGATCTCTGCAAACATGGCGAAGTCTTCCTCCAACCTGGAGGACAGCCTATCGATCTCAGCAGGACTAATCTCAGCAGCAACTTCCTGCTAGTCCTGCTTCTCCTCTTTGTCCTTCTTCCTAAGAGGACATTGAGTACTATAGTGGCCTAGCTCGCCACACCTGAAGCACTTGACCTTCGACAGGTCCTTCTTCTTCCTACATTGCTCCCAATGTCCCTAGTTGGGACCCTTCAATCCGAGGGCCACATTCTCCTCCTCCTTCACCTGCTTCGACCTGTTGCTGCTACTGCCACAGATGGAGCTCTTCACCAAGTCTCGCCTCAACTCCTCCTGCTGCAAGTTTGCCCACATCCTATCCCATCTTGGCAAGGTTTCTCTACCCAAAATACTTTTCACGAATACCTGCCACTCTTCTGAGACACTGTTGAGAGCTACTCCAACTAGCTTTGTGGCTTGAGGCGTTGATACAACAACTGCAAGCTCATCTCAAATCTCCTGAATCCTAATAAGGAAAGCATCTATCATCTTAGTGTTGTTAGTGTCAGTATCTGCATCCTTCCACCAGTGATGAAATAAACTCTTTTCATGTATATTAGGGTCTCATTTTGAAATTTTTGTCATTCCATTAGGTCATCATGCAAAAATTTGGTCACTTGGTGTAGATTTAGGTCTGATCTCACTCCTTTCAAAACTTTGTATCTTGCTGGCTCATTTCAACACTTTGTTGAGTGTACCATCAGTCATGAGTTGTCATCACCATTTCAGTCATTTTTATCATGGTTTCATTCAGTCATAGTCTCCATTAGGTCTTAGGGTTTCTCATTGCATAAAGCCCAGCAAATGAAGTATTGCCAATAAAGGAATTTCATCAGTAAGTTTGATTTGTAAATTTGATTCCAAAGCAAATGTAATTTTATGTTTCTAATATGTAATAATTTCATCATGTTCCTAAAGCTGCAATTGAGAGTTCCAAAGCTACAAGGTTCCAAAAGCAAAGTGAAAATTATGAGGTGAGCCACCCTACCTCTTTGAATTTGTAAGTCAAATAAACCCTTCTCATAGTCATTTTCCCTTTCCCCACATCCACATACACTCCCTGAAGCCCTCACACCCCCTCACTTTCACTCCCTAAGCGTCTACATCCAAACCCTAGAACCTACACCACACCACTATCCCTATACTGCATTTTTGGCAACCTCCTAGACCTAGACATGTAATAAAATTCCCTAGGTCTACTCCTACCTTCCCTACCTCCCTTTCCACCTCCCTAACACCCTTCCCTACCTCCCAAGTTTTTCCCATCCCCATTTCCCTCTCCTAACCCCTCCATCCTACTCCATTTCTCCATTCCCCTGTTTTTTGCACCACTAGGGTTTTCCCCTCACAAAGCACCTATGGAGGAAGAGAAGAAGCCCTATAACAAGGGAGGTCAGTTGTCAACAACTCCTTGAGAGGGCTAACAGAGATAACAAGTTGCAAAGGCACATGGCCACTCATCACTACACCAGGAATTTGATCTCCAAGGTCAAAGTCAAACAATTGAGGGCAAAACTCAAAGAAACCCTAATCAACCAAAAGCAAAAGGGTAGGTTGGATTTGCCTGTTGATGCCTCCCTGATTGCTTGAGACACCTCACCAGCACTTCATCTATCAATTTTGAAGAGTTTTGGGCAAGTTTTCAAGTTTTTGGCATTTCTGCAAATTTTGACACACTTTTTGCACAATCAGCCTGCAAAAAGTGCAGTGTGGGCCACGCTGCGCTTTTTGTGGAGACCTCCAAATGACAAATGGGTTGAAAATTTGGATTCAAAGTGATGTCTACTTGCAATTTTGACTATTGGCACTCAAAAAATGGAGCTTTGACAGGTGGAAAATGCAAAAAACCTCTCAAAAATCAACTTTCTGCCTCATTTTTCAAACCTTCGTTGCGCTTTTGGAGTAGTCTTGGGAGATTCAATTTTAGAGGAGCTTCCCTCAACCATCTCAGCTTCTCCTCCAAGTACATCATTTGTTGCTCGAAAGATCCCCGGTATAGCGTGGAAAGAGTATCCCACATCTCTTTGGTCGTTCCCTGAGCCGCTATGTGTGATACAACGTTATCTCGAACTCCATCAAAGATCAACCTCTTTGCCTTCTCCATATCCTTCTTGTATTGCTTCAGTTGATCTGCATCCATGGGAATTGCTACCACGTTATCGATATAAGCCTTGGGATCAAACTCATCTAGAAGGAACGAGATCCTTGCCTTCCAGATAACATAGTTGGAAGCTCCATCCAACCTGTCGTGATCTCGAAGCCTAGTTAAGGCCATCTCAACAATAAGTGTCGAAAATTTCCTCTTCCCTTCTGCTCAGTTGTTGCTCAGCTATACACACTCCCTTTTGGAGTGAGAAACTCTGCTCACAACGACCGTTGATCTGCAAGGGAAAACGAACTTCTTGAGACTAGAATTTCCCTGAGGAAAATTTTCCCTCAATGTGTGCTCTTCTTCCACCAGACGCTAGTTCTGCTCTAGCAAATTGCTACAGAACTACTGCGTCTAGCTAGAGATATGCTCTGCAAGAAAATATTGTTTACTCCCTTTGCCTCTATAATTCCTCAATCTAGAGAAACCAAATTTTTATGTCGCTCTATCAGAAAAACTGATTTTCCTCAAGAAATACGACTCTTTGCCAAGGTGACTGTGTTGCCTCTAGGGTTTCGAACTGTTGCCCACACTGAGCAATGAAACTCCTCTTTTCTTTGCTACTGAGCTCTCTGGTTGATCATATGCGCTCTGATATATGTGAAAATTCAGAGACCTGAATCCTGTTACAGCAACTAATATTAATTCTTCTAATTGTTAATTCTATTTAACAATTTATCTATTGTTCCCTACAACAAATATCGAATTAAATATACTGCAACCTTCACAAATAAACTGCGGAAGAAATAAAACATTGGAAGGAAATGCTAGCACACACACATAAAATAACATAGTTGTTTTTGGACAAAAGTCCCTAGGAAAACCGGTGCAGAAACATGAGGGTTTTAATATTATGCAGCAATGAAATAATCTGAGTACAATTGGATGCCCAAACTGGCAATCCTACAGAGAAAAATTGGCAAGAAAAATTAGTGAGGAAAATCCTCACTCCACAAGCGAATCCGAGCACTGAACTCAGCTCAAAAATGAGTCGTCCAAACTACCTTTGCGCAGTCACTGCATCACCCTCACACAACCTCTGTGTCACCCAGCGTGGAACAGCTTCTCCTCAAGCCGTTTGATCAGTTGTTATCTGGGAGACTAACTCTCCTGGCCTCTGGAACCTCTACCCAGCTTCCAGCACTAAATCACTGCTTCTCCCCAACAAATACAAATCCGCCTCTAGAGGCCACTGCACTACCTCTACATCAGCCTCTCTATGACACTTCTACCTCTCTGCAAATGCACTCACCAGAACTGGAATGCCTCCTTCGGCTTCACTGTCTCTACCCCACTCTCACTACTTCGACCTCACTGAATCTCTCTCCGGCAACAAACAGCTGCCACTCTGGAAATAGATTTCTCAATAAAACTGAACTGCTCAAGTGTTTGATCACCAAGCCCCATCGACTTCTTCTTATAATCCTCTGTTGAGACTTCAACGGCCAAGATTAAATCTTAATCGATGGCTAGGATTAACTTGAAATCTATCCATGTGAGTCTCTAGAACATTCACACCTTGACTTAATTAATTTTGATTAATTAATCATATTCCCTAAGTTTATACTTGGGAATATTTAAAAATTGACTAATAATCTAATTAAGTTATCTATAGGCGGAATTTCCAAGCACAATTTTTCGGTTTTGGAGATCTCATGTATTCTAACCTCTCCACAAAATTTCAAGGCTAGAACACATTCAATGCTACAAAAACTAACAGGGAGTGATGTTTGTAGTGTTGGTAAGCGGGACCATGCAACCAGAATCAAGATTTCCCATGTAGTGCCAACCCTGAAGCTAATGGCCAGTAAAGGAGATCCCACAAGACTAGGATACAAGGCTAACCACGAAATCGGGCAATGGAAACAAGAGTACAGACCTAGCGCACTCTTTCCGCTGAATCCCCCCACCAATCCATGCCCAAAAGTGCCCATGACAAGTAAGGTAAATTACTCAACCATACCAATGAAAATCCATACCTTCAGGGTCCAGAGGCCCACCTACAAACATATAATCATAACAGATGGACGAGGGACCACATGGTTGACTCAAGTGGCGGCGATAATGTCACATCGAGCTATCTGGGGGCTGCAAGGGATTGTCAGTTGAGGGCCATCTAGGAGAAAAATTTCTCCTATACATACTACCCACAAGTGGTGGGTAACAGGGACTATTGCCACCTAAAGGAGAAGTATAAATTTGGGGCATGAGTGCCTTTCATAGGGGGACAGCACCAGCAAAACCAGAATGCTCAGAAGGTGGCAGGGAAGGTAAAGTTGCCCTGTTTTGATTGATCAGCTAGGAGTTCAGCCAGGGCGTGGATTCATAAGTTAGATACATACCTCCACTTGAACCCCATGTGGATGACAGAGGAGATCAGATTTGCCACACTTCACTTGGAGGGAGATGCGCAGGAGTGGTGGTACCAAGGATTGGTCACATTGGGGCATGCATCGATTACATCATACACTGAGTTCACGAGGAGGTTGGTGGAGATATTTGATAGGAAAGACCCTGAGTTACACTTCACAGAGTTGGCCAACCTAAAGTAGATAGGTAGTGTTGAGGCATACATGGTGGAGTTCCAGAGACTAGCTATTATGGTCTCTGACATCTTAGAGTCAATGTTGATCATGTTGTTCATTGAGGGGTTGGCAAAGCCACTACGTGGTTGGGTGCGAGCTTACAAGCCAGTGTCACTGCAAGATGACATTAACCGGACTAGGGACATGTTTGATGCGGTTCTAAAGACCAGGACACCAGTACCTCCCAAGCCTACCTTTCCCCAAAAAGGTAAGGACGTTAGACCTCCTCAAAGGGAGTGGACAGGGAAAAGACAGTTGGATGATGTGTATCCGTGGAGAGACCTCAGGAGGAGGAGGCTATGCTTTACTTTCCAGGAGCCATGGGCACCCGGGCACCTGTGCGCCAAGAGCAAGGCCCACTAAATAAAGGTGTTTTCTAACAGTGAGATGGAGGATATGGACGAGCCAGAGACAAATGGAGGTGATTGCGGCCCACAGACTATGGGAGGAGGACCACCACCATCTCCTGGAGGAGGAGGACAACACTACCCACAAGAGGAGTTATTCCTTCGCTTCGGGAAGTCCCGAGGTATTTGACATTGAGGATTAGGGGCACACTGCAAGGGCAGCGAGTGTCAATGTTAGTGGGTAGTAGGGTGTTGATTTTTGTAGCATCGGAAAGTGTTCCAAGTCTCAAAATTTGTGAGGAGGCTTGGACATCAGTATTCCAAAGAACCCAGAAACCGTTTGTGGAAATTCCACTCGGTTCATGTCTTATTAAAATAATTTATTATTTTAATGGAGACCCTAAGTCTAAACTTAGGGAAATTAAATAATTAATGGGTATTAATAAGACAGAGTGTGAATCTTCTAGAGAATGAAGATCAAGTCAAGTTTTAATCTTAGCCATTGATTAGACTTATAATCTGGGTCGTTGATTCATCAACGAGAAGATTATAAAAGAAGGCTTGAGGGTCATTTGGAAAGTAAGTCGGGCATACACTCAGTACTCGAAGGAGATCGATTCTAAAGGAATAGAATTCGATTTCAGAGGGAGAGTTGCAAAGGCACAAGAAGAAGAGTGAGTTAGCAATGACTGAGCACGAGGGCAGGGGGATGCAAAGGGCCACATATGGCAGCGCAGTGAACCCACGCAGAGTGACGCAGTCCAGCGCAGGGACCGCGCAGAGAAGCACGCAGACAGACGCAGAGGGAGTCAAAGGCTCTTTCGAGTGTCAAAAAAATTTCGGGAGGGTCCAGGGATTTTGTCTCGGGTGTTTTCTAGATGTATCTGTCAGTGTATTCCTTGTAAAGATTCATTTGTTGAAGAATAATAATAAAACCCTCATCTGCTGCACTGGTTTTCCCACATTGGGTTTTTCCATGGACAATTGTCCAAAAATAAGTGTGTACATGTGATTGTTTCTTATGTTTATGTTCCTTATTGTTCCTTTCTCTGCATATGTAATTGTGAATGTTACAGTAGTATTTATTTCGAAATTTACTGATAGAATTTTGTATATAACTTATCAGAGTAATAAGTAGGAGAAATAAATCTATCACTGCAACTGTATATTTCCAGATTGAAATTTTCACATGGGGCTCCCCAAAATTTCATTGATGCGCAATTGGTGGAGCGTAGAGGCATACACACAGAGGCTTTCGAGGGATTCTCATTGTTGGTGCCAGGAGATAGGACCATGCAATGCACGAGATATGTTCCCAATATGACCCTGAACATGGGGAATTACTCTATGAAAGACCATTTCTTCGTTGTTGATGTTCCAGACATCAATGTGGTGATGGGTGTCCAATGGCTATATTCTTTGGGGCGTGTCACTACAGATTGGAAGAAACTGGAGATGCAGTTCGTTGGACCAGATAGACATTGGTAGTACTGAGAGGCATGCATTCATACCCACCACAGACCATGTCAGCTCGCAGGATGGAAGTTGATTTTAGATATGGAGATATAGCATGGGCAGTAGAGTTATGCATCTCAAAGTCGGGGAATCAGGGACAGCCACCACACCTGGATATTTTGGCATTATTGGAAAAGCATCAGGCAGTGTTTGGGGACATTCCACCAGGTTGTCCACCAGACAAGGGCTTTGAGCACACTATAGAGTTGGAGGAGGAAGTGTATGCAGTCATCACCACCCCCTACAGGCATCCCAAGTCATACCGGGATGAGATTGAGAGGGCCATTCAAGAGTTGTTTGCATTGGGACACATAAGGCCTACTTCCAGTCCCTTTGCTTCATCAGTTGTGCTAGTGAAAAAGAAGGATGGGACCCTGCGCATGTGCATAGAATAACGGACACTGAACAAGAAGACATTATAGAACCAGTACCTGATTCCGCACATTGATGAGTTGATGGATGAGCTTAGAGGAGCCAAATACTTCTCTAAGATAGACTTGCACTCGGGGTATCATCAAATCCAGGTGAGAGAGCAGGATATCCTGAAGACTGCATTAGGATGCCACTATGGGCACTTTGGGTTCTTAGTGATGCCCTTTGGGCTAACCAATGCACCAATGACCTTCCAGTCTTGCATGAACCATATGTTGTTAATTTTGGGCAACTAGGTCCAAACTCCACAATGTGATGCTCAGATGACGATGCCAATATTTTTATTGGATTCCTCTTTCAGAGAGGTGCAAGATCGATCTGAAGATCATCTTGATCGGATGAGCAGAACATGTATTTTTAATTTATTCCACATGTGCAAGGTCGGTCTAATTTATCCCACATGCATAAGAGATGTGTCACACACCCCCACAGAGGCCTATATATTGGAGAGACTTGGAGTCCATTTTACACACACATTTTGGTGGAGGCATTTTCTTTTCTCTTGGATGGTGATGGAGCAGTGTTATTGGTTTTGCGTTTAGGGCTTCTTGGTGCAGCGTCCTGGTGGAGTATTCTTAATGAAATGTCTTAGGGTTATGTGACACATGTGGGACGCTGACCTTATGAAGACTTTGCTGGTTGAAGCATCCTACTGACCGTCGTAATGCCACCATTCTTTATCTCTGTTTTTGGCTTGTCTTCCATCGATCTATTGGTATGTTCTATCTACATCTTACTTTCATTAAGCCCTAGAGTTTGAAGTATATTTGCATCTAGCATAGAACATCTTCAGAATTTAACATGGTATCAGAGCTAGGAGAAGACAAAGCCCATCTAGTTCAAAATATAGGGCAACGAGATAAGGATTGTTTTCAGGTGACTGAGTTGCTGGAAGACGGCCGAGTTAGGAGACCTCTGTTTCAGGTCTGTTGGGGCTAGTTGGTGCCCTAACCTTCAGCGTGGAGGAAGAAGCCTAGCCGCAGCTAGAAGGAGCCTTAGGACAACGTGGGCATTTTTGTAGTGGAAGCCAAGTGTTGTAGGAGACAGCGGCTGTTTTAAGATCCGTTTAGGGTGCTGAGTTTGTTGGGCAGGTGGCCGAGGAAGAGAGGTGCTTTACTTTGGAGGACCGCAGCCAAAGAAGGCTTGTATTACTGATTGTATATTGAGTGGAGGGCTCGAACAGCAGACTGAAAACTACAGTGTGTGCGTTTGTATTTTTACAATGATTCGCATGACTTGGATGTTGACATCTTGTGACACAGTGACATCGCTCCTTTGGCTATAAGATGTACACGATGTGTGACTGCGATCTGGAGTGGATGGTCTCACTCTTATGATACATGATAGCAGTGACATTCAGTTTTGACTGTAACTGTAACACATTGATTAACAACAAAAAAGCCTGGAATATCCTTACTAGGTTGATTAACAGTAGAAAGGCTTGGTGTAAAAGGGACCCCAACCTGAGAACTAGCCATAACATTTGGTTCTGCAAATAAGGAAAGCGGCACTGACGCAATTTGTCCTCCTGACTGGTTTTGAAGAGGAAAAAGTGGCATTGTAATTAATCTTGGCATAAGACTGTCTTATCCAATGCTTGATGCATGTTGCAAATTGACCAGTTCCAAGGGAGGCTGAGCATATGCAGACCTCTGCTCTATCGTAGCAGTAGCAACATGAGTGGGGACATCATTAACACAATAATTTACTTCCTGAACTGTTGAAACATGAACATATCTAGGCTGAGGAACTGAGTTGAGGGTAGGCATGATAGAATTCTGATGATATGGCATTGAACACCCTCCAATCCCAAAGCGCTCGGCAAGTGGATTGATTATAGAGGAATTTGTTGAGAGTCCCAAAGGAAGAGAGACATCACTACTTTCCACATTAGAACATGTGGGTGAACTTCCTTGCCAACCATCATTAGGCTGCAAAGGACAATGTTCAGATCCAAGGTCAGATGCAAGGGACTATCCAGATGATAAGGAATGCCCTATTACACAATGGTCTGGAAGCGCAAGAAAATTCCCTGGCAAGGACTGAAATGGTGTTTAATTCCAATCGTTCTTTGAATGTAAGTTTTCTGTTTGAAATTGCAAATCATGGCTTCTCAAAGGTTGTTGGTATATATGTTCCACAGGGTTGTGGAGTTGAATTTTGTCTGTTTCAGATGGAGCACTTGGACCTTTTGAAGACTCTGCATCAAATTTTTCCCAAGACAATGACTACATTGAGTTTTCTCTAGGTCATTGTAGTTTGCTTGACTGCATTGCTTGAATAACAAGTCTTAATAATGATGAAGTTTCTACAGTTTGAATATCAAGGATCTAGGGTGTGCAGAGAATTTGCATAACAGATCTTGAAGACCCTAACTTCAAGCTCAGATGAAGGCTCGGAAGTGGACATAGAATAGTGGTATATTTCTGTGTTAGGGTCGTGCTGATGTCTATGCACTAAAGGAGGGTCGAGAACCTTGTATTCGCTGGATAAAGAGGCCATAAGGCCTGCAGAACAGCAAGAGCAAGGGCCGAGCTTAATCATGTACATGCTCAGGGAATTAAGGGCTGGAACGTGAGATATATGCAGAGAAAAGAGGAAGGAAGTTTAAGGTCTTTCCTACTAAGTGAGCATTGGAAAAGCAATCCACTGTTAGAAGGCACATCCGTGGAGCCTACGATCAGTGACTCAGTAGTAGTTGAGTTACTATATGCAGAAAGTTTGTTGAAGACTCTATGAACAGGGCAAACTAATATAGGCCTATGTTCAGTGACCTTGGTGGAGCTTTGTCATTGATAGAAGGCAGACTGAAGAGTTGGGTGTGTAAGTGTATCTGAAGCAGCGAAGGACCTTGTGAACAGTTGAGGCAGAGTTTGAAGCAGCAATATTCTTTGTGAGATCTGCCTAGTACATCAAGGACAAGAGACCAAAGGGATGTAAGTGGAATGCATCTTCAACAAGTAAGTCATTTTATGTGTTCTTGATGTGTAGGAAGATATGGACAGTGACATGGCAGAATCTATATGATCTTGATCTGTGATATATTCAGAGGCATATGGAAAAATATAACCATGAAGCTTGATAATCTTTTGTTTTGTATGGCTGTGATAAATAATACTATGGCATCACTGTAATCCATGATATGACAATATATGATACCTGTCAAGATGTATGACAGATATATGGCAGTATATGGCTATGATTCTTGAATGGCCTTGACAGTGGGTGAGTAAGATTCAGGCCCAGATTACAAAGCCCTTTCTGAGTTGGTGTCTGGGATGCCCATATTCAAAATAATCATGAAGGCATATATCAGAGTTGTGCTGCAGGAAAGCATAAAAAGGGGGACTTTCTTTTTCCCTCAAGTATCACAATATGATGTCTAGCAGTTGATACATTATGATTTATCGAATATGTTTCCCGTCTGGATATATTTCTTGAAGAAGAAGATCAAGATTCCAAGGACTGATAATGGCACCTTTTGCAGAGAAGCTGGCATTAAGAGGGAGACCACAACCATATATGCTCCTGAGCAAATAACGTTGCTGGAAGAAAGAAGAAGAGACCCTCATGGCTCTGAGACACTCTCAAGGATGCCGAGAGTCATATGGCCCCAAAGGGGGACATTCCAGGAAAGCAAGAAGCCATATAGATACCAAGGGTATCTAGCAGCCATGAGTACAAATAAAGAAGTCGTAAAGCATCAAGTCTAGGAGGATGCTATACACAAAGAGTACGAGTCCATTATGAAGGATGATGTCTGGGATATGGTCCCGAGACCGAAGGACAAATCTGTTGTCGCCTCGATATGGCTCTATAAGATCAAGCATGGATCTAATGGGAGTGCTGAAAAATACAAGGCAAGATATGTTGCCTGAGACTTCCCTCTAGGAAGGCATTGATTATGATTGCACCTGTGATCTATTATTACCCTTGCTGCTACGCAAGGATGGAGCCTTCATCAGATGGATGTGAAGACCGCCTTTTTGTATGGTTTAATAAAGGAAGAGGTGTATGTGAAGCATCCTCTGGGGTTCGATGTCCAGGATAGATACTCTCATGCATGCAGGTTGAAGAAAGCCCTCTATTGGTTGAAGCAAGCCCCCAGGGCTTGGTACGAGAGGATAGATAGCTACTTGATGAAGCTAGGCTTCACTCGAAGTAATGCTGATCCGAACCTTTACTTCAAGGTTGATAGAGAAAAGCCTCTCATTTTGGTTCTCTATGTGGACGATCTCTTCCTGACAGGTGCTGACCCTCTCATTCATCAGTGTAAGAGGAAGCTCACTTCTGAGTTTGAGATGAAGGACATAGGACTGATACATTACTTCCTAGGCCTAGAGGTCTGGCAGAGACCTGGCGAGATTTTCCTCTCTCAAGGAAAATGTATTGTAAAGCTATTGGAAAGATTTGGAATGGTGGACTATAAGTCCGTGTCGACACCGATGGAGCTCAACTTTAAGAAGTTGAGTGAAAGCACTGTTGGGCCTATGCTAGCAAATCCTACTGAGTATCGTCAACTCGTAGGGGCCCTGATGTTTTTAGGGAACATCCGTCCAGACGTTTGTTGTGCAGTGAACACTTTGAGTCAACACATGATTGATCCTCATAACATGCACTGGGTTGGTGCCTAGAAACTCTTGAGATATCTCTGGGGCATGATAGACCATGGGCTGAGATAAACTGCTGGGAATTTGAGACTCCGTGGATATGCTGATGCCGATTAGGCTGGCAGTGTGGTGGATCGCAAGAGCACATTTGGATGTTGCTTCATACTTGGGTCTGCTTCGAGCAGGAAGCAGAAGTCGGTAGCTTTGAGCACCGCTGAGGCCGAATAAATTGCAGCATGTATGGCCTGTTGTGAAGCCACTTGGTTGCGAAAGCTCTTCAGTGAGTTGTTCGAGCATGTGCTAGATGCCACTGTTATCCTTTGTGATAACCAAAGGGGGATTCGTTTGTCAGAGAATCCTGTGTTCCACGATCGATCCAAGCAAGTTGATGTCTGGTACCATTTTATCTGGGATATGGGACAGCAAGGCGTCATAAGGCTCCATCATATAGGAACTGATGAGTAGGTCGCGGATATTCTCACAAATCCCTTGGGGAAGGTCATGTTCCTAACCTTCCATGAGAATCTTGGAATTGTGGAACGACCCTATTTGGAGGGTCTTGTTGGACGATGAGCTCTGGGAGCTCCACGTGGGCTTTGGGGATAGTTTCTTGGAGCTATAAGCAACCACAGGGCTAGGCTTATCGAACCTTGTTGATGTGCTTCCACCCCACCGTAATGATATTGAGTTGGTTTACCTCTCTCTGATCTGTGTCCCGTATGCATCCTACCCATGGAGTTTCAGACTCATGGGAAGTACCTCACATTTGGCCAATGAGGTGGGAAATGTGAATAGAGACCATAGCAAGCCCGATGGACGCATCGGAGATTGTCGTACTCTATGTCTAGGATGGCACGTGTCCAGCCACTTAATCTGGGATTAAGTCTAGCGAGGTTTCGGACCTCCAACAAACTTCGGGTCAGTTAAACCAACTCCGGGTTGGTATGTGACTCCTTTGAGTCCTATAGAGCTTTCAGACCTCTGAGCTGACTTTGGGTTAGCCAGGAGTGATGTCTTTGTGACTCACCTTTTGTTTTGAAATAAATAAACCAGCGAAGCAAGTTACAACGGGATGACGCACGATGTTTGGATGGCACTAGTGGATGGAGTTCTCCCTAGGTGAGAGGGAGTGTTAATTTTGGGCAACTAGGTCCAAACTCCATGATGTGATGCTCAGATGACGATGCCAATATTTTTATTGGATTCCTCTTTCGGAGAGTTGCAAGATCAATCTAAAGATCATCTTGATCGGATGAGCAGAACATGTATTTTGAATTTATTCCACATGTGCAAGGTCAGCCTGATTTATCCCACATGCATAAGAGATGTGTCACACACCCCCACAAATGCCTATATATTGGAGAGACTTGGAGTCCATTTTACACACACATTTTGGTGGAGGCATTTTCTTCTCTCTTGGAGGGTGATGGAGCAACGTTCTTGGTTCTGCGTTTAGGGCTTCTTGGTGCAGTGTCTTGATGGAGTATTCTTGATGAACCGTCTTGGGGTTGTGTGACACATGTGGGAGGCTGACCTTATGAAGACTTTGTTGGTTGAAGCATCCTGCTGATCGTCGTAATGCCACCATACTTTATCTCTGTTTTTGGCTTCTCTTCCATCGATCTATTGGTATGTTCTATCTGCATCTTACTTTCATTGAGCCCTGGAAGTTTAAAGTATATTTACATCTAGCATAGAACATCTTCAGAATTTAACATGTGTTCTGCAAGCAATTGCGTCAATTTTTGTTGGTGTTCTTTGACAAAATTCTAATATACAACAGGACTAGGGAGGAGCACTTGGAGGAGGTCTTGCGCATCTTGGAGGAGCAGCAGTTTTATGATGAAGATGTCCAAGTGCGAGTTTGGGTTAACAGAGATGTTGAATTTGGGGCACATGATTGGAGAGGATGGGGTTAGGGTCCACTAGGAGAAGATCAGGGCCATTCTGGATTGGCCAAAACCCACGAATGTGACTGAGTTGCGGGGGTTCCTAGGTATATGCACTTACTATAGGTGGTTCATGAAGGGGCTTTCTCAGTTGGACGCACCACTCATACACTTGACGAAAAAGGGGGCGTTCAAGTGGACAAACATGGCCCAGGAGGCTTTTAAGCGCCTCAAGAGGGTGATGAGCAGTTGCCCAGTTTTGGCCTTAGCTGATTTTCACAGCCTTTTGTTTTAGAATGTGATGCATCTGCAAAGGGTATTGTAGCGGTTTTGATGCAGGGAGGCCATCTGATTGCTTTCGAGAGCCAGAAGCTACAAAGCCATGAGCAGTTATATTTCATATATGACAAGGAGATGCTAGCCATTATGCATGCTTTAGCCAAATTTCAGCATTATTTGGTAGGCAACATGTTCAAGGTGAAGACAGATCACAACAGTCTTCGATTCTTTTTGGAGCAGAGGGAGCTACAAGAGAGATAGTAGAAATGGGTCAATAAGATCTAGGCTTATGATTTCAAGATAGAGTATGTCAAGGGCAAATAGAACAAAGTAGAATATGCACTCTCTAGGAGGCCCGTGACACTCTCACTCATGGATATTACATAGGTTTGGAAGGATCATTTGTTGATAGAGTACTCCAAGAATCAACAGGCATGCGAGATCTTGGATGGTACTTTTGGGGGTGACAGATATCAAGTGATGGATAAGTTCATATATTATAAGGACAGAATATATTTGGTGCCAAGTTCACAATTGAGAGAGAAAATCTTGCATGCATGTGATATCCCTTTTTCTGGTGTTCCTTATGACATGGTTAGGATGGACTCTTAGAACTGGGGGCAGACAAGTTACGAGTGGAGGTTGGTGTCATTAGCGGGCCCCCGGGGCTTTGGAGGAGTTTTGAGGAGTTTCTATGAGGTCTAATGGCATTCGCTTGGTATATTCCATCATCCGCACAGTTGCCTTCCGTTCCGGTGCATTCCGACAACTTTCAGAAAACAGAATTATTTTTGGGCTTAACTCAATTAATTACGCTCAAGGTGGCATTCCGGGAGGAATACTTGATAGAACACCTTAGTGTAATAGCTCGTTGGAACCGGAACGAGAATACCTACATGATGGGATGGCTGGATATGAGTTTCAGTAACCTGAGGAGACATGGTGGCCCATTTACTCTTTTCCCGCATTAAAAAGAATATTTTAATTTGAATAGAAGAGGGAAAAATGTTCCATGATTAAAATAATAATAAAATAGAAGGCTCTAGAGGGGTCCATGAGATCTATAAAAGAAGAGGAGGAGGATATCTTGGATTCCATATTTCTTCTTGTATGAGAGGCTAAGAACCTGGTTCTCTACTCCAACAGTAGCCCCAGGACGGAAACCCTTGGGTGATTTTGGTGAGTGTGGACAGAAACCCACCTCATCTCCTTGGTGGATTCAACCAAAATTCACAGGTGCAGTGATCAATTTTAGTTCAGTTTTGGGAGGGTCGACTTCAGCATCAGAGCAGATTAGTTTTGGAGATCAGATCATCTATCTCAGATATTTCAACAATATTATCATGTACACTCTTCCATCTATTTATCATAATAAAATCTTAGCTAATTTTTGCTCGATATGTTATTGAAATTGCATATGCTTTGTGTCCTATTTTACATGGCAA
Source organism: Pinus albicaulis (assembly GCA_034641835.2). NCBI lineage: Eukaryota > Viridiplantae > Streptophyta > Pinopsida > Pinales > Pinaceae > Pinus > Pinus albicaulis. The sequence continues at coordinate 615,185,416 of CM076572.1, forward strand.
TCTTCTGTTAATTAAAGAGTAATTTTATGGTGAAATTTTTGGGTTAAGCTATTTTCTGCAGATTTGGTCGAAATATTCCGTTTGGGATATTACAGTGGTATTAGAGTTGGTGTTCCTGCCAGCCTGAGGGTTTGTTGCAAGTCAACTTTGGAGAAGTTCAAAGGGTTTAAGATTATTTGCAGAAATTCTTCTACATTGCGAGAGAACTTTGTCTTGGGCATTAATTACTCTACAAAATCTTCGTTGCAAGCGCAGAGCTAAATCTCTCTTCAAATTTGTCGCATGTTTAATAATAATTGGACAATCTACTAAAAAGTTCAAATATTATGTGGGGCCATATTTTTGAAAAACACTAAGAAGCCGATTTTTTTTCTAACCAAACTATAAAAGGGCCGTGAGCAAATTATAAAAGGAGACCCATGATTAGGAGTCGTCTAAATTAATTTTGAGAAAGCGGCAACCCATTCATCAGCCACCAAATCTCGACAGGTGCCAAATTTCCTTGCTGACAGGTATTTGTTGAGGTCGAGCCTAAGCTCAAAGCAATTCCTCGCTAAAGGAGGTTGCATCACGTCTCACTGATTAGATGCCTGCGTTGACTCAGGAGTGAGAAATCTTAGCATATTTCTGAGAGTGGGCATGAAACAATCAAGTCACATTTTGTGAAGTAGTCGCACGCAAGACAAAGGGTCCATCGACACAGGAAGAGGATTCATCAGAGAGGGATCGTGTTGGCAGCCTCGGTGCTTCTGAGAAGGAGCCGCGTACAATAGATCTGTTGGGGACATGATCGATGGGCCGAACAAAACAAGGGACGACCTTGTTGCCTTTGCGCGAGCCAAATTTGGGTACACCAACTGAGATTTACATAGCCGAATCATGATGTAGTGGGCATGGGCCATATTTTTGTCGATTGTCCAATTGACCTCAACACCAAGCGAAGGTGTGATCTTATGCGAAGTTCGTTGACTGGATAATGCATGGAGTACAGTGACCCAAAGCACCTGTGCGATATAATTAAACGGTTGAGCGCAGTCATCATACTCGGATAATACGTGGAGGTGGCCATTGATAAAAATAACGTAGCATGGATAGATTGGGCATGGTTAAATATCCTGTGTTCTGGCAATAGATATGTGCATTTGCACGTTCCACTTGCAGCAAAGTGTGAATTGGTAGAGTCTAGCACGAAGACGTTGCGTTAACCATAAGGAGCTCGGTCGGCCATGCCCACGTGGAAACGGAGTTGCATCGCGGCTGAACCACCGACATCAATTGATCAAGGTTGTAATATCAGTCCACAGGGGATAGCATCAACATTGCTAACACACATTGGTTACACAAGCTATGGTAACCAAATTCAGCCACCACCAGCCAAGTCTTAAGCTCTCAGGCTCTCTCGCATCTATGTCAACATGGTAACTGAAGCCCGAGCTATAGTGCGATAGCCAGAAAAATTAGTGCATACGCATAGAAGAAGACAATAGCCTTAGTCCAACCAATGGTTCCAAGGGTTGAGACGCTACAGTGACTGATAGTTGCGGTGTATCTCTGTCTGAAGGGTGTGAAAATTTCTGAAAGTTACTATTATGCAGAAATCTACTGTTAGATCTCTTTATGCTCCTCCTACTTAATTAAGTTATTAACTGAAGAATTCAGATTAATATCGAAGAAAAACACATAACAGACTTTCACCAATTCAGATCTAGAAAATGTACATGCACACATAGACAAAGTGACACAATGATTTTCTGGACAAATAGTCCCCGGAAAAAGCCAATGCGGGAAAACCGGTTTGCTAGCTACTTGAGGGTTTTATTATAAAGACTTTTCTGAATACAGCAAATCTGGGTTCCAGATCTGAAAAACCCGACAGAGAAAATATAGATCTGCAACTCACCGGTTGTTTTGAAGCCAGAATATTAACTGATCCACACCCTCAAACAAGATTTACAAGACTCAACCAAAATTAGGCCCTAGAAACCCCAGCGCTGCCCCTGAAGCCCATGCGTCAGGCCCTGCGTCCCTCAGTGTTGGTCTGGAAAGGGCTGCGTAACCCCAGACTGGGTGATGCAGTCCCTACATTGCCCCTAAGGGTCTCTGCGTAACCCTTCAGGGTTTCCAGCTCCCTTACGCTGCCCTGGGAGTGACTGCATAGCACCTGCGCAGCTGCTGCCCTCTTGCTGCTGATGCCCCTCCTTCTCTACGGTGCCTTTCTGAAGCTGTTCTCTGTCTCTTGCTGATTCTAGACACTAGGATCAAATCATCCCCTTTGTCTAAACTCCCATCTCTGCAGCTGAAACACTTCTAAGAATTCTTAGCAAACCCTACCCTAGAATCTCAGCTTACCTTCAGTGCTCTGCCTCTGTGTGTCTTTACAAATGACCCCAAGCCTTTCCTTTATACTTTTATCGTTGGGAAACCAACGGCCATGATCAGATCTTGAATCAATGGCTAAGATTAAAAGAAAGCTTGATCTGTGTGAGTTAAGAAAATTTCATCACATGTTTAATTTAATTAACTTTAATTATTTAATTTTCCTGAGTTTAGACTTAGGAAATACATTAAAATAATTAATTAATTAAATATCTCCGAAACCAGATGAAATTTTCCAAATCCCTTTCTGGGTCTTGTATATCAAGTGTACTCTAGTCCCTCCACGAATTTTGGAATCTAGAGCACATCCGATGCTACCACAAATACACAAAATCTCAACACTCCCTCTTAGCACGAAGTGTGCTCTAGCAATACATCACACCATGTATCACAAGGTTTTGGGCACTGGTTTCTGTGTTGTTGATGCTAGGCCTGCTGCCACTCAACTCTACACTGTTGCTGCCATTCTGTATTGCTGCCCATGACATTGTCACCACCACTGCGACATATGTACTGGAGCTCCCTCTCAATCTATTGCATCCGTGCTGTTCATAGCACTGCCACTGTTAATCTGTTGCACTGCAACTTCAGTTGTTGAGAGAAACAACTAAATCTCCTACCCAATCTTTGACAGACAAGTCAGTTGGGCTGCAACATCATCACTGAAGCTCCATCGGATGCTGGTCTGAGCTATCATCTGAAGGATGATGCACAGCTATAGCTCTACACTGCGTAAGCAGACTCCCTTTGCACTATTGAAGTCACATCAACCCCTTGTGCTGAAATCTCTTATGATGTTGTTGCACTGCACTGTCCTCCTGAAGCCTTCCACATTGTTGCAGCTCTGCTCTGCGATGCTGAAGTCACATCAGCCCCTACACTTTTGTTGCCTCTACGTTGTTGTTGCATCTGCAATGCGCTGCTCCGTTCAGCCTTCAGATCTGCCTCTGCTTCATCCGTGATCTATGCACCCACTACTCCACTTGTCCCGCTACTATCTTAAGGCTCCCGTAGCTCGGATGTGATCCAAGAGATGAGTTGCTCAAGGATCTCGCCATCATTTTGTAGCTCCTATACAGATCCATGTCGCCCCACTTTCCTGGTTCATGAGCACTCATGGATGCATCATCTTCTAACCCATCATCCGCCACAACAGCCTTGGAAGAAGAGGATTCCTTATCCTTTTCTTCTGAGGACAATTGTTGGCGAAATGTCCTAATTCACCACACTAGAAGCACTTGATCTTAGATAGATCCTTCTTCTCCTTTCCCTGCTGCCTCTTTGATGCCAAGGCTGCATCTTCTTCATCTTTCTTCTTCACTTTGCTCGATCCTGAGTTGTACTACTTCTTGGTGATTATGCGAAGTTCTTGATGCATGATTGCCCACAAGCTGTCCCAGTCTGGAAGGTCCGCTCTGCCCAAGATACTTTGGACAAAGGTTTCCCACTCATCTATGACTGCATTGAGAGCAGTGCTAACCATTACATTATCTTCCACCTTAGCACCCGTGGCAGTCAATTGGTCTCTGATCGACTGTAATCTAAAGAGGAAATCTTCCATGTCTTCCCCCTTGGTCATCATGAATGACCGCATCTGAGTCTCCAATAGCATCTTCCTTCGAACGGATTTTCTCACATATAGGGATGTTAAGGCCTTCCACATTTCATTAGTTGTTTTCTTCTCAGCTATATGTGGGACAATATGGTCCTTAATTCCATCCATTATCAGCCGCTTGGCATGTCCAACAACTTCATTATGCTTCCTTAGGAGATCTGCATCGGTCCGCGTGGCCAGAACTTGTTCTGCATGGTCTCTTAGATGATATGCCTCTAGGACTATCAGGATCCTAGCCTTCCAAACTGAAAAGTTGGAAAGGCCATCCAATCTGTCTTGATCACGCAGTCCATGAGGAGCCATCTACTCAGAAATTTATCAGAGCTCCCTTTCTCTTTGCTAGAGATCTAGATCTAAGGTCCTTCGCGAAATAGGCACCTTCTGCTCCCTCTGACAATTGATTTCCCTTCTTGGAAATCTGCCAAATCAACAATGGTTCATCTCTCTTTGATCCTCTGATCAATCTGCAAGTTTCTTTCACTAGAAACTCTCTGAGAAGTTGATCTCCTCCCGCTCTTTGTCACTAGTGCTTAGGCAAAAAATATGGAAACTTCAGAAATTTAACCCCACCAACACGTTCTGAAGTTCTGCAGCTCTGCTTCAGGCACTTCTAGATCTGACAGCTTCAGATCTGTGTCACACTGGCTGGCTTCAGACAATCCCAACATTGCCTCTGCGCAGTAAGTGTGCGGGCCTACTCAGAGACAACTTAAGACTGCGTCACCCTGCCCTCTGCGTAACTCTACTTCTTTGAAAATTGCGTTGTCCCTTCAGATCTGCCCTTACGCTGTTGTTGCTGCACTTCCTGCTGCCTTCTGCAACAAGATCCTTCAGTGTTCTGTTGTTCAGTGTTCTGTTGGTGACCCTCCTAGATTTGCAATTGCTCTGATACCATGTGAAAATTTCTGAATGTTACTATTATGCAGAAATCTACTATTAGATTTGGTTATGCTCCTCCTACTTAATTAAGTTATTAACTGAAGAATTCAGATTAATATCGAAGTAAAACACATAACAGACTTTCACCAATTCAGATCTAGAAAAAGTACATGCACACATAGACAAAGTGACACAGTGATTTTCTAGACAACTAGTCCCTGGAAAAACCCAATGCGGGAAAACCGGTCTGGTAGCTGCTGGAGAGTTTTCTTGTTAAGAGTTTTCTAAATACAGCAAATCTTGGTTCCAGATCTGGAAAACCCAACAAAGAATATATAGATCTGCAACTCACCGGTTGTTTTGAAGCCAAAATATTAACTGATCCACACCCTCAAACTGGATTTACAGGACTCAACCAAAATTACGCCCTAGAAAGACCACCGCTGCCCTTGAAGCCCCTGCGCCAGCCTCTGCAGCCCCTGCGTCTCTTAGCGCTAGCCTGGAAAGGGTTGCCTAACCCTAGACTGGGTGACGCAGTCCCTACGCTGCCCCTAAGGGTCTCTGCATAACCTCTGAGGGTTTCCAGCTGTCTTACACTGCCCTGCGAGTGACTGCGTAGCTATAGCTGCCCCTGCGCTGCGCAACTGCTGCTCTCTTGTTGCTGATGCCCTTGCTTCTCTACACTGCCTTTCTGAAGCTGCTCTCTGTCTCTTGCTGATTCTAGACACTGGGATCAGATCATCCCCTTTGTCTAAACTCCCCTCTCTGCAACTGAAACACTGTTGAGAATCCTTAGCAAACCCTGCCCTAGAATCCCAGCTTAGCTTCAGTGCTCTACCTCTGTGTGTCTTTACAAATGACCCCAAGCCTTTCCTTTATACTTTTCTCGTTGGGAAACCAACGGCCATGATCAGATCTTGAATCAATGGCTAAGATTAAAAGAAAGTTTGATCTGTGTGACTTAAGACAATTTCATCACATGTTTAATTTAATTAACTTTAATTATTTAATTTTCCTAAGTTTAGACTCAGGAAATACATTAAAATAAATAATTAATTAAATATCTCTCAAACCAGATGAAATTTCCCAAATCCCTTTCTGGGTCTTGTAGATCAAGTGTACTCTAGTCCCTCCACAAATTTTGGAAGTTTAAGCACATTTGGTGCTACCCCAAATACACAAAATCTCAACAAAGGCAACACGAATTTATTACTTGTTTCGTGAGCACATGGTGCATATTTAGCAGCAGGCTGAAGTTGACGGTGCATTATTGGCTCCATTGGGGGTGCACACTCCAAGTTCGTCTATTCCCACTGTTTGATTGGAAGATAGCTGAATTTACTCATGCATTGTATTATTGTAAAAGCTATATCGTTATGGTATTGTTGAAAGGGGGTTGCTGTCAAAATCTATTTTGATCATTGTGGTAGGGAGCCCATAAAGTGTAGTGAGTTGAGATTGTCTATCTTGCTGTCAATATTTACCCTTTGCTTATATGTTGTGTATTGAGTTAGATACTATTGTTGTAATGGTCAATGAATGTCTTGAGGAGTGAGCAAAATTGGCTACTAGAGTACATTTGTGTTTTCACATGCTGATGTGGTCACTTTCTATTGTCATGTTCATTGCTGACTGATTTTAGCTGAACCACTACTATTTCCATATATGTTGTTGAACAATGGAGTTTTTAAAACACCTCATAAACCCACATAACAGCGCAACAGTTGATGCCTTAAACCACAATGCTTATATGGACCAAAAACCCAAGCAGAACAACAAACCTTTCTCAAGAGGGGTCTATGCAATCCTTCAGAGAGAACAACCGAAGGATGTGCAGGGGCAAGAGATGGGACACCAAATATTTGCACTTGGAACAAAATTGAAACACATGAGGGCCACATGGAAGGTCCTTTTCAAGTTGGATGAACTAGACGCACTCCTTTCCGAAGTGAACCAGTCAGAAGGGGAGAAGCTCATTTGGGCTCTAAGACCAACTATTCTTGCTCTCATATAACCCAAGTTCTTGGAGAAACCTTGTGAAGGGGTCATACTTCCAGTTGCATCTTGTCTGAGTAACATTATGAGGTTGACCGCACCTATAGCTCCTTACAATAATGATGTTATGAGGAGAGTTTTCAGACTAATAGTAGAGACTTTCTAGGACTTGGACAACAATGCCGGATCTACCTTTGGGAAGAAGCTTGAGATTTTAGGAGGTATGGCCATGGTCAAAGCATATGACATCATGCTTGATTTGGGGTGTGATGACTTGGTCCATCAGATGTTCCAATATTTCTTTAACATTAAGAAACATCACCCTGACATAGTCAAAGCAAACATGTTGGCCATTTTGTCTTCACTCATGGGAGATAGTGACGCCATTTTCAAGGAGTTGCGGGCTAGATTGTTGACCATTTGGAGGAAAGATCAGTTGGTTTCACTTGTTGCTTATGAACTATCCGAGAGGTTGGTTGAGCAAAACATTGGGTTGTTCAGGAGACATTTGATTAGAGAGGAGCTACTTAGCTTTGGTGGATCATGCAACAAGAATAAGTTGAGGAGGAAGGGCCTCTGCTTCATTTGCAAGGGACCTTGGGGACCCGATCACTCGTGCTTGAGTGACACTGAGGAGATGATAGAGGGCGAGCAGGAGGAGGTTCTTTCTGACTTTCAGGGTGAGGCTCCTCCTTTGGATGGGCCCATGGGTTCATATGAGGATGCTTTTGCAGAGCATGAGTTATGTAGGATCATTGATAGCAGGCCAGATTCGTACGAGGAGCAATTAATGGACCCTATGAGGGACAATCAAGATGATGAGTCACCAGAGATGAGTCAGCATGAGCAGCACACGATCGAGCCTGAGTTAGTTGAGGAGGAGGATGCACATAGCTGGCATGATGAGCCTTTTGGGGGGAGCCAATTGGAGGTTCTTATTAAGGCCATGATGGAGGTGGATGGGCAGCCACCCTTGGGGTCAGCCATTGATGAGGAGCACGAAGATGTACAGACAACTAGCAGGGTGGTAGTATCCGCAAACACATGTACAACTAGCATGGTGGCAGTATCCGCAAACACATGTCCTTAGGAGGGGCTGGGGTCTGACAGGACAGTTTTGCAATAGATTGGTGGACTAGAGGAGCATGGAGTTTCCTATCAAACAAGGGAGATGGCAACGCATCCATCTTTGGGGTTACCTATTGATGAGGTGCAAGCAGACGCATCGGTAGCCAGCAAAGTTGCAGCACTTTCAGGCAGGAGCCCTCTCCAGGAGTACATAGACAGGGCTTGCAGCACAGCTTACCCACTTTGGCCCATTATAAGGAGAGGGGCATGGTTTCTTGGACATATTTCATTGGTTGATCAAGCAGGTCGTCTGGATTTTAGCATGGACCAGTATCAGCCTAGTAGATGTACTCCTCACACAGGTGTCCATACATTAGATTGGCGGGAGATCATGAGCTGGTACCCTATTGATGGTACGATATTCTTGGTCAGGGTCATAGTGGAGCAGGGACCCTTAGACATGACGGATACTACATGTTCCATTTGGAAGAGGGATACAGGTCGGCAGCTCTTCAGCATTCCATCCCAAAATCGGGATAGCAAGATTAGCATTGGATTGAGTCAGGGGTTGGATTGGAGGAGGTGATGAGTTGGTACGCAGTTGGTGGAGGAGCTTGCACAGCTAGAGCGGTAGCACAACAGGAGCCAGGGAGCACCGATGCTTGGTGGCATTGGCATCCAGGATGGTTTGTTGATGACATATTTAGTCATAGATCGGTATGGGATCTGGGCATTGAGGGATTCGTTCCTAGTGGGCTGACACAGAGGCACAACACCACCAAGCGGTTTATATGGGATCCGGGCATTGGGTCTCAGTTGCATTGGGCCAATAGACTAGTCCACAGGTTTATATTGCTTGAGGGAAAGAAATCTTGGTGCGCAAGGATTTGTGATATCCCTTTTCCTGGTGTTCCTTATGACATGGTTAGGATGGACTCTCAGAGCGAGGGGTAGACAGGTCACAGATGCAAGTTGGTGTCATCAGTGGGCCTCGAGGCTTTGGAGGAGTTTTGAGGAGTTTCTATGAGGTCTGGTGGCATTCGCTTGGTATATTCCATCATCCGCACAGTTTACCTTCAGTTCTGGTGCATTCCGACAACTTTCATAAAACTGAGTTATTTTTGGGCTTAACTCAATTAATTACACTCAAGGTGGCATTTCAGGAGGAATACTTGATAAAACACCTTAGTGTAGTAGCTCGTTGGAACCGGAACGAGAATACCTACATGATGGGATGGTTGGATATGAGTTTCAGTAACCTGAGGAGGCATGGTGGCGCATTTACTCTTTTCCCGCATTAAAAAGAATATTTTAATTGGAATAAAAGAGGGAAAAATGCTCCATGATTAAAATAAAAATAAAATAGAAGGCTCTAGAGGGGTCCATGAGATCTATAAAAGAAGAGGAGGCAATTAGAGGATATCTTGGATTCCAGATTTCTTCTTGTATGAGAGGTTGAGAACCCGGTTCTCTACTCCAGCAGTAGCCCCAGGACGAAAACCCTCAGGTGATTTTGGTGAGTGTGGACGGAAACCCACCTAATCTCCTTGGTGGATTCAACTAGAATTCACAGGTGCAGTGATTGATTTCAATTCAGTTTTGGGAGGGCCGACTTTAGCATCAAAGAAAATTAGTTTTGGAGATCAGATCATCTATCTCAAATTTTTCAGCTATATTATCATGTACACTCTTCTAGCGATTTATCATAATAAAATCTGAGATAATTTATGCTTGAGATATTATTGAAATTGAATATGCTTTATGTGTCTTATTTTACATGGCAATCTTCTGTTAATTAAAGAGTAATTTTATGGTGAAATTTTTGGGTGAAGTTATTTTCTGCAAATTTGGTCGAAATATTGCGTTTGGGATATTAGAATGCAGCTCATGACTCACCCATGGCAAGCCAACAAGGGTTTTTCAAACATATTGGACTATCAGGGAGCGTTTTACTTCGAGAGGACTCAAGGAGTATGTTCTGAGGCATGTACGGGAGTATGATGTTTGTCAGAGGAACAAAGGGGAGCAGACACATCCGGATGGCGTACTTTAGCCCCTTTCGATTCTAGAGAGGAAGTGGGAGAGTATTTCCAAGGATTTCATCACCGAGCTTCCAACCGTGCAGGGGCGTGATTGTATCTATGTGGTGGTGGACAAGTTGACCAAGTTTTCTCATTTCTTCGCTATTCCATCCAGGTCCTCATCTTTACAAGTAGTTGAGCTCTTCTTCAGGGAGGTATTTAAGCTGCACTGTCTTCCCAAGACCATCATCAGTGACCGGGACAGCAGATTTATGGGGGTGTTTTGGCAAGAGTTATTTAGATTAGTGCGCACCAGGCTCACTCCTAGCATTAGCTACCACCCCCAGATAGATGGGAAGACAGAAATTGTGAATAAATAGCCAGAGGGATACTTTCAGAACTATGTGACAGGGAAGTAGCGTGCATGGGTGAAGTGGCTACACCTTGGGGAGTATTGTTACAACAACACTCACCATATGTCTATCACTATGCCACCATTCTGTTCCCTCTAAGTTTATGATGCATTATCTTTTGCTGACATGATTTTTGGAGACAATCGAGCCCCAGGGGTGAATATATGATACAGGAGAACCAGGAGAACTTGAGGGTTCTCAAAGATAATAAAAAGACAATTCAAAACCAAGATAAGATGTTTGCAAAGAACCACTGAGTGGAGCGAGGTTAGGGATCTAGTTTTCCTACGTCTCCAGTTGTACAGGCAATCTACAATAACACAGAAGGGAGTCGAGAAGCTCAAACCACGTTTTTATGAACCGTACGGAGTGACCCGATGAGTTTGTGAGGTGGCCTATGAGTTGGAGCTTCTACCAAGGAGCAAAGTGCACAATGTATTCCATGTGTCTTGCCTAAAAAAGGCCTTGGCTCAACAAGTTATAGCTACCACAAAGTTGACACCCTTGGATGATGAGGGTGACTTCATTTTTGTACCAGAGGCTATCTTGCAAGAAAGAGAGAGGAGGCTCAGGAAGAAGACCATCAAAGAGTATCTTGTCAAGCGGGAAGACCTACCAAAGGAGGCTGCCAACAAGAGTGCCAAAAAATTGTGATCTTCAAGCTTCCTTCCTTCACCGTAGCTATGATACCATGTTGAGAAACCAAGTACTAGATAGTTTAATGCTTGATTCCTCTTTCTTGATAATCACTTGTGAATGTTAGTTGTCTTCTTATTAATTTATGTTATCTTCATCAAGCAATTATACAAAACTTCAAAACATAAAGATCACAAAGAGACAAAGAACACCAGAAATTAGGCTCCAAGCCAGGGCAAAATCCCTCAAGGGGGAAAACCCAATAATCCTTCTCTTATAGAATCAAATCAAAATGAGATATCCAAAACCCAAAACCAAGACTACCACAAAGATACAACACAACCCACCTCCAAGCCTCCTCTTATCATGTCAATGTCAACAGAAGTCAACGTTGGTCAAATCTCTGAAATTTGGTCAAACTACAGAAAATTTTAGTCATACAATAGAGGCATAATTTCGGCCTTGTAACAGCCTCAGAAAAACCGCAGAAACTTTGCACGTGTGAGCAAAACTATGGCAGAAGACTCGTCTTCTCTCTCTCCTTTGATTTTCTTCTCTCTTTTGACTTCCGCTAATTTTTCTTCTTGTTCTTGCACAGAAATCAATGTGATGTTTTGTGTCGAATGGTCTTCCAAGAGGTCGAAATGTCTTGTATTTATAGTTGTCCAGGAGGGTCGAATGGATGCCACATAGGCTGACTTGGTCTTGTGTTGACTCTTTGACTCAAAAATAAAATTCTTTTTCTTTTCTTTACAAAAAGTCCAAATGGGACTTGACTCAAATACATTGCTTTTGACTCATTTCCAAGAAGCTGAGTATAAACCAACAGATCAAATTTTTTCAAATCAATGTCATCCTTCAGCTTCCAGTTACATCATTATAAACCCAATTTCTGCAAAGTTTATTGTAAATGATAATAGTATGACCATTAAGTCATGCAGTTGCACCTAGGTAAGCCTATGATTTTTGTCAAAGGATTTTATCCTAGGACGTTTTTTAACCTCTCTGAATTATGTGTGTTTGTAAACACGGATAATTGACAGAGTTTTCCTTTCAACTATAACCCCAAAGCTAGGGCGGAATTCGTTGGCAATGTCCTAGGTGAGTCCTAGTGTTTATCGAGTTTATGTAAAAGTGTGTTTAGGAATAATTCTAGTGCACGGTCTCTCATAATTAGACACCATGGCTAAATTATTTTCTTATAAGCACACTTGGTTTCATACAAGATCATATTGTGTCATAGAATTGGGTAATGTCTTGAGGGCTGCCGATTTTTGTAGCATCGGAAAGTATTCCAAGTCTCAAATTTTGTGAGGAGGCTTGGAGATCAATATTCCAAAGAACCCAGAAACCGTTTGTCGAAATTCCACTCGGTTCATGTTTTATTAAAATAACTAATTATTTTAAAGGAGAACTTAAGTCTAAACTTAAGGAAATTAAATAATTAATGGGTATTAATAGGATGGAGTGTGAATCTTCAAGAGAACGAAGATCAAGTCAAGTTTTAATCTTAGCCATTGACTAGACTTCTAATATGGGCCATTGATTCATCAATGAGAAGATTATAAAAGAAGGCTTCAGGGTCATTTGGAAAGCAAGTCAGGCACACACTCAGTAACCCGAAGGAGATCGATTTTGAAGGAATAGAATTTGATTTCAGAGGGAGAGTTGCAGGGCAGAAGGAGAAGAGGGAGTCAGCAGTGATTGAGTACGAGGACAGAGAGACACAGAGGGCCAACGAAGGTAGCGCAGTGTACCCACATAGAGCCCACGCAAAGTGACGCAATCCAGCACAGGGATTGCACAGAGAAACACGCAGAGGGAGACAGAGGGTCTTCCGGGTATCAAAAAATCTTCGGGAGGTTCTGGGAATTTTGTCTTAGGTGTTTTCTAAATGTATCTACCAGTGTATTCCTTGTAAAGAATTCATTTGCTAAAGAATGATATATAAACCCTCATCTGCTGCACCGGTTTTCCCACATTGGGTTTTTCCGGGGGCAATTGTCCAAAAATAAGTGTGTACATGTGATTGTTTCTTATGCTTATGTTTCTTACTGTTCTTTTCTCTGCATATGTAATCGTGAATGTTGCAGTAGTATTTATTTCAAAATTTACTGACAGAATTCTGTAAATAACTTATCGAAGTAATAAGTAAGAGAAATAAATCTATCACTGCAACTGTATATTTTTGGATTGAAATCTTCACACGGTATCAGAACCAGAGATGAGTAACAGGAACGGAGAACCGGCAAGTGAGCGTAACTCTGACATTGTTGCGGCAGCTCAAAAGGGTTCACGCAGTTCTCCAGAGAGGAAGAGAAGCATGGAAGAAGAGATGGATCACGATGTTTCTGTTCTGGCATCCAGACTAGAAGAAGAGTTTGCTTGTGTGTCAAGCAGTGCTTCTCCTGAACTCTGGTACAATGACAGTGGGGCTTCGGCTCATATGACGGGAGTGCGGGAATGTTTCTCAAACTACCGAGAAGAGTAGATGAACTTTAAAATCACCATGGGTAATAAAGCAAAATGTACCCCTATTGGAAGAGGTACCGTAGTATTTCAAATAGAGGCTGGAAATAAGCTTCGGGCCACTAATGTGCAACATGTTCCTGGTTTGGGGATGAACTTACCTTCGATGTCTCAACTTCAAAACAAAGGCTATGACGTTTACTTCATTGGCAACAGAGTATATGTCAAACACCCCAGTTGGAAGAAGAAAGCACAAATCAGAGTCAGAAGCAATAACTTTAAAGTTACAACTGGGGTGTTTGACATATCAAGTTTTAACGTCAAGACTCAAGACTGCGTTCCTGAATGGGGTGATAGAAGAGGAAGTATACATTGAACAACCAGGGGGCTTCGAGACGCATGAACAGAAGACTCATGTGTGTAGGCTTAAGAAAGCCTTGTATGGACTAAAGCAAGCCCCTAGAGCTTGGTATGGTTGAATTGATAGCTACTTGCAGAAGATGGGGTTTGTCAAGAGTGACGCAAACCCCAATCTCTACTATCTAAGGGTAGGGAGTGAGCCCCTGATACTAGTTCTATATGTAGATGATTTATTTCTAACAGGGTCATCGAGGCTCATCAAGGACTGCAAGGAGAATTTAGCTGCAGAATTCGACATGAAGGATCTAGGGCTGATGCATTATTTTCTGGGGTTGGAAGTTTGGTAGTAGAAGGGGAAGATCTTCCTTGGTCAAGGAAGGTATACTACAGAAATTCTGAAATGATTTCAGATGGAGGACTGTAGACTCATGACTACTCCAATGATCACCAACTGGAAGAAAATCGACACATCCGATGATGATGAGGTTGATCCTACATTGTATAGGCAGCTCATAGGATTTCTGATGTATCTGGTCAACATTAAGCCAAACATCTATTATCTTGTCAATACCCTCAGTCAGTGCATGGTGGAACCAAGGAGGGCTCATTGGGCAGCAGCCAAAAATGTTCTCAGATATCTTCAAGGTATAGTCGAGCTTGGACTTAAATACACCCGTGGCAATGACATAAGGTTGAGTGGGTTCACCGACGCAGATTGAGTTGGGAGTCCAGTAGATCAGAAAAGTATCAATGGGTACTGTTTCAGTATTGGATCAGGAATGACCTCCTCGTGCAGCAGGAAATAGAAATCCATGGCGCTGAGCTCAACAGAGGCAGAATATATGGTAGCTAGCACAACTCCGTGTGAGGCCATATGGCTTCGAAAGCTGCTTGTGAACTTACTAAAAGGAAAGATGGAAGCGACCAGTATTATATGTGATAATCATAGTTGCATTAAGCTCTCTGAAAATCCAATGTTTCATGATCAGTCGAAGCACATTGACATCAAGTGTCGCTTCATCAAAAACTGTGTCCAACGAGGAGCTGTACAGTTGCAGTACACTCCAACAGGAGAACAAGTGGCAGATATACTCACAAAGGCTCTGGGAAAGACTGTCTATTTCAGAGAGAAGATGGGGATGATCAAGAATCCATTCAGTAACAGGAATGGATAGAATGAGGATTCAGAGGAAGCTGCAGTATAGATGAGGCAGTGACAGTGGCAGTGTCATGGGCAGCAGTACAGAGGGCAGCAGCGCAGCAGATGAGGGGCAATAGCCAGAGATCAGCAGCGCAGAGGATGCTTCAAAGTAGGGCGGCATGTAGCAGGCATATTGCTAGAACACTTTCCTCGCTAAGAGGGAGTGTTGATTTTTGTAACATCGAAAAGTATTCCAAGTCTCAAATTTTGTGAGGAGGCTTGGACATCAGTATTCCAAAGAACCCAAAACCCGTTTGTGGAAATTCCACTCGATTCATGTTTTATTAAGACCCCAAGTCTAAACTTAGGGAAATTAAATAATTAATGGGTATTAATAAGACAGAGTGTGAATCTTCTAGAGAACGAAGATCAAGTCAAGTTTTAATCTTAGCCATTGATTAAACTTCTAATCTGGGTCATTGATTCATCAATGAGAAAATTACAAAAGAAAACTTGAGGGTCATTTGGAAAGCAAGTCGGGCACACACTTAGTAACTCAGAGGAGATCGATTCTGAAGGAATAGAATTCGATTTCAGAGGGAGAGTTGCAAGGCAGAGTTGCAGAGGTAGAAGGAGAAGAGGGAGTCAACAGTGACTGAGTACGAGGACAGAGGGACGCAGAGGGCCACAGAAGGCAGCGCAGTGTACCCACGCAAAGCAACACAGTCCAGTGCAAGGACTGCACAGAGAGACGCAGAGGGAGACAGAGGGTCTTCCGGGTGTCAGAAAATCTTCGGGAGGTTCCGGGAATTGTCTCAGGGGTTTTCTAAATGTATCTATCAGTGTATTCCTTGTAAGGAATTCATTTGCTAAAGAATAATATATAAACCCTCATCTGTTGCACTAGTTTTCCCACATTGGGTTTTTCTGGGGACAATTGTCCAAAAATAAGTGTGTACATGTGATTGTTTCTTATAATTATGTTTCTTACTGTTCCTTTCTCTGCATATGTAATCGTCAATGTTGCAGTAGTATTTATTTCGAAATTCACTGATAGAATTATATAAATAACTTATTGGAGTAATAAGTAGGAGAAATAAATCTATCACTGAAACTATATATTTCTGTATTGAAATCTTCACAAGGGTCTGGTCTAAATGTGTATTTCCCCTTATAAGGGTTGAATTAAATTGTAATATCTTGATGTCAAAAATATTTTATTGCATGGTTATTCATAATTAGACACCATGGCTAAAATATTTTAGGGTGGAAAAATAATTAATCCCCTATAGAAAATTAATTAATTTTGAGTCAAAAATAATTTGAGAAGAATTAAATTCTCTCCAAGTGGAAAATAATCGATATTTGTGGATCAAAAAAATATTAATTTTTGGTGGTCCTCCACTAGGGAAAAAATGGATATTTCAAGAAAATTTGAGCCCTTGGACCTTGTTGGTCGAGTCAAACTCAAATTTTTGAGAAAATTAATCCAAAATATTAATTTTTGGATTAACAAAAAATGTTTTTCAAGAGAAATTCTATTTTTTCCTCAAAAATAAGAAATTGACAGAGGAGATTAAAAGAAGATCAATATGTTTTCAATAGGTGAGATTATTTTGACGAGAATCAAGCCAACTAGTGGTTATTTCCACTTGGAGGGATTTATTTCTCTCTCATTCTCTATATAAGGAAGTTATGGAGCTCCTATTTCTCATCTGATCTTTGGATAAATCTTCGAATGATGTAATTTTGTAATGCATGTGTCGAGCATTGCTCTACTGGAATTATTTTTCTTATAATAGAAAGACTTCAGAGATTCAGTTCATGATGTTCTTCTATTTGTTGATCTTTGGTATGTGCTAGTGTTTTATTTGTTCATGCTATATATTGTGCTAAAATTTCATGATTGTTATTTCAGTTGTCGGTGATAAGAACATTCTATTGGTACGGTCATCTTTACCTTAGGTGATCTGATTCACCCCATGATCTAACAGTTATTTTTCAATATTAAATAGAGATCTACAGGTACTCAAGCCCTTCAGCTCCAAGTTCACAGACTGTGGGGAAGGATCGACCTTGTTTGAGCTTTGGGCTTTCATTTTGACGAATTATTTTACAGGAGGGTTTTGGCAAGTAATTTTTCGAAATTATTCATCCACATTATCTATTCTAAAAATGTCAAAATTTTATTTCTAGTTTTGTGATATAAAGAATTAATCTGCTAATTGCTGAGAAATCAGGGGGCAATTGTTGACTTTTGTAGCATCCGGAAGTGTTCCGAGTCTCAAACTTTGTAGGGAGGCTTGGACAACAGCATTCCAAAGAACCCAGAAACAGTTTGTGGAAATTCCACTCGGTTCAAGACTTATTAAAATAAATTTTAATGGAGACCATCTTCTAGAAAACATGGATCAAGTCAAGATTTAATCTTAGCTATTGATTAATCTTTTAATCTGGGTCGTTGATTCTCCAACAAGAAGATTATAACAGAAGGCTTGAGGGTCACTAGGAAGAAAAGTCGGGAAAACACTCAGTGCCCGAAGGAGATCCATTCTGATGTAGAATTCGATCTCAGTGGGAGAGTTGCAAGGCGGGAAGTTGCAGAAACAGGAGGAGGTCAGGAGAGATCGAGATCAAGGTCGGAGAGCAACAGTGGGTCACTAAAGATAGCTTGAGGCTACAACAGAGAGACCCCACGCAGTCTCCACGCAGATTCACGCAGTCCAGCACTAGGACTACGCAGAAAATCTCGAAGACTGACGCAGGGGCTTGCAGTGGTTGTTCTGAGTATCAGAAATTTGTCCGAGTTGGGTATTCAGTCTCAGGTGGTTCAGAATTTTTCTGCCGAATATTTCCCTTGTAAAGATATCATTTTTTGAAGAATTAATAAAACCCTCATCTGCTGCATCGGTTTTCCCACATTTGGTTTTTCCGGGGACAGCTGTCCAAAAATAACTGTGTATATGTGATTGATTCTTGTGCTTATGTTCTCTACTGTTTATTTCTCTACATATATAATTGCGCATGTTGCAGTAGTATTTATTTCGGTATTTGCCAGGCAATTTCTGAATAATAACTTATTGAAATAATAAGTAGGAGAAATAAATATATCAAAAAGAATCGAAGTTGTAAATTATCTCATGGTATCGTGAGCCGAGAAGAATAAAGGTAGAGGAGGTATCTATCGTTGAACGTGTAATATCCCCAAAGGGAAATAACCAAGAATAAATGTAAATATGCTGTACATATATAATCTAAACACGTCGAAATCCGGTATCATGGAACCAATACACATAGAATGCCAGAAAACCGAGCCATTTTATTAATCTGAAGTACATAGAGAGGAGTACAAGAAAATCAGAATGAGTGCACCTATCCTTGCTCAAGGCAAGTACAGAATCCTCTCAGAAAAATAGGAAATGGCTGCTACAAAACTACATCCCACCTGCTGGAAGAAACTGAAGCTAGGGGCCGATCCCCTTGCCGGAATGAGCTAAAAATCTCCAGATCACCTATACTCGCTGCTCCGGACAAAACCCAGAAACCGTGAAGCAAATGGACCACCTCCGAAAATCGCCCCCAGAAACCCTCCTCCTACAAAAACGCTGTGCCTTCAGGAACAGCTCAGAAGCTCAAGAAATATGCTGGCAAAAGGGCCGGATCTACCCACAAATCCTCCAGATGAGATGACCAACTCCTCAAGGCTGAAAACACTGAAAAATGCTGCCAGAACCCCACATAAAGACCCTACTCATCAGATCTGCGTCCTCCCTGACTGGATCTGCGTCCTCTCTGCCCAGATTTGCTGGATCTGAGTCATACAAGGCTGGATCTGCTACTATCTCTCCAGATCTGCGTCCCACAAGGCTAGATCTGCTGCTAGCTCTTCAGATCTATGCTAGATCTGCCAATATCTCCTCAGATCTGCAACCTCAAAGGCCGGATCTGATGTTATCTCTTCAGATCTAGGCTGGATCTGCCAATATCTCCTCAGATCTGCAATCTCCCAAGCTGGATCTAGTGCTACCCCTCCAGATCTGCAACCTACAGAACCAGATCTGCAAATATCTGCTCAGATCTACAATCTCCAAGGTTGGATCTATCACTGTGCCTTCAGATCTGCGTCCTTCCTCTTCCTACTGGAACATCGTCCTCACTCCAAACTGATCTGCGTCCTTCCTGCTGCTGAAACTGCGTTTTTCCTGCTAGATCTGCGCAGCCACTAGAGGGCTTCTTCCTCTCCGACTCTCCACCTGAAACTGCTACTGAAACCGAAAGATAGAACTCAGAAATTAACCTTACTAGGGCGGGCACTCGAAGTCCCCCGAAGCTAAGGGTGAAACCAGAAATAACCTTACCAGGGCAGGCACTCGAAGTCCCCCGAGGCTAAGGGTGAGATCTCCGACCGGAGACACTCGTGCACTAAACAGTGCTGCAGACCGACTAACCAACCGGCGTGCTGAAGCAGACAAAAGTCTAGCTCTCAATATCAATATCAAAATATGCCTGTCCAAATGAGGTGAGACCCCCTCCTTTTATAATGCTAAACTCCCTCCAAAACTTTAACTGCGTCCTTCACCTTGCAGTTACCCTTGGGTCAGCGTGAGGCCTCCCATCATATACGTGTGGACCCCCAAGGCCCCCTCTTTAAGTTATAACGTTAATCAACTAGGAAAACACTTTATTTTATAAAGTGAGGTGACTAAAGTGAGGTGACCCCTCTTATTTCTCACTTTATTTATTATTTATAACTAAAGCGGCAAAATTAAACAAAAATGAAATATTCCAATTAGCAAGGCTAATTGGGAATATTACAGTCTCCCCCGGCAAAACGTTGCTTGTCCTCAAGCAACTGAAGTGATGGATGCTGTAAAGTCTGCTCTCTCTCCCAAGTGGCATCCTCATCCGGCAAAAATTGCTTGTTCTCAAGCAATGCTTGAACAAGCCTACTCTCTAGCTGATGCTCCCCGCCGATACTGCAAAATGTGCCTGGGTCCCACTGAAACCTCTCTGTCTCCTGCATCACCCTGACATGAAGGGATATCTCAATGCCAGGATCCCAAACTGGCCTCTCATGGTACCAGCCAATCAATAGTCCTCCCGGATCCCATCGCCTCTGTGGCCAATAATCGTACAAGCCCCATGGCTCGGACTGCTCACTGCCTCTAGCTATGACTGAAGACCATGACCGCTGCTGCTCTGCATCTATGGCTGTGTAAGTTGTCCCATCAACTGTGTACCAGCTCATCATCTCTCTCCCATCAAGGCATGAAGTCGAAAATATAATGAGGAATATCTCCCTCCTGTGGATCCTCCATCTCCAAGCAATCACCCAGACAAAATGAGCCACCTCCCAACAAGGCAACTCCTGAAAATCTCCTTCCACCTCAAGCTCTGGTAATGAAGGTGGGCTGAAAATATGAACTTGGCAAGCATCATAGCTTACCCCATGTTGTCCTTCTCTCCACTCATGACAAGTGTAGAGTCTATGCTGATCCTGGGCTGCAAAATCATTGCCCTCCAATGGCAAAGTGAAGAACAATCCACCATAGAAGGTTCCTCCATCAATGAAGAACAAGCTGGCCCAAAACAAACCATCCATGAAGAATATGACATGGTCATCACGGATCACCCTAATGAGATGTTTGCTGAAGGTTCTACATGAGGATACATAATGCAAACAATCTCTCACAAGGATACAACGTAGTCTCATCCACCGCAACCTCGGAAAATCACATGGCAAGCAATGTACAAGATCCATCACATCTACTAATGGATAGTAAATGGCTGGATATGACAACAACATAGGTCCAAACACTTGCCCATGGCTGTAAATATCAATCTCATGGCCCACATCAAAAGAGAACGCATACATAGTAGTGGTGGCCATGCCTCCTCCCATGCTCCCATTAGAACATGTAGTGCAGAAATTGTGAGAATTTTTCCCACTCACGGATACATCCGGCTCATGTGTCTCCCTCATAATCAAGCCTCCCATACAAATCTGATATATATCAGCAAATGAAGACATGATCAGCAGCAAAATGAAGGAAATGCCGAAGGTCTCATGTGGTGCAAGAAGATAATCCTCCTTATGCTTGGAAACCCAAGTCAAGAAGAATATGCCATAGATGTCTCTATCATCATTACTTCTTGTAAGTGCAACAAATATGAAGTGATCCTGGGACCTATGGGTTATAGATCCACCATATCTCTGCTGCGCACACTCCATCCATAATGTTCTGCTCCAAGGTGACAACGCTGTGAGCTCATGCAAATGAGCTCCTGTCAATACAAGACTCTGTTCTTTGACATGCTCCTTGTCAAAGATTCCTCTAATAATGTTGCAATAAATATGGAATACCTTCCAAGATGGAAGTGCTTCCCAATCATCATCAAAGACCATGGAGATAGTGCCATCTCCTCCTCCTGCAACATCATACAAAGTGTGAGAGCAAATCTGCCCTTGCTCTCCTAGAAACAAACCAAGCAACAAGACATTGTGTTGCCTCCCCATACCTCCATCATACCAATCATGTGATGAAGACACAATGAATGATATGAGTATCATATCAACACCATGCATCCATACTCTATGCTGCTCAATGATGCAAGTATCCATCCATCTTTTCCCCATCCTCCTACTCTTAGGAAGAGTGTTTGCCAAGTGATGGCCAAACTCTTTCAAGAGTAACAAGCGCAGCCAAGCCTCCTGCTGCCTGGTGTCATAGATCTGCAAGTAGCCTCCTAGCTCCTTGCTCATCATCCCCATCCACTCAATCACTTGTGGATGCCTCCTTTTCCTCATCCTGGTACTCCTCCCATGAGGGCTACCATCCTCCCAAATCAAATTTCTGATTTTGCACTTCATGGGATTTTGAAGTATAAACTTCTCAAGGATCAATGAGACCCTATCAAGAATCAAATAGGTGGTAGGCAAAAACCTCCCATCATGATGTGTGTGGCTCAAGGAATGTCCAACACAAGCATGAGAGATGTTATCCATCCTAAGATGTCCCCCATCTTCTATCTGCTCTTGTGAGAAGGAAAGAAAGTCATTGCACCCCATGGTGTGTCGAAGTGCATCTCTAGTGAGATCTCTCCTTGAGACCTCCCCTTCATCCATAGTCTGCTCCACCGAGTACCAACTCAAAACCTCTCGCCATCCAATCTCGACACGTGGCTGCTGTACTCTGTGCAACTCTGACCGTCTCATACCACTATCCAAGTCAACATAGGAGATCTGACTAGGTGGCTCTGCCTCTCTCTCTCCAACGGGAAGAGATGACTCAACAGCACCGCCAGTCCCATCCATGCACACCTGAAGGGGAATGATCTGACGCTTCACTGTGCCCTCTGGTTGTACCATCAGGGAATCCAGCTGTTCCCCAATGTGGACCAACTTGGCCGCCGACTTGGCACAAGTCGCTCTCATACCCTCCAGCTCCTGGTCCTGCAACAAAATGGTCTCCCGTACCGACGCGGCCTTCTCCCTCAAAGCTCGAAGGTCCGTCCGAAGCCGATGATACCGCTGTCTGCGACCATCATCCAATGCCTCTGTGTCTCCTAGTGCCTCATCGATAGTAGATATATCTCTTGATACCTCACCCATCTGTCGTGTGCTGCTACCACCCGAAGACTCGGACATGGCTCCAGTCATCACCTCAGTGGATGGCTCTATCGGGGTAGGCTCTACCTCCTCCACTACGATATCAACCGGCACGGTCAAGGTAGTCTCTAATGATGGTGAGTCTTGTGTCTCACTAGGTGTAACCTCAAACTCTCTGCAACCCTGTGTTCCCTCATCCTCTTCTCCACTGCTCTCAGAGAAGACCTCAATGAAGTGTGCCTTCCCTGCCGTACACCTGTGTCCTCGTGCCCATGGCTCCCGGCAAGTGAAGCACACCCGCTTCCTCCTCAGCTCTCTCCTGTCCTCATCATCAAACTGCCCTCGTCCAGGATTCGCCTTGGGAGGCGGAGTTCTCGTGTCCTTACCCTTAGGCTGGAAGACCTGTCTCTGGGGATAAGGTGTCCGAGTCCTGGGTAAGACATTCTGTAAGTCCCGAGTCCTGCTGATAGCATCCTGAAGGGTAGCCGGTCCATTCGACCGGACTAGGCCACGGAGTGGCTCTGACAGCCCCCCCATAAATATGCAACCCATCTTAACTGCAGATAAATCAGGTACCATCACCGAAATCCTCAAGAAGTCTGAAATGTATGTCTCTATACTCCCAGTCTGTTTGAGCTTGATCAGCTCACCAAAATACTGATCCGGATCCCTCCTGTCAAAGTGCTCTACCACCCTGGACTTTGCCGAACTGTTTGATGAGCCATCAAACCTCGGCAAATGAAATCCACTAGCTGCACGGTGGTCATCACGGTGGTATCCGCGCCCCTTGTGCGGGTGCCGCTCAGGGGGTTTGATACCGCATCGAAACTGGAGATAGCTCTCAAAGGGGAGAGCATCCATGAATGCCTGACCTAGGCTCTGCCAATCTGCAAAAACGGCTGCATATCGAGCTGGACTCACATCTCCTGCCATACTGCTGCTTAACTTCAACCTTCGATTTACCCACTGAAAACTACTCGGAAAATTCTAGGAATTTGGGAAAGTGATCCTCGCCCAAAACCCAGAAAAACCCAGAAAACGTTTTTCCTAATTCCCAACTTCGAAATTTGACCCTTTTTATTTTGGCCCTTTTTCCAACTGCGTTTCTGGAATTGCAACAGCTATTGCTCTGTATGATCTCCTTTCTGATGTCATAGTCCACAGGCTGAGCCAGAATTATGCTCTGATACCACTGTAATATCCCCAAAGGGAAATAACCAGTAATAAACAGAAATATGCCAGACAGATATAGAAAATATAATGCTGACACCAGATCATGGAATAAGTACACATAGAATGCCAGAAAACTGAGCCATTTTATTAATCTGAAAGTACATAGAGAGGAGTACAAGAAAATCAGAATGAGTGCACCTATCCTTGCTCAAGGCAAGTACAGAATCCTCTCAGAAAAATAGGGAAATGGCTGCTACGAAAACTGCATCCCAGCTGCTGGAAGAAACTGAAGCTAGGGGCTGATCCCCTTGCCGGAATGAGCTAAAAATCTACAGATCACCTATACTCGCTGCTCCGGACAAAACCCAGAAACCGTGAAGCAAATGGACCACCTCCGAAAATCGCCCCCAGAAACCCTCCTCCTACAAAAACGCTGTGCCTTCAGGAACAGCTCGAGAGCTCAAGAAATATGCTGGCAAAAGGGCTGGATCTACCCACAAATCCTCCAGATGAGATGACCAACTCCTCAAGGCTGAAAACACTGAAAAATGCTGCCAGTACCCCACATAAAGACCCTACTCATCAGATCTGCGTCCTCCCTGACTGGATCTGCGTCCTCTCTGCCCAGATCTGCTGGATCTGAGTCATACAAGGCTGGATCTGCTACTATCTCTCCAGATCTGCGTCCCACAAGGCTAGATCTGCTGCTAGCTCTTCGGATCTATGCTAGATCTGCCAATATCTCCTCAGATCTGCAACCTCAAAGGCTGGATCTGATGTTATCTCTTCAGATCTAGGCTGGATCTGCCAATATCTCCTCAGATCTGCAATCTCCCAAGCTGGATCTAGTGCTACCCCTCCAGATCTGCAACCTACAGAACCAGATCTGCAAATATCTGCTCAGATCTACTCCTCTTCCTATTGGAACAGCGTCCTCACTCCAAACTGATCTGCGTCCTTCCTGCTGCTGAAACTGCGTTTTTCCTGCTAGATCTGCGCAGCCACTAGAGGGCTTCTTCCTCTCGGACTCTCCACCTGAAACTGCTACTGAAACTGAAAGATAGAACTCAGAAATTAACCTTACTAGGGCGGGCACTCGAAGTCCCCCGAAGCTAAGGGTGAAACCAGAAATAACCTTACCAGGGCAGGCACTCGAAGTCCCCGAGGCTAAGGGTGAGATCTCCGACCGGAGACACTCGTGCACTAAACAGTGCTGCAGACCGACTAAACAACCGGCGTGCTGAAGCAGACAAAAGTCTAGCTCTCAATATCAATATCAAAATATGCCTGTCCAAATGAGGTGAGACCCCCTCCTTTTATAATGCTAAACTCCCTCCAAAACTTTAACTGCGTCCTTCACCTTGCAGTTACCCTTGGGTCAGCGTGAGGCCTCCCATCATATACGTGTGGACTCCCAAGGCCCCTCTTTAAGTTATAACGTTAATCAACTAGGAAAACACTTTATTTTATAAAGTGAGGTGACTAAAGTGAGGTGGCCCCTCTTATTTCTCACTTTATTTATTATTTCTAACTAAAGCGGCAAAATTAAACAAAAATGAAATATTCCAATTAGCAAGGCTAATTGGGAATATTCTGAACGAAGATCTACGCAGTTCTCTAGGGCAACAGTGTAGAAGGGTTCACGCAGTCCTCCAAGAGGGGGAAGAAGCACGATAGAACAGATGGATCACGATGTATCTGTATTGGCATCCAGATTAGAGAAAGATTTTTCTTGTGTATCAAGCACTATGTCCTCAAATATATGGTATATTGACAGTGGAGCATTTGCTCACATGACGAGAGTACAGGACTGCTTTTCAGACTACCAAGAAGAGCAGATGAATTTCAAAATAACCATGGGTAATAAATCAAAATGCACTCCCATTGGGAAAGGTACCATAATTTTTCAGACCAAGGCAGGGAACAGAATCCAGGCCACTAATGTACTGCATGTGCCGGGTTTGGGGATGAACCTACTCTCAATGTCACAGCTTCGAAACCGAGGATATGACGTCTACTTTATTAGCAATAGAGTCTACATCAAGCACCCTAGTTGGAAGAAGAAGACACAAATCAGGGTAAGAAGCAACATCTTGTACAAACTGCAGCTTGATTCCCCAATGACATTAGTTGGAAACACAAACAAAAAGGATCTGAATGAGCTATGGCACAGAAGAATGGGGCACTTGCATCATGGAGCGTTGAGAACTCTCTAGAAGACTGTCACAATTGTTCCAGAGTTGAGCACCAAGTGAGATGATGTCTACAAGGGGTTCGTATTGGAGAAATATGCCATGGCAGCATATCAGAGAAGCAACAATAGGGCTAAGGGTGTGTTGGATTTAATACACTCAGATATCTGTGGTCCAATGTCCACAAGAGCTCTTAATGGTGTCGAATATTTCGTCACCTTCATTGATGACCATTCCAGGAAAACCTGCATCTACTTCTTGAAAACCAAGGATGAAGTTTTCAGTCGATTTAAAGAGTTCAAAGCTCTGGTGGAGAATTTGACAGGGAAGCAGATCAAGGTATTGCGATCAGATAATGGTGGTGAGTACATAGATAAAGACTTCACCGGATTTTGCACAAGAGAAGGCATCAAAAGAGAATGGACAGCTCCATACAATCTGGAACAGAATGGAGTGGCAGAACGAAAGAATCGGACTATTGTTGAAGCAACAAGAGCTATGTTGTATGAACAAGACATGCCCAAATTTCTATGGGCTGAAGCGTGTCATACAGCTGTCTACATCCAGAACAGAACTCACACTGCACTGGGAAAGATCACGCCAGAAAGTGTCTTCACTGGCAGCAAACCCGAAGTGAATCACTTTAAGATCTTCAATAGTACAGCTTACTGTCATATACCCAATCAGAAGAGGAAGAAATTGGAGATGACTGCTGAAAGGGGGTATTTAGTAGGATACAGCGAGAATGCAAAGGCTTATCGCATCTATGTTCCTGAGAGAAGGAAAGTAGTGGTGCGTAGAGATGTGAAATTTATGGAGGAGAAAGCCTTCAGAAGATCACGAGAATTTCCTTCTGTTATGCAGTCAGAGGAGGAGCCTCTGGTCCAACCCCAGCAACCAACAACAGAAAATTCAGTTGCCTCTCCAAGGCATAATGATCCTAAGGATGGATCTCCTGAGGATTTGCAAGAAGGAGAGCCAGTAAATCCACCCACCACCAGTGCAAGAACGAGAAGGTAACTTCGACAGATTCTGAAGGATGTAGAGGATTTTGTTGGGGATCCCCGGAATGAGAAGAGACAACGTAAGCAGCTTGAGAGGTATCAAGCCTTGGTTGCTCAAGTCGGAGAACACTCCAGTTTCCGGGAAGTTGCTCAACACCAGGTATGGGTTGATGCAATCGTGGAAGAGTACAATTCCATCATGACAAATGATGTCAGGGAAGTAGTACCCAGACTACAGGAGAGATCTGTTGTAGGATCCAGGTGGATCTACAAGATCAAGCATGCTGTAGACGGCAGCATCAAGAAATTTAAAGCCAGGTTTGTGGCTAAGGGGTATGCTCAGAAGGAAGGAATAGATTATGAAGAAACCTCTGCCCCGGTAGCCAGATACACATCTATCAGGTCCGTGATATCCCTTGCTGCACAGATGGGTTGGGAAATTCACCAGATGGATGTCAAGACAGCATTCTTGAATGGTGTGATAGAAGAAGAAGTGTATATAGAACAACTGGAGGGATTTGAGACACATGATCAAAAAACTCATGTGTGCAGATTGAAGAAAGCATTATATGGACTAAAGCAAGCTCCCAAAGCCTAGTATGGTCGGATTGACAATTATCTGCAGAAGATGGGATTCGTCAATAGTGATGCAGATCCTAATCTATACTATCCGAGAGTAGGGAATGAGCCATTGATATTGATATTATATGTGGATGATCTGTTCTTGACAGGATCATCCAGGCTCATTACAGATTGCAAGAAGAATTTAGCTAAAGAGTTTGACATGAAGGATCTAGGACAGATGCACTATTTTTTGGGGTTAGAAGTTTGGCAGCAGAATGGGCAAATCTTGATTGGTCAAGGAAGATACACTACAGAGATTCTGAAGAGCTTTCAGATGGAGGATTGTAGACCCATGACCACTTCAATGATTACCAACTGGAGGAAAATCAACACATCCGATGATGATGAAGTTGATCCTACACTATACAGGCAGCTCATAGGGTCATCGATGTATCTGGTAAATATGAGGCCAAACATTTGTTATGTTGTTAATACCCTAAGTCAATTCATGGTGGAACCGAAGAGGGCACATTGGGCAGCAACCAAACATGTTCTCAAGTACCTTCGAGGAACAGTCGAGCTTGGATTGAAGTACACCCGTGACAATGATGTCAGGTTGAGTGGTTTTACTGATGCAGATTGGGCTGGAAGTTCAGTTGATCGGAGAAGTACCAGTGGGTACTGTTTTAGTCTGGGATTAAGGATGACTTCCTGGTGCAGTAGGAAACAGAAGTTCGTGGCACTAAATTCAACAAATGTGGAGCATATGGCAGCTAGCACAGCTTCATGCGAAGCCATATGGCTTAGGAAACTATTAGTAAATCTACTCAAGGAGAAAATGGAAGCAACCAGCATTTTATGTGATAAACAGAGTTGTATAAAGCTCTCTGAAAATCCTGTGTTTCATGATAGATCGAAACATATTGACATCCGGTGTCACTTCATCAGGGACTGGGTACAATGTGGAGCTGTACAGTTGCAGTACACTCCAACAAGAGAACAAGTGGCAGACATCCTCACCAAGGCTCTGGGAAAGACAAAGTTCGTCTACTTCAGAGATAAGATAGGGATGATGAAGAATCCCTTCCAGTAGCAGAAATGGAGGATTCAGTATTCAGAGGGAGCTGTGGTACAAATGCAGCAAGTGAAAGTGGCAATGTCAAAGGCAGTAGAACAAGGGGCAGCAGCGTAGAAGGTGCTTCAGAATCAGAGCAGCATGCAGCAGGCATATTGTTGGAACACTTTCCTCGCTAAGAGGGAGTGTTAATTTTTGTAGCATCCGGAAGTGTTCCAAGTCTCAAACTTTGCAGGGAGGCTTGGACAGCAGCATTCCAAAGAACCCAGAAACAGTTTGTGGAAATTCCACTCGATTCAAGACTTATTAAAATAATTAATTATTTTACTAGAGACCCTAAGTCCAAACTTAGGAAAAGGAAATAATTAAAGGCCATTAATAAGTCAAAGTGTGAATCTTCTAGAAAACATAGATCAAGTCAAGATTTAATCCTAGCCATTGATTAGTCTTTTAATCTAGGTCGTTGGTTCTCCAACAGGAAGATTATAAAAGAAGGCTTGAGGGTCATTTGGAAGATAAGCCGAGCAAACACTCAATACCCGAAGGAGATCCATTCTGATGTAGAATTCGATCTCAGTGGGAGAGTTGTAGGGCGGGAAGTTGCAGAAACAGGAAGAGGTCAAGAGAGATCGAGATCAGGGTCGAAGAACAAAAGTGGGTCACTAAAGGTAGCTTGAGGCTACAGCGCAGAGACCCCACGCAGATTCACGC
The DNA here is from genome assembly GCA_034641835.2 of Pinus albicaulis. NCBI lineage: Eukaryota > Viridiplantae > Streptophyta > Pinopsida > Pinales > Pinaceae > Pinus > Pinus albicaulis. The sequence continues at coordinate 615,214,717 of CM076572.1, forward strand.
AGTCCAGCGCTGGGACAAAACAGAGAATCACGCAGACTGGCGCAGGGGCTTGCAGGGGTTGTTCTGAGTATCATAAATTTGTCCGAGTGAGTTGGGTATTCAGTCTCAGGTGGTTCAGAATTTATCTGCCGAATATTTTCCCTGTAAAGATATCATTTTTTGAAGAATTAATAAAACCCTCATCTGCTGCACCGGTTTTCCCACATTAGGTTTTTCGGGGGACAATTGTCCAAAAATAACTGTGTACATGTGATTGATTCTTGTGCTTATGTTCTCTATTGTTTATTTCTCTGCATATATAATCGTGAATGTTGCAGTAGTATTTATTTCGATATTTGCCAGAAGATTTCTGAATAATAACTTATTGAAATAATAAGTAGGAGAAATAAATCTATCACTGCAACTTGTTGTAAATTTTCACAGCAACTAGATTAGGTGATTTCTCTTACTTTGATAACTACTTGTGATGTATTTTTACTTAGCTTCATTAGCCTCTTCTTTGTTAGTTTTTGTAGCATCGGATGTGTTCTAGCAATGAAAATTTGTGGAGGCTAGAATACAGGAGATCTCCAAAACCCAGAAATCGTTTCTGGAAATTCCACCTAGAAGTGACTTAATTAGATTATTAGCCAGTTTTTAAATATTTCCTAAGTCTAAACTTAGGGAATATGGTTAATTAATCATAATTAATTAAGTCAAGATGTGAATGGTCGAGAAACTCACACGAATCAACTTCAAGTTAATCCTAGCCATCAATTAAGATTTAACCTTGGTCGTTGAAGTCCCAACAGAGGATTATAAGAAGAAGTCGATGGGCACTTGGAGAAGACACTTGAGTAGTTCGATTTCATGAGCAGATCAATTTCCAAGGTAGTAGCAGTCAGTTGCGGGAGAGAGAGCTAGTGAGATTGAAGCAGTGAGGAAAAGGGGCAGAGACAGTGAAGTCGAAGGAAGGATTCCAGATCTGGTGAGTACATTTGCAGAGAGGCAGAAGAACCACAGGTAGGCTAACGCAGAGGCAACGCAATAGCCTCTAGAGGCAATTCGATTTTGTTGGGGAAAAACCGAGTTTCAGCGCCAGAAGATGGACAGAGGTTCCGGAGGCCAGGAGAGACATTTTCCCAAACAGCAGCAAACTAGACGGCTTGAGGAGAAGCTAGTTCGAACTGAGTGTAGAATGGATTGTGCTAGTTTGAGTCATGACGCAGTAGTTGCGCAGAGAGAATTTGGACAGCTCACCTGGAGCAGAGGTCAGAGCTCGAATTTGCCTGTGGAGTGAGGAAATTTCCTCACTAGATTTTTCTTGCCAGTGTTTCTCTATAGGATTGCCAATTTCGGCATCCAGTTGTACTCGGATTATTTTCACTGTTGCTTAATATTCAAATCCCCATCTGTTGCACCAGTTTTCTCGAGTTGGGTTTTTACGGGGACTTTCGTCCAAAAATAACTGTGTTAATTTATGTGCGCTAGTATTTCTTCCAGCGTTTATTTTTCCACAATTTTATTTTTGAAGGTTGCAGTGTGATTTATTTAGAATTTGTCGTAGAAAACTGCAAATATATTGTTAAATAAAATTAACAATTAGGATAATTTCCATTTGCTGCAATAGGATTTCGGTTTAGGAATTTTCACATGATATTAGTGTTGAGATTTTGGGTAGCGTCGGATGTGCTCTAGCTCCAAAAATTTGTGGAGGGGCTTGAACACATGTGATCTCCAAGACCCAGAAATCGTTTGGAGAAATTCCACCCGGTGTGAAAGTTATTCAATAAATTAATTATTTTAATAGAGACCCTAAGTCTAACTTGGGAAAATTAAATAATTAAAGGGAATTAATTAAAACATGTGGGTGAGAATGTTCTAAGTAACATGGATCAAGTCTTTTCTAATATTAACTGTTGATTAGAGATTAGATCACGGTCGTTGATTTCTCAACGAGAAAAGTATTAAAGGAAGGCTTGGGGTCAGTTGGAGAAGAAACACAGAGCTGTAGCACTTGAGCTAAGTTGAAATTTTGGGGCACAGTTTGCTGAGAATTTTCGAGTGAGCTTGCAGTGCTTATAAGGGGCAGATCGGTGAGGGATTATTCTGATCTGAGGCCGAGAATAAAAAGGCAAAGAGGCAGATCTGTACCAGGCAGCGCAGAGACTAGCTAGAGGGACGCAGCCCAGCCAGCCTCATGCAGAGGAAACGCGGAGGCTGACACAAGGCCTTCAGGGTGACGCAAGCCTAGAAGGGTGACACAGGGGCAACCTGTGTTGCGCGGTGGCTACGCTGAGCAGGAGAAGCTGACACAGAGGCTGGAGGAGCAGTGTTGGGGTTCTAATGGGCCAGAAAGGGCTCGTATTCAGCGTATTTAAGAGGAGTGCTTCCTCGGCTGAATCAGCCATATTTTCTGTCTCCGAGTGATAGGTACATCTGCCGTGAATTCTCTGTTGGGCAAACCATTACTGGTGCCCTTGATTGTATTCAGATATTTTGCTTAATAAACAAACCCTCTAAGAGTTGTGGCACTGGTTTTCTCGCATTGGGTTTTTCCGGGGACATTGTCCAAAAAATACTGTGTCCTTTGTCATGTGTGTGTTATGCTTCAGTAAATGATCTGTATGTATGTGTAGGTTGCAGTTATGTTTGCTTTGATATTTTACTGAATATTCAGAAAATAACTTGTTAATTAAATCAAACAAGTAGGAGAAGTAAATCAAGATACTGCAATAGGGTTTCTATATTAAGAAATTTTCACATGGTATTAGAGTGATTGCAGATCAAGTTGAAGTCATCAGCATAGGGCTGAAGACTTTTTTGTTGCAGGAGGGCAGTTGAAGTTGGATAGATTCAGAAAGAGGTAGCACAGCACCAGGGGGGCAGCGCAATGGCCCTACAGGGGTGACGCAGAGCCAGTCTGCTCACGCAGAGTTGACGCAGAGGTGACACAGGCTCAGAAGGGTGACACAGAGTCTATTAAGCTCACGTTGAGCTGACGTAGAGCTTGACGCAGGACCAAGAGGGTGACCATATCAGTGTTAATTTCCTCCCATGATTCAGGGGTGACCATATTAGTTAAAGCTTGTCTCACCTTCACTAGCCGCCTAAAGGTGAGGTAATAACTTGCAAATCTTGTTTTTGCAAGTTTAAGCAACTGCAACTTGGCGTAAGTGCCATAGAAGTAGTTCACCCTTGTATGCCTTGTGATAAATTTAATGAGTTGCTTCCCTCTCTTGTAAAGCTCGTTAATCCACCCACATTCTTTATGCTTCACAATATCATGCATCAAAAGGTTCAATGTGTGCACCAAGCACCCAGACCAAAATATGTGTGAATAAGTACACTCAATAATTTTTCCTGCTCCCTTACAATTTGTTGCATTATTTGTGATCACTTGAACCACTTTACTAGGACCAACATCTCTGATTGATTGAAATAGGAGATCTGCAATATTTTGGAAGTTGCACAGACAGAGGAGTAATCATGACATGTAATAAACACTACACCACTCGCAGAAACACCAAGAACATTTATCAAATGTTGGTTTCTGATATTTGTCCACCCATCTGATACAATGGATACCCCACTATCCACCCACTCATTTGTAAAACGTGTCAAAGCTACTTGAACATTTCCTTTTGCTCTTTCTAATAACATTGTTCTAGCTTTCTCATAGTTGGGGGACTTGTATCCTTTTGGGTCTTCATTGATGCCCTTTACCATTTCATGCCAATAGGGAGAGCGGAGCACATTGAATAGTACACCGCAAGCACAAAGAAATCGGACTATCTTTCCATCCACATCATCCCTCCCAACAACATTAACGAAATCCACTATTATTTTTTTACCTCCAGAGGTTGCAGAAGCACAATGAGGAGATGAGCTACCAAATCTAGACGTTGCACTTGATTCAAATTGAGTTTTTTGTTTTTTGTTTTTTTGTTGTGCAGCCTCCTCTATTTGGATGTATTTTCTTCTTTGTTCAGCTGGAACCTTTGGGCAAATTGTTATCCCCACAGCACCCTTTTTTTCATCACTGTCCATCACCCCACAAAGATGCCTCCTCACACGGGTATATGAACCACTATATGGTTTTCCTCCATGACAACCATGAGAGCACAAAAACTTGTAGCTTCCACCAACTTTTCCACCTTCAAGTTTGGTCACATAGTTCCACAAGGGTGTTAATGCAACTTTCCCCTCTTGTGATTCAATGTTTTCATCATCCCCTTCCTCTTCAAACCCTTCCTCCTCATCATACATTGGGTCACTCATATGGGGACCACTTTCCTCTTCTTCTTCATGTTCTTCTCTTCTATTTCTACTTCCCCTTACCATCATCAAAACCAAGAGTGGAATGATACATAGAACCCAAAAAAACATCATCTTTGAATATGAATATAGATGGTGGACAACCTGCAAATAAATGTACAAGAAGAAAGAAGGGGAGAGGGAGGAAAGAAAATACAAAAAACAATGACAAAAAAATGAGAAAGTTTGGGGTTTGCACTTACCTCTTTAGCTTCTTGTAGATGGAAGCCCTTCTTTACTCCTCCAAGCTCCTCCTCCTTCACTCCTCCAAGCTCTCCTCAACTCTTTCTTCTCCAAGCTCTCTTCTCCTCTCTTTCTCTTCTCTTCTCCTCTCTTCTCCAAGCTCTCCAAAAACACAAGTGAGCAAATGAGAGGTGAAAGAGAGCTTATATCTTTTTCATTCTATCCCTAAGTCAACACTAACCCACCTTCTAACCCAGCAAAAGCCAAAAATAGAAAAACAATAAATAAAAAATCGCTTTTTTGAGCTGCGCTAGTCGGATCCGTACGGCGCTGTACGGAAGCGCTCGCGATCCGTAGGGATCCGTCTCTAAAGCGTGGCGCTTCGGTACAACGATCCACCGTACGAAACGCGGATCCGTCATACAGAATCACGGATCCAGCCGTACGGATCGGAAATTCCAGGAAGAGCGCAAATTTTTTTAGGAAACGCATTTCGTACGACAGATCTCGTACGAACCACGTTTCGGGGGTTGGAGCCAAGGGGGGACGTTTCCTGCAACATTGGGTGTGTCTAACTTTGCCATCTGGAAAGCCAGAATCCTGACAGTCCTTGATGAATATGGCATCGAAGACCATGCCGAGAACGTCCTGGCTGTGTCGACCGATGTTCATGCTCTAAAGAAGTTCAATGAAAATCAAGCGCGGGCTAAATGCTTGATCATGGATGGAGTGAAAGATCACGTGGTTCCACATATTGACAAGAAGAAGACGGCAAACAAGGAGCGACAACATTAACCACGTATCAAGGTAGCTCCATCCAGAGGAAGATGCTTCTGGAAAATCAGATGCAGATGTTCCAGATGCACAAGGGGGAGGAGATCAATCCTTTCCTCTTTAGATTGCAAACTATCCGAGACCAGTTGATTGCCATGGGGGCAACTTCTGATGATGGACTCGTGGTGAGGATTGCTCTGAATGCAGTCATCGATGAGTGGGAGACCTTTGTCCAAAGTATCTTGGGCAGAGCACAACTCCCAAACTGCGGGGACATGTGGGAAATCCTTCGACAGGAGGAGATCAAGAGGATAACCAAGAGGGAATTTAGCAGCAAAGGAGTCAAGATTAAGAAAGAGGAGGAGGAAGATGCAACCCTAGCATCTAAGGGACAAAGGTAGCAAGGGAAGAAGAAAGCGGACCTTCCCAAGGGTCGGTGCTTCAGATGTGGCAAATTGGGACACTTCGCCAATACTTGTCCTAAGAAGAAGGGCAAGGAAGATTCGGATTCCAAGGCAGCAACATTGAAAGGGGATGACGGCAGCGACGATGATGTGGCCATGAGTGCTCATGTACCTCGAGAGAAGAGGTGGGGCGACATAGATCTGTAGATTGAGCTAGAGATGGTGACGGCAAGATCCTTGAGGTGCCCAAACTATTGGATCACATACGAGCTAAGGGAGCCTTAAGATAGTAGTAGGATGACTGGAGTCGGTGGATGGATGATGGAAAGACACAAGGCAGTGCTTGAACATTGAAGATTGGCGCAACGTAGTGCAGTGGCAACAGCAGCATGGAAGAAGCAACACAGAGGCTGATGGGACTTCAGCAGCGAAGCAGGGCAGTGCTTACGCAGTGCAGAGCAACAGCAATGCAAAGGCTCTAGAGAGACAATGCAGAGCAGCAGCAGAGGGTGCTTCAGTGATGAGATGCAGCCAAACTGACTTGACTGTCAATACTTTGGGTAATTGTCCTTCAGTTGCTTACTTCTCAGCAACTGAGTTGCAGTGCAGCAGTTAGCAATGGCAGTGCTATGGGCAGCATGATGCAGCAATTTGAGAGGGAGTTGCAGTACAGATGTGGCAGTGACTGTGGCAGAGTCATGGGCAGCAGTACAGAAAGCAGCAGCGTAGTGGATGGAGGGCAGCAGGCCAAGCATCAGCAGCGCAGGGGACTGATGCCAAAGATTAGAGTAACACTTCTGGAGGGAAGCGTTGCTAGAGAACATTCCTCGCTAAGAGGGAGTGTTAAGATTTTGGGTAGCGTCAGATGTGCTCTAGCTCCGAAACTTTGTGGACGGGCTAGAACACATGAGATCTCCAAGAAATCGTTTGGAGAAATTCCACCCAGTGTGAAAGTTATTCAATAAATTAATTATTTTAATGGAGACCCTAAGTCTAACTTAGGGAAATTAAATAATTAAAGGGAATTAATTTAAACATGTGGGTGAGAATGTTCTAAGTAACATTGATCAAGTCTTTTCTAATCATAGTCGTTGATTAGAGATTAGATCACGGACGTTGATTTCTCAACGATAAAAGTATTAAAGGAAGGCTTGGGGTCAATTGGAGAAGAAACACAGTGCGGTTGCACTTGAGCTAAGTCGAAATTCTGGGGCGCGGTTTGCTGAGAATTTTCGAGTGAGCTTGCAGTGCTTGTGAGGGGCAGATCGGTGAGGGATTATTCTGATTCGAGGCAGAGAATACAAAGGCAAAGAGGCAGATCCATACTAGGCAATGCACAGACCAGGAGGAGGGACGCAACCTAGCCAGGCTCACGCAGAGGCAGTGCAGAGGCTGACGCAGGGCCTTTAGGGTGACGCAGAGGTAGATTTGAGCCCAAAAGGGTGACGGAAGCTTGTGCTGCGCAGTGGCTATGCTAGGCAGGAGAAGCTGACGCAAAGGCTGGAGGAGAAGCACTGGGGTTACAATGGGCCAGAAAGGGCTCGTATTTAGTGTATTTCAGAGGAGTGTTTCCTCGGCTGAATCAGCGATATTTTCTGTCTCTGAGTGATAGGTACATCTGTCATGAATTCTCTGTTGGGCAAACCATTACTGGTGCCCTTGATTGTATTCAGATATTCTTCTTAATAAACAAACCCTCTAAGAGTTGTTACACTGGTTCTCCCGCATTGGGTTTTTTTGGGGACATCGTACAAAAAATACTGTGTCCTTTGTCATGTGTGTGTTATGCTTCAGTAAATGATTTGCATGTATGTGTAGGCTGCAGTTGTGTTTTCTTTGATATTTTACTGAATATTCAGAAAATAACTTGTTAATTAATTCAAACAAGTAGAAGTAAATAAAGATACTACAGTAGGGTTTCTATATTCAGAAAATTTCCCAATTAGAGCGCAGATGATCAGTCGGAGAGCTCAGTAGCAAAGACAGAAGGAGTTTCGTTGTTTAGTGTGGACCGCATGTTGAAACCCCAGAGACAACGCAATTACTTTGCCAAGAGGCCAAGACACTTGAGGACAAATCGATTTTTCTTAGTGAGAGACAGGAAAAATTCGATCTCTCTAGATTGAGTAGCTCCAGAGGCAGAGGGAGCAGCCCAGTATTTTCGCAGAGCAGATCTCTAGCTGGACGCAGTTGTTTTGCTACAGTTTGCTAGAGCAGAGCTAGCGTCGGGTGGAAGGAAGAAGACCACACACTGAGGGAAAAATTTCCTCAGGGAACTTCTAGTCTCAAGAAGTTTGATTCCCCTTGTAGATCAACAGTCGTGGTGAGCAGAGTCTCTCACTCCAGAAGGGGCGTCCAATAGCTAAGCAGCAGTTGAGCAGAAGGGAAGCAGAGATTTTCGACATTTGTTGAGATGGCCACTATTTGGCTTCGTGATCAGGACAGGCTGGATGCGGCTTCAAACTACATCATTTGGAAGGCAAGGATGTCCTTCCTTCTGGACGAGTTTGGCCTAAAAACATATATTGATGCAGTGGCAGCGGTTCCCACGGATGCGGATCAGCTGAAGGAGTATAGAAAGGAAATGGCGCGGGCAAAGAGATTGATCCTAGATGGTGTCAGGGATCATGTGGTCTCGCATGTCGCTGGCAAAGATACTGCAAAGCAGATGTGGGATGCTTTAGCCACGTTGTATCAGGGCACTTCTGAGTAGCGAAAGATGTATTTCGAGGAGAAGTTGAGATGCATTCGGATGCAGAAAGGGGAAGGCATAGACCCTTTCCTCACCAGGATTCAGGAGGTTCAGGATTAGTTGTTAGTTGTTGGGGCAGCGCCTCAAGCTTCAGAGTTAGTACGGTTGGCACTCGATAGCGTCTCAGGGGATTGGTTCAGCTGGAAACAGACATCCAGCTTTTTGACTCACGCTTTGCCTGAGCTCTTGGAAGAGCCATCGAAATTTGGGAGAAACGGCCTCCCCACAATGCACTGCAAATCTGTTCCCTGCATGTAGCCTCCTCCAATCTATCCCTTGGGCCTATTGTTGCCCTTCAATTGGCAAAAATCCCTAAAAATAATGACCTTCCCAAAATCAGGTCCATAAGACTGATACTCCAAGAAATAATCTCCAAAGGGCATATCCTCTTGCTCCTGCTGTCCACCAGCTCTAGATGTCAGGAACGTGGGAATGGTGGATCTAGGGGGTGTGTTTGGAAAAAGGGGCATGTTGGGATTAAGGGCCATTCTGTGAAGTGTCTGATCCTTTCCCCAATTGGAAATCCCCTTGGACTCCCTCACCCTTGTTGCAGTTGTTATTCCACTAGCCCATTTCTTCGATGTTCTTGGACAATTCTTGCACTGCCTTCAACAAAAGATGAGCAAACACCTCATCCTTACTCCTTTTGTCTCCCTCATTGTCCCCCATGTTTGTTTCCACAACCTCCGGTTTAGTTATCACAAGATCTGTGGTAATCTGCAACTTCCTTTCTCTGCTCCTATACCTCTACCTCCGGTAAGTCACGTTGTGTTTATCATCTGGTGTCATAGACTGCGTTGCTCCCACAGGCTGAGCAAAGTCTATGAGCTCTGATACCATTGTAATATTACTAGGGAATTTTTACAATAAATAACAAAGCATGCGTAGACACAAAAACCATAATACAAAAAACACATAATCACATCAAAATATTGCACAAAAACTGTGTTGCTTAGCCATTTTATTGATAAATAACGGTGTACAACAAGGTGTTGGAAAGAGTGCACTGGAGCTTGCTCAAGACAAGCTAGCAAAGCCCAAAATGAAGAATATGTCACCCCTCTCCAATTTGCTACTGCGTTGCCATGGCTCTGCGCTGAAACTGCTCAGAAATACGTTGTTGGATGAGTAGAATTGCTGCTAGGGCCCTCTCTGGTGCTCAGAAAATTATGGGAAATTAATCCCAACCTCTCCACCAAATACCCAATATAACCCACAAAGGATTTGGCCAATTATTGACCTCGGAAATTCGTCCCTATTTCCCTCAATGGCTCTGTTACTAGGTAATTCGACCCACCTGTAAAATCTACTGCAAGTGGGCTCCAAAATAGTTGCAATCCTTGCTAAAATACTTCCCCGACCTTCTCTCCAAGTTTCAGCCTCAACCACCCTTCACTCCTCAAACTCCCCGAGTGCCTCCACTAAGAACTGCGTTGTTGTAGCTGAATCTCTAGCTGGAATCGGACTCTCTGCTACTGGTACGACTTGGGACTAAGTAGGACTCCCTCCTTGGGTTGGGACTCGAAGTCCACCGAAGCAAGGGTTGGGATCTACACTCGAAAACACCCGTGTGCTAAACAACACTTGCAGACTTGGCTCCCTCTCAAGCATGTTGTGTCAAAAGACAATTTTCAAAATGATAAATGAATCCAAGTTGAGTGTCTCTTGCTCCTTTTGTCCAAGAGCTTCCAAAATGCCCATGTGGGCCCAACTCGAATTCCCCACACCAATTCTGCTTCAATGAGAGTGTATTCCTCATGTGGGCTGTAATTCCCATGAGGTGGTCCCCACGCTCCACTAATGTCACAATATTTCCCCCAGCTCTAATGTTTGGGGGTGCTCTAAGCCAAAAATCATACGTGGGACCTCTAAAGCCACATTCCCTAAGTGAAAATCATGCATTATAGCAAAACTGGAAAAATTGATATTTCACTTAGCAAAATGCTAAGTGGGAATAACACAGAAAATTTCATCTATCACCGCAACTGGAAATTATTTACCTAATTGTTGATTTATTTAACAATTTATTTCTTGTTTGCTACGAAAAATATCAAATAACTCACACTGTGAATTTCACAAATAGACTACGGAAGAAAATAGCGCTGGAAAATGAGAAAAACTAGCACGCACACACACATTAAATTTACACAGTTATGTTTGGACAATTGTCCCCGGAAAACCCCAACTTGGGAAAATCGATGCAACAGATGAGTGTTTTATAATTATGCAACAGTGAATTCTGAGTACAATCTATGGATGCCCAACTGAAAATCCAAACAGCAAGAAAATCTGGCCAAAATTATTTAATGGAATTTCCCTTCCTCCACAAGCAACCCCAGCACAACTTTCCTTCATAAACTTGTCCTCCTGAAACAATCACATTGGCTTCTACGAAGTGCTTGCGCAGACCCTTGGACGTCTAGCTCGGAACTGCGTCTGACGAAATCATTCTTCTTGTCTCTGCTAAGGAATTGATTCTTCGACCCTCTGAAAGACTTTCCCGACCTCTAGAAGTTGAATCGATTTTTCCTCTAGCCAAATCAAATTGCTCTTCTGAAGCAACTACACAGTCCTCTGCATTGCCTCATTGGGAAGAACTCAGCCCCTTGCTGTTGCCTCTCTAGATCTGGAAAACTGACTCCAGATCACTGTCTCTGCCCCTCGCTGACTCTGCTTCGATCTCTAGCTGTCCGGCAACTGGTGTTGCTCTCTGGAAATCGATCTACCAAGGAAATTGAACTACTGAAGTGTCTTCTCTAAGTGCCCATCGACTTCTTCTTATAATCCTCTGTTGGGACTCCAATGGCCAAGATCAAAACTTAATCAAGGGCTACGATCATCTTGAAGTCGATCCATGTGAGTTTCTAGACTATTCTCACTTTGACTAAATTAATTTTGATTAATTAACCAGTTTTCCTAAGTTTAGACTTAGGAAACATTAAAAAAATGGGTTAATAATCTAATTAAGTAATCTCTAGGCGGAATTTCTAGAAATGATTTCTGGGTTTTGGATATCTCATGTATTCTAGCGGCTAGAACACATCTAATGCTAGGCTACCGAAATATAACAGGGATCTAGGTACCATCTAGGTTGCCTGCCAAGGTACCAACCCAACAGGGATCTAGGTGTCATCTCGGCTACCTTCCAAGACACCAACCCAACAGGGATCCAAGTGTCAACTAGGCTACCTGCCAAGACACCAACTCAACAAGGATCTAGGTGTCATCTAGGCTACCTGCCAAGACACCAACTCTGGCATGGATCTAGGTATCATCTAGGCTACCTGCCAAGATACCAACCCTACGTACCATCATACGGGCTTAATTAGCCTAAGGTACAACAACTCATCATCATGATTTGGTTGCCACCTCAACCTTATGGTATATAGATTAGTACAGATTTGTCATTACCATGGTCGAACTTCTAGGAACATCTATCCTCAAGGAGTACCAGTCTCAAACGCTTACCCAATCCTTCGGTCCCCACTCTCTCCTCATGTCCTTCACTAGATGTATGGTTGTTAGTCCTAGCTCTACTTCATCATCACTCCCTCTCAACCAGCGAGGATATACACATTCCTCGATACACGAAGGGAATGTGTCCAAGCTCCCTCTCAACTAGGGAGATGTGTACAACATCAACTACTTTGTTCTACTAGTGGAGATCATAGTAGTAGCTACACAAGCTCTTCCTTTTGCATCATCATGTCATCAAAGAACTTCGATCTTCCTGAACATCATGGAGTCATCGTCTAACACTTGGGACCTGTCTCTTTGGCCCACCAACAGATGTGGTCTTGCGCAAGGTGTCCTGAAGCCACTTGGACTTCCTCTTCCGTGAGCACACTTCTCCCACCGAAGTGAAAGAATCCTCATCATCATCAGAAGCCTGAACTCTTGAAAGCGTGCCAACTGACCTCATGCCTGAACCTGTGCCTGTAGATGCTGAAGTACCGTGCGTACTATCCATCAGTGGACTACCCTGTGAACTACTCTACGGATTGCTTTGCATGTTGCCCGAAGAACCACCCACCTGACTCTAAGAGCCGCTGCTCACTGATGGACCTAACACTATAATCGATGTAGCTCTTGATCCCTGACCACTGGATCCCTGTGACTGACTCAGCTGCTCCTGAGGGTCCACTGAATCTAGATACTCTAACTCCCGTGACCTCTTGAAAGCCCTCTCCTCCTCGAACTTCACATCCCGCCTGACAACAACTTTCCTCTTCGCAGGAATATAAATCTGATAAGCTTTCGAGGTCTCGCTATAACCCACAAAGATGCCCTTGTCTGCAGTGGGCTCTAGCTTGGTCCTCTTCTCCTTGGGAACATAGGAGTATGTAATGCACCCAAAGAAAAGAAAGTGACCAACATCAGGCTTCTTCCCAGAAAAAGCCTCCTCCGGAGTCACATTGCCCAAAGCACGATGTGGACTCCTATTCTACAAGTACACAGCAGTGTTGCAGGCCTCTGCCCACAAAAACAAAGGTAACTCCTAATCATGAAGCATGGCTTTGGCAGGCCCAATGATCGATCTGTTTTTCCTCTCCGCAACCCCATTCTGCTGGGGGTTGTAAGGAACTGTGAACTCCCTCCTGATGCCTGCATCCACACAATAATCAACAAACTCACCAAGGGTATACTCCCCTCCATTGTCCGATATGAGGACCTTGATCTTCCAACCTATCTGAGTCTCCACAAGAGCTTTGAACTCTTGAAACCGCTTGAAGACCTCACTCTTGGTCTTCAAGAAATAAATCCAGGTCTTCCCGGAGTGATCATCAATGAATAAAACATAGTACTCATAGCCACTCAAGGATACATGAGACATTCAACCACTCACATCGGTATGAATGAAGTCAAGAATCCCTGTCGATCTGCTGTCACTGCTGGGAAATGGGGATTTGGAAAACTTCCCCATAGCACATCCTCTGCATGTATCAAGGTGATCAGAACTGAAATTTAGCACACCTGTGATGATCTCCGGCAATGTCCTCAAGGCCCCATGATACATGTGCCCCATCCTGCGATGCCAAATCTCACACAAATTTGAACTGCTAGATCTGTTGTCGATACTGCTACTCAATGCCATCAGGGGCTGAAATGGGAACTTGTACACCTTGGCATGGCACACACCAATCACTCTAGTTGAGGAGTGTACCTAGGATATATAAGCACCTGCCCTCTCTTGAACAACACCTCATACCCTTTGTCCTCCAATGCTGAGACGGATATCAAGTTCTTCTTCATTCCAGGCACATATAGAACATCTGACACTTTCAAGGGAGGCTTGGGTTCCCTATCAAATGTCAATGTCCCCACACCGACTGCACTAACAATGTTGTCATCGCCTAGTACTACCTCAATATTAATGCCACTCTCTGAAAGCTCCGAGTAGTACTCTCGGACTCCTGTCATATAACGAGAAGCCCCACTGTCAACATACCAAATACCAGAAGATGCTCCGCTAGTGGAGGGAAGTGCACACTCCCTCTGAACCTGTATGGCAGGTGATCCTGCACTAGTGGCCTCACAAGCTATGAACCCAAACTCCCGATCAAAGCTCTCAGAGAAACCCTCTATCTTTGCAGAAGTTGCCATGGTCTTGTCCTTTCCCAACTTGTTCTTCTTCTCCGGACACACAACTGCATAGTGTCCCAACTTCTGAAAATTCCAACATTTAACTTTGGAATAGTCCTTCTCCTTGTTTTGCTGCTTACCTTTACCTTTGCCTTTGCCTCCACTGGTGGAAGCTTGCTTCTTTCCTTAGCACTTCTTGCCTCTTGCTTATTGGAATTTTGTATAAGTTGGTGTAGCATCGGGTGTGCACTAGCCCTGAAATTTTGTGGAGGGGCTAGGACACACTTGATCTCCAAAACCCAGAAAGAGATTTGAGAAATTTCAGTTGGTGTTCAAGTTATTCAAATAATTAATTATTTTAATGGATTTCCTAAGTCTAAACTTAGGAAAATAAAATAATTAAAGTGAATTAATTAACACATGTGTTGAAATTGTCTTAAGTCACATGGATCAAGCAGTGTTTTAATCTCAATTGTTGATGAATGATTTAATCTCAGTCGTTGAAGGGTTCAACGAAAAGTATAAGAGAAAGGCTTGAGGGTCAGTTGGAGGAGACACACAGTTGCAGAGCTAAGGAATAGATTTGGAATTCTAGGGCGGGTTTGCTAAGAATTTCCAGAGGAATTTCCTATAGCGAGGGGTCGTATTGGCCAAGGGAATGATCTGATTCCAGGGCCAATTTTCAGTAAGAGGCAGAGGAGTAGCAACAAGGACAGCACACAAAAGCAGAGCAGTAGATACGCAGGACAACGCAGAGGCTTCAGAGGGCTTCAAAATTCACAGGAGGGCTTCTAGGCCAGCGTAAGGCCTGTGTCACCCTTCCAGGGATTACGCAGTCCCTCTCTGGGCAGTGCAGTGGCATTCTGAGGCTAGAAGGGTTGACGCTGGGGCTTCAAGGACAGCGTTGAGGGTTTCTAGGGCCATATCCGAGCTGAGTTCTGTAAATCCCGTTTGAGGGTGTGGATCAGTCAGATAGTTGGCACTAGAACTTCAGGTTAGCTGCAGCTTTGACTTCTTTTATTCTCTGTCGGTTTTTCTAGATCTGGAACCCAGATTTACTATACTCAGAACTACTTAATAATAAACCCTCATATCTGCTGCACCGGTTTTCCCGCTTTGGGTTTTTTCGGGGACTTATGTCCAAAAATCCATGTGTCAATTTGTTGCATGAGCGTATTATTCAGTAAATGATCTGCATGTGTAGGTTGTAGTTGTGTTTATTTTCGGTATTTTCTGAATCTAATTTCTGAAAATAACTTAGATTAATTAAATCAAGTAGGAGAAATAAACCAGTACACTGCAATAGAATTTTCACATGGTATCAGAGCGATAGTTGATCAAGTTGAATCTCCAGCAATCAACTAAAGAAATATTTTTCTGCAGGGTGGCAGAAGAAGCAATAGATCCAGAAAGGGCATCTTGACAGCAGGAGAACACAGATCCAGAAATGGACAGCGCTAAAGCTGCAGAAGGCCTTCATGCTTACATAGACCCTTCCCAAGGCAGAGTAAGGATTGTGTCACCCAATCTGAGGTTACGCAGTCCACTTCTGAGCAGCGCTGGGACTGCGCTGGGCCAGCCAGTGAGACGCAGTCCAGTGATCACTCCAATTGCAAAAGAATTTTTGCCAAGATCCAGAAGCAGGGCTTCAAATCTTCAGCAGCGCTGGTGGGGTAGAGATTCTGCAGGTGCAGAATTGTGCATAGCTAAGGCAACAAAGACGAGAGGAAGACAGTCAGTCAACAGATCTGAGATTCGATTAGGAGGATCGAAGATACTGTCAGTTTGTGTTTTGGTGGAAGATTTCCAAGAGGGAAATCAATCTTCAGCAGAAGCAGCTACTAGAGGGTTACTAGTCACCAAGAAACCCAGATCCAGAGGGTGAAGTATTGTTTCTGTCAGATCTGAGCAAAGATGGCTCGATATGGACTGAGGGATCAAGATAGATTGGATGGCATGTCCAACTATGTTATCTTGAGGGCCAAAATCCTCTCAGTTCTGGATGAGTATAGTCTCAAAGAGCATGCAGAGAAGGTTCTTGATGTACCAAATGATGCAGATCCTCTCAAAAAGTATGAAGAAAATCAAGCGCGGACGAAACGTTTGATCATAGATGGAGTCAAGGACCATGTTATACCTCATATTGCTGGGAAGACTACAGCAAATGACATGTGGGTAGCCTTGGATACGATGTACCAAGGAGGCTCCGTGCAAAGAAGAATGCTTCTCGAGAACCAGATGTGGTTGTTCCGAATGATGAAGGGTGAAGAGATAGATCCATTCCTCTTCAGGCTTCAAGCCATCCGAGATCAGCTGGTTGGCATCGGTGCTACTTCAGATGAGGGGCTCTTAGTGAGGACTGCTCCGAATGCAGTCTCGAAAGATTGGGGAACGTTTGTCTAGAGCATTCTGGGAAGGGCAACGATACCATCTGTTGAGATTTTGTGTATTTGGGGTAGCATCAGTTGTGCTCTAGGTCCCAAATTTTCAGGAAGGAGTAGAGTTCACCTGATCTACAAGACCCAGAAATGGATTTGGGAAATTTCATCTGGTTTAGGAGATGTTAAATTAATTAATTATTTTAATGTATTTCCTAAGTTAAAACTTAGGAAAATAAAATAATTAAAGTGAATTTAACTAAACATGTGATTAAATTGTCTTAAGTCACACGGATCAAGCTTTCTTTTAATTTTAACCATTGATTAAAGATTTAATCTTGGTCGTTGATTTTTCAACGAGAAAAGTATAAAGGAAAGGCTTGGGGTCATTTGTAAAGACACATAGAGGCAGAGCACTGAAGCTAAGCTAAGATTCTAGGGTAGGGTTTGCTAAGAATACTCAGAAGTGTTTCAACTGCAGAGAGGGGAATTTAGACCAAGGGGATGATATGATCCCAGGGTCTAGAACACAAAAGAGACAGAGATCAACTCAAGGACAGCGTAGAGGAAGGCAGCAGCAACAGCAGGGACAGCGCAGTCTCTCCGAGGACAGCGTGATTTTCAGCAGGAAACCCTTAGGGGTTGCGCAGAGACCCTTCAGGGGCAGTGTAGTGACTATGTCGCCCAGTCTGGGGTAACGCAGTCCCTTCAGAGTAGCGCTGAGCGTTTGGAGGACGTCCAAGGTTGACACAGAACCTTTCAGGGGCTTCAGAGGCTGACGTAGAGCCTTTCAAGGACAGCGCTGGGGTTTCTAGGCCCTAACCTTGGCTGAGTTCTGTAAATCTCATTTGAGGGTGTGGATCAGTCATTATTTTGGCCCTAGATCAGCCAGAGAGTTGTAGATCTAGTATTTTCTTTGTCGAGATTTCTAGATCTGGAACACGGATTTGTGTATTCAGAAATATTCTTAATAATAGAAACCTATAGCAGCCAGAGACCAGTTTTCCCACATTGGGTTTTTCCGGGGACTATTTGTCCAGAAATAACTGTGTCACTTTTTCAATGTGTGCATATGCTTATTCTAGATCTGAATTGGTAGAGATTTGTTATGTGTTTTGCTTCGATTTTAACTTGAATTTATTCAATTACTAACTTGTATAAGTAGGAGGAGCTTAACCGGATCAGCAGTAATAATTTCTGTGTAAGATATAAGATTTAGAAATTTCTACATGGTATCAGAGCAATTGCAAATCTAGGAGGGTCACCAGCAGGGGAATCTAAAAGATCTAGCTGCAAAAAGTAGCTGGAAAAGCAGCAGAAACGCAGATATGAAGGGACAACGCAGTTTTCAGGAGCAGATTCACGCAGAGGGAAGGGTGACGTTGTCTAGTGCTGTGTCCTAGCAAGCCCATGCAATTACTGTGTAGAGGCAGCTCAGAAACAGCATTGGTTTGGTCTGAAGCCAGCCATTGTGATTCAGATCTGAATCTGTTAGATCCAAAAAACACTGCAGAAATTCAGAAGAGCTGGTGGGGTTAAAAATTCTAAAGTTTTCAGATTTTTAGCCTTAGCACAAGTGACAAAGATTGGGAGGAGATCAGCTTCTCGGGAAGTTTCTTGCCAAAGGAAACTTAGAGTTTGATCAGAGGATCAAAGAAGAAGCTGAATCATAGTTGATTTGGTAGATTTCCAAGGAGGGAAATCAAGTGTCAAAGGGAGCAGAAGGCACTTGTTTCACGAAGGGCCTTAGATCCATTTCTCTAGCAAAGAGAAAAGGAAGTTCCGACACATTCTGAGTAGATGGTTCCTCATGGACTGCGTGATCAAGATAGGCTAGATGGCCTCTCAAACTTTTCGGTTTGGAAGGAAAGGATCATGATTGTCCTTGAGGCGTACAATCTAAGAGACCATGCAGAGCAGACTCTGGCCACACCGACAAATGCAGATCTCCTTCGGAAGCATAAGGAAGCTGCTGGGCATGCCAAGAGGTTGATTATGGACAGTATCAAGGACCATATTGTACCACAAATAGCTGAGAATAAGACAGCCAACGGGATGTGGAAGACCTCCACTTCCCTATATGAGGGAAAATCTGTCCAAAGAAAAATGTTGTTGGAGACCCAAATGAGGTCATTCATGATGGCCAAGGGAGAAGACATGGAGCACTTCCTCTTCAGACAACAGTCAATCAAGGATCAACTGACTGCAACGGGTGCAACGGTAGATGATGTTGTGATAGTCAGGACTGCCCTCAATGCAGTCACGGATGAGTGGGAAACCTTTGTCCAAAGTATCTTGGGTAGAGCAGACCTCCCAGATTGGGACAACTTGTGGTCAAGAAGAACTACGCAGATTTACCAAGAGGCAGCACAACCCTACATTGAACAAAGTGAAGAAAGAAGATGAGGAAGATGCAGCCTTGGTATCAAAGAAGCAGCCAAAGAAGAAGAAGGATCTTTCAAAGATCAAGTGCTTCCAGTGTGGTGAAAATTTCAACAACCACAAATATAGACTTATCTTGATTTCCGTGCTTGAACTCCGCCTCAGAAAATGTGACAATCAGCAAACTAACAAAACAGAAAATTTTACAGCATTAAGTGACAGCATTAAATGTTGTACGGTTGCGTCAAAAAACGTGCTAGAACAGGTTGTACGAAATTGTACGAATTTGTACAGTTGCCCTCCTTGAAATTCGTGCCCAGAAACTGCCTCGAAACTACGTTGAAGCTATTGTCCTTTTTCTCGAAATTTGTGCCAAAATATCATTTGTACTTCTCGATTTTCGTGCCCAGAATCTGCCTCAAACTCCGTGCTAAATGTTATTGTCCTCTTCCTCAATTTTCATGCCTCCCTTTCTTGGAAATCATGCCTCTCTCCTGCTGTATGGATTCTGCCTTGGGATTTGTGCCAATAGTGTTGTTGTATGGATTTGCTGAAGTATCGTTGTTGCCCTTCTTCAACTTCTCACTCCTCAAAAATTTTCTCCTTGCTCTCCTCTTTCTCTCAATAGCTCATGAAAGACTGAATGACCTTTTCTCTTATTTTCTCCTTTTACTCTAACCCTAGGTGACTTTTGGGGAATCCCTAAATCCGATGGCTGAGATAGATTTAGATGAAGGGCTAAGAATAAATGTGCATTTAATTCTCACTTTCTATTTTTCAACTCACCCCACTTAAATAAAGACCCACTTAGCCTTTCATTTCCATAGTCACTTTTTCACTTTCTAATTTTTCATTGACTTTAATAAAGTCACTTTAAAATTAGATTGTAACTTTACCACTTAGAAAGTCACTTTAAAATTAGATTTGACTTTACCACTTATAAAGTCACTTTAGGATAAAAGTACAAATACATTTGGACACTTTTCCCTAGGCCAAAGATCAAAGCCTTAGGGAACCACTTGTCCTCTGGTACCCAAATTTTAACAAAAACCTCCCTGAAGAACTCGACCACCTGTGAGGCCATGTATCAGGCTGAGAATGCGAAGAAGTCTGCAAACTTCGTCAAGCGATCCACAACTGCATAGATGCAATCCTTGCCCTGTACTTGGGCAACCCGGTAATGAATTCCATAGATATACTCTCCCACTTCCCCTTAGGAATAGGAAGAGGCTGCAATAAACCTGTTGGGTGTGATTGCTCACCCTTGTTTCGCTGGCATGTCTCACACTCCCTGATATGCTGTAGAACATCATCCTTGAGGCCCTTCCATGCAAACATCTCTCAGATGGCCCTGTAGGTTTTTGTGTACCCCTGATGTCCTACTAAAGGTGAGTCATGGGCAGCTTGTAGTATCTTCTCCCGCAGCTGGGAGTTAACCACCAAATAGATCCGGTCCCTATAATACATCACCTCATTCATCACCCGGTATCTGTCATCAGTCACCATCCCATTAAGGACCTCACATGCAAACCTGTTCTTGGAATACTCCACCAACAGTTGGGCCCTCCAATTTGAAGCAATACTCATCAACGAAAGTGAAGCTGGCCTCCTAGACAATGCATCCACCACCACGTTGTGCTTCCCCTTGACATACTCTATGTCAAAGTCATATGCATGGAGCTTGCTCACCCACTTTTATTGCCTCTCCTGTAGTTGCTTCTACTCCAAAAATAATCTAAGGTTGTTGTGATCAGTCTGTTGACCACTGGAGTGGCACCTGATGATAATGTGAAGACTCCGTGCCCAAGGATGAACCAGAAGACACGTGTGCCAGCAGATATCATCAGATATCATCATGTTCAACAGAGTTTTTAAACTCTACTTCTTCTTCTCATCATTTTCTTCTTCAGTCTTCAGATTCCGCAGCCCTTCGGGGATATTGTATAAATGTCACTAGCATGATGAATAAAGCCATGTAAGAGGCCTAGGATGTTGGGACTTGATCAGCAAGCGAGTACACCTTGGAGTGTTTTTTTTTACTTGGTTAATTATTCCTTCTTTTTAGCGGCGAATAATTTTCTAGGTTTTTTCACTCATTGCATT
Source organism: Pinus albicaulis (assembly GCA_034641835.2). Classification (NCBI taxonomy): domain Eukaryota; kingdom Viridiplantae; phylum Streptophyta; class Pinopsida; order Pinales; family Pinaceae; genus Pinus; species Pinus albicaulis. Next base: position 615,235,572 of record CM076572.1, read on the forward strand.
ACCCCAAAGCCGGGGTGACGGCTTGAAGGTTGAGCCCCTAACGCATCTTAGTGTCTAGAGTCGATGTATATTACCATGCTAAGTCATCTCTGAAATTTCGCGGAATTTGACTAAGTCTAAGTAGGATTTTTTAATAATTAAAAATTCCCCGCAAAATGGGATTTTTTAATTAATTTCTATGTAATGATGTAATTAAGTGGCCTTAGGAAATGTCTGGGGCGTGTGACCAGTCAAAATTCATCCTCAAAGATCCAGCGTTATCCTAGGACCCACTTTGAGGGTCAAAAAACGACTTATGGTCCCTTAAAAGCCAATTTTCCTAATGCCAGTGGAAAAAATTCAAAAAAATTCATAATTGAAAAATTTGGAAAATTTTCCAAAGTCAAAATAAGTCAAATTTTGACATGTCAATTATGTGGAGAGGTAAAAGGTGATGTGGCACCTATGTGGGGCCCACCACATAAGGTACAACTCAAGTCAAAGTCAGATGCCAAGTCAAAGGCAGTCAAATTGTTTCACGATGAAGTCATGAAGTATTGAGTATGGCCAAAGTTTCAGCTTTTCATTTAATTGAATATTATAAATGTGCAAAGGCAAAGTTAGTAAACAGGAGTGGACCCCACTCATTTTCCATAGTATATGGATTAAAACAAATTAAAGTGCACATGCCAAAATAAAAACTCTATGTACAGCCAACAAAAGGAATTGTGCACATGTTAAAGGTGTACACGTTGGCCAGTTTTAACATAACACAGCAACATTATATTTGAGGAGATAAATACGCTGCCATATGAATAAGGGAACCGCATTTCAACAACACGCAGTCAACACTTCAGCAGCACGATTGGAATCAGATTTCACGTGAGAGTTCACAGCAGTCTTACGTGGAAATTAAACTCCACTTATCTTAACTTATTATCAGCTTATACACAGTTAACGCATGGAAAAGTTTACACATTTTTTAGAACTGTGGGTTCATGGGACAACGTTAATTTAAGTGGAAGTTCACAGCAGGCTATGTAGACGAAATTCGAGGGGATATCAGCGTGGACTAGCCAGGAGATATATGCATCAGATTTAGAGGAGATTTGCACAACCAGTCTTCACCACCTACAGCAGATCAGTTGGCACTTTTAATAGGTGTCATTTTTTTGGTTTGATTGGTTGAGAAACGAGTGGGATCTTGCTGCCTCTTTCACCCACTCGTACCACACATGACAGGCAGCTCTCTCACCCATCGTCAGTAGAGGATATTCACAGGCCAGCAGAGGTAATTTGTTACAGCAGTTTGAAGATTTGTGACTGCCACTTGGAGACTCAACTTAAGATTGGGACTGAAAATTATGTCTCACTTATGTGATAGATTGATCCTTGGGATTGGCTCCCAATTTCCTATTTAAATGAGCCTTGGGCTCTCATTGTAAGGGTGGTTTTTTGGAAGCTTCTGCTTATTGTTACTATGCCGAAATTGTTATTGAACTGAATAAAGAAAAGTCTTTGGGGTTACTAGCTTCTCTTGTGGTGCATTCTTTGGTTGATGAGGTATACTTGTTTCATTTGATATTGTTATTTATCGCAATCTAGTTGTTTTTCTTTGCATTTGCCTGAAGGCACTATTGTCTAGGGAGGGGAGATTTGTAGCTATCTCAGATCTCCTTTGGACTTGGTATGTTTTGCGCTCTTGTTGTAGCTTGTTATTTTCGATAAAATGACAAGCTCAACGTGGCCTCTATATGCCAAGTTTCTTTTGCACTAACAATTGGTTTGCAGAAATTTGTGTTTTCAAAGGACAGGTTGCCAAGTCCATTGGAGTGTGAAGACTTCTTCGGTTGGAATAAGTCAGCTCCAAGGATATCAGAGGTCTCACAAGTTGTTCAAGCCAACATCTCATAAGACATCAAGAGATTTATTTAAAAGGGGGTTTCATGAGCCTTTTGCTTCTATTCTATCTCTAAAAAAATTTCATATATTTCTTCTCTCATTTGTGCGCATATCTATTTTATCTAGCATTTGAGGCTAAGTTATTGGGTTTAAATCCTAATTCTCACTCACTAAATCAACTTTTTTCAAGCTGTTCTTAGTGAGGGAATTTGTAACACAAAGTGTATTTTATACTTGCATTGAGTTTCTAACTTTTTCCTTCGCATGCATGTGATTTCCTCTCACATATTTCAGCGATATTTCTTTTGCATGCTAATTCTGTTGCTTGTTTGCCTGTAGGTGTGCTTGGAAGCAATCTAAGTTTTGAAGAAAGGGAGCTAAAGCTTAGGCTAAGGAACACTCTTCCGTTTGGAACCTCAAATCCAAGTTCCACCTTCTTACTTCACCTCTCTTCTAAAGCCTCATTCTTTTGAGGGATTGTAACCGCCATTCACCTCAAGGCTTTAAGCCTTTACTTTGTAAACATCTCACAAGTAATTTTTTAAAATCTTACACTTGTAACTTTGGGAAAGAGCAAATTTAAAACGCATATTGTAAGCTCTTCCCAATCCCCTCATTTCTATAAGAGGGCCTCATTTTCATTAATAAAGAGCTAACTGTTCTTGAGGGAGCTTGGGAAGTTTTTCCCATGGTATCTCTCCTACTCATTTAGAGGGAGGAAATCTTCTTGAGTGGGTAACTTTCTTTTGCTTAGTTTTTCTTTTAATTTTCTCAAACTAAATCACTTGCATTCATCATTTCATTTGCTAATCTAATTTAGTTGCATGTGAGTAACTCATATTTTCATTTCATTAATTGCTTAGATCACATAGTCCTCTAAGTTTCCTAGTTTGCAATCTCATTTGCCATCACTTACTTATGTTTTGTGATCTATTTCTCATTGGATAAGTTTCACAATATACTACAAGTAAAGAAGCATAGCATTTCAATTTATGGCAACTTGAGTTATTCTAACTATGAAGCATATTTGATTGAATCATCTTCATCTTTTACACAGCACTTGCAAACTCATTTCCATATCATTTAGGCATTTCACTTTGCATGCTAGACTTGCGTCTCTAAAAATTAACCTCCAACTTAAGTTGGTTGTATAGACATTAGGGACCCTCCACCCCTATGGACTCCTCATTGTGAGATCCGAATTTCGGGCGAGGGTGAGGTCTGGGGACAGGAGTTCAATTGTAACATTGCTTTAGAACTAATTAATAAAATAAACTAAGAGCACTATCTCATCACATTTACATTGCAAAGTTCCAAAATTTTCTTTTGCTATCTTGATGGTCTAAAGATTCCCGTGCAAATATTATCTCAAGAAGCACTTTGATGCAATCAATTTTAAATTCCTTAAAATTTGCAACAAGTTTAATTCTATGGTACTTGGAAATTTGCTTCTACATACAATTTCAGTGCATGTTGTCATTTTAATGATCATTATGCTTATGGATAATTGATATATCTCGTTTCATTGGCAAATAACCTTATTTGGTGTTGCAAATTTAATTGCATATTGTGATCTTGGTCTAACACTTCCTTTGTGGGATTATTGTCATTATATCTTGATTTTTATTGTTGAGCAAGCATTTGTTATCTACTTTAAAGCACTGGTCTATATTTTGAACACGTCATTGAATATTGCTCATATACTTATATGCTTGTTTACATATTGGAAATCAAGTCATATTTGATAAGTAATTCCTTCTAATCAATTCTCCTAGAAATCTCACATCTTTAACTTAGTTTTCCTTTAGGGACCACCCCCCTTAGCTAACCTAGGAGATAGCTTAAACGGAGAGTGTTGGGAATAGGTGACAGCCCCTTCTCTGAGTTCCTTGCCACCAACCACACCTGTGGGGTTGAAGGCTTTTCCCACTAACTGTAGGTAGGTGTAGGCGGCAAGCGATAACATTTTTTGGCGCCGCTGCCGGGGACAAGTCTTCTTGTACCTGGGAAAACGACTAACTTTTAGTTTTGGCATATTTGAATTTTAGATTTAGATTCTTGCTCAAGTGGCGACTCCACTCAATCATAATTTTGCAAGAGTCTCTACTAGGAGAAATTCAAGTGGTCTAGTTAGCCCCTCTCCTGATCCTGAAAGGGTTTTTAGAGAGAGGTTAAATAGACTTTCTCATAGTAGAGCTCTTGCTAGTCTTGGGCAAGAGGCTATTTCTGACATTCATTTGTTGTTTCAAGGACAAGTTGAGCCTAACATCATGAATGATCTTTTTGCTCCTTGTAACTTTAATAACATTAATGGCTATCCTCACAATATCCCTAACAAGGCTATTGAAAAGTTGCCTTCTTTTCAAGGTAACAATGCCATTAGCGCTGCATCACATGTGAAGAACTTTAATGTTTGCATCTTTAAGTGGTGTAACGTTGCTAACTATGAGGATGTAAAGATGAGGCTTTTTGTTCTCTCTTTAGAAGAGGATGCTCTTGATTGGTTCACTGAGCAACCTACAAACTCGTATGATTCTTTACAAGCGATTGTTAATGCTTTCATGGGAAAGTATGGAGAGAGGAGAGAGAATAGTCATTTGATTAGTGCCATTAGCACCATGAAGAAGAATGAGAATGAAACCATGGAGGAGTTTAACAAGAGATTCAATGAATTGGTTAAAAGCATGCCTGCAACTGTTAAACCTCCGGATGAATTTCTCTTATGCTCATATTTAGATGCTTTTGGTGTGGATACCGCTTATGAATTGAGGAGGAAGGAACCTACAACTTTGGGTATAGCTCAAACGGAAGCCTTGAAAATGGAGAGGGCTAGAAAGCAATCAGGAAAATCTAAGATTCCTGGTTACACTAGAGGGCCATCGAAATCAAATGATTCCAAAGGCAAAGGCAAGGAAGAGCCTACCCATGATCCTATTAAGGAGTTAACCCATCTCATCAAGACTATGGAAGCGAATCACATGAATCAAATGAATGCTATCCAAAATCGGTTGGTGGCCATGGAAAGGAATCAGGGGGGGAGATTCCCAAATCGAGGAAATGATAGATGGCAGAAGAGGGGTCCCCCTAATGAACATAGGCCACCAAATCCGCTTGAGTCTACTAACTTAGTTGATGATTCAATGCCTTATTGTAGACCATGTGATGACTTACATGATGAACTCACTTTTCCTTACGCAAAAAGGATCTTAGATGGTGAAATGGCTGGAACAAGTGAACAAATCAATGTAGTTGGAAAAGAGCATCATTTGTCCTTGGATAATTGGATGGGAGTTATGGAAAATAGTCAAAAGATAAGTCAGAAGTCCCCATCCTCCTATAGTGTGAATAATTTTGAAGAGTTGGATAGGATCACTAAGTTATATGGAGAGAAGCCTTCATCAAATCAGATTTTAGAGATAGCCAAGGATAAAGAAAGGGCAAGAAACAAGGAAAGAAATCAAAATGCCCATAAAACTTTCACTCCACCTACATCTAAGTTAAATATTGATTTGGGAGGATGGATAAATAATGCAAAGATTTTGGTACCGGTGACTGAAATCATGAAGATTCCCTCCCAAAGATATAAGTTGTTGAAAGCCATTGATGCCCCTAATGGAAAAGAAATGTCAAATTTTTCTAAAGATAGATATGAGGATGCCCCTATCACTTTGCAAAGTAGTGATATGTGTAAAGATAACAGAGACCATCAACCATTTTTCATCACTATGTTGGTCAATGGAATGCTTTTGCACAATTGTATGTTTGATTCTGGGGCATCATCGTGTGTCATGACTAAGAAAGTCATGAATCAGTTAAACCTGAGGGTTTCTAGACCTTACCACAACATTTGTGCTATGGATTCGAAAATCATTGAGGTTTGTGGTTTGATAAAGGATCTTCAAGTCCACTTGGCAGTTCATCCTGATATTATGATCACCATGGATATTGTGGTAATTGATGTCCCTGATGCATGGGGGATGTTATTGTCTAGAAAGTGGGGAGCTGATATAGGGGGTAGTTTGCAAATGGATTTAAGTTATGCTACCATTCCTAATAGTGAGGGCATCATGGTTAGGTTGGATAGGGAATTGGAGAGAAAGTTTCACGTGGAAAATCCCAAGGAGCCTCATAATGAAATTGTGTATGAATCTGATGACTTGGGAAACTATGCTATCTTGGCTAATTCTATTGCTCCTTTGGAGAAGGAGGTGGAAAGTAAGAAGGATTGGGTGTGGCACATGAATTTTGATGGTGCCCATTCAAGGTTTGGTAAGGGTGCCGGAATTGTCTTTACCTCCCCCCTTGGTCATATATTCAAGTTTGCCTTTAGGTTGGAATTTGATGCAACTAACAATGTAGCAGAGTATGAAGCTTTGTTGTTAGGTCTAGAGTTGGCAAAAGACTTGAACATTAAGATGCTTAGTATCAAGGGGGATTCTGATCTAGTCATTCTTCAAACAAAGAATAAGTTTGCATGTAAGAATGATAGATTAAAGAAGTATCGAAATGCTGTCTGGGATAGCATGGAATATTTTGACGCATTAGATCTTCAAGCGATTCCGAGAGAAGGAAATAAACAAGCTGATGAGTTGGCTGTTGCTGCATCTACATTACAGCTTGGAGAGAACTTGATGGATGATAAGGTCAAGATGGAGGTTATTTTTAGACCATCGGTTCCTGATAATGTTGAGCATTGGCAAATATTTAATGAAGAAAACCAAGTGATTCGTTTTTTAAATAATATAGAAGAATTCTCTGGTTTCAAGGTTGGCTACAAGGAAGAAGGTTGTGAATACGAGGAGTGTAATGTTGTGTCAAATCCCACTCCTAGGGATCGTATAGCCATGGAACAAATGTTTGATAGACATGATGCTGTAAAGAGAAAAGAGGATAAGAAAATTGACCCAGGGGAATTTATTGAAGTAAACATTGGTACCTCTCATGACCCAAAGATTATCAAAATAGGGAAGGGCACCACCGAGGAGGAAAGGAAAAAATTAATAAATTTACTTCAAGAATATAGGGATGTTTTGGCCTTTTCATATGAAGAGTTAAAAGGTTATAGGGAGGATGTTATGGAGCATACAGTCCCGCTTAAGGATGAAAATGCCAAACCCTTCAGGCAAAAACTTAGGCAAATAAATCCTAAGTTAGCCCCCTTGGTGCAAAAGGAATTGCAAAAGATGCTTCAAGCTGGAATTATAGCTCACACTAGGCATTCCACATGGTGCTCAAACTTGGTTATTGTGAGAAAAAAGAATGGATCAATCAGGCTATGTGTAGATTTTCGAAATCTTAATTTAGCTTGTAAAAAGGATAATTACCCTTTACCCAATATGGAAACATTGCTGCAAAGGGTAACAGGGTCTGGAATGATGTCTTTGTTAGATGGATTTTCAGGATATAACCAGGTCACGGTGAAGAAAGAAGACAGGCATAAGACAACATTCACCACACCCTGGGGTACTTTTGAATATCTAAGGATGCCTTTTGGATTGACAAATGCTGGAGCAACTTTTCAAAGGGCTATGGACTATGCCTTTAAGGGTCTAATTGGGAAATTCATTGAAATTTATCAAGATGACTTAACTGTCTTTTCTAAAAATGGAATTTCTCATATTAGCCATTTAAGGCAGATATTTAACAGGTGTAGAGAGTATGGGATATCTTTAAATCCTGCTAAATCTATTTTTGGAGTGACTGAAGGGAAGTTGCTTGGTCACATCATCTCGAAGGATGGAATCAAGATTGACCCTGAGAGAGTTGAGGCAATTCAAAAGATTCCTCTGCCTCACAATATCAAAACCCTTCAATCCTTCTTAGGAAAGATAAATTTCCTCCGGCGGTTCATTCCAAATTATGCTGAAATTGCTAAACCCATTCAAACCCTTTTAAAGAAAGATGTTAAGTTTGTCTGGGGAAAAGAGGGGAGAATAGGTTTTCAGGAAATTAAGGATTCTATTGGTAAGGCACCTGTTCTAGTGAGCCTTGATTATTCGAAGGATTTTTTGATTTTCTCTTTCGCATCTGAAGATACTATTGCTGGAGTGTTGCTGCAAAAGAACAATGAAGGGTATGAACAACCTATTGCTTTCATGAGTAGATCACTTCAAGGTTCTGAGCTGAAGTATAGCACCTTGGAAAAGCAGGCTTATGCCTTAGTCAAGTCCCTTAAGCAATTTAGAGTTTATGTGGGGTATTCAAGAATAATTGCATATGTCCCTCACTCTGCAGTAAAGGATATCTTAACTCAAGCTGATTGCTTAGGAACTCGAGCTAGATGGGTCTCCAAAATTCAAGAATACGATCTAGATATTAGACCTACCAAGCTGGTAAAAGGCCAGGGATTGGCTAAGATCTTGACTGAGGGGAATGAGAAAGCGTTAGGAATGATTTGTCAAAATGATCTGCAATTAACTTCATCGGAACTTCAAAGATTGACTCAACTAGAATGGTATAAAGACATTATCTATTACTTGCAAAATTTGTCATGTCCTGACCATTTAGTTGGCCATAAAAGAAGAGCGTTAAGGCTTAGAGCAACTAAGTATTGCATTATGAAGGATGGTCTGGGTTGGAGAAATCCGGAGGGGGTAATACTTAGATGTGTTGATGAAGCTGAGGCCAAAAAGCTTCTATCTGAGTTTCATTCAGGATTTTGTGGAGGACATTATGCTGCTAAGACTATTACCCATAAAATCTTGAGAGCTGGTTATTTTTGGCCTTCTATTTTTGGCGATGTGCACAAGTATGTTAAAGGTTGCCAAGCTTGTCAACTTTTCACTGGGAAGCAAAAGTTAGCTTCTTTGCCTCTTCAGCCTGTGGTCGTGGAAGCTCCCTTTCAACATTGGGGGGTTGACTTTATAGGGAAGTTTAATGAAAATTCTAGTAATGGCTACTCATGGATTTTAACTGCCACTGATTATTTTACTAAATGGGTAGAAGCCATCCCTACAAGACACGCCACCGACAAAGTAGTGATGGATTTTCTTGAAGATAGGATTATCACTCGTTTTGGTGTCCCTGCTAAAATTACAACGGATAATGCCAAGGCTTTTAGCTTTGCCGAATTCTCATCTTTCTGCTTTAAGTATGGCATTGTCTTATCCCATTCATCAAACTACTATCCTCAGGGTAATGGTCTAGCCGAGTCTAGCAATAAAAATTTGATAACCATAATCAAGAAGATAGTAGGGGATAATAAGAGAGCATGGGATAGCAAAATCAAATATGCTTTGTGGGCTGATAGGATTACAAAGAAGAGTTCTACTGGAAAGAGTCCCTTTGAACTAGTGTATGGCTTGGATGTTACCCTTCCTGTGCATTTGAGACTCCCAGCTTACCAATTACTACAAAGTTTTACATCTGATAAGGATGCTGTGCAGCATAGGATTGATCAAATTGTAGAATTGGATGAAACTAGGAGAAGAGCCTTTGAAAATTGTTGTAAAAATCAATCTAAGGTAAAAAGACATTTTGATAAATCATCTAGGAATAGAGTTTTTTCTAACGGTGATATGGTTTTACTTTGGGATCGCAGGAATGAAAAGCCCGGTAACCATGGTAAGTTTGACAGTTTATGGCTTGGACCGTATATCATCAGAGAAGCAGCGGGACAAAATTCCTACCATTTGAGCACCTTGGACGGAGAATCACTGGAGTTACCTGTGAATGGCCAACTGCTCAAGATGTTCCACAAAGAAAACATTTGATGCCATAGGGCATCCTTTTGTATCATATTTCTAACTTTATTCCTTGTCAATTTTGTTTAAATAGATTTCTTTCTTGAATAAATTGTTATTTCATGCTCTTAGAATAAAATTTCCATTTATGTACTTGATTTTATTTGATGTTATTTTGAATGGATACTGCTAATATATATCTTTGGTCAGTGGATGCAGATTCCAGGTTCTTGCACACTATCACTTCATATCTAGCACGCATCCCCATATGGAGCCAAATGTTGACCACTGGAGTGGCACCTGATGATAATGTGAAGACTCCGTGCCCAAGGATGAACCAGAAGACACGTGTGCCAGCAGATATCATCAGATATCATCATGTTCAACAGAGTTTTTAAACTCTACTTCTTCTTCTCATCATTTTCTTCTTCAGTCTTCAGATTCCGCAGCCCTGCGGAAATATTGTATAAATGTCACTAGCATGATGAATAAAGCCATGTAACAGGCCTAGGATGTCGGGACTCGATCAGCAAGCGAGTACACCTTGGAGTGTTTTTTTTTACTTGGTTAATTATTCCTTCTTTTTAGCGGCGAATAATTTTCTAGGTTTTTTCACTCATTGCATTACCCCAAAGCCGGGGTGACGGCTTGAAGGTTGAGCCCCTAGCGAATCTTAGTGTCTAGAGTCGATGTATATTACCATGCTAGGTCATCTCTGAAATTTCACAGAATTTGACTAAGTCTAAGTAGGATTTTTTAATAATTAAAAATTCCCCGCAAAATGGGATTTTTTAATTAATTTCTATGTAATGATGTAATTAAGTGGCCTTAGGAAATGTCTGGGGCGTGTGACCAGTCGAAATTCATCCTCAGAGACCCAGCATTATCCTAGGACCCACTTTGAGGGTCAAAAAACGACTTATGGTCCCTCAAAAGCCGATTTTCCTGATGTCAGTGGAAAAAATGAGAAAAAATTCAAAAAAAAAAATAATAATTGGAAAAATTGAGAAAATTTTCCAAAGTCAGAGTAAGTCAAAATTTTGACATGGCAGATTGAGGGTAAGTAAAAAGTGATGTGGCAAGCATGTGGGGCCCACCATAAGGTACAACTCAAGTTAGAGTCAAAGTTTCAAGTGGCAAGTCAAATGGAAGTCAAAAGTGTCACGTATGGGTGAAAGTTCACCTTGGATAATATTATGGATTGAAAAATTGATGGGGCATATTCTAAGTCTAAACATTAATAAAGTGGGTGGGGATTGGACCCCACCTCACTCCTCATATAAGCTACGTAGGAGGACGTCCAAACAGCCATACGCACATGCCCATACAAACTTCCAAACATGAAGTCTACACTGCCATGTGAACCGGCAAAGGTTTATAATTAAAATTGGTTGGAGGGTGTCTCCACATATACGCTGCCAGCCTCCACGTACCAGACAGCTCATTTTAAAATAAAATAAAATAAAAACTCCACGCTGGCAAGTGATACACAAATATGATATGTCATTTTCCCATAGTTGGCCGCGGATCGGGTTGGCAAATCTGAAAGATGAGTTAACAGCAGATTTATGAGGAGATTTCCTTCCCTTATGCTTCATATTTGGGCACTTGTACACAGGTTCCATACGCAGCAAACTAAGAAACAGCGTACACACAGTTAATTATCAGTCTACTCCAGCATGTACGCATTGATTAGAGGCAGCCAATCAAAAGCTAATACACAGATTCGTTTGGAGCGGTGGTTAGTAGTTAATATGCAGCAGTTAAGGATCAGCCTTATGGAAAGTTGTGTGAGTCAATAAATATGCACAGGCAGTTAGAAGTGTACGCTGCCCCATTTTGGTTGCCATCTACAGGTGTTCTACAGCAGTCTACAGCAAATTCGTTTTTTGCATTGGGATCATCTCTCTCTGGCCACTTGTCATTTAATTTTTCATTGGGATTTGCTCCCGTAGTTCTATTTAAATGAGCCTTGGGCTCTCATTGTAAGGGTGGTTTTTTGAAGCTTGTGCTTATTGTTACTATGCCGAAATTCTTATTGAGCTGAATAAAAGAAAGTCTTTGGGGTTACTAGCTTCTCTTGTGGTGCATTCTTTGGTTGATGAGGTATACTTGTTTCATTTGATGTTGTTATTTATTGCAATCTAGTTGGTTTTTTTTTTCTTTGCATTTGCCTGAAGGCACTATTGTCTAGGGAGGGGAGATTTGTAGCTATCTCAGATCTCCTTTGGACTTGGTATGTTTTGTGCCTTTGTTGTAGCTTGTTATTTTCGATGAAATGACAAGCTCAACGTGGCCTCTATATACCAAGTTTCTTTTGCATTAACAATTGGTTTGTAGAAATTTGTGTGTTTCAAAGGACAGGTTGCCAATTCCATTGGAGTGTGAAGACTTCTTCGGTTGGAATAAGTCAGCTCCAAGGATATCAGAGGTCTCACAAGTTGTTCAAGCCAGCAATCTCATAAGACATCAAGAGATTTATCTAAAAGGGGGTTTCATGAGCCTTTTGCTTCTATTCCATCTCTGAAAAAAATTTCATATATTTCTTCTCTCATCTGTGCACATATCTATTTTATCTAGCATTTGAGGCTAAGTTGTTGGGTTTAAATCCTAATTCTCACTCACTAAATCAACTCTTTCAAGCTGATCTTAGTGAGGGAATTTGTAACATACAGTGTATTTTATACTTGCATTGAGTTTCTAACTTTTTCCTTCGCATGCATGTGATTTCCTCTCACATATTTCAGCACTATTTATTTGGCATGCTAACTCTTTTGCTTGTTTGCCTATAGGTGTTCTTGGAAGCAATCTAAGTTTGATGAAAGGAAGCTAAAGCATAGGCTAAGGAACACTCTTCCGTTTGGAACCTCAAATCCAAGTTCCGCCTTTTCACTTCACCTCTACTTCTAAAGGCTCATTCTTTTGAGGAATTGTAACCGCCATTCACCTCAAGGCTTTAAACCTTTACTTTGTAAACATCTCACAAGTAATTTTAAAAAAAAAAAAAAAAAACTTACACTTATAACTTTGGGAAAGAGCAAATTTAAAATGCATATTGTAAGCTTTTCCCAATCCCCTCATTTCTATAAGAGGGCCTCACTTTCATTAATAAAGAGCTGACTTTTCTTGAGGGAGCTTGGGAAGTTTTTCCCATGGTATCTCACCTACTCATTTAGAGGGAGGAAATCTTCTTGAGTGGGTAACTTTCTTTTGCTTAGTTTTTCTTTTAATTTTCTCAAACTACATCACTTGCATTCATCATTTCGTTTGCTAATCTAGTCTAGTTGCATGTGAATAACTCATATGTTCATCTCGTTAATTGCTTAGATCACACAGTCATTTAAATTTCCTAATTTGCAATCTCATTTGCCATCACTTATGTTTTGTGATCTACTCCTCATTTGGATAAGTTTCACAATATACTACAAGTAAAGAAGCATAGCACTTGCAAATTCATTTCCATATCATTTAGGCATTTCACTTTGCATGCTAGACTTGCGTCTCTAAAAATTAACCTCCAACTTAAGTTGGTTGTATAGACATTAGGGACCCTCCACCCCTATGGACTCCTCATTGTGAGATCCGAATTTCGGGCGAGGGTGAGGTCTGGGGACAAGAGTTCAATTGTAACATTGCTTTAGAACTAATTAATAAAATAAACCAAGAGCACTATCTCATCACATTTACATTGCAAAGTTCCCAAATTTTCTTTTGCCATCTTGACGGTCTAAAGATTCACGTGCAAATATTATCTCAAGAAGCACTTTGATGCAATCATTTTTAAATTCCTTAAATTTTGCAACAAGTTTAATTCTATGGTATTTGGAAATTTGCTTCTACATACAATTTCAGTGCATGTTGTCATTTTAATGATCATTATGCTTATGGATAATTGATATATCTCATTTCATTGGCAAATACCCTTATTTGGTGTTGCAAATTTAATTGCATATTGTGATCTTGGTCTAACACTTCCTTTGTGGGATTATTGTCATTATATATTGATTTTTATTTTTGAGCAAGCATTTGTTATCTACTTTAAAGCACTGGTCTATATTTTGAACACGTCATTGAATATTGCTCATATACTTATATGCTTGTTTACATATTGGAAATCAAGTCATCTTTGATAAGTAATTCCTTCTAATCAATTCTCCGAGAAATCTCACATCTTTAACTTAGTTTTCCTTTAGGGACCACCCCCCTTAGCTAACCTAGGAGATAGCTTAAACGGAGAGAGTTGGGAATAGGTGACAGCCCCTTCTCTGAGTTCCTTGCCACCAACCACACCTGTGGGGTTGAAGGCTTTTCCCACTAACTGTAGGTAGGTGTAGGCGGCAAGCGATAACACAGTCCTCACCCGAAACCTATTCCCCACCAAGTACTGCCTGAACTTAGCTAGCACATGCATGATGACCAGCATATATGGGGTACAACCTCTCGTGAGGCAGTAACTTCCGACTCTCAAAAGTTGTGGGGTGCCCTCCCTGCATCAATACAGCTCCCACTCCTTCTCCTAATGCATCACACTCCAATATGAAAGGTTGAGTAAAGTCGGGAAGTGCTAGCACTGGGCAGCTGCTCATCACCTGTTTAAGGCGCTCAAAAGCCTCCTACGCTGTATATGTCCACGCAAATGCCCCTTTCTTTGTCAGATTTGTAAGGGGTGTTGCCAACTGTGAGAAGCCCTTCACGAACTTTCGGTAGTAAGTGCAAATGCCCACAAACCCCCTCAGCTTTGTCACAATCCTGGGCTCTGGCCAATCCCTGATGGCTCGGATCTTCTCCTCATTCACACGCACTCCATCAACCCCGATGATGTGCCCCAAATAAAGCATCTCAGATAGCCCAAACTCGCACTCAGAAAGTTTTGCATAGAACTGTTGGTCCTCCAGAATACACAGTACTGCCTCAACATGTTATAAGTGCTCTTCCCAAGTCCGGCTATAGATCATAATGTCATCAAAGAACACTTGCACGAACTTCCTCAACTATTCACGAAATACGTGGTTCATGCACGACTGAAAAGTTGTCGGTGCATTAGTTAGCCCAAGGGCATAACCAAGAATTCAAAGTGCCCATAGTGGCACCGGAAAGTTGTCTTAGGGACATAAGTTGTCTTAGGGACATCCTTGTCCCTCACCCGACTCTAGTGGTACCTTGATCGTAGATCAATCTTTGAGAAGAACTTGGCTCCCCTCAAATCATTCATCAACTCATTAATGTGTGGGATGGGGTAGCTATTCTTCATGGTCTTTTTGTTGAGGACCCTGTAGTCAATGCACATACGCAAGGTATCACCAGAACAACTGATGAAGCAAATGGGCTAGAGATGGGCCTAATGTGCCCCAATGCCGAGAGCTCATGGATGGCTCTCTTTATCTCATCCCGATAGGCCTTTGGATGCCTATAGGGAGTAGTGATCATCGCCTATACTCTGGGCTCCAACTCTATGGTATACTCAAATCCTCCCGGTCAAGTGGTTGGTCGGGTGGTATGTCTCCAAATACTAGAGGGTACCTATCAAGGATGGTCTGAATCTCTCGATGTGGTGGCTTGGCCACGCCCCCAGCCTCTGAAATCCTCAACTCTACAGCCCACTCAACATATCCATGCCTCAAGTCAGCCTCCATCCTGTGGGCCAAGACAATCTGTGGGGGGTAGGAGTGCATACCCCTCGGCAATACTAGATTGCCAGCTGGATCCAAAAACTCCATCTCCAACTTTCGTCAGTCAGTGGTGACTCTGCCAAGGGAATAGAGCCATTAGACTCCCAACACTACGTTGGTGTCCGGAATATCAACCATAAAGAAATGGTATGTCATGGAGTAGTTCCCCATGGTCATAGTCAAGGCGGGGACATAGCGTGTGCACTGCATAGTCCTGTCACCCGGCACAAGAACTAAAAACTCCTCAAACTTCTCTGTGGTAATGCACCTCTTCTGGACCATCTGGGCATCAATAAAGTTATGAGTGGCCCCACTGTCCACTGACACTGGCAAATGCTACCCCTGAACTGTCCCCCTAATTGTCATGGACAGAAACTTGGGTACCCCACGCAGTGATGTGAGGACCCCTCCAGAAGGTGCAAATGCAGCTCCCCCTGCCACTGGTGGGGGTGGTGGTGGTGACCCTCTCTCCTGAGGTGTTGCGTTGTTATCTCCTCCCATCTCAAAATATGTCTCCTCCTCTCCATCACTGTCTGAGAAGACCTCTATGTAATGGGCATTTCCTGCTATACACCTATGGCCTGGTGCCCACGACTCTTGGCAAGTGAAGCATAGTTTCTTCCTCCGAAGGTCTCTCTGAGTGTCATCATCCAGCTGCCCACGTCCCTGGTTGGCTCTTTGTGGTGGGACTCTCATGTCTTTCCCCCTCTGCTGGAAACCACGTTTGTTCGGTAGAGCTACCCTAGCTCTAAGTAGGGAATCTTGTAGGTCCCTAGCTCTCCCCACTGCGTCCTACAACATAATGGGTCTGTTGGACCTCACTAGCCCCCGTAATGGCTTTACCAGTGCCTCTATGAACATGTAAATCCTTCTGGACTCGGACAAGTGTAGTACCATCACATATAATCTCAAAAACACCAAGATGTACACCTTTGCATTCCCAAACTGCTTGAGCCTGGTCAGCTCCCCAAAATACTCCTCTGGATCCTTCCTCTCGAACTGCACTAGCACCCTCCTAGTAAACTCATCATATGTTGTGACCCCAGCGTGACCCAGCGTGGTCAGCCCATGGAACCACCAGACATGAGCTTCGCCTACCATACGCATCGTCGCAATCTTGATTTCCTCTCCCTCGGTCATCTGGTTCAGCTAGAAGTAAACATCCAGCTTCTCTACCCATGCCTTGGTCGAGCTCTTAGAGGAGCCATCAAAAGTAGGGAGAAACAGCCTCCCCATGGTAAGTTGTAAATCATTCCCCTGTGTGTAGCCTCCGCCACTCTGTCCTCTGGGTTTGTTGTTGCCCTTCAATTGGCATAAATCTTTAAAAATAATGGCCCTCCCAAACTCTGAGCCATAGGACTGGTACTCCAGGAAGTACTCTCCATAGTGTGCTTCCTCCTGCTCTTGTTGTCCTCCCGCTCCTGAAGCTAGGAACGCAGGAATGGTAGACCGTGGGGGTGTGTATAGTATAATAGGCATATTGGGGTTAAGTGAGGCCTGGTGTTGTGAGGTGTCGGATTCTTCTCCCACCTAGAAATCCCCTTGGATTTCCTTACCTTTGCTAGCATTATTGTTCCGGTGACCCATCTCCTCAATGTAATATCCCTAGAGATAATTTACAGCAATAAACAGACATACAAAGACATAAACATGCATAGCAAAATAAACACGCAAATTAGAACACCATGGGACCACAAAAATTGCGTTGAGCCATTTTATTAATGTGAGGAAGTGTACAAAATTACGTGTTGGAATGAATGCAACTGGGCTTGCTCAAGGTAAGCTAGAGAAGCCCTCAAAAGTAATGTCGGACACCCTCAAGCTTTGTGCTCTGCATGGTTGTAGCTCTGCGCTGGAAACTGCCCATAAATGTTGTTGCTTCTTGAAAAGATCTGCTACTAGGGCTTGCTATGCTACTTAAAAAATTTTGAGAAATCAATCTCAACCTCTACTCAAAAAACCCAAAATAACCCACGAAGGGTTCGCCCAAAGCTTGAACCCGAAAATTGGCCCTCTTGGGCTTGGATGCTTCCACTGCTGGGCAAATCGGTCCTCCTGATAATTATGTTGTTGGATGCCACCAAAACGCCTGAAAAACCCTGTTAGAAGGCTTCCAAAGCCTTTCCATCAACTTCCCTGCAAAATCTCCCTTCACTCCTTAACTCTCAGAGTGACTCCCTCAAGGGATTGCGTAGCCTCTGCTCTGCTATGGATGCCTATGCGCTTTTGGAGAAATCTCTGCACTGTAGGATGTGCTCTCTGCTGCTGGAATGGATCGTACTAGGATGGAACACCTTCCTTGGGCTAGCACTCGAAGTCCACCGAAGCAAAGGTTGGGATCTCCACTCGAAGACACCCGTTTGTTGAACAACACGAACAAACTTGGCTCACTACTCAAGAGTGCTCTGTCAAAAGACAAATTCTGAATAGATGATTGAATGACCAAAATGAGCCTCAAGCTTCCTTTTTGTCCAAGCCTCCCCAATGTTCCCTTGGGCCATACTTCGTACCTCTAGCCTCAATTACGCTCCAATGACTACGCTGCCTCCATGTGGGTCGCAATTCCCTCTCATTGGGCCCCATTCTCCACTTAAGCCGCAATATTTGGCCTTAGTCTAATTTTTTTGAGTCTTGTATCTGCCTATGTCTAATTGTGGGCCCCCAAACCCACATCTCCTAAGTCAAAACTGTGATAATATCAAAATTGGCAAAAATTAATATTTCACTTAGCAGAATTGCTAAGCAAAAATATTACATATGAAGACACAAGTGGAATGTTTGGTCAATACAGGTCAAAACATCCCTCTTGAGCCTTTTTGTTGTAGCATAATTGTCTCTTTCGGGGTTTGATCCAATGTAAATTTTGAAAAATAATTTTCTTAAGTTAGCCTCCAAGCTTTTGTGGATGGAAAGTTGCCTATTTTGTGGGAGACCAAAGAGCATATTTTGGAAAGTCTCATCTATAAATATAGGCCTTCTCCTCCATGGAAAATCATTGTGAACTTCTTTCTTTCTTTCTTTCTTTTTATGCGGTTCATGGTCCCTAGAGATCAATGACCTGTATGTCCACAGAATATTTTTACTAGGCAAATCTACCCAAAAAGATCACTTTTCTTCGGCTCAACCATGGAGCCTAACCCCAAGAGTCTTGATAGAATTGAACCTGTGACTTCTCAATAGCAGAGGTGCTTTAACAACGGGGACTCGACTAATTGAGCTAAACCTCGAGGCTTCTCATTGTGAACTTGTTGAGCTATCTAATGCAATGTCATGTGAATTCTTCTTTTGTTTGGTCGATCAGATATTTTTCAAAGGAAAAATATGGAGCAGCACAAAATTACTACAAGGCTAAGTTAGTCAATCCAAGGAATCATGGATGAGGAGGTCTAGGGCTCATCTCACATTTTCTCTTAATGTATTGTTGTTCTCTTTGGGGACATTAATTCACTCCCCCTCAAGAGGTAAATAACCTTATCTTCAATAATTGTTGACTGCTTGGTTGGAGGATTCTCTTCTTGGAAGGTCCTTCTAGTTGAATTTTGGTTCTATTACTTGTTTTGTTCCGGAGGCTAAGGTTGTAGCCTTGGTGTCCAACCTAGTGTTCCAAAACTTCAAGCAATGAGATACCAAATCAAAAGAGGACATAATTCTCTAACCTTGACTCTTGTGGAATAAGAATTAAATCCTTATTCCAACAACTTGCAATCTTTTTATTTACAAATTTATATCTCAAAATTCCTTGTATTTTTTGTAAAATTGTAGTTAGTTTTAAATATAAAAATTCCAAGGAAATTATATATTTCAAAAAATCAAAATCATATCGTATAAAAGATTCCAAAAATATTTAAATAGTGAATATCTTCATTCAATTGTGATTTACATTGCACTTATTGCTTTATTCATTGATAAAAACACCACAAAAGTTGCAATTTTGGGAAGCCCTAAGGCTGTACAGGCCCCCTTAACTTGCCCTTTATTGCTGTAGTAATCACATTTCCAAGTGTTTTGAAACTAATACAGGTCTTAGAAATAACCTACAGCAATTGGAAGTGTTTGGAGACAAACCCTTGCCTTGGGATATGTGAAAACCAAAATAAAATATTTTGTATCCATTCAAATTGTTTTAAAGAGGTTTTTCATTGACTAATTATTACCATTAGATCATATATTATTAGTTGTCCAAAAGGATTTGCAGGTCTCATCTTTGTTTTTGACCAAGTTAATTTTCAGCCCTCACAATTGTGGGCTCATTTTGGGTAGTTGTATTGCAGACTTCCTATTTTTCAAACTACTTATCAAAAATCAGTGTTCTCGTGCTCATTGGAAAACTTTTTGAGTGCTAACATCTCCAACAAATACCCTTGAGCTTCAGGTTCACTAAAAGCTATTTTCAGGCTCCTGAAGTGGCCCTATGCTTGCTGGCCTGCTAAACTCTTCAGAAATATTAAAGTTAGAGGTCTGCACAACAAGCATTTTATCTTTTTAAAACCATATAAAATAGGTATAACAAATCTATTTTGTCTTCTATTGTGGTAAGAAGCTATCATACTCAATTTGCGGTGTTTAATCTCATTTTCTTAGCCTATTGAGTATTTTCTCATCACTGATCTGCAATATTCATTTGTTGTTACATCATAAATCATATCAGAATTTGGTTATTTAATTAACTCATACATCTTCCATATACTTCATCTAAGCATTGGTCTCCCATTTCTTGGTTGAGTAATTGTGTGTAGGATATCGCCCGTGGCATTTAGTGGGTGTTGGCCTAAAGTGAGAGTAATTTGCTGAGGTGGCACTGGGAATACTCCTAATAGTGCTTACAGTTCTTACAATGCTTACTCCTAATAGTGCTTACAATGTAACATTCTTAGTTGAACCTTACCAACACTGCTAATTTGAGCAGTAAAAGGTAGCACATGGATATTGCAAAAGGATGAAAATGGAATCCAAGCTTTTTATAGTAATGGCACTTTTATTGATTTATAATCTCATTTGTAGGTAATAAGAATTATTTTGCTGAAGTGTCTATCTTTGAGAAATCCTCAAATCCACTTGTATTATGATTGTATTTTCATTAACATGTGGTATTTCCAAGATCTTAAACAAGTTCTTCTGTGGCAGAAATTGATCAGAAAATCCAAAATACAGCTATCCAAGGATGAGAAAATGCAAGGAACAAAACTACTCACAATTTTATCAATTCTTTGAACAGATTATTAGGTTTCAAAAGTTTCTTTGTTTCGCTTTAATGTTAATTATGAAGCTCATAGCATTCATCATTATATATGTACCAAAAGAGAAGGGATTAAGCAAGATATAGAAGCACTAGAATAGTAAAACTCCTACCTTTTGCAAGTGCCCTCACCACTTCAAGATTAAGAGAAGTTACCTGAGAACACAATTTAACATATGATTCTCCTCAGACGATAAATATTGCACAGCCCTATAGAAAGGAACCTTAAGTAAACAAAATTTCCTATCAGGTCGAGAGAAGCAAAGAAGCCACAATTGAATCCTACAATAACCATTTTCTTTGTTTGCAAATCATAAAAGGAAAATCCTGTAACGAAATAAAAAGAAGTAAAGATATCAAGCAAGCTAGCTAATAGTAAAACATTTAGAAAAAATGTTGTCAAACATAACTACAAAAAAAACAGTTAGGTGAAACTTTTACAGATATTCTTGTAGCCACAAACCCAGCAGTCACAGCAGGCAATGGTAATCCTCCTTTATGCACTCCAGATTTACTTGCCTGAAAGTGCCCAAATGATCCTGCATTTCAAAAAAGAAAGCTCATCTCCATTATCAATACGAAACTTTTATGTTTGTAAGAATATAAGCACCTTCAACAAAAAGTTTGCACCAACAATCTCTTTTACAAAGAAAACTGCATAATAATATCCATCATTATCAAATAGAGATAAATAAACACAGTTTCATGCATGGCAGCTTTGAGCAGCATTATAATAGGTGAGAAGAATAAAGCAAGTTTGATGCCAAATAAAAAAGCTTTACAAACTCAGTCCATAAAAAGAGGTTTTCAAACCTGTAGCAAGTAATGTATTCCACATACCTAAAATAAAGTTGGAAAAATCACCTCGGCAAACAACTTGGAGAGGCTGAATTGTAAAAGTTCATCTCAGCTTCTACAAAAACTTGGCAGCGGAAATTGTTCAAAATGACACATTTTCTTTTCCTTTTTGGCAACTATATTTGATGCCAGCAAGTTTTTCAATTCACCCACAAGCATTAACCAGACTCATTGCTGGTGAGTATGACTAGGCAGCAGAGAATCAGCCTCAGCACTGAATTAACTTGGCTTGGTAACATGGTTGAGCAGAGTTTGACTCAGGAATGCTCGGGACACTTGGTGATTTTTTCATGATTGACATAAAATAAATGTTAAAATTGGCAACTAGGGCCAAATTCCACTTTGGACAGCTAATTTGATGGAGATGATTATTGCATTGAATTACTCTTTTCGAGAGGACCAAAATCGACCTAAAGATCGTCAAATTTGGATAAGGAGAAATGTGTTTTTGAATCTATGCCCACTCATATGCAAATTGTCAAGGTCGGCCTCTCCTCCATGTAGGCTCATAAAGCCAAAACGTCATGTCTCTTGAACTTCACCAATTTGTAGATATAGAGGTGTCCTCCAACCTCATTAGACACATCCTATGGGCATCAAACTCAAAGGAATCATCTTATGTGGCAACCGCAGCACAAGGAGAACAGGGCCGAGGTAGCAAAGGGTTGTTTGGAAGACTGTTTGTGGGTTTTGATAGGTCCGAAGTACAGCAGAGGCAGGCTGAGGCATATCTGGTCAGATTTGTGGATAATTTGAGTGGTATTCTCCCTTTTTTGATAGGCCGCAAACCTTGAGGCAATTGCAGGAGCACCAAAGGGCTGTTCTGGACTAGTTGAAGGGGCTGTATGGTCTAAATCCCATAGCTAAGTCAAGCTACAGGCAGCAAGGGCATGCAACATAAAGAAGGAGGCTAGCCGCAGTGATTGGAAGTATTGTTGAAGGAAATTGAATGGGCTGAAGTGGACTACAATCAAGCCCTAACCAGGTTCCTGATCTACAGCAGTTACATCATCACATTGTCCAGGCTTGACTGTCCTGTATAGAACTGTTTCGGGTCCATTATAAACAGTAAAGAAGGCCGCACTATCTGGACTAGGACCGAGCTCCTTTCGAAGACTTCTTTGTAGCTGTTGTGTCTACTATTGATCTCTGGTTAGGGCAGAGTTTGACTGCCATTGTTTAAAGGCAGAAAGGAAGACTTGCCTAGGCTGATTCTTTGTTATTAATTGTATTCTCTCCCTCTCTTTCTCTGCTGAACATTTGATATTAATAATAAGAAGATTTGATCAAGGGTTTTCCACATCTTGGGGTTTTTCCCTGGTTTGAGCCAATTCTTGTGTTCTCTTGTCTTGGCTTGTCTTTTGCATATGTCAATGAGATAATAGTCTATGTGATCGCTAATGAAAGAAATGGTATTAATCTTGGGCTCTTGTGGATCATTGAAATAACTGACCTAAGCAAAGAACATGTTAACTAAAAATTAACAGTAAAGTTTTCAGCCTTTCTAAAATATTTATTAACAAATGGACCAAGTTACTAACTAGAGAAGAAATGAAATTATATGAATGTCCCCAAATGATCAAAATAGGTCCAAAGGGAGTAGAGAGTACAGTCTTTGACAACCAAAATAAGGAGTGCCTATAAAATCCCAAGCAATTCTAAAATCTAAAATAAAATAAAATAAAAAAATATGGACCATAAAATCAAAAAGTGAAGGTACCTAAGAGGGTATGTCATGTCCCCAAACAATAATTTTGCTAAGGAGAATTCACAATTTTGCAATTTTTGTAATTGACAAATGTTTTGACTTAGGAGAAAAGGGTTGGAGGCAAAAATTCAATTTTGAGAAGGAAAGGTGACCAACTTAGGAAAAAATGGAAAACTTAAGTTGGTGGATTGTGGGGGCCACCCAAAGAGGGAAATTGAACCCCTTGTAAAAATTCACACCACAAGAGGAAGGAGGCAAAAGGGGAGTTCGAACTAGTGGGTCCTCTTAACCACTGGAGTGGTACCTGATGACTATCTAAAGACTCCATGCCCAAGGATGTACCAAAGGACACTTGTACCCTCAAATATCATTATATTACCAAAGTTTTTAAACTCTACTTCTACTTCTCATCATTTTTCTATTGTACCCAGATTCCATACCCTGCAGGGAATTGTAATAAATGATGCTAGTAATGATGAGTTTTGAGTCATGTAACAGGGTTAGATAGCTTGTGACCTTGCCAACAAGTGAGTATTATTCTGGGAGGTTCTTTTCACTTTATTAATTATCATCTCCCTACTAGGACTTAATAATTAATTGAGTTTTCTCCTTCAAATATACCCCAAAGCCAGGGTACGCCTTGATGGTGAGGCCTTGGAAGAGTCCTGGTGTCTAGAGTCTATGTATATTACCATACTAGATCACACAAAAAATTTCGTGGAATTTGGTTAGGTCTAGGTAGTCGTTTTTTAATTTTTTAGATTTCCCGCAAGGGAAATTGCAATAAAAATTGTATTTGCATTGTAATAAGTGATGTCTAGTGAAGTTAGATGGGATATGGGTAATAAAATTTGCACCTCTCACCCTCAAATTTCTACTATGACACACTTTGACGGGTCAAAAATGTGTTTAGAACCCCCAAAACCCATTTTTCCTAAGTTTAGTGGAAAATGTGGCAATAAATTTGGCTAGAAATAAATTATTCCATGTGACGGAATGACATGGAAATGACTTGGAAAATATCATAAGTCAAAGAGTTGAGTCAAGGGACATGTGGACGATGATTGAGCACCTTACATCATAAATGCAACAATATCTCATGAAAATCGAATTTCCTGGAGTTAATGCAGCAGTTGTTTATGTGGAAAATAAAATTATTTGGAGGAGCTTACACTATATGTAATATTCCTAATGGAAATATACAATGCTAAACAAACCAAACATAGCATAAACACATACAAAAAATTACAGCACATTTAACAACCAGAAAACTCCATGAACTGCGATGATTTGAGCCATTTTATTAATAAATAAGAGGGTACAATGTGGTGTTGGAAAGAGTGCACCTGGGCTTGCACAAGGCAAACTAGCAAAGCCCAAATGGAAGATATGAAATCCCTCTATGATATGTTTTTGCTCTCTCCTAACACTACGTTGAACTGCCCAGAAAATACGTTGTTGACTGCAAAGAACCGTTGCTAAGGCCTCCTTGAATGGCCAAAAAATTCCAGGAAATTAACCTCGGGCTCTCCACCAATAACCCACAAAATCCCACAAACGAATTGGCCAAATGTTGACCTCAGAATTTCGGCCTAATTTTCCCGTAGCTCCTCTAGCTGCTGGTTGAGTTGGGATCCCTGTTTGACCCCTCAAATCTACCCAGAAAATTCTTCCAAATTAATCTTGTCCTCTCCTCAATAAACCCAGAAAAACCCAGAAAGGGTTGGACCTAGTTTTGACACTCCAAAACTGACCCCCAAATGCTTGGCCCTCCTCCACAAGCAAAAGATGTAACCTATAGCAAACGTTGCGTTTGTTGCTCCACCAAAATGCTGGAAAAGCCCCCTAATTCCCTTCACTCCTCAACCTCCAAGCGTGCCTCCTCCAAGAACTGCACAGTCCATATGTTGTTGCTGCTGAACCTTTCCACAAACTCACCCTCCCTGTTGCTGGTACAAACTGGTATAGGTAGGACTCCCTCCTTGGGTTGGCACTCGAAGTCCACCAAAGCAAGGGTTGAGATTTTCGTTCAGAAACACTCGTGTGCCAAACAACACTTGCATTCTTGGCTTAAGCTCAAGCGTGCTATGTCGAAGACAATTTTCTCAAATGATCATGAATGCCCCAAATGAGTGTCTCTTGCTCTTTTTATCAAAGAGTCTCCAAAAAGCCCATGTGGGCCCAGCTCGACTTTCCCCCACCAACTTCGCTCCAATGAGAGCGTATTCCATATGTGGGCCGTAATTCTCCACGGGGTGGCCCCCACACTCCACTAGAGCTGCAATATTTCCCTTCATAATGTTTTAGGCCCCCACGCTCCACTAGAGCGGCAATATTTCCCTTCCTAATGTTTTGGGCCACCACTTAATCCCAAAATTCATGTGGGACCCCTGAACCCACATCTCCTAAGTACAAACATGAAATAAGACAAAATTGGGCAAGATTGATATTCTGCTTAGCCATATTGCCAAGTGGGAATATCACAGTCCTCCCCGCCAAAACGTTGCTTGTCCTCAACCAACAGTAGAACAAGCACTCTCTCTAGTTGTTTCTCCCCACTATCACTACAAAAATGTGCCAGGGTCCCAGATGTGCCACTGAATCGTCACTGACCTCTGCACTGTTCTACATGAAAGAATCCCTCAATACCAGGATCCCAGGCCATCTTGTCCCACATGAAACTCCCCTCGCTCCACTCATTGTCCTGCTCGGTATAAGTACCAGAAGTCCCCTGTATACCATCAATGAGTAGGGGATCATGATAATGTGACACTATACCCAACTCCTCATGAAGTTGTCCTACCACGTAGGCCATCCCATGCACTCCATGAATATACTCTCGAAGATACCAACCAATCCCTGCAGAGATAACATCTCGCTCACGTGAGCTTCTCCTGATATCATCCTGCTAGCCCACCTGCCATGCTAATGAAGTCCCCCACGCTATCGGTGACTCGCTAAATCCCAATGGAAGATCTACATGATCTCCCCCTATAGTAGCTAGCTCATCCCTAAAAGTTATTCAGATGTGAACAACAGTGATGATCAGGTCCCCTGCTAATCTTAGAGTGGTGTCACCATGCTCACGCTGTGCTACTCTGACTATGACATACTCCCCATTGTGTGCGGAATGTATCCTCCTCTCCTGAGGCCTAGTGGAAAAATATCTGTGAGAGCCAAGCTCATCCTGCCGAGGCATCTCCATGATGCCAATATCTACCCCTCCACTACCAATCTCGACCCTGAGCAACAACAGGATAAGTCTGCCTCGCCATGTAGTGGTGGTCCCAGTGATCCCCCATGGATCAAACCCAAGGTGAACTGGGTCACCCTCTGCCATGAACCTACTCATCACATAGTGGAGTGATCCACCCGCCAACCAGACCCCTAGATCCCCCAACCATACAGGGAGCTCATAACTCCCACTCCTCGCGGAATGTCGCTGCGTAGCGCTGCTACCTGCTAGAACCCATCTGGCCCTCATCTCTGACTCCTGTATGTAACCCATGGGTGGACCCCAAGTATCAAGAGTCTGTCCCATGCAAGCCAAACTTCCCTGCTCCTGCCAGACCATGCAATGAAATCTGCTATCGCAACTCCTAATGATACACCTAGACACTGCTCAAAGTCTAGGTGCCCTCCTATAGACGAAGTCTACCATCCACCGTCCCTCAGGCTCCTGTGACACCTCAAGTTGTCTCGCCAAAAGTGCATCATGCAGTTCCCTCGCAATCAAATCCCCATGTGTGAGCCCGGGAGTGGAACATATGCTACCTCGGTAATAAACCAAGTCGTCCCTAAGCTTGTGTCCGCCAGCCCGTGCCTCCACCAAATGTCCCAAGGGTAGGATCAAGAGTCTGCTAGGGTACTGAAGAATATCCCTATGGATGCCCCTCTCTTTGTCTCGAATCTGTTGATAAACCAGTCAAAGACATGTCTCTGTACACCACAGGATATCCTCGGCTACTGCTATACCACCTTGTACCGTCCCGTGCCCTGTCTGTGTCAAAGCACCAGTCACTCCCCGCGTGCACGCAATGTGATGTAAGACACTCCTACTCCACAACGCAATCCAACACACTACGGTACACCACCATGCACCTCCATGTCCACTGGTAGTCCATTGTTCAACACTAGATGCTCCCACACATCCCTGGATGTGATGGCCTAGAGTTGTCTCTACATGTCGGCCCACCCCCGATCGCTACCATCACCTCCACCGTCACATCACTATACCCGTCGATGAATGGATCTTCACTCCAAATCCTTTGTGAGGGATCCGAGAAGTGAATCTCCCTATGTGTCAGTAGTGAAGCCACCACTGCTTTGCTCCTTCGCGACCTCTATGCCCCACACAAAGGTGAAGAATCCCCAGCCCCATACAAGGCACTGTCCAGTGGCTTGCCAATGCCACCTCCTCCAACAAACTCTTGCCAGAGTATGTTGATCACCCTGTGACCCCGTGTACAAACGTCATACTAAGATAACTCAAGAAGTTTGTCCATAAACTGGTTGGCCATAGGTGCTGACCGAAACTCCCCCAGCGAATTTGCATGCTCAACTACTAGGTCAATTGTACCATCCAGGTCGTAGTCAATAGGCATACCTGGGAAATGATAGGTAGTCCCGCCCGGATCCCAATGCTAGTCTGGGATTCTGGTGTTCCTAGTGCCTGGAAGCTCATGCTAAGCTACAACCGGGTCCACCACCATCTCCATTGTCCGCTCCACAGGGTACCAACTCAAAATCTCTTTCCATTCAACCCCAAGAGAGGGATCAAATGCATGGACTCCCGCACATAGAACAACCCTAACATGCGAATGTTGCACCCCATGCAACTGCAATCGTCTCAACTTGTTATCCAGGTCAACACATGAGATCTGACTAGGTAGCTCTACCTCCCTCTCTCCAATGAGCAAAGGTGACCCAAAGGTGCTGCTAACTTGGTCATCCCCTCTGGTATGTCTACAAAACTCTGCCTCTCTCAATCCAATGCATAGGGGTGGGCTGATAACGTTGTAGATCTTGTCAATGCCCCTATAAAGCGAACTATGTTGAAATCCCCAACATGTGGTCTCAATGTTGCCCCTCATCAATGGCTAGCCCAAAGGATGGCTGCACATCCTCCTCCATCATGGGCTCGACATGAGCCTCCAACAGCTCCTCCATAGACAACCCAACATTCAAGACATGCTCATTAGTCAACTGTAGGTGGTTGTCGTTCTGAAGTTCTGTCATAGACCGGGATGCCTCATCAATGGATCTGTGCTCAACTGCATCCTCCAATCTGTCTACTGGGGTTACCAAAGGAAACTCCAACAGAGGTGACTCCTGCGTCACACTAGGTGTATCCTCGTGCTCCTCCTGTGTGCCATTAGCCTCATGCTCAACTGGCTGGAATTTATTCAGATGAACTCCCTCTCAATGGGTATGTTCTCTCTCATCTCGTCACTACCTCTGCCTCCCATCTTTGTCTCTGCAGTATTAATACTAGCATTTTGTTCAATAATCATGCTCCCCTTATTTTCTTCATCTGCAAGTCAGCAACTACTTTCTCTTCTCGATGCCCTTGCTGACACCCACTCTTCGAGCAGGCCCTCCAGTCTCTCGAGGCTCCTAGTAACATTTTCAAATTTCCCCTGTTGGGACATTTTTGGGCACAAGTTCAATGTGGAGAATAATGTGGGACTAGTGTTTTAGCCTCTGGAATTCTAGTCCACAATAGCACTTGAGCATTTGCGTGATTTAGACCCACAACTGGCCAAAATCGTGCTCTGATACCATTGTAATATTCCTAATGGAAATATACAATGCTAAACAAAGCAAACATAGCATAAGCACATCAAAATGAAATTAATTCTATTGCTCTAGCTTAAAAGAAAGATCACACTCTTCTTGAAATGAATCACACACTTTTTCTCTACATAGTTTTTGGAGCGAAATCCTAGCTGTGACGGAGAACCCTAGCTGAACCTGCAACAATGGCAGATTGAATGGCGGTTTGAATGGGGCACTTCGAATGCAATGGTCGGTTTAAGGACTAGTGCTTGGGTTTGGCGTTTCATGGTCACCACGAGACTTGAAAACCCGACATACAGGTGATCATTAAAGCTGCCTGAGACCCTGGACCCCAGCTGAGACAGCAGGTGGTTACAAATGACAATTGACGCTTTCACAGGCGGTTGGGGTTGCTAACAGGCAGAGGCCGTGAATATCCTGGAACCCTGTTGTATGGAAGAGGATCAGGTCGACTACTCCTTAGATTTGTTGGAGCCCTCACAGATTTGGGCTAATTACACACATCAGCAACCAGTCAGACCGCTCCCGGATGATAGGTATTGCTCGAACGCACAGGTGGAACAAGGATTTACCGACATGGAGGTTGGTGAGTCTTCTCATGGTCAACTAGGGTTTATGGTCCCTAACCCTGTGATTACGGAGATTAATGCAGCAATTAACCCCGCGGCTCCGGAACTGCCCTCCTTCTCTATTCCGTTGTCGTCTGTGCTAAGGCTATGGGAACAACGGCCTTTTCTTACTGAGGAACAAGGCGCTACAAATGTGGTGACGGGGGGTCTCTGTGGTACTGCAGAAGAATCCTTTGGGTTCGAACATCTCAGAATACACTCAGCTGACAACATCAACAATACAGTCGATATACTGATGCAACCATCAGCCGCAAAATCATCTGGCTGCTTTGAGGGTATTACCCAGCAGATACCCAGGCCTGAAGAAAATAGGGCTTCAGACTCAGACAACACTTTACCTGAGGGCATTGGGCACTCACAACCTCAACAGGACCATAGGACTGGAAGGAAGAAGACCAAGTGTACCAAGAGCAGGGAGCAGGGCATATTATTGATCTTCGGGGAAGGTATTAGCATGGCACAAGTGGAAGAAACAGAACAGACGGTATTAATTGGTCGTGTTCGGGGAAGAAACTATTCTAGTGCCAGGCTGAAAAAATGGACGTTGGAGATATGGGGGAACATTCTGGAATAGCTACCTGTCGTACTCACCATGAATCGAGGTTGGTTTGCGCTCATATTCCCACACCCGGATATGGAAAATTGGGTCCTCTCCAAATTCTAGCACATTGAGATGACCCTGATCCTACTCAAGCATTGGACACCACTTTTGGACCCTGATAAAGAAAAAATGGGGCCTAGCCCTATTTGGGTACGTTTACCTGGATTGCCACTCCAATTCTGGACAAAGGAAGTCCTCTGATGCATTGGCAAAGATTTGGACATTTATTTGGACCATGACAGAACTTATATGGAGACTAGGAATATATCCATGGCCAAAATCTTGGTGCACCTCGAATTAGGGGCTAGGGAGGCCATTCATAAGTTGTTGTCTACCTTGCTTCCCAGTTGGACCTTTCAGACCTTGGATGTGAGAGGGCGCTCTGGTGGTTGTACCATTGGTTTCAACAACAGAACTACCAAAGTGGAGAACATGATGTTCTTTTTCTTCAAGAGACGTTAGGGGCTGTGGAGGCCATTCATAAGTTGTTGTCTTCCTTGCTTCCCGATTGGACCTTTCAGACCTTGGATGTGAGAGGGCGCTCTAGTGGTTGCGCCATTGGTTTCAACAACAGAACTACCAAAGTGGAGAACATGTGGGGATGGGATGGTGTTTTAGGCGCTGATATTATTTCATATGATCATGACATTCCCATCCGGATAATCAATAGATATGGCCCATGCTACAATCGAATCGGTTTCTGGGATAAATTGATGGCATCATTGTTTATGAAGGAGAAACACATCATATTGGAGGGGACTTAAATTTATCCTTAGGGCATGCTGAATCTTGGGGTCCCAATGCACAACCTGATCCTCTGAGTGCATACTTTGAGCAACTGCTAGATAATGTTGAGCTTCTAGATATTAAAATGACTAAAAAATTACCTACCTGGCGCAATAGAAGGGCAGGGGAGGTTGCCCTTGCTCGCAGGTTGGACCGTTTTCTTATCAAATCCAAACTGGTGGACAGGGTGGATAGTATGAGACAATGGGTGGGAGCGGGAAGCATCTCTGACCCCTCTCCGATTTTCCTTGAAGTTAACAGCGAGAATTGTAGACCAAAATCACCCTTCAAGTTCAACTCCACTTGGCTTGTGGAACCTGACTTCCACAAAATTGTAAAGGAACTCTGGACCAATTGCTACCAAGATCCCAATACCATGCTGACAAAGGTCATTTCCAATAATTTGACCAAGATAAAATATAGGACCATTAAATGGGCAAGGGCGAAAAAGATTCATGACCAAGAAACACTTGTGAAGATTGAACAAGAAATAGTAGGAATGACTAGTGCAGAAAACCTGGGATTTCTATCCAGTGAGTTGAAATCTCACTTAATCCAACTGGAAGCAGAAAAAATCAAACTCCCGAGACAAAGAGAGGAAACCTGGAGACTTAAAAGCAGGGCCACCTGACTAAAGGTGGGAGATGACAATACGAAGATCTTCCAGCAATGTGCCAAGGGTCGGAAAATTACCAACACTTTTGGGACTTGCAAGATCATAATGGCAGGGTGGCACAGACACACAATCAGCGTGCAAATATGGGAATCAGACATTTTTCTCATTTATTCAGAGATCCACGTGTGGCTAATATTGCAGAGGTAATCAACATTGTTAGCTCAATGCCCAAGTATGTGGAGGAGGAAGATACAACCTCAATGTTGCAGTAACCCTGGGGGAAATCGAAATTGTCTTGAAAGGCTTCAAAATGTGAAATTTTCAAGTCTGAAAATTATTACTGCAATGATTGGTTTATTTCTCCTATTTATGAGATAAGTTATTTACAGATGCTTTAGTAAATTTTGAAATTAACACGTTTGCAGTACTTCACTCTAATCAAAAGCATAAGAACAGAAAATTACACAAGTAGCACAATAGAAACAACCATATGAACACAGTTATTTTTGGACAATTGTCCCTGGAAAAACCCAATGTGGGACAACTGGTGCAGCAGATGAGGGTTTTGTATTTATCTTCAGTAATGGAAAGTTCATTTACAAGAGTCCTGATGAGCAAAGTAAAATTAGCATACACCTAGCTGAATTTTCTGGCACCTTCAGAAGAATTTCAGACCCTTGAAGTCATCTCCTACACCCTCTGCATCATCCAGCGTGAGAGCTCTGCGCAATCTCTCCTTGGACAATGTAACTCTGCATGGAGGGGTTCTTGCTGCCGATCAACTCACCCTTCCCTTCCCTTCATCCTGCAGACTTTTGCTTCTCTGTTAACTAAATCCTCACTCCTCCTGCTTTTGCAAACCCACGTCTACAAACTCACCCACTGAAATCAAATTCTCTTGCTTCAGAATCAATTTCCTTCGGGTACTGAGAATGTCCCTGGCTTGATTTCCAAATGACCCTCAAGCCCCTTATAGTCTTCTCACTGATGAATCAACGACCAAGATTATATCGTTAATCAATGGCTCAGATTAAAAGATGACTTGATCTTCGTTTTCTACAAGATTCACACTCTGCTTTATTAATACCCTTTAATTATTTAATTTCCCTAAGTTTAGACTTAGAGTCTACATTAAAATAATTAATTATTTTAATAAAGCCATATATGAGTGGAATTTCCACAAACGATTTCTAGGTTCTCTGGATAACTGTTGTCCAAGCCTCTCCACCAAATATGAGACTTGGAACACTTCCCGATGCTATAAAAATCAACACTCCCTCTTAGCGAGGAAACTGCTCAAGCAAGATACCACAGCACTGCTCTGACTCTATAACATCTGTTGCGTTGATGTTGTCCTGGATGTTGCCCCTCATCTCTGCGTTGTTGCCCTCTGTATTGTTGCATGTGACAATATCTCTGCCACTGTCTCATACAAACTGCAGCTCCCTTTGTTTATCTAGACCACCCTTCCCTCTAATGGAAAGGGTTCTCGACCATCCCCATCTTCTCTCTAAAATAAGTGAACTTAATCTTACTAAGAGCCCTGGTAAGGATATCTGCGACCTGTTCCCCTATAGGAGTGTATCGCAACTGTACTGCTCCCCTTTGGACATGTTGACCACTGGAGTGGCATCTGATGATAATGAGAAGACTCCATGCTCAAGGATGAACTAGAAGACATTTGTACCAATAGATATCATTAGTTCAACAGAGTTTTTAAACTTTACTTCTACATCTTATCATTTTCTCTTATACCCAGATTCCATGCCCTATGGGGAATTGTAATAAGTGATGCTAGTAATGATGAGTTTTGAGTCGGTCTTGAGTTTGTAACACGCCTAGGTAACCTGGGACCTTGCCAACAAGTGAATATTACTCTAGGAGATTTTTTTTACTTGGTTAATTATCATCTCCCTACCAGGAGTTAATAATTAATTGAGTTTTTTCCTCCAATTTTACCCCAAAGCTGGAGTACGGCTTGATGGTGAGGCCTTGGGTGATTCCTAGTGTCTAGAGTCAATGTATATTACCATACTAGATCACACAAAAAATTTCGTGGAATTTGGTTAGGTCTCGGTAGTGATTTTTTAATTTTCTAGATTTACCGCAAGTCGAAAATTGCAATAAAAATTGTAATTGAATTGTAATAAGTGTTGTCTAGAGAAGTTGTATGGGGTATGAGTAATCAAAATTACACCTCTGACGCTCAAATTTCTAGTATGACACACTTTGAGGGGTTAAAAATGTGTTTTGAACCCTCAAAACCCACTTTTCCTAAGTTTAGTGGGAAATCTGGCAATTAATTAAGCCAGAAATTAAATAAATGGAGAAAAATAAATATCCACACATGCTAAATGAAGTGGAAATGAGGAGGAAAATTATGGAGGAGTTAAAGTGAAGTCCCAAGGTGATGTGGACTCCTAAAATCAAAGAAAAGACATGTGCTCAAATAAAATTGAATTTCTATCATTAAATGAGAACTGCTTACTTGGAAATTCGAATTTGTGAAGTTAGTGCATATTTGGGAAGATTTGGGAGAATATTTGGTGGAAATTTTTGTTGGAAATTGTCCCCACATGGGTTACCAACCATATACACATGTCATTCTATCATAAAATTCGAATTTGGCACATAAGGAAAGAAGAAAATGATGTCCACTTGCCAGAATTCAAATTTTACACTTGGCATTGGAGCTCCACTTACCAAATTCGAATTTGCCTTGAGATCTCCTCCCTCTCACCACTTGGCATATGGTTCTTCATTGAGATTTTCTCCCAACTTTCTATATAATGGAGCCATGGGCAATCATATTGTATCGTTGTTTACTAGCTATTGTGCTTGGGGGAAGTCTTTGGAGAGACCAACCCACTCTTGATACATTCTCAAAGGAGCTCTCATTTGTTCTTTGAACCTTCATAGTCTTATCTTACAGAGTGGTTTTGCAGGGGTTTTGGGACATAGCCTGTATACAAGCCGAATACTTCTAAATTTGAATATCTTTTAAAACATTATACTCCATTGCTTTCATTTGCTATCTAAGAGCTTGAAGATGACTAAGCAAAGAGGAGAGTTTACTCAAACTCTTTGGCTTAGCCCTTTGTAAATTGTTGTGCAATATTTTGTAATTTTATCTATCTAATATTTGATTGGTTTTGTAGCCCTCTTTTCGAACTTTTTCTTGTGACAGCTTGAATGAACAACTACAGGAAATTACTAACAAATTGTTGTAGGACCTTTGGGCTACGAATTTCAAATGAGGATACCTCTCTCTTCTTTGGTTGTGGGAATTGAAGGGACTTAGCTTCTCTTCTCCTTTTGTAAAGTTTGAATTCTTTTGAGTTTTTTTTTTTTAATTCTCACCGAGGAAAAGTCTATGGTCTCAATATTTGTAAAGACTTTCCTTGGTTTAGAAAAGGCCTCATGGTCATTTCATTCTTGTAAAATTAATAAAATTTATGTTTTTGTTGTGGGAGCGTTTTGGCATCCCTATCTCTCCATTTCAAAGGAGAGAATTTGTACATGGATTGACTTTGTGGTTTTGACATTTCCGTTTTCTTTCACATCACATATGCATGCTCTAATTGGGAAGTAACACAAATCGCATAGTCCTTTAATTTCTTAATTTGCAATCTCATTTGCCATCACTTACTTATGTTTTGTGATCTATTTCTAGTTTGGATAAGTTTCACAATATACTACAAGTAAAGAAGCATAGCACTTTCAATTTATGGCAACTTGAGTTATTGTTCTAACTATGAAGCATATTTAACTGAATCATCTCCATCTTTTACATAGCACTTGCAAACTCACTTTCATATCATTTAGGCATTTCACTTTTCATACTATACTTGCATCTCTAAAATTTACCTCCAACTAAAGTTGGTTGAATAGACGTTTTAGGGACCCTCTACCTCTATGGACTCCTCACTTTGAGATCCAAATATTTGGGTGAAGGTGAGTTCTGAGGATTAGAGTTCAATTGTAACCTTGCTTTAGAACTAATTAATAAAATAAACCAAGAGCACTATCTCATCACATTTACTTGCAAAGTTCCCAAATTTTTTGCTATCTTGACGGTTTAAAGATTCACATGCAAATATTATCTCAAGAAGCACTTTGGATGCGAGCATTTTAATTCCTTAAATTTTTCAACAAGTTTAATTCTATGGTACTTGGAAATTTGCTTACTTTTGCAACTTCATTGCATGTTGTCATTTTAATGATCATTATGCTTATAGATGATTGATATATCTCGTTTCATTGGCAAATACCCTTATTTGGTGTTGCAAATTTAATTGCATGTTGTGATCTTGGTCTAACATTTGAGTTTTTCTATCATCTCATTTACATTCTCCAAAAGTAGAACACTAAATGTTTCCTTATGAGCAAGATAGTTTCTCATGCTTTGATTCATAAATCTATTTATCTTGAGAGCATTTCTGAAATCTTGTACTAACAGTCTTTTGTTTCCATTTCAGGATTAATGTGTTCTCATCTCTTTGAGCATTTCTTTTACTTTTGAGCACGTTATTTGTAAAGGCACTAGTTAAATTGTTTGTCATTATTTCAAAGTTGCTCATAAATGTTCATGAATCTTCAAAAGTAATCCAATCTCACTCTAATATTCTCCTAGAAAACTCACATCTTTAACTTAGTTTTTCTTTAAGGACCACCTCCCATAGCTAACCTAGGAGATAGCTTAAACGGAGAGAGTCGGGAATAGGTGACAGCCCCTTCTCTGAGTTCCTTGCCACCAACCACACCTTGTGGGGTTAAAGGCTTTTCCCGCTAACTGTAGGTAGGTGTAGGCGGCAAGCGATAACATTTTTTGGCGTCGTTGCCAGGGCCAAGTCTTCTTGTGCCTGGGAAAACGACTAACTTTTAGTTTTGGCATATTTGAATTTTATATTTAGATACTTGCTCAAGTGGCAACTCCACTCAATCCTAATTTTGCAAGAGTCTCTACGAGGAGAAATTCAAGTGGTCTAGTTAGCCCCTCTCCTGATCCTGAAAGGGTTTTTAGAGAGAGGTTAAATAGACTTTCTCATAGTGGAGCTCTTGCTAGTCTTGGGCAAGAGGCTATTTCTGACATTCATTTGTTGTTTCAAGAACAAGTTGAGCCTAACATCATGAATGATCTTTTTGCTCCTTGTAACTTTACTAACATTAATGGCTATCCTCACAATATCCCTTACAAGGCTATTGAAAGGTTGCCTTCTTTTCAAGGTAACAATGCCATTAGCGCTACATCACATGTGAAGAACTTTAATGTTTGCATCTTTAAGTGGTGTAATGTTGCTAACTATGAGGATGTAAAAAGGAGGCTTTTTGTTCTCTCTTTAGAAGAGGGTGCTCTTGTTTGGTTCACTGAGCAACCTGCAAACTCATATGATTCTTTAGAAACAATTGTTAATGCTTTCATGGGAAAGTATGGAGGGAGAAGAGAGAATAGTCATCTGATCAGTGCCATTAGCACCATGAAGAAGATTGAGAATGAAACCATGGAGGAGTTTAACAAGAGATTCAATGAATTGGTTAAAAGCATGCCTACTACTATTAAACCTCCTGATGAATTTCTCTTATGTTCCTATCTTGATTCTTTTGGTGTGGACACAACTTATGAGTTGCGAAGAAAGGAGCCTGCAACTTTGGGTGTAGCTCAAACTGAAGCCTTGAAAAGGGAGAGGGCTAGAAAGCAATCAGGAAAATTTGTGATTCCTGGTTTCACTAGAGGCCCATCAAAATCGAATGATTCCAAAGGCAAGGCCAAAGAAGACACTACACATGATTCTATTAAAGAATTAACTCAACTCATCAAGAGCATGGAAGCAAACCACACTAAAGAAATGCAAGCCATGCAAAGTAGGTTGGTGGCCATGGAAAGATTGCAAGTGCAAAGATTCCAACCTAGGCCAAATTAATGCATGGCAAAAGAATAAAGGCACTCAACAAGATTATAGGCCTCCAAATCCATTGGAATCCACCAACATGGTAGATCAAATTCCCCCTTTTTGTAGGCCATGTAATGAGTTCCATGAAGAAGCCACATGCCCATATGTAAAGACAATTATGGAAGGTAACATGTTGGGAGATGAACATGTAGGAACTAGTGGTCAAATCAATATGATCTCCATGGAAGATCAAATATACACCATTGAAAGAAATCAAGAGATTGACCATAGTCCTAATAATCTTGGGGTTGACAATATGATTGCAAATTTTGACAAAGTCACTAAAATTTTTGGGGAAAAGGCTACATCTGGACAAATTCTTGCTATGACAAAACAGAAAGGGATGACTTATTAGAGAAGGGATATTCAAGACTGGAATAATCACAGAAATTTTTCTCCTCCTACTTCAGAATTAAATTTTGACTTGGGCGATTGGGTGAATAATGCAAAGGTTTCTATCCAAGTAACAGAGCTTTTAAAGATACCATCTCAAAGGGCCAAGTTACTAAGTGCAATTGAAGTTACTCAAAGGGAAGAACAACCTAATAATGAACCAGAAGATGAAGAAATTGTATTGAAAAGTATGAATTGTTATGTGGGGAACAAAGATCATCTTCCATTTTATGTTTCTTTCATAGTGAATGATCATCTTTTACAAAACTGCATGCTTGATTCAGGGGCTTCATCAAATGTCATGACCAAGAAAGTCATGGAGCAACTGAATTTAAGGGTATCTAGGACCTATCACAACATATGTTCAATGGATTCTAAAAGAATTGAAGTGTGTGGGATAATTAAAGATTTACAGGTTTTCCTAGCTACATGCCCAGACAGAATAATGACTATGGATATTGTTGTGATAGATGTTCCTGATTCATGGGGAATGCTCCTATCAAGAAAATGGGCATCAGATTTAGGTGGTAGCCTTCAAATGGACTTGTCATATGCCAACATCCCCATGTCAGATAATAACTTTGTCAAACTTGATCGGGAGTTAGAGAAAAGATATCATGTTGAGGATCCAAGGAAACCCAACAATGAGATTATCTATAGATCATGCCAGACAAGAAGTGATGTTGTGTTAACAAATTTTCTTTCCCCCTTAGCAAAGCGGATTCAAAATGAAGAAATGAGGCATAACTCAAAAAGCAGGGGTACTTCAAATCTTCCATCAGAGCATTTTCAAGACAGAGCTGTAAGATTGACAGTAATTGCATCATCAACACCATCACAACTAACCAGGAAAAAAATAAAAAAACGAAAAAATAAAAAGGATATAAAAAATGAACCACCAGTTTTGAGCAGAATCAAGCCTCAACGCGTCAAAAGTCAAAAAAGGAAAAGGAAGAGGTTTGGTATATCTAATGGCCACAAACATGTTAACATTGGGGCAAGTCATAGTCCCAAGATAGTCAGAATTGGACAAGGCACATCAAAGAAAGAGCCTATGGATTGCCTGTGAGTAGGCAGGTTCTCAAGATGGATTTCACCGAAGACATTTGATGCCATGGGGCATCCTCTATATCATATTCCTAACCCTATCCTTTGTAAATTTTGTTTGAGTAGTTTTATTTCATGAATAAATTGTTATTTATGTTTCCTAGAAAAAATATCCATTTCTGTACTTGATTTTATTTGATGTTATTTTGAATGGATACTGCTAATATATATCTTTGGTCGATGGATGCAGATTCCAGGTTCTTGCACACTATCACTTCATATCTAGCATGCATCCCCATATGGAGCCAAATGTTGACCACTAGAGTGGCACCTGATGATAATGAGAAGACTCCCTGCCCAAGGATGAACCAGAAGACATTTGTACCATCAGATATCATCAGTTCAACAGAGTTTTTAAACTCTACTTCTACTTCTTATCATTTTCTCTTGTACTCAGATTCCACGCCCTACGAGGAATTGTAATAAGTGATGCTAGTAATGATGAGTTTTGAGTCGGTCTTGAGTCTGTAACAAGCTTAGGTAGCCTGGGACCTTGCCAACAAGTGAGTATTGCTCTGGGAAGCTTTTTTTACTTGGCTAATTATCATCTACCTACCAGGAATTAATAATTAATTGAGTTTTTTCCTCCAATTTTACCCCAAAGCCGGAGTACGGCTTGATGGTGCGACCTTGGGTGATTCCTAGTGTCTAGAGTCAATGTATATTACCATACTAAATCACACAAAAAATTTCATGGAATTTGGTTAGGTCTAGGTAGTGATTTTTTAATTCTTTAGATTTCTCGCAAGTCGAAAATTGCAATAAAAATTGTAATTGAGTTTTAATAAGTGTTGTCTAGAGAAGTTGTGTGAGGTATGAGTAATCAAAATTACACCTCCCACACTCAATTTTCTACCATGACCCACTTTGAGGGGTTAAAAATGTGTTTTGAACCCTCAAAACCCACTTTTCCTAAGTTTAGTGGGAAATATGGCAATTAATTAAGCCAGAAATTAAATAAATGGAGAAAAATAAATATCCACACATGCTAAATGAGGTGGAAATGAGGTGGAAAATTATGGGGGAGTTAAAGTGAAGTCCCAAGGTGATGTGGACTCCTAAAATCAAGGAAAAGACGTGCTCAAATAAAATTGAATTTCCGTCATTAAATGAGAGCTGCTTACTTGGAAATTCGAATTTGTGAAGTTAGTGCTTATTTGGGACAATTTGGGAGAATATTTGGTGGAAATTTTTGTGGGAAATTGTCTCCACATGGGTTACCAACCATATACACATGTCATTCCATCATAAAATTCGAATTTGGCACATAAGGGAAGAAGAAAATGATGTCCACTTGCCAGAATTCGAATTTTACACTCGGCATTGGAGCTCCACTTACCAAATTCGAATTTGCCTTGAGATATCCTCCCTCTCACCACTTGGCATATGGTTCTTCATTGGGATTTGCTCCCAACTTTCTATATAATGGAGCCATGGGCTATCATATTGTATCATTGGTTACTAGCTATTGTGCTTGGGAGAAGTCTTTGGAGAGACCAACCCACTCTTGATACATTCTCAAAGGAGCTCTCATTTGTTCTTTGAACCTTCATAGTCTTATCTTACAGAGTGGTTTTGCAGGGGTTTTGGGACATAACCTGTATACAAGCCAAATACTTCTAAATTTGAATATCTTTTAAAACATTATACTTCATTGCTTTCATTTGCTATCTAAGAGCTTGAAGATGCCTAAGCAGAGAGGAGAGTTTACTCAAACTCTTTGGCTTAGCCCTTTGTAAATTGTTGTGCAATATTTTGTAATTTTATCGATCTCATATTTGATTGGTTTTGTAACTCTCTTTCCGAACTTTTTCTTGTGACACAACTACAGGAAATTACTAACAAGTTGATGCAAGACCTTTGGGCTACGAATTTCAAATGAGGAGGATAACTCTCTCTTCTTTGGTTGTGGGAATTGAGGGGGCTTAGCTTCTCTTCTCCTTTTGTGAAGTTTGAATTTTTTTGAGTTTTTTTTTTTAATTCTCACCGAGGAAAAGTCTATGATCTCAATATTTGTAAAGACTTTCCTTGGTTTAGAAAATGCCTCATGGTCATTTCATTCTTGTAAAATTAGTAAAATTTATGTTTTTGTTGTGGAAGCGTTTTGGCATCCCTATCTCTCCATTTCAAAGGAGAGAATTTGTACATGGATTGACTTTGTGGTTTTGACATTTCCGTTTTCTTTCACATCACATATGCATGCTCTAATTGGGAAGTAACACAAATCGCAGTCCTTTAATTTATTAATTTGCAATCTCATTTGCCATCACTTACTTATGTTTTGTGATCTATTTCTAGTTTGGATAAGTTTCACAATATACTACAAGTAAAGAAGCATAACACTTTCAATTTATGGCAACTTGAGTTATTGTTCTAACTATGAAGCATATTTAACTGAATCATCTCCATCTTTTACATAGCACTTGCAAACTCACTTTCATATCATTTAGGCATTTCACTTTTCATACTAGACTTGCATCTCTAAAATTTACCTCCAACTTAAATTGGTTGAATAGACGTTTTAGGGACCCTCTACCTCTATGGACTCTTCACTGTGAGATCCAAATATTTGGGCGAGGGTGAGGTCTGAGGATTAGAGTTCAATTGTAACCTTGCTTTAGAACTAATTAATAAAATAAACCAAGAGCACTATCTCATCACATTTACTTGCAAAGTTCCCAAATTTTTTGCTATCTTGATGGTTTAAAGGTTCACATGCAAATATTATCTCAAGAAGCACTTTGGATGCGAGCATTTTAATTCCTTGAATTTTGCAACAAGTTTAATTTTTATGGTGCTTGGAAATTTGCTTACTTTTGCAACTTCATTGCATGTTGTCATTTTATGATCATTATGCTTATGGATGATTGATATATCTCGTTTCATTGGCAAATACCCTTATTTGGAGTTGCAAATTTAATTGCATGTTGTGATCTTGGTCTAACATTTGAGTTTTTCGGTCATCTCATTTACATTCTCCAAAAGTAGAACACTAAATGTTTCTTTATGAGCAAGATAGTTTCTCATGCTTTGATTCATAAATCTATTTATCTTGAGAGCATTTATGATATCTTGTGCTAACAGTCTTTTGTTTCCATTTCAAGATTACTGTGTTCTCATCTCTTTGAGCATTTCTTTTACTTTTGAGCACGTTATTTCTAAAGGCACTGGCTAAATGGTTTGTCATTATTTCAAAGTTGCTCATAAATGTTCATGAATCTTCAAAAGTAATCCAATCTCACTCTAATATTCTCCTAGAAAACTCAGATCTTTAACTTAGTTTTTCTTTAGGGACCACCCCCCATAGCTAACCTAGGAGATAGCTTAAACGGAGAGAGTCGAGAATATGTGACAATCCCTTCTCTAAGTTCCTTGCCACCAACCACACCTTGTGGGGTTAAAGATTTTTCCCGCTAACTGTAGGTAGGTGTAGGCGGCAAGTGATAACATTTTTGGCGCCGTTGCTGGGGACAAGTCTTCTTGTGCCTGGGAAAACGACTAACTTTAAGTTTTGGCATATTTGAATTTTAGATTTAGATTTTTGCTCAAGTGGCGACTCCACTCAATCCTAATTTTGCAAGAGTTTCTACTAGGAGAAATTCAAGTGGTCTAGTTAGCCCCTCTCCTAATCCTGAAAGGGTTTTTAGAGAGAGGTTAAATAGACTTTCTCATAGTAGAGCTCTTGCTAGTCTTGGGCAAGAGGCTATTTCTGACATTCATTTGTTGTTTCAAGAACAAGTTGACCCTAACATCATGAATGATCTTTTGCTCCTTGTAACTTTACTAACATTAATGGCTATCCTCACAATATCCCTGACAAGGCTATTGAAAGGTTGCCTTCTTTTCAAGGTAACAATGCCATTAGCGTTGCATCACATGTGAAGAACTTTAATGTTTGCATCTTTAAGTGGTGTAATGTTGCTAACTATGAGGATGTAAAGATGAGGCTTTTCGTTCTCTCTTTGGAAGAGGATGCTCTTGATTGGTTCACTGAGCAGCCTGCTAACTCGTATGATTCTTTACAAACAATTGTTAATGCTTTCATGGGAAAGTATGGAGAGAGAAGAGAGAATAGTCATTTGATCAGTGCCATTAGCACCATGAAGAAGAATGAGAATGAAACCATGGAGGAGTTTAACAAGAGATTCAATGAATTGGTTAAAAGCATGCCTACTACTGTTAAACCTCCTGATGAATTTCTCTTATGTTCATATCTGGATTCTTTTGGTGTTGACACTGCTTATGAGTTGAGAAGAAAGGAGCCTGCAACTTTGGGTGTAGCTCAAACTGAAGCCTTGAAAATGGAGAGGGCCAGAAAGCAATCAGGAAAATCTGAGATTCCTGGTTTCACTAGAGGGCCATCAAAATCGAATGATTCCAAAGGCAAGGCCAAGGAAGACACTACACATGATTCTATTAAGGAATTAACTCAACTCATCAAGAGCATGGAAGCAAACCACACTAAAGAAATGCAAGCCATGCAAAGTAGGTTGGTGGCCATGGAAAGATCGCAAGTGCAAAGATTCCAACCTAGGCCAAATAATGGATGGCAAAAGAATAAAGGCCCTCAACAAGATTATAGGCCTCCAAATCCATTGGAATCCGCCAACATGGTAGATCAAATTCCCCCTTTTTGTAGGCCATGTAATGAGTTCCATGAAAAAGCCACATGCCCATATGTAAAGAGAATTATGGAAGGTAGCATGTTGGAAGATGAACATGTAGGAACTAGTGGTCAAATCAATATGTTCTCCATGGAATATCAAATATACACCATTGAAAGAAATCAAGAGATTGACCATAGTCCTAATAATCTTGGGGTTAACAATATGATTGCAAATTTTGACAAAGTCACAAAGATTTTTGGAGAAAAGCCTACATCTGGACAAATTCTTGCTATGGCAAAACAGAAAGGGATGACTTATCAGAGAAGGGATATTCAAGACCGGAATAATCACAGAAATTTATCTCCTCCTACTTCAGAATTAAATTTTGACTTGGACAATTGGGTGAATAATGCAAAGGTTTCTATCCCAGTAACAGAGCTTTTAAAGGTACCATCTCAAAGGGCCAAGTTACTAAGTGCAATTGAAGTTACTCAAAGGGAAGAAAAACCTAATAATGAACCAGAAGATGAAGAAATTGTATTGAAAAGTATGAACTGTTATGTGTGGAACGAAGATCATCTGCCATTTTATGTTTCTTTAATAGTGAATGATCGTCTTTTACACAACTGCATGCTTGATTCAGGGGCTTCATCAAATGTCATGACCAAGAAAGTCATGGAGTAGCTGAATTTAAGGGTATCTAGGTGCCATCACAACATATGTTCAATGGATTCTAAAAGAATTGAAGTGTGTGGGATAATTAAAGATTTACAGGTTTTCCTAGCTGCATACCTAGACAGAATAATGACTATGGATATTGTTGTGATAGATGTTCCTGATTCATGGGGAATGCTCCTATCAAGAAAATGGGCATCAGATTTAGTTGGTAGCCTTCAAATGGAATTGTCATATGCCACCATCCCCATGCCAGATAATAACTTTGTCAGACTTAATCGGGAGTTAGAGAAAAGATATCATGTTGAGGATCCAAGGAAACCCAACAATGAGATTATCTATAGATCATGCCAGACAGGAAGTGATGTTGTGTTAACAAATTTTCTTCCCCCCTTAGCAGAGCGGATTCAAAA
The DNA here is from genome assembly GCA_034641835.2 of Pinus albicaulis. Lineage (NCBI taxonomy): Eukaryota > Viridiplantae > Streptophyta > Pinopsida > Pinales > Pinaceae > Pinus > Pinus albicaulis. The sequence goes on from CM076572.1 coordinate 615,280,183, forward strand.
TGAGGAGATTAGGCATAACTCAAGAAGCAGGGGTACTTCAAATCTTCCATCAGAGCATTTTCAAGACAGGGCTGTAAGATTGACAGTAGTTGCATCATCATCACCATCACAACTAACCAGAAAGAAAATAAAAAAACGAAAAAAGAAAAAGGATATAAAAAATGAACCACCAGTTTTGAGCAGGATCAAGCCTCAATGCGTCAAAAGTCAAAAAAGGAAAAGGAAGAGGTTTGGTATATCTAATGGCCACAAACATGTTAACATTGGGGCAAATCATAGTCCCAAGATAGTCAGAATTGGACAAGGCACATCAAAGAAAGAGCCTATGGATTTGCCTGTGAGTAGGCAGGTTCTCAAGATGGATTTCACCGAAGACATTTGATGCCATGGGGCATCCTCTATATCATATTCCTAACCCTATCCTTTGTAAATTTTGTTTGAGTAGTTTTATTTCATGAATAAATTGTTATTTATGTTTCCTAGAATAAATATCAATTTTTGTACTTGATTTTATTTGATGTTATTTTGAATGGATACTGCTAATATATATCTTTGGTCGGCGGATGCAGATTCTAAGTTCTTGCACACTATCACTTCATATCTAGCATGCATCTCCATATGGAGCCAAATGTTGACCACTGGAGTGGCACCTGATGATAATGAGAAGACTCCATGCCCAAGGATGAACCAGAAGACATTTGTACCATCAGATATCATCAGTTCAACAGAGTTTTTAAACTCTACTTCTACTTCTTATCATTTTCTCTTGTACCCAGATTCCACGCCCTACAGGGAATTGTAATAAGTGACGCTAGTAATGATGAGTTTTGAGTCAGTATTGAGTCTGTAACAGGCATAGGTAGCCTGGGACCTTGCTAACAAGTGAGTATTATTCTGGGAGGTTTTTTTTACTTGGTTATTATCATCTCCCTACTAGGAGTTAATAATTAATTGAGTTTTTTCCTTCAATTTTACCCCAAAGCCGGAGTACGGCTTGATGGTGAGGCCTTGGGTGAGTCCTAGTGTCTAGAGTCAATGTATATTACCATACTAGATCACACAAAAAATTTCGTGGAATTTGGTTAGGTTTAGGTAGTGATTTTTTAATTTTTTAGATTTCCCGCAAGTCGAAAATTGCAATAAAAATTGTAATTGAATTGTAATAAGTGTTGTCTAGAGAAGTTGTATAGGGTATGAGTAATCAAAATTACACCTCTCACGCTCAACTTTCTACTATGACACACTTTGAGGGGTTAAATATGTATTTTGAACCCTTAAAACCCACTTTTCCTAAGTTTAGTGGGAAATCTGGGAATTAATTAAGATAGAAATTAAATAAATGGAGAAAAATAAATATCCATACATGCTAAATGAGGTGGAAATGAGGTGGAAAATTATGGAGGAGTTAAAGTGAAGTCCTAAAGTGATGTGAACTCCTAAAATCAAGAAAAAGACATGTGCTCAAATAAAATTGAATTTTCGGCATTAAATGAGAGCTTCTTACTTGGAAATTCGAATTTGTGAAGTTAGTGCATATTTGGGAGGATTTGGGAGAATATTTAGTGGAGATTTTTGTAGGAAATTGTCCCCACATGCTTTACCAACCATATACACATGTCATTCCATCATAAAATTCGAATTTGGCACATAAGAGAAGAAGAAAATGATGTCCACTTGCCAAAATTCGAATTTTACACTTGGCATTGGAGCTCCACTTACCAAATTCGAATTTGCGTTGAGATCTCCTCTCTCTCACCACTTGGCATATGGTTCTTCATTGGGATTTGCTCCCAACTTTCTATATAATGGAGCCATGGGCTATCATATTGTATCATTGTTTACTAGCTATTGTGCTTGCAGAAGCGTTGTTGCTTTGTACACTTTCAAAAATATCAATAAAGACTTTGGGGTTTCATTCATGAGGTGTTTCTCCTTTTGGAGTGTGATGAATTGTTGATCATTGGTATAATTCCTTTTACTCATGCTTTGATCTAATTTGTTTCCATATGCTCTTGTAGATTTGTTAATGTAGAGCTATCTTACATTGACATTTGATTTAGGAGTATGCTCTAGGTATAGAATGCTCTAGTTGATTTCAAATAAATATCTAGAATTTCTTATCATTGTTTATTGCTAGATCTATATCGAACTAATTCTTGATTGAAGTTTTGTAGAGGGAACATCTTGTTGGAATCAAAGAATCAAGTATTGGGGGAAGTCTTTGGAGAGACCAACCCACTCTTGATACATTCTCAAAGGAGCTCTCATTTGTTTTTTGAACCTTCATAGTCTTATCTTACAAAGTGGTTTTGCAGGGGTTTTGGGACATAGCTTGTATACAAGCCGAATACTTCTAAATTTGAATATCTTTTAAAACATTATACTTCATTGCTTTCATTTGCTATCTAAGAGCTTGAATATGACTAAGCAAAGAGGAGAGTTTACTTGAACTCTTTGGCTTAGCCCTTTGTAAATTGTTGTGCAATATTTTGTAATTTTATCTATCTAATATTTGATTGGTTTTGTAGCCCTCTTTTCGAACTTTTTCTTGTGACAGCTTGAGTGGACAACTACAAGAAATTACTAACAAGTTGTTGCAGGACCTTTGGGTTGAATTTCAAATGAGGAAGATAACTCTCTCTTCTTTGGTTGTGGGCATAGAAGAGGCTTAGCTTCTCTTCTCCTATTGTAAAGTCTGAATTTATTTCGAGTTCTTAGAAATTCTCACCGAGGAAAAGTCTATGGTCTCAATTTTTATTTGTAAAGACTTTCCTTGGTTTAGAAAAGGCCTCATGGTCATTTCATTCTTGTAAAATTAATAAAAAAATTTGTTTTTGTTGTGGGAGCGTGGGTTTTACCCATTGGCATCCCTATCTCTCCATTTCAAAGGAGAGAATTTGTAGATGGATTGACTTAGTGGTTTTGACATTTCCGTTTTCTTTCACATCACATATGCATGCTCTAATTGGGAAGTAACACAAATCGCATAGTCCTTTAATTTCTTAATTTGCAATCTCATTTGCCATCACTTACTTATGTTTTGTGATCTATTTCTCATTTGGATAAGTTTCACAATATACTACAAGTAAAAAAGCATAGCACTTTCAATTTATGGCAACTTGAGTTATTGTTCTAACTATGAAGCATATTTAATTGAATCATCTCCATCTTTTACATAGCACTTGCAAACTCACTTTCATATCATTTAGGTATTTCACTTTTCATACTAGACTTGCATCTCTAAAAATTATCTCCAACTTAAGTTGGTTGAATAGACGTTTTAGGGACCCTCTACCTCCATGGACTCCTCACTGTGAGATCCAAATATTTGGGTGAGGGTGAGGTCTGAGGATTAGAGTTCAATTGTAACCTTGCTTTAGAACTAATTAATAAAATAAACCAAGAGCACTATCTCATCACATGTACTTGCAAAGTTCCCAAATTTTTTGTTATCTTGACGGTTTAAAGATTCACATGCAAATATCATCTCAAGAAGCACTTTGGATGCAACCATTTTAATTCCTTAAATTTTGCAACAAGTTTAATTCTATGGTACTTGGAAATTTGTTTACTTTTGCAACTTCATTGCATGTTGTCATTTTAATGATCACTATGCTTATGGATGATTGATATATCTCGTTTCATTGGCAAATACCCTTATTTGGTGTTGCAAATTTAATTGCATGTTGTTATCTTGGTCTAACATTTGAGTTTTTCTATTATCTCATTTACATTCTCCAAAAGTAGAACACTAAATGTTTCCTTATGAGCAGGATAGTTTCTCATGCTTTGATTCATAAATCTATTTATCTTGAGAGCATTTCTGATATCTTGTGCTAATAGTCTTTTGTTTCCATTTCAGGATTACCGTGTTCTCATCTCTTTGAGCATTTCTTTTACTTTTGAGCACGTTATTTGTAAAGGCACTAGTTAAATGGTTTGTCATTATTTCAAAGTTGCTCATAAATGTTCATAAATCTTCAAAAGTAATCCAATCTCACTCTAATATTCTCCTAGAAAACTCATATCTTTAACTTAGTTTTTCTTTAGGGACCACCCCCCATAGCTAACCTAGGAGATAGCTTAAACGGAGAGAGTCGGGAATAGGTGACAGACCCTTCTCTGAGTTCCTTGCCACCAACCACACCTTGTGGGGTTAGAGACTTTTCTCGCTAATTGTAGGTAGGTGTAGGCGGCAGGCGATAACAGGACACAGTCCCTGATGAAGTGGCACTGAATGTCAATGTGTTTCGACCAGTCATGAAACACAGGATTTTCAGAGAGCTTAATGTAGCTCTGATTATTACACATAATCTCGGTCGATTCCATCTGCTTCTTGATTAGGTTCAAGAGTAACTTGCGAAGCCATATGGCCTCGCATGAAGCTGTGCTTGCTGCCATGTACTCTGCCTCTTCTGAACTTAGTGCTACGGACTTTTGTTTCCTGCTGCACCAGGAGGTAATTCCTGATCCGAGACTGAAACAATACCCACTGGTACTTTTCCAATCCACTGTGTTCCAGCCCAATCTGCATCTGTAAACCCACTCAACTGGACCTCATTTTCCTTGGTGTACTTCAACCCATACTCGACTGTCCCCTTTAGATATCTGAGAACATGTTTGGCTGTTGTCCAGTGAGCCCTCCTTGGTTCCACCATGAACTGACTGAGGGTATTCACTGCATAACAGATGTCTGGTCTAATATTGAGCAAATACATCAATGATCCGATGAGCTGCCTATACAAGGTGGGATTAGCCTCATCATCTTTCGTTGTGTCTATCTTCTTCTAGTTAGTAATCATTGGCGTGGCCATGGGTCTATAGTCTTCCATCTGAAATCTCTTCAAGATTTATGTCGTGTATCTTCCTTGCCCCAGGAAGATTTCCCTCTTCTGCTGCCAGACTTCTAATCCAAGAAAATAGTGCATCTGCCACAGGTCCTTCATGTCGAATTCTGTAGCCAGATTCTCCTTGCAGTCCTTGATGAGCTTGGATGATCCAGTGAGGAACAGATCATCCATATATAGTACCAAAATTAACGGCTCATCCCCTACTCTTAAGTAGTAGAGGTTGGGGTCTGCATCACTCTTGACGAACCCCATCCTCTGCAAGTAGCTATCAATTCGCCCATACCATGCCCTGGGCACTTGTTTTAAACCATATAAGGCTTTCTTAAGCCTGCAAACATGAGTCTTCTGCTCATGTGTCTTGAAGCCCTCTGGTTGTTCTATATACACTTCCTCTTCTATCACCCTGTTCAAGAACGATGTCTTGACATCCATCTAGTGAGTCTCCCATCCCATCTGCGCTGCCAGAGAGATGACGGATCTGATAGAAGTGTAGCGAGCTACAGGGGCGAAGGTTTCCTCATAATCAATGCCTTCCTTTTGTGCGTACCCCTTAGCTACAAATCTAGCCATGAACTTCTCTATGATGCCATCTGCAACATACTTGATCTTGTAGATCCACCTGGATCCTACAACTGATCTGTCCTGTGGTCTAGGGACTACTTCCCAGACATCGTTTGTCATGATGCAGCTATACTTCTCCATCATGGCATCCACCCACACTTGATGCTGAGCTGCTTCCCGAAAGCTGAAGGTTCTCCAACCTGAGCTACCAGTGCCTGGTATCTCTCTGGTTGCTTCTGTATCCTCTTCCCATCTCTAGGGGCTCCAATAAATTCTTCTGCATCCTTTAAAATCTGTTGAAGTTCTCTACTCGGTCTCCCATCGGTGGTGGGCGGTCTCACATGCTCTCCTTCCTGTTCTTCTTCGGAGGAACTCTCCTCAGAATCCTTGTGCCTTGGAGAGGCACTTGACCCATCTTTGTAGGTCGTTGAGGTTATACTAGTGGATCCTCTTCAATCTACGTATCTGTAGCCATTTCTTAGGATTTCCTGAAGGCTCTCTCCTCCATGAATTTCACATCCCTCCACGATTTTCCTGCGCTTTGAAATATAGATGCGATATGCTTTCGCATTTTCACTATAGCCCAAAAGAAAACCCTTTTTTGCAGTCTAATCCAACTTCTTCCTCTTTTCATCTGGAACGTGGCAATACACCATGCTGCCAAATATCCTGATGTGGCTCACCTCTGACTTGTTGCCTGTCAACACACTCTCGGGAGTCACCTTCCCCAATGCTCTATGGGGAACTCTATTCTGCACATATACAGTTGTATTGCAGGCCTCTGCCCATAAGAATTTGGGCATATCTTGGTCGTACAGCATTGCCCTTGCAGCTTCTATTATAATCCGGTTTTTCCTTTCTGCAACTCCATTTTGCTCTGAATTGTATGGATTTGTCCATTCTCTCTTGATGCCTTCCCTTGCACAGAAATTGGTGAAGTCCTTATCGATATATTCTCCACCGTTATCTGATCGCAGCTTCTTGATCTTCCTTCCCGTTGAGTTTTCTACCAAGGCTTTGAATTCTTTGAACTGATCAAAGACTTCATCTTTGGTTTTCAAAAAATAGATCCAAGTCTTCCTAGAATGATCATCAATGAAAGTAGCAAAATACTTTGCACCACCGAGAGAGGTTGTGGACATTGGACTGCAAATATCTGAGTGTATTAACTCCAATACACCCTTGGCCTTGCTGCTACTTCTTGGAAATGTTGCCTTAGCATACCTCCCTAGTAAGCACCCCCTGCAGACTTCATCTTTCCTCGTGCTGAGTTCAGGGGCCCCTATGACAGTATTTTTGAGAATCCTCAAGGCTCCGTGATGTAGATGCCCCATCCTTCTGTGCCATAATTCATTCAAATCTCTATCGTCCGTACTGCAAATCAGGGCCACTAGGGATTCAAGCTAGAGTTTATATATCTTGTGACTCCTTACTCCTATTTGTGCCTTTTTTCTCTAGCTAGTGTGTTTGACATACACCTTATCTCTAATAAAGTATACGTCATAGCCCTTGTTTTGAAGCTGAGACACTGAGAGTAAATTCATCACCAACCCTGGTACATGCAGAACATTCGTGGCTCGAATCTTGTTGCCATCTTCTGTCTGAAATGTTATGGTACCTCTTCCAATGGGGGTACATTTTGCCTTGTTTCCCATAGTTATCTGGAAATTCATCTGTTCTTCTTGGTAGCTCGAAAAACATTCTCGAACCCCCGTCATGTGAGCAGATGCTCCACTGTCAATATACCAAACACTTGGAGGAGTTGTGCTCGACATACAAGCAAGATCCTCCTCTAGTCTGGATGCCAGCACTTTCATGTCGTGCTCCCTCTGCATTTCTGCGTGCTCTGGAGGACTGCGTGAATCCCTCTGACTACGAGAACCCTTCCGGAGGTCGAATCTTTGGTCCATGGCAAATACTCCCTTTCTGTCTTTAGCCTTTTGCTCTGATACCATATGAAATTTTCAAGACTGGAAATTATTACTGCAATGATTAGTTTATTTCTCCTACTTATGAGATAAGTTATTTACAGATGCTTCAGTAAATTTTGAAATAAACACATTTGCAGTACTTCACTCTCATCAAAAGCATAAGAACAGAAAATTACACAAGTAGCACAATAGAAACAACCATATGAACAGTTATTTTTGGACAATTGTCCCCGGAAAAACCCAATGTGGGAAACTGGTGCAGCAAATGAGGGTTTTGTATTTATCTTCAGTAATGGAAAGTTCATTTACAAAAGTCCTGATGAGCAAAGTAAAATTATCATACACCTGGCTGAATTTTCTGGCACCTTCAGAAGAACTTCAGACCCTTGGGGTGATCTCCTACACCCTCTGCGTCATCCAGTGTGAGAGCTCTGCACAGTCTCTCCCTGCACTGTGTAACTCTGCGTGGAGGGGTTCTTGCTGCCAATCAGCTCACCCTTCCCTTCATCCTCCAGACTTTTGCTTCTCCGTTAACTGAATCCTCCCTCCTCCTTCTGCTTCTGCAAACCCGCCTCTACAAACTCGCCCACTGAAATCGAATTCTCTTGCTTCATAATCGATTTCCTTCAGGTACTGAGAATGTCCCCGGCTTAATTTCTAAATGACCCTCAAGCCCCTTCTTATAGTCTTCTCGTTGATGAATCAACGGCCAAGATTATATCGTTAATCAATGGCTCAGATTAAAAGATGACTTGATCTTCGTTTTCTAGAAGATTCACACTCTACTTTATTAATACCCTTTAATTATTTAATTTCCCTGAGTTTAAACTTAGGGTCTTAATTAAAATAATTAACTATTTTAATAAAGCCATATCCAAGTGGAATTTCCACAAACGATTTATGGGTTCTCTGGATAACTGTTGTCCAAGCCTTTCCACCAAATATGAGACTTGGAACACTTCCTGATGCTATAAAAATCAACACAAAAGGGATAAGAGCCCTGGACCGGATGGCTGACACATTGAATTTTACCTCACCTTCTTTGAAGATATTGGTTTGGATCTCCTCTTGGTCATTGAAAAGTGCAGAACCTCTGCGAGAGTTTATGATGGATTCAACTCCACTTTCATTGCCCTCATCCCTAAAGTAGATAAGCCAATGACTTCCAATGATTTCAGACCTATCTCCTTATGCAATAGTATATACAAGATCATCGCCAAAACTGTGGCTAACCGTATTAAGCCTATACTATCTCAGCATATATCCAAGGAACAATTATACTTTCTCCACAATAGGCAAATTCATGAGGCCATAGGCAACGCACAAGAAGGGTTGCATTCCATCAAGCTAAAAAACCTCAAAAGTATCATTCTCAAGATTGACCTAGCCAAGGCCTTTGATCGAACTTGTTGGACTTATTCACAACTCATTCTTACTCATATTGGCTTTCCTCACTCCTTCATAAATTGGATCATGTGTTGTATCACAACCGCATCCTTCAACATCCTTATTAATGGTGCAGCATCGAAATTTTTCCATGCTGAAAGAGAACTCAGACAAGGTTGTCCATTATCTCCTCTACTCTTCCTACTGATCATGGAAGGTCTGAGCAAGCTCATATCCTCTGCTAAGTCATCAAAAACATTAATAGTGGCCAAAGTGACCGATTTGATTAATCTTTCTCACCTCTTATGTGTTGATGATGTTCTAATATGTTTAGATGAAACCCTGCAGGACAACAATTGTTTCAAGAGGATACTGGCAGTCTTTTGTAAAGCCACAAGTACGCTGCCCAACCTCAACAAATCTACCATCATGATGGTCGGGTGTTCCATCCAAGAATACAGGTATGCTTTACTCCAGTTCCAGTTTGGTCATCTGAACATTGAGGATGGACTCAAATATCTGGGTTTCAAACTCAAACATAATGATTACCAAATCACGAACTGGAATTGGCTTATTGCAAAAGTTGAAAGGCGCATAAACATATGACAACAGAGATGGTTATCAAGAACTGGTAGATTGGTCTTAATCAAGTCGGTACTGGAGGCAATTTTGGTATATTGGATGGCACTGGCATGGATCCCCAAAGGAATCACTGCTAGAATACAACAGATCTGTCGAAGGTTCCTTTGGCGGGGAAAGCTGGAGGGCAAGACTTTCGCATGGGTGAAGTGGGACAGGATTGCCAAGCCTAAACAGTGGGGTGGTTGGGGCTTAAAGGATTTAAATTTATTTGCTATTGCCTTGGCTGCTAAATGGGATGGAAATTATTAAATAAAAATAGTCTTTGGCAAGAGGTTACATACCACAAATATATTGCTCCACGGTCTACACTAGAATGGATCAGAGGACCCAACAGAAGCAGATCGGGTACTTCCACTGTATGGAGAACCATCACAAACTCTATCTTTGTTATCAAAGGTGGCCTTGCCTGGTGTATTGGTTCGGACTCATAGGTTAGAATAGGCATAGATGCCTGGTCTGGTTGTGGACGAGATCATATATTACCTCTAGCACTATGACAGACTCTCAGTGCTTCTCGAATCTCAACCATATCTCAAATTGTTGATGCAGCCAATACCAGTTGGCTCACATAGGCATAGAAATCCTTACAGGATCTAGGTATCTCTGATATATGGCAAGAGGAATGGAGCAGATACACCGGAGTGTTTCGGGCATCCCATGTCAGGTTATCAGAGCGGCGAGATGAACTAATATGGGTTGTGCCCCGCCTTGGAAGATATTCATCGAAAGAAGGTTATGCTCTTCTTATATCGGAACAGGAGCCCAATAACCCGATGTGGTGGTGGAGACATCTCTGGAAACTGAAGGCACCCCCAAAACTAGATTATTCATGTGGTGTTTGCTCACTAATTGTGCCCCCACGAAAGACAATCTTGCTAAGAGATCCTTTCATGGCCCATCCAAATGCAGTTTGTGCAAAGAGCAAGCAGAAGATATTGATCATCTTTTCCTGAAGTGCCCTATTACTATGATGGTTTGGCATCAGATCAACATAATACTGGCCATTGGTAACAGTTGGAATGGAGACACGCTCATGGCGGCATGGCAGAGTTAGTGGCACATGGCAACCTCTCAGAAAATCATAAACCTCCCGCCACTGGTATGCTAGGGGCTTTGGTTGGCTCGGAACAACTTTATATTCCAAAATTTCCTGATAAACTAGCACTTTGTATGCAATAACATTGCCGCACTTTACCTCATGATCCCTGAAGATGATACAAAGACTCAAACCAGGATCATCAAACCTGAATCTATTGACAAATCTTATCCTTGGGCTTACTCTGATGGGGTTGCCCGCAATGCAAGTTGTGGCGATGGTGCTATCTTACACATATCGGATAGTCATTATTACAAGATCAAAATGGGTTTAGGCCAAGGCACCAACAACTATTCAGAACTAAATAGTCTCAGACTCCTACTCATTTTTTCCCTTGAAAAAAACTGCAACAAAATACAGATCTTTGGGGATTCTAAAATTGTAATAAATTGGATCAACAATATAGCTCGTTGTCATGCGCACACACTGAGAGGTTTATTGGATGAGGTTATGACTCTAAAATCACTATTTGATTTTATCACTTGCTCTCACATTTACAGGGAAAGGAACCAAGTTTCTGATGGCCTTTCCAAAGAAGCCACGCAGCTATAATGGGGCCAATGGTTGATTACTGAACAGAAAGAATAGTAGTACCAGTTTTACAATAGGCCTTTCATTGAAGGTGCAGATGCAGAGGGGCAGTTTGATCAGCCTATCTAAATAAACGACACCATTCATAATTTTTTTTATTATCAGCAGGCTACCCTTTTGGACAGTTAGTTATTTTTGACAAGCACAAGACTTTGTAAATTTTGCTATTTAAATGCTTATCTTGAACATATATGTACTGATGGCTGGACCATATTAGTTTTTTGCATAGCTAGATATGCAGATGATACAACATGTAATTTTCCTTATATCAATGAAAATTACGATTTTTTCCTTGGAAAAAAAGCATAAACACATACAAAAATTTATAGCACATTTAACCACCAGAAATCTCCATGAACTGCGTCGATCTAAGCCATTTTATTAATAAATAAGAGGGTACAATGTGGTGTTGGAAAGAGTGCACCTAGGCTCGCACAAGGCAAGCTAGCAAAGCCCAAACGGAAAATATGAAATCCCTTTCTGATCTGTTAATGCTCTCTCCTGGCATTGCGCTGAACTGCCCAGAAAATATGTGGTTGGCTGCAAAGAACTACTGCTAGGGCCTCCTCAGATGCTCAAAAAATTCCAGGAAATTAACCCTGGACTCTCCACCAATAACCCACAAAATCCCACGAACGAATTGGCCAAATGTTGACCTCGGAATTTTGGCCCAATTTTCCCTTAGCTCCTCTAACTGCTGGTTGAGTTGGGATCCCTGTCTGACCCCTCATATCTACCCAGAAAATTATGCCAAATAAATCTTGGTCTCTCCTCAAACCCAGAAAAACCCATAAAGGGTTTGTCCTAGTTTTGACGCTCCAAAACTGACTCCCAAATGCTTGGCCCTCCTCCATAAGCAGAAGATGTAACCTGTAGAAAATGTTGTGTTTGTTGCTCCACCAAAATGTTGAAAAAGCCCTCACAACATTTCCACGGACTCCACCTCAAGTTTCAGCCCCTAACGCCCTTCACTCCTCAAACTCCAAGCGTGCCTCCTCCAAGAACTGCGCAGTCCCTATGTTGTTGTTGTTGAACCTCTTCATAAACTCGCCCTCCCTCTTGTTGATACGAATTGGTATAGGTAGAACTCCCTCCTTGGGTTGGCACTCGAAGTCCACCAAAAAAAGGGTTGAGATTTCCGCTCGGAAACACTCATGTGCTAAACAACACTTGCAAACTTGGCTTCAACTCAAGCGTGCTATGTCAAAGACAATTTTCTCAAATGATCATGAATGCCCCAAATGAGTGCCTCTTGCTCTTTTTATCAAAGAGTCTCCAAATTCCCATGTGGGCCTAGCTCGACTTTCCCCCACCAACTTCGCTTCAATTAGAGCGTATTCCATATGTGGGTCGTAATTCTCCATGGGGTAGCCCCCACGCTCCACTAGAGCTGCAATATTTCCCTTCCTAATGTTTTGGGCCCCCACTTAATCCCAAAATTCATGTGGGACCCCTGAAACCAAATCTCCTAAGTGCAAACATGAAATAAGACAAAGTTGGGCAAGGTTGATATTATCATATTTCCCTTAGCCATATTGCCAAGTGGGAATATCAAACACTAAAGGAATATTCGATGGAATATCTTGATTGAGGATTTCGTGGGAACTTATCTCACTATTAGCTCCAGATCTTTTGCATGTAGCACTTCACTTGGGGAAATACGAGTTTCTCCTGCAAGGGACCATGCAGTTCCTTGGGATCTATGTTGAGCTTCATTGGGATCATCGGTACCCAAATGCAATGGAGGCTAGAGTTCGCTTCCAACTTGATCCCATCGCACAATTTGGGGAATTCATCGCACAGTACAAAGCTTGGCACCACTATATGACCAAGAAACTACAAGTTGAAGTGGCAGAGCTGGCGTTTCCCCAAACTCAAGCTTAACTTGTTTTGACTTATTAGGCTGTCTAGTTGACTCTACCCAATTTTGTCTTACATGGGTATGAGCGATATTGTAATATTCTTTTGTAATTAATTGTAAGTGAAATTCCAAGTGTCAATTGTGGAATGTGAAGAGCATTTTGTAATGAAGTCCAAAGGTCATGGTTGAAGGAAGTCAAACAATCATGAGGGAAGTCAAAGAGTCACAAAGGGAGATGAATAGTCACCCCTTTTGTTATAAATATACCCTCATTAGTCATGTAAAGGGATTTTGGTCAGGCTTTTGGCTTAGGATCAGAAGCTTGGAAGTTTTGTTGAGAGCCTTAGCTTCTCCGTAGCATAGAGAGAGTATCTTTCTTTGGAGGAGCAGGTGTTGGCTTCATGTTCCACTATTGGGACTAGCGGTTCGTCAATTCTATATGATGCTTGGGCCTTTCACTTTAATAAAAGCTTAGAGCCAGCACATTTTTATGCATATGTTGTGAATATAATAGGACTATTCTTGTTATGTTTGCAATATATGTTATTTCATTTACGCTAACGTTTATGAACTATTTTGTTTGCATTAGTATGAATCTTGTTGAATGTGTGTTGTAGTATATTTCCATCATGGCTAACTTGTGAACTATTTTGCAGGCTAGCTTATGATCCCCTTTTATGCTTGTGTGTTCCTTTCAAGTTGTGTATTATTATAGGCTTCTAAGGGCTCACTCACTTTTCCTTCGTCGTGTTAGAACCTTTCATGCATTGTACTTTACCCTTCAGAAAGCTATACACTTGTTTCACCAAAGTCACAAGTACATCATTCTATGTGTTATCCTAGCCAAGGCATAACATTAAAACCACTATTTCGGCAACCGAGTCGTATTCTGGATGGGGCTCCTACTCCAACCGTTGTGAGGTCTAATTGGGACTTCATATCAGGGAGACCCCCTGAATGTTGGCGGGTCTAGCACCATCAACATGTACCTTGGACATGTGATTAGGGAGGATGCAATACGAGTGCACCATGCAAAAGATCAGGGCCATCCTGGATTGGTCTACACCTAGGAATGTGACAGAGTTACAGGGATTCTCGAGCATCTACACATATTACAGGAGATTTGTGCAGGGGTTTTCCCAATTAGTAGCACCCCTCACAGATTTGACGAAGACAGGGACTTTCAAGTGGACGGATGTTACACAGGAGGCCTTTTAGCGCCTCAAGAGGGTGATGAGTATTTGTCATGTTTTGGCCTTACCTAATTTTTTACGGCCATCTGTTCTGGAGTGCGATGCATCTGGAGAGCGCACTGGAGCAGTTTTGACACAAGGAGGCCACCCTATAGCTTTCAAGAGCCGGAAACTGCAGCCACATGAGAGGTTGTACTCCATTTATGACAAAGTTATGTTGGCAGTTATGCATGCGTTGCAAGTTTCGGCAGTGTTTGGTAGGAAGCAAGTTCAAGGTGAAGACTGACCACAATAGTATTCGTTTTTTCTTGGAGCAGCAAAACCTTTAGGAGAGGCAGCAAAAATGGGTCAGCAAAATCCAAGCATACGATTTCAAGATTGAGTATGTCAAGGGCAAGTAAAACATAGTGGTTGATGCACTATCACGGAGACCAGCAACACTCTCATTGATGGATATCACGTAGGATTGGAGAGCATAGCTATTGGAGGAGTAATCCAAGGATCAGCAGGCATGCGAGATCTTGGATGGTACTCATGGAGATGGCATGTACCAAGTGATGGATGAGGTTATTTACTACAAGGACAGAATTTACTTGGTGCCAAGCTCACAGTTTGTTGAGAATTTATGGGGCTAATAATTAATTCAAATTCTCTTCTTGATAATTACTTGTGAGCTTACTTGAGTTACTTATGACTTCTCTTCTTTAGCTTATTTAGTCTTTCACCAAGTCAATTACCAAAATACAAAAGACAAAAAGTTAGGCTCTTCGAGCCAGGGTAAAACCTCTCCCTCTTGGAGAGGAAAACCCATGAGAAATTCTTCTTATAGATTTTCAAATGACAAGTACCATGACCAAGACTCAAACCCTTGACCTATGTATGCTTCCAAGACCGTGTCACTTCTTCTTTGTCGATCTCCAACGCTGACCCTTCTTTTCTGCACCAACCTGCACTGCCCTGCACCAATACTAGAGAACTCGATCTCTAAGTCTATTTTCGTTGACTCGGCTGCTCAAACACTCCTTCCTTGCTTGATCTTCCAGTATCTTTCTTATTGCTCTATATTAGTGTCTTTTCGCAAACTTATTCAGATATTAGGCCAAGTCACTCGGGACCCTTTACTTCACATTACCTTGAGGATACTTCACTTGGGATATGTTGTCTTTCCTTTATGTATTGTAGATTAGATCATAGATTTACCTTCCTTAATATTCTTTCACTATAATATCATTGTATAGTACCCAAAACACATCCGCACCTCACTGTATATATTTCAAACTGTTGTAGTATATCCGCACTTCCTTAACCCTAATTTGAATATCAGATTTAGCCTTGACTTTAACTCTATATTGGTCCGAAGTTTCCTCTTGTTGATCCACGCTGTTATTTCAGAGCTATCCGCAAACTTCTATCTTTTAACTTGCACTTGAATCCTCTCTGAAATCCGCAATCTTCTTCAGAGCAATCTGCAATTCTTGATGTCAAATGAGCCGCAGGTTTTGGATATATATATGGCACAGTTCTTGTTTTTAGGCCGACCATACAACCAGCTAGTAAGTCGACTTCATCACTGTGTATTAGGCTGACATGTAGTGCAATTATTACAGTGTTTAATGAGGTGAGGATGAAGGTTGTCTTTAGCCATTCCTTCAAGGATTCGTGACAACGTCTTGGAGCATATATTGATGACTAGAGTCTTCGTATACATGACACTTAATTATACTTGTAACTAGAAGACAACCCTAATAGACATCAAGAAGAATTCTATTGACCTATAATAAAAATCTTGCTCATGAAACCCATGAAGCAAGTACAACAAAAATACATTTTATTATCTTTGTCTTCTTCTTTACATAAATACACAATTACATAGTAAATATGAAGACCGGTCCTAGTTACACTTTTCAACACTCCCTCTTAACTAGGGAGGTATTCATATAGGTACATGGTCACTTTCAAATTGAAGAATCTCATAAGAAGAATCAGATTGGTAATCACATCTGTATAGCATCATATCAACCAGCATTGTCATGGTGCAAGGCCTTGACTAACAACACCATCTCTCACGAGACAATGGGCTAAAATGCTGGCAAGACACATGACTTATAGACACCATAGTCATTGTCTCTCCAAGGTACATACTCCACCCAGGTGTTCCCAAAGTATGACCTTCTTGGAATATTCTTTTCTTGGGTAGCTAGCCCTTAAAGAATATTGGTCCTGGACTACTCTTATCTTGAATGCCCTATCACATTCTCAGAGAGTATCGAATGCCAGATGATTACCCAATCCTCCATTCTGTCTTCCCAAGTGAAGACTAGAATGATGTGTCTATCTCTCCCTCTCAGCCAAGGAGGATCTATTCCACAAGGGAATGTACTCATTCCTGTATAAGGAATGTACCTAAGCTCATTCTTTGGAATTACCCAGTTTCTTCCAAGTAAGAAACTTATCACCAGGCTCCCTCTCAATCAGGGACCTGCAGCAGTAATGGTGAGACACCCAGTTGCTCATGAAAAATTCCACCCCTAGATGTCATGGATTTCGATATTGAGGAATCTTCAACTTTAGCTCCATAGGGCAGAGATCATCCATCACTTTCATTCATGATTCATCTCATCTACCAGAAAGTGATTCATCAGTCTTATCTTGTCCACCTTTTACGCCATGCTGCTTTGTTTCGAATCATCTCCAAGGATCTTACATCCTTTCACATGATTAGCAGCCCTACACAAATTCATCCAGATAAACATATACGTATGAACTTTTAAAAACAAAAGTTACCTCAATGATGATCTTTCACCATGACATATTCCTGTAGGCATCGGCATCCTCTATTCAAATTGACACATCTCCTAATAATATGTCTTGTCAAGGGTCTTCTTCTTTACCAAACTTCTATCAGAGTCTACATATCCTCCCAGGAGATATTCTAGTCACATTTTCTTGGCTTCCGGATGATAACTGCCTCTTGACATGGTTGCACTTCATGGTCTCTTACTTTCTGCACATCTTTATTCCTAGGAACTTCCAATTTCCAGTTCCTTGTTCATATACAACCACCTCATATTCCATATGAGGATATATTATGTTGATTTCATATGTCCGTGCTCCGCGAGAGATCCTCCTCCATAGATCATACTTCTAAATATAGAAGTCCATTACCTGCAACCATATGACATGACTTCACAGCATCCAGTGTCAGCATATAAATGTATATACCTCATACCTTTTTCCTTTGAGTCATCCTGTAGCAATTTTACTAGAACGAGGAACTTCATTCCATTGACCTGCTTCATCAATATGTCATCACATCCTGATTCCAGAATTCTATAGCATTGAATTCTTTGATGAAACCTTTATGCTTTCTTTCTAACCAGTGAATTCATAAAGAATTCCATCAGAAATTGCCAGCACCTGTTTCCATGACCCTTGATCTTGATGACTGCCTTCGATCAGTATTGTTATCAGTGAGGTTTTCTAGGAGCTATTTCACCATGAGCTCCTCCCATGCTTCTATCATGATGCTATCAATATACATTGCTTCCTATCATACTAACCAATAGAAATTACTTAAAGAGGAAGATGATCTCAATCATAATAGAGATCTCTCGCTTCTTCTTTCTTAGATTTCTTTGCATCAGGTTCTTCCCTTATATTTGTAACATGGGCTTCTTCCCTTTTCCTCTTGTCCTTTCCATATTTAGGACAATCTCTTTTATAATTCCCAAGTTCATTACATCCAAAGCATCGTACTTTTTCCATATTTCTTCTTTTATTCTGAGGACCAAATTTCTGAATCTTCCTTTCTTCCTTGGCTTTCAATCTTGTTTCCTTTATTTTACATAGAGACCATAAAACATGGAATGGTGTGGCTTCTTTCTTCCCGTATAAACTTGAAGTGAAGTTTCCCCATTCTTCTGGTAGAGCATTCAGCACCACTGTAGCCATCTTAGTGTCGGACATTACTTCTCCCAATTCCTGCAGTTGATCTCTTATTTCAGAAATCCTCATAAAGTATGAAGTGATTCCTTCTTCTCTTGACAATGTCATTTTGTATAGTTCTTGCCGCAGAGAAATCGCTTCTCCTGCAGTACTCACAAAGAATAGCTCCACCAGTTTCTCATATATTTATTTTGCAGACTTTAGTTTTGATACATAGGGAATGAGAGGGTCCTTGATGGATTCTATGAGAATCCTTTAGGCTTTGATTTCTCCCTTCATGTACTTGGCATGAGCTAGAGTATCTTCTTTTGGGGGTTGAATTGTAGATCCTTTGATGTAGTCCATAACTTCGTCTTCGATTAAATTCAAATCTGCCCACTTCTTCCATGCACTAAAGTTTGATGACCCAACCAGCTTGTTGCTCTCTTTACAATAAGTCATCTTGATAGATTTAAGTAAGGTCATAGATACTTACTTGAGTAGAGTAGCTTGTAGCTTCCTTGATGATGATGAAGATGAAGTCAAGAGCTTTTTCTAAAGATAATGTTTCTTCCAACAATGTCTTAAATGTAAATCTTTGATGGCAAAGATTATTTTCCTGAATGAGTTGATCCTTTGAATGAGCTAGCTTGAGAGTTCTCCTGGTAAACTGATTTGTCTTTTCAACGCAAACTTTGATCTTCGCTTCCTGGAGTGTCTTCTTGTCAAGTAGCCCTTGTGTTCAGCGCCTTAGCTCTGATACCATGTTGAGAATTTATAGGGCTGATGATTAATTCAAATTCTCTTCTTGATAATTACTTGTGAGCTTACCTGAGTTACTTATGAATTCTCTTCTTTAGCTTATTTATTCTTTCATCAAGTCAATTACCAAAATACAAAAGACACAAAGTTAGGCTCTTCGAGCCAGGGCAAAACCTCTCCCTCTTGGAGAGGAAAACCCACGAGAAATTCTTCTTATAGATTTTCAAATGACAAGTACCATGACCAAGACTCGGACCCTTGACCTATGTATGCTTCCAAGACGTTGTCACTTCTTCTTTGTCGATCTCCAATGTTGACCCTTCTTTTCTGCACCAACCTGCACTACCCTACACCAATACTAGAGAACTCGATCTCTAAGTCTATCTTCGTTGACTAGGTTGCTCAAACACTCCTTCCTTGCTTGATCTTCAAGTATCTTTCTTATTGCTCTATATTAGTGTATTTTCACAAACTTATTCAGATATTAGGCTGACCATACAGCCTGCGAGAAAGCCGACTTCATCACTATGTATTAGGCCGACATGTAGTGCAATTATTTCAGTGTTTAATGAGGTGAGGATGAAGGTTGTCATTAGCCATTCCTTCAAGGATTCACGACAAGGTCTTGGAGCATATATTGATGACTAGACTCTTCGTATACATGACACTTAATTATACTTGTAACCAGAAGACAACCCTAGTAGACATCAAGAAGAAGTCTATTGACGTATGATAAAAATCTTGCTCATGAAACCCATGAAGCAAGTACAACCAAAATACATTTTATTATCTTTGTCTTCTTCTTTACATAAATACAGAATTACATACTCAATATGAAGACCGATCCTAGTTACACTTTTCAACACAGTTGAGGAAGAAAATCCTGCGTGCAGCTCATGACTCACCATTGGCGAGGCACCAAGGGTTCTACAAGACATGCAGGACCATTAGGGAGTGTTTCACTTAGCAGGGTCTTAAGGAGGATGTACTGAGGCATATTAGGGAGTGCGATTTTTGCCAAAGGAACAAGGGAGAGCACACTCATTCAGCTGGTCTACTACATCCTCTTCCTATTCCTGAAAGTAAATGGGGGAGAATATCAATGGACTTCATTACAGGGTTGCCAGCAGTTCAGGGGCGAGATTGCATCTATGTGGTGGTTGACAAATTGACAAAATTTGCCAATTTTTTCGCCATTCTAGCAAGATACTCAACTTCACAGGTAGTTGAGTTATTTTTTCGAAAGATGTTCAGGATGCATGGGCTCCCTAAGACGATTGTGAGTGACTGGGACAGCGCATTCATGGGAGAATTCTAACATGAGCTATTTTGCCTTGTGGGCACAAAGCTTACCCCAAGCACGAGCTACCATCCCCAGACAGACAGACACACGGAGATAGTAAATAAGTGGTTGGAGGGCTACCTATGCAAATATGTGACAGGGCAGTAGAGATCGTGGGTGAAGTGGCTGCACCTCAGGGAGTATTGCTACAACACCACTTATCATATGTCCATAGGTATGTCACCCTTTCGTGTTTTATATGGTTATGATGCACTATTTTTTGTTGATATGGTCTTTGGAGATAACAAGGCCCCAGGGGCCAAGGATTGGATACAGGAAAGTCGGGATATCCTTAGAGCCCTTAAGGATAATTTGCAGACTGCTCAAAACTAGCAAAAGTTGTATGTAGACAGGGGTAGAGTTGAGTGACATTTTGAGGTGGGGGGCTTGGTTTTTCTGAGATTCCAGCCATACCATACAAGCAGTCCACATTGAAGGATAAGGGAGCTGAAAACCTCAAGCCATGCTTTAATGGACCACACAGGGTGATTCGACAGGTAGGTGAGGTAGCATATGTGTTGGAGCTCCCAGCAGGGAGCAAGGTGCACAATGCATTTCATGTGTCCTGCCTGAAAAAGGCCTTGGGACAATAGGTGACAGCTACTACAGAGTTACCGCACATGGATGATGAGGGGCATTTAGCTTTGGTGTCGGAGGCTATCTTACAGGAGAGGGAAAGGAAGCTAAGAAGCAGGACAATCAAGTAATTTCTTGTCAAATGGAAGGACTTACCTAAGGAGGATGCCACCTAGGAGGGAGAGCATATTTTGCAGCACCCAGCGTTACAGTTGCTTGAGTCCAAGCAACATTTGGGAGGGGAAGATTGTCATGTCCCTAACCAATAATTTTGCCAAGGAGAGTTTACAAATTTGCAATTTTGGTAATTGACAAATGTTTTGCTTAGGAGAAAAGGGTTGGAGACAAAAATTAAATTTTGAGAAGGAAAGGTGACCAACTTAGGAAAAAATGGAAATTTTAAGTTAGTGGGTTGTGGGGGCCACCCAAAGAGGTAAATCAAACCCCTTGGAGAAATTCGCACCACAAGAGGAAGGAGGCAAAAGGGGAGTTCGATCTAATGAGCCCACAAGGAAGAGAAGGGTCAGCAATTATAAATAGGAGAAGCAAACTCATTTTTGGGGTTCTTTTGATTGTGCATTTTCTGATATAGAGTTTGCTTGAGTTGTTTAGCCAAGTCAATTAGTGCTACTTCGCACAGGGATTTCCAAGCGGAAAACCCCAACTCTCTTTCGATGAACCAAGAGTGTCACCCTAAGGGAGAATCTGGAGTTGATTAGAGGACTGATTTCCAGTTATTGTGACCCATTCCATCCCTTGCATCAACTAGTGTGAGTTTCCTACAAGACACAGAGGCAGGAATTCGCATTGCCTGGTTAAGGAGGCTTCCGCGGAAGAAACACTTGGAAAAATTGCAGGAATATCCCTTGAGGAAGCACGATTTATTTTGGTGATTTGCAGAGCTAGAGAATGCTAATTTTGGGAGGGTCGAAATCGCCTCTTTTAGGGTTTGTGCAGGGGATTTTCTGGGAGAAATTGTAGAGCAGAGTTGAGCAAGATTTGTGCCTGAGTGGGGCAGGAATTTCACACGCAATTCCAAAAATATTTTGCAAAGGAATTTCCAGCCATTTGAGGGAGAGTTTGGAGCGGAATTGCAGTAGTGTTTTTGGGTGGGATGCAAAGCCATGCAACTGGAGAAATTTACACGAATTGGGGCAATTTTGGGGAGTTGGAGCTAGCCCAAAATATTTATGGGTTTGGTTGGTTGGGGGCTAAGGAGCATTACTCTAATTTTGCAAAAATTTTGGAGCAAATTTGAGGCCCCAAATCCCATTTTTCCTCAAGAAATAGCAACAGTAAATTCTAAGTAGAGTGTACAGCCAGTTGTGCAAGTTTCGGCGTGGAATTTTCCTCATATTCACCTGGGTTTTGTATGCTTGTTGTAGCAAGCCCAGGTGCACTCATTCCACATATTTTTACTCAGATTTGGCATTGAAAATCTAATAAAATAGCTCAGATTGTTTATTTATGCTCAATGGTGTTCTGAATTTATTTGCATGTGTGGAGTTTCAAATTCGCATGCCTTATTTACTTGTTATAGCTAGTTCATGGTTTGATATTCACTGGATTTATTTAGTTATAATATTACAGGGTAATCCTAGAAAGTAAAGTAGATAATATTCCAAGAGAAGAAAGCCTCACAATGACAGTGTCGCATTAAGACAAGTCCAAAAAGTAGCCAAAAATATGGAAGATGAGGAGAGTAGCGTCCTAGCTTAGCATCTAAATCAAAAGATGTGCCACCATTACCCACCACCACAAATGTATTAAAAATTCGAGGGCAATATATTGATTTTTGAACACTGGTAATTACTTGTGATTATATATAGAATCCTTCCAACAATTACTAATCTTTCATCAAGTAACTATACCTCAGAATATCAAATAAACAAGAGTAAGAAAGCAGAGATCACAGTGCACAATATCAACACAACAATTAACCTAGGAAAACCCACTTGTGGTAAATGTGAAATTTTCAAGTCTGAAAATTATTACTGCAGTGATTGATTTATTTCGCCTACTTATAAGATAAGTTATTTACATATGCTTCAGTAAATTTTGAAATAAACACAATAGCAGTACTTCACTCTAATCAAAAGCAGAAGAACAGAAATAACACATGTAGCACAATAGAAATATGAACACAATTATTTTTGGACAATTGTCCCCGGAAAAACCCAATGTGGGAAAACCGGTGCAACAGACGAGGGTTTGTATTTATCTTCGGCAATGAAAATATCTTTTACAGAAGTCTTGGTGAGCAAAGTAAATTAGCAAACACTTGGCATGAATTTTCCGGACACTCCGGAAGAATTCTCGACTCTCGGGGTGACCTTCTACACCCTCTGCATCATCCTATAGTTGCTCTGTGCAGTCTCTCCCTGGACTGCGTAACTCTGTGTGGAGGGGTTGGTGTTGTTGCTCAACACTCCCTTCCCTTCACCCTTCTGCCTTCTCCTTCTCCATTAGCCGACTTCACCCTCCTCCTTCTGCCTATGTAATCCCGCCTCTACAAACTCACCCACTGAAATCGAATTCTCTTACTTCAAGATCGATTTCCTTCGAGTACTAAGAATGTCCCGGCTTGATTTCCAAATGACCCTCAAGCCTCTTCTTATAATCTTCTCGCTGATAAATCAGTAGCCAAGATTATATCTTTAATCAATGGCTCAGATTAAAAGATGACTTGATCTTCATTTTCTAGAAGATTCACACTCTGCTTTATTAATACCCTTTAATTATTTAATTTCCCTAAGTTTAGACTTAGGGTCTGCATTAAAATAATTAATTACTTTAATAAAGCAAGATCCGAGTGGAATTTCCACAAACGATTTATGGGTTCTCTGGATAACTATTATCCAAGCTTCTCCACCAATTTTGAGACTTGGAACACTTCCCGATGCTATAAAATCAACACTCCCTCTTAGCAAGGAAAGTGTTTAAGCAAGATACCATTGTACTGCTCTGACTCTAGAACATCTGTTGCGTTGATGATGTCTTGGCTATTGCCCCTCATCTCTGCACTGCTACTCTCTGTACTGCTGCCTGTGACACTGTCTCTGCCACTGCCTCATCCGTACTGCAGCTCCCTCTGTCTCTGTAGACCACCCGTTCCTCTAATGGAAGGGGTTCTCAACCATCCCCATCTTCTCTCTAAAGTAAGTGAACTTAATCTTACTTAGAGCCTTGGTGAGGATATCTGCCACCTGTTCCCCTATAGGAGTGTACCTCAACTGTACTTCTCCCCATTGGACATAGTCCCTGATGAAGTGGCACCGAATATCAATGTGTTTCGACCAGTAATGAAACATGGGATTCTCAGAGAGTTTAATGCAACTCTAATTATCACACATAATCCCGGTCGGTTCCATCCTCTTCTTGAGTAGGTTCAAGAGTAATTTACGAAGCCATATGACCTCGCACAAAGTTGTGCTTGCTGCCATATACTCTGCCTCGGCTGAACTTAGTGCGACGGACTTCTATTTGTTGCTGCACCAAGAGGTCATTCCTGATATGAGACTGAAACAGTGGCCACTGGTACTCTTCCGATCCACTGTGCTTCCAGCCCAATCTGCATCTGTAAACCCACTCAACTGGACCTCATTGCCCTTGGTGTACTTCAATCCATACTCGACCATCCCCTTCAGATATCTGAGAAAATGTTTGGCTGCTGCCCAGTGATCCCTTCTTGGTTCCACCATGAACTGACTGAGGGTATTCACTGCTTAACAGATGTTTGATCTAGTATTGACCAGATACATCAATGATTCGATGAGCTGCCTATACAAGGTGGGATCAACCTCATCATCCTCCATTGTGTCTATATTCTTCCAATTAGTAATCATTGGCAGTGGCCATGGGTCTACAGTATTCCATCTGAAATCTCTTCAGGATTTTTGTAGTGTATCTTCCTTGCCCCGGGAAGATTTCTCCCTTCTGTTGCCAGACTTCTAAACCAAGAAAATAGTGCATCTGCCCCAGATCCTTCATGTCGAATTCCGTAGCCAGATCCTCATTGCAGTCCTCGATGAGCTTAGATGATCTAGTAAGAAACAGATCATCTACATATAATACTAGAATTAACGGCTCATCACCTACTCTCAAGTAGTAGAGATTGGGATCTGCGTCACTCTTGACCAATGATGAAAAAATCGCGATCGGGATATTATCGCCGAGGGGAAAAAATCGGAAAAAATCGTAAAAATCGGGAAAAAATCGGCACATATAAAAATATTCATTTTTTTTCAATTTTTTTAATATCTAAAGCATCTACAGCATAAAATAAATGCATTGACACATAAATATGAAAAAAAACTAATATATAAGATGTGTAATATCATGTCTAATGCTATATCACACATAAAACTGAATCCTGTCCTGAATACTAAGTCCTGAGTCTCAACTCAACCTCAAAATATCAACAAAAAATATAATAATGTATCTCATATCATGAGTCATAATGTTATATACAAAGGAATGCACCAAATAACCTATACTAATGATTTCCTCTGCCCCTCTTGCGAGAAAATGTAACAGCTTTCCCTCTAGACGAAGAAGTTGGCGGGGCTGGCAATGGACCTCGTGCTCGCATCCCGAAGCACTGTGAGCTGGTGCTAGAGGCACGACGTCCTCTACCTAGAAAGGTGGGCTGGTGGTGTCACCTCCTCCTCCGTTGTTGCTCCTCTCCTCATGAAACTCATCATTGATTCATCGCTACTAGAAATGGGACTCATTTTGTTAAGAGATACATAAAAACATCATCTAGCTCAAAAGTTCTACCTGATTGCCCAACTCCATAACATGATAGAAATTGGAAAAGTTTAACATGCCTAACCAATGATTTTGGTTTGAGTGAAGGGTTCATCTCCTCAACCTTAAAATGCGAGAAAAAGATTGAACATGCCTAACCAGCTGTTTTCCTTTCTTTCCTTATGAAGGGTACATACTTGTTAAATGCGCAGGTGAACAACAATCAATACCACGAACATCAACAAAGTTCAACAATCACTGAGGGTGCAACATCAGTTCCTTAGCGCGTAACACCATTGATCAAATGCCAATCTCATACCTACACATAATAGAATCAAATGGAAACAATGCAAATCCCCAAACCATAAAACCCTGAAAACCATTAAGTCTGCTGAATTTTGAGTGAAATCTAAAATTCTAGTTTCTCCATATGAAATCCAATGAGGTCAAAACCACTCTTAAACATCCTGAGTCATTTCATGGTAATATTAAAAATTTAAGTAAAAGGATGAAAATATCACTTTTACTTTAAGAATTTAACATTACCATGAACTGCCAACAGGTTGTGTCAGGAAAATGAGAGGGCTGCAAAAATGACCAAAAAAAAAAATCGATTTTTGAACTTATAGGGTTGCTGTTTGATGGGCCCACGATTTTTACCAAAAAAATCGCGATTTTTTCGTAAAAATCGCTATAAAATCGCGATAACGATTTTTTCAAAAAATAGTTGAAAAAATCGCCAATAAAATCGGCAGCTCGAAAAACTCACGATTTTTTCATCATTGCTCTTGACGAACCCCATCTTCTGCAAATAGTTATCAATTCGCCCATACCATGCCCTGGGGGCTTGTTTTAAACCATACAAGGCTTTCTTAAGCCTACAAACATGAGTCTTCTGCTCATGTGTCTCGAAGCCCTCTGGCTTTACTATGTACACTTCCTCCTCTATCACCCTGTTCAAGAACACGCTCTTGACATCCATCTGGTGAATCTCCCATCCCATCTGCACTGCTAGAGAGATGACGGATTTGATAGAAGTGTAGCGAGCTATAGGGGCGAAGGTTTCCTCATAATCGATCCCTTCCTTTTGTGTGTACCCCTTATCTATAAATTTGGCCTTGAACTTCTCTATGCTGCCATCTGTAGCATACTTGATCTTGTAGATCCACCTGGATCCTACAACTGATCTGTCCTGTG
Organism: Pinus albicaulis; assembly: GCA_034641835.2. Taxonomy (NCBI): domain Eukaryota; kingdom Viridiplantae; phylum Streptophyta; class Pinopsida; order Pinales; family Pinaceae; genus Pinus; species Pinus albicaulis. Next base: position 615,306,844 of record CM076572.1, read on the forward strand.
GTCTAGGGACTACTTCCCAAACATTGTTTGTCATGATGGAGCTATACTCCACCATGGCATCCACCTACACCTGATGCTGAGCTGCCTCTCGAAAGCTGGAGGGTTCTCCATCCTGAGCTACCAAGGCGTGGTATCTGTCAGGTTGCCTCCATACCCTCTTCCCGTCTCTAGGGGCTCCAACAAATTCTTTTGCATCTTTTAGAATTTGTTGAAGTTCTCTGCTTGGTCTTCCACTGGTGGTGGGTGGTCTTACCTGCTCTTCTTCGAAGGAACTCTCCTCAGAATCCTTGTGTCGTGGAGAGGCACTTGACCCATCCTCTGTAGGTCATTGAGGTTGTACTAGTGGATCTTCCTCAATCTGCGTATCTGTAGCCATTTCCAGGGACTTCCTGAAGGCTCTCTCCTCCATGAATTTCACGTCTTGCCTTACTACGATCTTCCTGCTTTCTGGAATATAGATGCGATATGCTTTCGCATTTTCACTATAGCCCACAAGATAACCCTTTTCCGCAATCTGATCCAACTTCTTCCTCTTCTCATCTAGAACGTGGCAATACACCATGCTGCCAAATATCCGAATATGGCTCACCTCCGGCTTGTTGCCTGTGAACTCACTCTCAGGAGTTACCTTCCCCAATGCTCTATGAGGTACTCTGTTCTGCACATACACCGTTGTATTGCAGGCTTTTGCCCACAAAAATTTGGGCATATCTTGGTCATACAGCATTGCCCTTGCAGCTTCTACAATGGTATGGTTCTTCCTTTCTGCAACTCCATTCTACTCTGGATTGTATGGAGTTGTCCATTCTCTCTTGATGCCTTCCTTTGCACATAAACTGGTGAAGTCTTTATTGATATACTCTCCACCATTATCCGACCGCAGCTTCTTTTCCTGTTGAGTTTTCTACCAACGCTTTGAACTCTTTGAACCATTCAAACACTTCATCTTTGGTTTTGAGAAAATAGATCCAAGTCTTTCTAGAATGATAACCAATAAAAGTAGCAAAATACTTTGCACCACTGAGAGCGGTTGTGGACATTGGACCGCAAATATCTGAGTGTATCAACTCCAATACGCTCTTGGCCCTGCTGCTGCTTCTTCGAAATGTTGCTTTAGCATACTTCCCTAGTGCGCATCCCCTGCAAACTTCATCTCTCCTTGTGCTGAGTTCAGGAGCTCCTATTACAATCTTCTTGAGAATCCTGAAGACTCCATGATGTAGATTGCCCATCCTTCTATGCCATAATTCATTCAAATCTCTTTCGTCCGTACTGCCAATCAGAGCCACGGGGGATTCAAGCTGGAGTTTATATAATTTATGACTCCTTACTCCAATTTGTGCCTTCTTGCTCCAGCTAGGATGTTTGATATACACTTTGTTTCCAATAAAGTATACGTCATAACCCTTGTTCTAAAGCTGAGACACTGAGAGTAAATTCATTCCCAACCCTGGTACATGCAGAAAGTTTGTGGCCCGAATCTTGTTGCAAGCTTCTGTCTGAAATGTTATGGTACCTCTTCCAATAGGGGTACACTTGACCTTGTTTTCCATAGTAATCTGGAAATTCATCTGTTCTTCTTGGTAACTCGAAAAACATTCTTGAACCCCCGTCATATGAGCAGACGCTCCACTGTCAATATACCAAACACCTGGAGGAGTCGTGCTTGACACACAAGCGAGGTCCTCCTCTAGTCTGGATGTCAGCACTGTCATGTCATGTTCCCTCTGCGTTTCTGCATGCTCTGGGGAACTGTGTGAGTCCTTCTGACTGCGCAAACCCTTTCGAGTGTCGAATCTTTGGTCCGTAGCAGATGCTCCCTTTCTGTCTTTAGCCTTTTGCTCTGATACCATGTGAAAATTTCAAGTCTGAAAATTATTACTGCAATGATTGATTTATTTCGCCTACTTATTAGATAAGTTATTTACAGATGCTTCAGTAAATTTTGAAATAAACACAGTTGTAGTACTTCAATCTAATCAAAAGTAGAAGAACATAAACAACACGTAGCACAATAGAAACAACCATATGAGCACAGTTATTTTTGGACAATTGTCCCCGGAAAAACCCAATGTGGGGAAACCGGTGCAGTAGATGAGGGTTTGTATTTATCTTCAGCAATGAAAAGATCTTTTACAGAAGTCTTGGTGAGCAAATTAAATTAGCATACACTTGGTGTTATCACTCCAATAATTCTCAAGGGTTGTTTATATTTTGGTTTAAAGAATATTAGAGATAACCACAAACCTACTTTTAAGCTTTAGGATCTAGCCTTCCTAATGCTCAGAGAGGGCTCTCTCTATATGATTTATCTTTGTTAATTTTATTTGATTTTAGGCTAGTTATTAGGATTACTTGGGATTTTGATTTTGATTTGTTTTGGTGGTGAAATCACTTACTTGGATAGATGTAGGTCTACTTACCATTGGGCTAATGGAGTGAATGTATCAAGCAGTCAGAGGAGAATCAAGGCTCTAAAGAAAATGTTTACAGGGCAAGATAGCTGGGTCATTTCAGATCTTCAGGCTGATAGTGAAAATGGTTTCAATCGGGATAAGAAAGCAATTAAGGGTTTTCAAATCTGGATAATAAGTGAAAAGACAGAGGTCAATCGAAAGAAGAGCGCAATTAAGAATTCTCTAATCTGGATATCAGAAGAAAAACATATAAATGATAAACAGTTCAAGACAGAGTGCTTTTAACATATTCTGAAATAATATTCTTGATTTATCATTTAGATTTAGAAAGACATACAAGTATTTGTGAAAACTTCAGAAAGAAACAATTGAACAAGTAGAAAGTACTTCACTGTAATAGCCCAACACATGAATCATGTAATATGATGCTTTATTGCTTTAATCCAGTCTACTGAATTGAAATTGGTACAATCACCCTTAGGTTCAGAATACTACAACTATAGAAATGTTCAGCAATTCATCCACCCTTAATACTTCCAAATGAGAAGTATTTATACAAAAACTCTTACAAAATATTCTAAAACAAATTTAGGAATTATTCATGGAAAAACAAATATCTTCATGCAAGAAGATGGTGACAGCTATCTAACTAATGCAAGTTGTCCCTGCTTTTATTGAAATTACTATTTGTTGTTGATTTTTCTCTTTGCTTTTCAACGAAGGCTGCATTTAGACAATGAAGTGTCCTCTACACTGGCAGCTTTATCTCTGCTTTGCAATTTTTTATTTGACTTTAACTTTGACTTTAAACTGGTAACCTTTAACCGTTCACCATAGAAGCAAACATCGCGATTTAATCGCGATTTTTTCAACTCAACGATTTTATCGGCGATTTTTTCTCGATTTTTTGAAAAAATCGCGAATCGCCAAAAAATCGCGATTTTTTGGAAAAAATCGTGATTTTTTTGGTAAAAAAATCGTGGGCCCATCAAACAGCAACCCTATAAGTTCAAAAATTGATTTTTTTTTTTGTCATTTTTGCAGCTCTCTCATTTTTCTGACACACCCTGTTGGCAGTTAATGGTAATGTTAAATTCTTAAAGTAAAAGTGATATTTCCTTTATTTTTCATTTTCATCATTTTACTTAAATTTTTAACATTACCATGAAATGACTCAGGATGTTTAAGAGTGGTTTCGACCTCATTGGATTTCATATGGAGAAACTAGAATTTTAGATTTCACTCAAAATTCAACAGACTTAATGGTTTTCAGGGTTTTATGGTTTGGGGATTTGCATTGTTTCCATTTGATTATATTATGTGTAAGGGTATGAGATTGGCATTTGATCAAGAGTATGAAGTCCTTTAAGAACCTTGATGTTGGTGGCATTGATTGTTGAACTTTGTTGATGTTGGTGGTATTGAATCTTGATTGTTGAACTCCCCTACTGTGGCCTTAACAAGAATGTACCCTTCACTCAAAGGAAAACAACTGGTTAGGCATGTTAATCTTTTTCTACCGCATTTTAAGGTTGAGGAGATGAACCCTTCACTCATACCAAAATCATTGGTTAGGCATGTTAAACTTTTTCAATTTCTATCATGTTATAAGGTTGAGCAATCCAAGTCTAAAGACTTTGAGCTAGATGATGTTTATGTATCTCTTGTTGATGATCCCATTTCTAGTAGCGATGAATCAATGATGAGTTTCATGAGGAGGAGGAGGAGGAGTAAGAGGACCACCTACTCCCTTGCTACCGGTAGAGGATGTATTCCTACCAGGCCTCGTGTGCTTCTGTGATCCTGAGCAAGGGCTAGAGTCCATTGCCGCCCCGCCCAGCCTTCGCTTCAGAGGGTAAAGTCATGGCATTTTCTCAAGAGGGGCAAAGAGAAAATCGCAGTATAGGTTATTTGGTGCATTCCTTTGTATATAATATTATGACTCATGATATGAGATACATTATTATATTTTTTGTTGATATTTTGAGGTTGAGCTGAGATTCAGGACTTTAGTATTCCGTGATGTGATTCAGCTTTATGTGTGATGTAGCACTAGACATGATATTACACATCTTATATATTAGTTTTTTTTTCATATTTATGTGTCAATGCATTTATTTTATGCTGTAGATGCTTTAGATATTAAAAAAATTGAAAAAAAATGAATATTTTTATATGTGCCGATTTTTTCCTGATTTTTACGATTTTTTCCCGATTTTTACGATTTTTTCCGGTTTTTTCCCCTCGGCGATTTTATCCCGATCGCGATTTTTGCTTCTTTGCCTTTCATCATTCACTATTCACTGTCCTATTTTTACTGAAAGACTGTTACTGCTCTGTTTTGTCTTTACTGCTCTACTTTTACTGCAAACTGATTTCACAGTAAATCAGTCATTTTTTCCCACAATTCTGTCTCTGGCAATTTTATCTTCATCATCCCCCTGAATATTTCATCTGCTTCAGTATACTTTGAGAATGTAGGTTTGTTAAGAAATATGTGTTTCACCTCATGCTGTAGGTAGAAAAGATTCTCAAAGTTTTTGTAAAGTACCTTCCCTGTTGGAATACCTTGTGAGGTAGGCAGATTAGCTTGATCCTTGGGAATTTCTCTCATTTTCTTATCATAGTCATCCTGCTTCATTAATTTATCATGAATAACTAGTGGATTGGGAAGGCCTTTTTGCCTTGGGACATCAAATTTCATCATGAACCTTGTGATGGCCACCTCCATATTCTGGCATTTCTCTTCTAGCTGTATCATCAAATTCTTTTTAGAAATAACCTTCCTAATTTCTAGGATGGTTTATGTTCTGTCATTAATTCCAATTTCTTCTAGTTCTTGCCTGTTCTTAGAATTAAGAAATTTGGTGATTTCAAGAGCTTCTTCAGGCTTTTTACCTAGTTCTTCTTTTATCTTTTGAATGGTTTCTTTTGCTGCTTTGACTAAGTCTTTTTGTTCATAAATAACCTGGATTGATGGCCAAATATCATTGACAGCTTCGACTGGGCAGTCAACTGTGGAATGAGACTCATCATCTCATCTTTCTGATTTGTGTCCTGCAACACTTCCTTTGCTTGAGGATGTTCTGTAGGAGGTAGCTTAAGTTGCTTCTTTAATGCAGCAATGTCTGCATTTTTCTTCTTAATCAATTCATCTGCAACTTTGACATTACTAGGATCAAATCCTACTTCAATGACCAAATCTTCCAATGATTTGATTCTATTGTCCTTAGCCTGTGAAGATGTTTTTCCAGCTTGAGCTGATCTTTGATGTTTGCAAGAGTGTTTTGCAGCTTCTGAACACTCATTGCCTTGTTTGTCATGGTTGAGTAAAGCATTTCACCAGCCTGTTTGTGAAATTCTATCTGATCAATGGGATGAAGGTCATCTGCTTGAACTTCATATGATGACTTTTTGTAATCAATTGATGATTTAGGATGCTTTACTTTAGGCTGCAGGAAGGTCATCTGCATTTTTCTAGTCTTGTAGTCAAAAGCAGAAAGCAATCTGCTTTGGTCAGTGGGTGACTGCTTCCAATATTGGTTGTATGTATCAGTGTTCAAAGCTTCATTTTTCATCTTTATTTCTCTGTATTTCTGCATAATGTCCATCTCCTTCTCTGCTGGTTTGCTGGAAGAGGACATTTCAACACTGTGTTGCTTCTGAATAAGTTGAGTGTGTGAAGTTGTAGGTTGATGTTCTTCTTCAATCTCTGTAGAAGGTGCATTGTCCTTTGCTGCTATTTCTGTATCAATCACTTCTATTGTTTCTACTCCTTCATTGACAGGATTTAATTTAGGCTTCTTCCTGTACATTAATTTAAATTTTGTTTTTGTGGTTGTCTCCGCAGTATATGATCCTTCCTCTTTGATTCTCTTTGAGCTTTTATCTTCTTGGGCTGGAGTATGCAAGGTTTGACTAGTATCACCTTGCTTATCTGCCTCTATCAAGGTGTTCTCCAACCATTCAGACTAGTTGGAATATTTCTCAATGTTGGTTTCTTCTCATGTACATAAAGAGTGAGTTTGCAATTAACTCTCAGCTTACTTATCACTCCAAGAGGATCATAATACCATAGAAAACTATGACTGAACTTGAACTCTTGCAAATGCTTTTCAGCCTCTAGACCCGCATGTCTATTGTTACAGATAAAAGGGCCAACCTGATTTTTCAATTTGAATTGTGTTTTCTTCTTTGCTGCCAAGAAATTAACTGCATCTGAATTAAGGATTTGTCTAATGTACTCAACGGTAAATAACCTCAATGGGAGGTATTTAGGCAATTTATATGGTAGCAGACTTGATCCATATACTCTTATCTCTATATGGTTTTGGCACAAGTACCAATCTCCTGTTCTACTATGCTCTGACAACTGCAATACCTTTTTAATCTCCTCACTGATTCTGGGTTGCATGTTGCATTTCAACAAATTGACTATAGGATGAATGAAAGAATCAGTAAACTCTGTATAGGTAGACTGTGTGGAGTCTTTTCTTATTAAAGGAGTCCAAAATATCACTGATTGTGGGTTACCTTCAACATCAAACTTTTGAAGATTGAGGGCAAATTTGTCAGACTGAAAATACAAGAACATGTGGAATAGGACTGAGGAATACTAGAAAACACCTTCAGAAGGCATTTTGACCAACTGTTCATGAATATTATCAGCAAGGTATTGGGCAAAATTAAAAATGGTAGCAGGAGGCTGACCAGGTGTGAAAGTAAACAAAAAAACCTAGCACTGCAACATCAACATGTTCATCTGTGAAATAACCAAGAATAAAAGACAGCATGCTAATGATATGTCTGGCTCTTTCAGAAAATTTTGCTGATGGGTAAGGAGGATTTATCTTGGGAATTTCTACAGAAGAAGGCATGAAAGTCTGGAATATCTAGAACCTCTTGGGGAAGTCCAGTTTCAGGTATAACTGAGTGAGGGCCTCAATGGACAAAGGTGTTTCATCTGGCCTGGATTGAATCTGGAGCATTTGATTGATTGACTCAGCAGTAATGGTGAACAAGATTTCTTTTTCAGAGTTTATTATGGCTCTCTGATCAGGGAAATAGCGGGATTGACAGAGTCTGGTCACTTATGGGCATTGGAAAGTGTGTGGGACAACATATTTTGGAAAATTAGACTCCCAAATAAAAACTTCATCAGCCTGATCTATGGATTTTTCATAACTCCAACAGTGGAGTTCAAGAAGATTAAATTCAGTGACTGTATCCTTAATCTTTAAGTCTATATCAGCTAGGGGAGTGTGTTCTACATCTACAACAGGGGGTTGTAGAGGATTAACAGATACTACTGCTTTGGAAGCCATTGTTTCTGTTTGATTTATACAATTAATTACTTTTTTGACTTGGAAAAAATTGATTTAGGCCTGTGGTAGCACCTCAAAAAAATTACAATAGTTTGTAGACTGATTTAAGAAGCCAATTGGTCAATTTATTACTCTCTGTAATCAAAAACAGTCTCAGGTCTTGGGAATCCTGTGAAAATAGGTCCAGGATTTGCAGAAAAAAGGATTTGGGAAGCTACAGAGATTTCTTCAGGTCTGCAGAGGCTTCTACTTGATTTAATTGATAAAACTGTATTATCAGTGACCAAAAGCAATCTCCGGACCTCAAATTTCTACAAAAGGATGCCTAGGGTCTGTAGGAAAGGATTGAAAGCCACAGAAGGTTTCCTATACTCTGCAAAGGCTTCTATTTTGATTCAATTACTGATTACTTTCTTTTTAGATCAAGAAACAGGTCTTTTCTTTGAGGAATACCTGGGAAAAATGAAGATTTGATTTGCAGAAGGGTTCTGGGGTTGCAAAAGGCTTCTCTGAGGCTTCAGAGGTCTTTATAGTGCTTTTGATTGTTTCTGCAATGTCTTTTGGCAGCAAATGGTCGAATTTTGGTTCAATTTGGCTTAAAAACAGAGTCGGCAGCAATTTTTTCGATCTGAAATGCTTCTTCTACAGAAAACTGTAACGGAAAGGATGAAAAGGCATAATTGGGCGATTTATATGCAATTTTAATCAACAGTAGTTACATTGAATGCGCGGTCAATTTTGAATAGACATGGTGGTTTGCGCAACAGGCAGGAGAAACCATTTAGTGGTTTTTGCATGAACGAAAGTGGTCGGGCGGTATTTTTTGGGTCGATGCGATCAAATGGGAATTGGCCACGTAGCAGGGAGGAGTGCCCCGTAAACCGCGCATTTCGCAAGGTCTGGGGTATGTTAATGATCGGGCAAGGAATGTGCAACAAGGGATTAGGGTCGTCAGATCTGATTGGTTTAAATCTGATGGTTGGGAAGATGCGATGGAGTCGTCAGGTTTTAAAAGGCGTGGGGCCCGGGATATTTCAACCAATGCGATATGTTATATGTAAAAAAGATATGGTTTAATATACATGGGGTCGAGACTATTATGATAGGCGGGGTTTATAGTAGGTGGGTCTGGGATATATCTCAACATGGGGAATTAAACCATAGGTTATATATGAAAATAATGGGTTGGGAATAATATACAAAGGAATTAATAAAATATGGGCTAACGTGTATTTAAGGGAATTAATAAAATATGGGTTAACGTGTATTTAAGGGAATTAATACATAAGGTTAATATGTTAATAATGAAATGTAACGCAGGATGTTAAATACACTAAGTATAGTGTGTTAAAAACTGATATCGGGGATAGATATTTTCACAATGGGACCCGATATATGTTTTCAAACTTACAATTAATGTATTTTTATGGATTTTTGGTGTATTTTTGAATAATGGGGAATTAGTAAAAGTATTTTTTACTTTTCCAAAGAAAAAATGTGTTTTAACTTAGGAAAAGGGGCATTTTTGCAAGGGGGAAAAGAGTGAAATAAGGGGAAAGAGTCAAAAATGAAGGGGATGGGGTATTTTACAAGGGAACGATTTTGAAAGGAAGTTAATAAATGAAATGACCAATTTTCTGCTATCCATGCTTTGTGAAACTGCTTCTGCCTACCCATCTGCTCCCCTAACATTTTTTCTTCATTTACATGGGTGCATTTGAGCTGGCAAACCCTTATTCATTTTTCTTTTAAACAGCAAACTAACTAATTCTATCCTTATTTCTTCCAAGGGCTCAGATTAAATTGTTGAGCTCCTTATTATTCTCTACCTAACTACTGATCTGCCAAGTTTAAACAGTTTGGCTAGATCTTTATTCTCTATCTATCAACATGAAATTTAAAGCATGAAAAGTCAAGATTAAGCAGTTTGACTTTCATGGATTGTGGCATTTTTGACAAGCTACATACAATCTTTATTTTGCAGTAAAAGTAAATAGTAGTGGCATTTGAATTTGCATCACTTTCATGTTTTATTTTATCTCTTTTTTGTTTGGGGTCCATTTTCATATTCTTTTTTATCTTCTTTCTTTCAAGTCCTTTGATTTTTCTTTTAGGACTTTTACCCTCTTTACATTTTTTATTTTTTCTAATATGGGAAAACAATTTGCAGAAAGCAAAGTATGTACATATTACAAAACTAATCAAAGTCAATTCAAAATTATGAATCCTATTATTATAGGACCCTAACACCTGGCATGAATTTTCCGAACACTCCAAAAGAATTCTCGACTCTCAGGGTGACCTTCTACACCCTCTACATCGTCCTGTGTAGCTGCTCTGCGCATTCTCTTCCTGGACTGTGTAACTCTGCGTGGAGGGGTTGGTGCTGCTGCTCAGCACTCCCTTCTCTTCACCCTTCTGCTTTCTCCTTCTCCGTTAGCTGACTTCTCCCTCCTTCTGCTTTTGCAATCCCGCCTCTACAAACTCACCCACTGAAATCGAATTCTCTTACCTCAGAATTGATTTCCTTCGGGTACTAAGAATGTCCCCGGCTTGATTTCCAAATGACCCTCAAGCCTCTTCTTATAATCTTCTCGCTGATGAATCAATGACAAAGATTATATCTTTAATCAATGGCTCAGATTAAAAGATGACTTGGATCTTTGTTTTCTAGAAGATTCACACTCTGCTTTATTAATACCCTTTAATTATTTAATTTCCCTAAGTTTAGACATAGGTTCTGCATTAAAATAATTAATTATTTTAATAAAGCAAGATTTTAGTGGAATTTCCACAAACGATTTCTGGGTTCTCTGGATAACTGTTGTCCAAGCCTCTCCACCAATTTTGAGACTTGGAACACTTCCCTATGCTATAAAATCAACAGTAAAAACCCAACTTCTTTCCTTAGAGAACCAATTCAACAGGAGATATCAAAGTCAAAAACTGTAATATTCCCAATTAGCTTTGCTAATTGGAATATTGCCTTTTTGCTTTATTAGATAGCAATAATAAATAAAGTGAGAAATAAGAGGGGTCACCTCACTTTAGCCACCTCACTTTATAATAAAGTGTTCTTTTTCCTAGTAGGTTGACGTTGTGACTTAGAGAGGGCCTTGGGGGTCCACGTGGATGTGATGAGGGGGGAGGCATCAGGCTAACCCCAGGTAAACTGCGCAGTTCCAGGGTGAGTTAAGGAGGGAGTTGATGTTATAAAAGGAGAGGCTCTCACCTCATTTGATTCATTCATGATGTGATATTCTTATTGATAGTCAGACTTGTCTGCTTCAGCACGCCGGTTGTTTAGTCGGTCTGCAGCACTGTTTAGTGCACGGGTGTCTCCGGTCGGAGATCCCACCCTTAGCCTCGGGGGACTTCGAGTGCCTGCCCTGGTAAGGTTTTTCTGGTTCTACCCTCAGCTTCGGGGGACTTCGAGTGCCCGCCCTAGTGAGGTTGTTCTGAGTTCATTTTTCAGTAGAGCAGCAGCAATTTCTGAAGATTATTTGAGGAGGAGAAAGCCCTCTTGTGGCTGCGCAGAGCAAGAGGAGGAAGGACGCTGAATCTGGAAGGAGAAGGACGCTGTCCCATCTGGAGAGAGGACGCTGTACCTTTCAGGAAGGGAGGACGCTGGCCAAGAAGGACGCAGTCCAGTCTAGCAGGAGAAAACGCTATTCTGAGGGGCAGAAGGACGCTGTGAAGCCCTAGAGTGAGGACGCTGTCCATTTCTGAAGGTAAGAGTTGCAGATCTGAAGGTTTATTGCTAGATCCAATTGTGGAAAGGGTAGATCTTGCAGATCTAGTCTTGTATGTGGCAGGTCTAGTCTTGTATATTGCAGATCTGAAGGTTTGGCACCAGATCCAGCTGAAGGAGTGACAGATCTGAGGAGATATTGATAGATCTAGTCCAGATCTGGAAGGGTAACACCAGATCTAGCCCTAGGGGCTGTAGATCTGAAGAGATAGTTCCGGATCTAGTGTAGATCTGAGGGTTTGATATCAGATCTGATATTGGAGGACGCAGTTCAGAGAGGGAAGGACGCAGATCTGATTGGAGGCTTCAGTTCCATCAAATGGGACGCAGATCTGAGGAGCAGGCTAGTGTGAGAAGGGCTCATCAGCGTTTTCCAGCATCCTGTAGCAGATCCATTTGTCTAGAGGATTGAGGGCTTGTGCTGCACCTGTTTCTGCGCTGTTACTAGCAGGGACAGCGTTTTCCAGCAGAGGGGGTTTTCAGCTTGGGACCAGCCCAGTTTCTGCGCAGATCATCACCAGTCTCCAGGGCAGCTTGGACGCTGTCATTATTTGCAGCCATTTCTTGTATGGGAGGGTCATCACTTGCCTAGGGCAAGGATAGGTGCACTGATTATGATTTCTTGTATTACTCTCCATGTACTTTCTGATTAATAAAATGGCTCAGATTCTGGTATTACATGTGTCTTGATTCAGTGATCTGGTTCAGTATTGTTTCCTTTCATATCTGTCTGGCATATTTCTGTTTATTACTGCTTATTCCCCTTTGGGGATATTACAAAAACTATGGTCAAACTAACCACCATTCACCAAATGTCCAAGTCCGGTTGGTCTACTATAGCCTTTCCCAATTCCCGAGAGGAAATGGGAGAGCATATCAATGGACTTCATTACAGGGTTACCAGCAGTTCAAAAGCGAGATTGCATCTATGTGGTGGTTGACAAATTGACATAATTTGCCCACTTTTTCGCCATTCCAGCCAAATTCTCAGCTTCACAGGGAGCCGAGTTATTTTTTTGGGAGGTGTTCAAGCTGCATGGGTTGCCTAAGATGATTGTTAGTGACAGGGATAGCAAGTTCATGGGAGGATTTCGGCAGGGGCTATTTCACCTTGTGGGCACAGAGCTTACCCCCAGCACGAGCTACCATCCCCAGACAATTGGACAAACAGAGATAGTAAATAAGTGGTTGGAGGGCTACCTGCGCAACTATGCGACCATGCAACAAAGAGCGTGGGGGAAGTGGCTACACCTCAGGGAGTATTGCTACAACACCACTTATCATATGTCCATAGGTATGTCACCCTTTCGTGCTTTATACGGTTATGATGCACTAACTTTTGCTGATATGGTATTTGGAGATAGCAGGGCCCCAGGGGCGAAGAATTGGATATAGGAAAGTCAAGATATCCTTAGAGCCCTCAAGGATAATTTGCAGACTGCTCAAAACCAGCAAAAATTGTATGCAGACAAGGGTAGAGTTGAGCGGAATTTTGTGGTGGGGGACTTGGTTTTTTTTAGACTTCAACCATACAAGCAGTCCATGTTGAAGCAGAAGGGAGCTGAAAATCTCAAGCCACACTTCTATGGACCATACAGGGTCACCCGACGGGTAGGAATGGTAGTGTATGAGTTAGAGCTCCCACCAAGGAGCAAGGTTCACAGTGTATTTCATTTGTCCTACCTGAAAAGGCCTTGGAACAACAGGTGACAACTACTACATTGTTACCACCAATGGACGATGGGGGGAATTTAGTTTTGGTGCTAGAGGCTATCTTACAGGAGAGGGAAAGGTAGCTCAAGAGCAAGACAATCAAGGAGTTCCTTGTCAGCTGGAAAGACTTATCGGAGGAGGATGCTACTTGGGAGGGAGAGTAGATTTTGCAGCACCCAGCATTACAGTTGCTTGAGGACATGCGACATTTGGAAGGGGAGGACTGTCATGTCCCCAACAAATAATGTTGCGAAGGAGACTTCACAATTTTGCAATTTTGGTGATTTACAAATGTTTGACTTAGGAGAAAGGGGTTGGAGGCATAAATTAAATTTTGAGAAAAAAAAGGTGACCAACTTAGGGAAAAAGGAAAAATTTAGATGTTAGTGGGTTGTGGGGGGCATCCAAAGAGGGAAATTGAACCCCTTGGAGAAATTCGAACCACAAGAGGAAAAAGGCAAAAGGGGAGTTTGAACTAGTCGGCCCACAAGGGTGAGAAGGGGCAACAATTATAAATAGGAGAAGCAAGCTCGTTTTTGGGGTTCATTGATTGTGCATTTTCAAACTTAGTTTGCTTGAGTTGTTTATCCAAGTCAATTGGTGTTGTCTAGCACAAGGATTTCCAAGCAGAAAATCCCAATTCTCTTTCGCAGAACCAAGAGTGTTACCTTAGGAGAGAATTTGCAGTTGTTTGTGGAGCTAATTTCCAGCGATTGTGAGTCAATCCATCAATTACAGCAGCTAGTGCAAATTTCCAGGATGACGCAGAGGCAGAATTTCGCATAGCTTGGTTGAGAGTCTTCCAGGGAGGAAACACTTAGAGAAATTGCAGAAAGTTCCCTTAAGGAAGGACGAGTTTTCTAGGAGATTTGCAGTGCTGGAAAGTGTTGATTAAGTGAGGGCCAAATTTGTCTCTCCTAGGGCCTGTGCAGAGGTTTCTAGGTGAAATTGCAGAGCAAAATTGGAGAAGGATTTTTGTCGGAGTTGTTGGAAAATGTAACTAGGTTCGGTCTTCCTTATTGTACTTGAAGTCAAAATGTAATTTATTTTTCAAAAGAAAGTGAAAATAATTTTATTGAATTGACTTATTAAAGCATGGGTTTCATGCTTGGGTCATTTGCATTAGGTCAAGCCTCCATTGTAGGCTTTAGGGTGTTGTCAAAGTCAATTTGTTTACTGATTAAAGACTCATCCATCATCAAGTCAACCTCCTCAATGACACCTTCAAGTCGGCCTCAAAGAAACTGTCATAAAATGGACTCATGTCGGCCTACAACAAAGACGCAATAATCCCTGATGACATGTCGGCCTATTACAAGGAGAAACTACTATAAATAGGAGTGCACCCTTCGTCCAAAAACACAGAACAGAAGCTCGCATTTTCAGAAGGTGATTTCAGTGATCTCAGTGAGATAAGCTCAGACATAGTTTCAGAAGAAAGATTCGGTTAAGGAGCTCGGATTTCAGAGACAAATCACAGTGACACTTTCGGCATACCTTCTGTGATATAAGTGCTATTGCAGTGACCACAGAGAACTCAGGTTAGTTACAGATGAGTTCAGAAATCACAGTGGAGAAGGGTCTCGTGCTACTGTAGTGACAAATCCCAGTGCTACTGCAGTGAGGAGTCTCCACAGTCTTGGTATATCACAGTGATGCAAAGAAGCTCGGTTGTCACAGAAGTTCGGATGACAGGACCAAAGCATCTCATTGTTGCAAGCAAGTAATTGAAGAATAAGCTACTGCTCAAATGAAGAATGGCATGAGAAGGTTGACCTGATGGATGGAGGTAGTCTCGAGTCTATGTTGTAAGGGTCTTGGTCGTCTCATCTTGAATCTACTAAAGGAAGAATTTTGACTGGGTTTTTCCCAAAGAGTGGGGTTTTTCCCTGGCAGCATGCCTACATCTTCTGTACTCTTTTATTTGTTGTTTGGCATTAGTCTTGATGATAAGAAAAGATAAATCGAAAGAACTAATTATAATAACGAAAACATCACCAGATAATGTCATTAATAAGGGAAATCATTTAACTGCCACCTCTATGGATTTCCCAACAGGAGTGGGGCATGACATTTACATACATCCATAGAGAAAATTTGCTAAGAATTTTCCAGCCATTTGAGGGAGGATTTGGAGCTGAAGTGTAGCAGTATTTCTAGATGGGACTACAGTGAAACAAGATCAGATCTATTTCAGAGATATAACATGCTTAAATTATAGAGGAAGTTTTCGATGGAATCAAGTTTTTGGTGGAGTATACCACAGTAAACTAGTTCGGATTAGAATTCAGAGTGATGATCTCATGAACTCTCAGAAGTCAATTACGGAAATCACAATGAATGGAAGTATAAAGGAGAAAGAAGTTTGGATCTTTTCAGGATACAGTCCTAGCATTTTTGGTGATGGCACAAGTCTTAATATTTTTGGTAAAGGCACAGTGTCAGCACTTCTTGAAGGCATTGACATTGCAGTAAAGACACAACAAAGATATAACTTCGCTATATATAACAGAGATGTCTTCGGTGCTATGTTTGGTGATCCCACGTTTCTATAACACCACCATACTACAGTCTTCGTGCATTCACTGTTTCGGTACAATCACATGATAAAGGGTCCACCACAGAAAGAAGATCTCAGTGATACATCACAGTGAAGGATTCAGTGCTCTCAACAGTGAGTAGGTTTCGATGAGAAGGTGTCGTTGTTACAACAATAACACAGTTTTGGTGCCTCCAACAGAAAAGGAGTTTGGTGCTACCACAAAGGTAAATACTCTGTACCCAACAAGATGCGCATACAATAAGTCTAATAAAAACAGAGGTACGTAATTCACAAGGTACGTATGCTCATAAGCATTTGAATTTCTATTATCACTAATGGTTCATATAATCCTTGTTTCTAAATAGTCTAGGACTTAGAAGTGTACTTTCTAGTTAACATATTATAATCCTAATCTTCTCCCTCTAGGATTTACAAGTAATCTAGGATTCTGAGAAAAAGTCCTAGATTGAAACAAAGAATAATTTTTCATAGAATTCCATCCTCCATGGCTATCTAACCTAACAAATTGAATCACGTTCTTGGTATCACATGGGTTGCTTGTCGGTATGTATTACAGGATCTTGGCCTAGTACAAAGAAAACACCTCAAGGAATCCTACCAGGTAAGAAACATCTCCATCTCCAGGTATGTCTATATATCTTATGAAATTCTCTTTATCTTATTTTTGAAGTTTGCATTACATTACTAACATTGTTATGTCTAGCTATCTTGAATCATAGAGATTCTTGTTTAGAGAGATTCATCTCTCGATAAATCTACCCCTCTCCATTCTTATATTGATTTTATAGAACCCTAGACAGGTTCTCTGGAAAACCCTAACCTAAGGGTATGCTAAAGTGAATGTCTAAAACCCTAAATTTCTTAGGGTTATTGTGAAATGTTATTTGAAGTTTTTGTTGATGATGTCATGTTCGGGATTTCAGTATGATCATGAAAACCTAACTTGTTAGGGTTGAATGATATTTGTCTGAAATCCCAAACCTTTGAAACTTTTGTAAGAGTAGGGTTTACTTTGCTATGATATGAAACCCTCGATCTTTAGGGTTTGGTTGGGTCTATAAGCAAAACCTTTGTTATGTACTTAGAGTCCTAGGAATGAAACCCTAGGCATGTGTCCATTGGTTGAAACCCTAGCTTGGTCTAGGTTGGTATATGTCTAACATTTTAATATTGCTTGACATATGATGTGCTTATGATATGCTGATGAATTCCTAGTTGACCTAAATGTTAATGGTCATGAGTCCTAGGGTTTGGAAATAAGCCCTAGTCAAAGTTTGATGGTCTAGGATGATGTTTTGTAAATCTAGGGTTTTGCCGCTAAACCCTAGTAGTAGTTAAAATTCTCTAGTATGTGTCATATGACAATCTAGAATCTATGAATCTATATAGTGATTGTTGAGAATTTGAAGATGAAAATCTAGGGCGAATATTAAACTCGAGTAGATGCTAGTCATGATGTTGATTAAGTTGTGGTTGGTTTTGATTGTTGATGCTTATGAAATCTATGATATGTATGGAATCTTAGTAAGGAGTCTAAAAAATGTATTCAAAAAGTTGTTAGATTCATTGATTTGATTTGTTTCTAGGGTTTTCTATATGAGATTTGTCATTGAAAGAATATTAAAACCCTAGATATAATGAGCTTGATATCTTGTTGAGTTGTGGATGTGATTTAGGGTTGGTAACTAACCCTGGGCAAGAAGTTGAAATATGGTCTCTTGTTGATTATTCTAATGCTTCCACTTTATAAGTTTTTGATATGTCTAATTTCATGCTTCTATAATTTTGATTGTACTTGCTATCTAAGTTGCGCAGGTACATCATCTCCAAGATAATGAAGATGATCGTAAGTAAAGTTGATGTGATAAGCATGATATATGAATGACTCTGATGGAAGCCATGAAAGATTCTCCAATGCTATAAGAAAAAGTAGAGCTCCCGAGGTTAAGAGGGAGCCTGGATAGAAGAAAAACTCCCTGGTTAAGAGGGAGGGCATAACATACTTTTGATTGGAGAATGCAGGAAATGTTGTTGCATGTGAAGTAGGAAAGGAAAGTATGATTGAATCTTTTGTCAAAAATTCAGTTGATAGTCCTACTGAGATAAGTGGAGAAGCAACATCGAGTTGTTTGGAAGACCCCAGAGGTTTGTATTTGATTATGTGAAATTATGTTATTGATTGGGGTTGTGTTTATCTCTCGAAGGTTTTGATAGCATGTTGGTTACCAATCAGCTTGATTGGGAGAGATTGGTTATCCTTGATTTGTTGGTTCAAGGAGTGTTGAGGCTTTGTGAGTTAAGCATTGCCTGGGAGGACATTTGGTTGGCACTTTGTGTTGATGTCTAGGTCCCGAAGTTGGAAAGGTGGCGTTGGTCGTTGAGCTCTGACACACACCTAGATCTTTGCGTTGATGGTTAGCAAGTAAGCCTAATACTACCTAGAGAGGGTGAAATCTTGATTCCATCTTAGTCCCACTCGGATAGATTGCCCTGGTCAGGAATCTAGTTCGTGGCATTGCGGTGCCTAAATTGTTGAGAGACCAATGGATAGATTGCCTTGGCTAGGAATCCAATCCATGGCATTGTGGTGCCTAAACTTCTTCATAGATGATGTGTTGAGATATTCCATGTACCTCTGTGATTATATGTAAATATGAATACCTCCCTAGTTAAGAGGGAGTGTGGGAAAATGTAACTAGGATCGATCTTCATTATTGTACTTGAAGTCAAAATGTAATTTATTTGTCAAAATAAAGTGAAAAGAATTTTATTGAATTGACTTATTAAAGCATGGGTTTCATGCTTGGATCATTTGTACTAGGTCAAGCCTCCATTGTAGGCTTTAGGGTGTTGTCAAAGTCAATTTGTTTACTGATTAAAGACTCCTCCATCATCAAGTCAACCTCCTCAACAACACCTTCAAGTCGGCCTCAAAGAAACTGTCATAAAATGGATTCATGTCTGCCTACAACAAAGATACAACTATTCATGATGACATGTCGGCCTATTACAAGGAGAAACTACTATAAAGAGGAGTGCACCCTTCGACCAAAAACACAGAACAGAAGCTCGCATTTTCAAAAGGTGATTTCGGTGATCTTAGTGAGATAAGCTCTGACATAGTTTTAGAAGAAAGATTCGGTGAGGGAGCTCGGATTTCATAGACAAATCACAGTGACACTTTCGGCATACCCTCTGTGATATAAGTGTTATTGCAATGACAACAGAGAAATCGAGTTAGTTACAGATGAGTTCAGAAATCACAATGGAGAAGGGTCTCGTGCTACTGTACTGACAAATCTCGGTGTTACTGCAGTTCAGACTACTGCAGTGAGGAGTGAGGAATCTCGGTGCTACTATAATAAGGAGTCTCGGTGTCATTGTAGTGAGGAGTCTCCACAGTCTTGGTATATCACAGTAGCTCGGATGTCACAGAAGTTCGGATCACACGACCAAAGCATCTCATTGTTGCAAGGAAGTAATTGAAGAATAAGCTACTACTCAAATGAAGAATGGCATGACAAGGTTGACCTGATGGATGGAGGTAGTCTCGAGTCTATGTTGTAAGGGTCTTGGCCGTCTCATCTTGAATCTACTAAAGGAAGAATTTTGACAAGGTTTTTCCCAAAGAGTGGGGTTTTTCCCTGGCAGCATGCCTACATCTTCTGTACTCTTTTATTTGTTGTTCGGCATTAGTCTTGATGATAAGAAAAGATAAATCAAAAGAACTAATTATAATAACGAAAACATCACAAGATAATGTCATTAATAAGGGAAATCATTTAACTGCCACCTCTATGGATTTCCTAACAGGAGTGGGGCAAGAAATTTACATACATCCACAGAGGCATTTTGCTAAGAATTTTACAGCCATTTGAGTGAGGATTTGGAGCTGAAGTGTAGCAGTATTTCTAGATGGGACACAGAGCCAAGCAGCTAGAAAATTCGCACAAGTTTGGGCAATTCCAAGTGGTCGGAACTAGCCCAAAATATTTATGGGTTTGGTTGATTTAGCTTGAGGAGCTCAGTCCTAATTTTTACAGAATTTTTGGAGCATATTTGAGGCCCCAAATCACATTTTTCCTCAAGCAGTAGAGGCAGAAAATTTCTTAGCAGAGCGTAGGGCCAATGAGCCCATTTCAGCGTCGAGATTTCTTCATATTAACTTGGGTTTTGTATGCTTGCTATAGCAAACCCAAGTGCACTCATTCCACTTCACTTTGTACTCAAATTGACATTGAAAATCTAATAAAATGGTTCAACTCTATCATTTCTGCTCAATGGTGTTCTAATTTAATTTGTATGTGTGGAGTTTCAAATTTGCATGCCTTATTTAATTGTTGTAGGTGGTTCATGTTTTTTATATTAACTATATTTCTCTAGTTAGAATATTATGTTAGAATTTGTAGCATCGGATGTGTTCTAGCCACGAAACTTTGTGGAGAGGCTAGAATACATGAGATCTCTAGAACCCTGTAATCGTTTCTAGAAATTCTGCCTAGAAGTGACTAAATTATATTATTATCCAAATTTTTAATATTTCCTAAGTCTAAACTTAGGAAAACAAGTTAATTAATCAGTATTAATAAAGACAAGGCGAGAATAATCTAGAAACTCACACAGATTGATCCATAAATGATCTTAGCCATTGATTATGTTTTAATCTTGGTTGTTGGTGCTCCAACAGAGGATTATAAGAGGAGGTCGATGTGGTGATAGAGAAGACACTTGAGCAGTTTGATTTCTTTGCAGATGATTTCCAGAGTAGCAGCAGTCAATTGTTGGAGAGAGAATCAGAGATCGAAGCAGTGAGAGAGGGGCAGAGATAGTGAGGCTGGAGGAGGAATTCCAGATCCAGCGAGTGCATTTGCAGAGAGGCTGACGTTGGGGCAGCACAGTAGCCTCTAGAGGCAAGATCGATTCGCTAAGATAGAGAGACAGCTTCAGTTCCAGAGGCCATGAAGGAGTCCTAGAGTGTCGAAGAAGCATATTTCCAGTCAGCAGAGGCCAAAATGACTTCATCAGAGACTAATATGAGACTAGACATCCAGCGGGTTGTGTAGAGCAGCGGAAAGGCTGAAGCAGAGGGTCAAAGGGCAAAATTTTCGATGGCAAGTTGTGCCGAAAGTTTGCCTGTGGGGTGAGGAAAACTCCTCACTAGATTTTTTCCAATGTTTTTCTTTGTAGGATTTCCAAATATCAGCATCCAATTGTACTCAGAATTTCTCACTGCTACATAATAATAAAACCCTCAGTTGTTGCACCGGTTTTCCCACATTGGGTTTTTCTGGGGACTTTTGTCCAAAAAAAATTGTGTTAATTTTATGTGTATGCGCTAGCATTTCTCAACTTCTAACGTTTTAATTCTTCTACAGTTTTATTTGTGTAGATAACATTGTGATTTATTCAGTATTTGTCGTAGCAAACAGCAAATAAATTGTTAAATTAAATTAACAATTAGGAGAATAATTTCCAGTTGCTGCAATAGGATTCTGGTTTGGAATTTTCACATGGTATCAGAGCGCAGTTGATCAGCCAAAGAGCTCAAAGACGAGTTAAAAAGGAATTTTGTTGTTCATTGTGGGCAGCAGATCGAAATTCCCAAGGGTGGCGCAGTCATTCTACTAGAAGGTCGAATTACTTGTGGAGGTTCTATTTTTCTGAGTGAGGGGCAGAAAAATTCAATCTTTCCAGATTGAGTGATTCTAGAGGCAGAGGGAGCAGCTCAAAGTTTCCGTTGGGCAGATCTCTAGCTGGACGCAGAAAGTTTTTGCAGCAGTTCGCTAGAGCAAAACCTGAGTCGGGAGGAAGAGAGAAGAGCACACACCGAGGGAAAATTTATCTCAAGGAATTCCTAGTCTCGGAAGTTCGAATTTCCAGTTGCAGATTGGCAGTAGCAGCTTGATCTAAATGTGATCGAAATTAAGTGTTGAAGTAGAATTGATCAATTGCCATCAGTGAATTTATTGTTAACTAAACTGCTTAATGTGGAAGACTGAAGGAAATGTAAAACATGTACGACTTAAGCCAACAAAATATTATGAATGAAATTACAGCAAAGAACATAGAAAAGAGACAGCAAACTTTGATTATGAAGTTCGTCCCTAGTGGACTACGTCTCTGGGTCCGCTTTCAAGTTGGGCGTTTGTTTTATTAGGATTGATCTGAGGAAGTCTTTACACAGCAAATACACCATACTGAATGTGCTCGCAAGCACCTCTGGTCACTGACAACAGAAAGCTCTCTCTCTCGGCTTTCCAATGTCTGTCTCTACGCTCAAATCTGCCTCCGAACAACAAAGGAACACTGAAAAAAAAAACTGCCTCTCTTGCTCAAAATATGAATACAAAGTCACTCATGTGTCCTTCTGTCCTCATCATGGTCAAATGGTTGAATTAAATAGGTTCAAGCCTCGAACTCCTTGAAGCCAAACTTAGCATGGTTTTTAAGCAATTAAGGGTGTTTAGGTCTCGGTCTTATAATATGGTGACACCTAGTGTATAAAGGATAAGGTGGTTTAATTATAGCCTTAGCGCATTTAACATTAAAAACCCAAAATAGAACTTTAGGATAAAACTTATCCCTGACGGTCAGCTAACAGCGTGGAGGATGAGCTGACAGTTTGCATGTGATCGGGTGCGGCCTAACCTCCCGCTGACATCTCGCGGTTTGATCCCGACGGCTTCGGCTGACAATTGTATTCTCCGCGTTCACATGCCTCCACGATAACCGCGCAGTCTTTTTTTAACAGTTTCGTCAATGGTTTCGTCGACGGTTACCTTCTGACATTTCCGTCACTCACATGTGCTTACTCCGACGCGGTTCCAATGCGGCTTAGTCCGACGGTTAGCTGCTGTGGGTTTTATAACATACTTTTAATGTTTAGCCCCGAAACCTTATGGTTAATACCATAGGTTTTTAATACAAAGTTTTAGCGCTAGGTCTATTACATTTGTAATGTATTACACCTTAGGTTTTAGACTTAGGTATTAGGTCTTAGATAATATTTGCACTAGGTTTACCACTTACACCTAGGACTTAGTGCTAGGACTTAAGTCACTTAGGTAGGACCACATCACTTCACCATTACAAACACCAAGTTCGAACCACATTTTTAACCATGTCAACACACTGAACCACGACGAAGTACTTTCATCCGAAATACTGGAGAACCTAACGACTGGACATCGGACAAATCGGAGCTGACTGGACCTCATTGTCGATCTGCACTGAAGCAAGATCCTCTTGGATCACAGCTAGCAGAGCCACACATTCCAGGTGGGAGTGAACATAGCAGAGCAGCGGCCGAGCACAGGAAAAGAGGGAGTTTAAGGCTTGATCAGAGATGGCCACTGCAGGGCTTCGGGATCAATATAGGTTGGACGAATCATCCAACTACGTCATCTTGAAGGATAGGATGCCCTTCCTTCTAGATGAATTTGGCTTGAAGTCCTAAATTGATAATGTAGTGGCAGTTCCCCAGGATGCAGATCAGCTAAAAAAGTATAGACAAGATATGGCATGGGCGAAGTAGTTGATCCCAGATAGATTCCGGGATCATATAGTCTCACATATGACAGGCAAGGGAATGGCCAAAGATATGTGGGATGCTCTCTCCACGCTATATCAGGGTACTTCCGAGCAGTGGAAGATGTCCCTAGAGGAGAAGTTGAGGTTCATCCGGATGCAGAAAGGGGAAGGCATAGACCCCTACCTTACTAGGATTCAGGAGGTCCAAGACCAACTAGCAGTTGTTGGGGCAGCGCCTCAACCTTCAAAGCTAGTGTGATTAGCTCTCAATAGAGTCTTAAAGAAGTGGCAGGTATTTTTCTAAAGTATATTGGGCAGAGATCAGCTACCAAGATGGGACAGGGTGTGGGTTGATTTGCAACAGGAGTTGAGACGAACTCTGCTAAAGAGCTCCATCAGTGGCAGCAGTAGAAGCAGACAGAAGATGGTAAAGGAGCAGGAGAATATGGCCCTTGCATCTAAGGGTCCCAATCAGGGATAGGGGGAGCAAAGGAAGAAGAAGGAGGACCTGTCGAAGGTCAAGTGCTTCAATGGTGGCAGTAGTTTGGCCACTACAGTACCCAGTTTCCTCTCAGGAAGAAGGACAAGGAGGAGAAGCAGGACCAGCAGGCAGCTTCTGCGGAGATCGATAGCCTTACCTCCAAGTTGGAGGAAGACTTCGCTATGTTCGTCGATATACCTCTAAGAGTGAGGTGGGGTGACTTGGTGCTGTAGCCCAAAGCGATACAGTTGGGCAGGAATCCACCTCTTGGATCAATACCTTGCTACAAGGGCCCACAGTATTCAGTAGCAAGATGGATCAGTGACAATTGATGCAGTCAGATGCCAGAGTGACAGTTGCAAAGACTAGTAGCAATTCAGATGTTGGGAAGCGTAGTGCAGATTTGGCAGTAGTGCAGAGTCAGCAACAATGCAAAGTCTTCAGTAGATAGTGCAGAGGCTAGTAGCAGTCAGAGACTTGAGTGACAAATGCAATATACTAATCACAGTTGATTCAGTATTTTGGATGTTTTCCTGTTGCAGATGTTACAGTAGCAACAACAACAGAGTTGCAGTGCAGATGCAGTGTTGGCAGCGGTTCAACAGGGTCAACAGTAGCACAGATGCAGCGTATATCAGAGTTGCACAGTAGTTGGTGGGCAGCAACAGCCACACATCAGCAGCGTGACAGGGGATGATGCAGAGACAGGGTGTGCAGTAGCACTAGAACACATTCCTCGCTAAGAGGGAGTGTTATTTTTTGTAGCATCGGATGTGTTCTAGCCACGAAACTTTGTGGAGAAGCTAGAATACATGAGATCTCCAGAACCCAGAAATTGTTTCTGGAAATTCCGCCTAGACGTGACTAAATTAGATTATTAACCATTTTTTTAATGTTTCCAAATTCTAAACAAAGGTTGTTGGGAAGCATCCCCCCCCCCCTCCCCCTCCCCCCCCCGATCCCGCTCCCAAAACGCGCTCCGTTCTGGAGCGTTTTGAGAGCGCTCGGGAGCGTGCTTCCAAGCCTGAAAAAACACTCCCTGGTTTCTAGGGAGCGTTTCAGGGAGCGAACGCTCCCCAAGCGCTCCCACCATTAAAAAAACGATTCGGGAGCGTTTTTTAAATGGCGGGAGCTCTCGGGGAGCATTTGCTCCCGAATGCTCCCCGGCACAGAAAAAAATTGGCGGCGATTTTTTTTGGGAAGGAGGGGGTGGGTAATAAAAAGCCCTCCACTCCTCATTTTTGTCATTGTTGGTTTGTCAATCAAGAGAGAGCAAGGAGAGAAGAGAGCAAGAGGAGAGAGCACGGAGCAAGCTGCAAGAGAACAAGAGGAGAGAGCAAGGAGCTTGGAGAGAGCAACAAGGAGGATTGAAGGAGTCGGGACTCAAGACAAAGAGGTAGGACTCTAATCTAGTTTTTTTTTTTCCATGTTGCATTTTTAAGTTGTTCAAAAATGAAAACTTGAATTTTTTTCTCAATGTTGCATTTTAATGTGTTGAAAAGTGAAAATTTGAATTGTTTTTTTTATATGCTGCATTTTTTCCTATTCCCATTTGGCATTCCTCCATTTTTTTGCAGGCTAGAAACTTCAAACTTCAAACTTCAAACATCATGGCTATATGGCTTGGGGTTTTCTTCATGTTGGTTCCTTTCTTTGTAATAATGGTGTTGAAGAGTAGAAGAAAGAGGCCCATTCGAGAAGAGGAGGATGAAGAAGTGGGTTATAGTGGATTTGATGAAAATCCTGAAGAGAAATATGCTGAGGAAGGGGAGAGTGGAGAACATGAGGCCCCAGAGACACCAACTAAGCATGACCAAAATCAAACACCATTGTGGAAATATGTTTAGAGGCAGGAAGGAGGGAAAGGTGGTGGAACCACTAAATTTCTTTGCCCCATTGCAATAAAGAATACACAGGTTCATGCACCCGTGCCAGAAGGCACCTTTGTGGGAAAATGCCAGGGGATGGAGATAAAAATCTAGGAATCAAAATTTGTGTAAGTGTGCCAGCAACAGATAGAGAGAAATGCAGAAAGGAAGAGGAGGTTGCCCAACAAAGATCTAAAAGATCTAGGGGTTTCATTGATTCTTATGCACCATCACGTCCATCACATCATGGACAAAGAAGTCCATCAACTTCCACCCATGGCAGTGGATATGGAAGCATGCCTGGACCAAACATCTCCTTAAGGCGTAGAACCATATCCGATTTCCTTGACGAAGGGTCTAGGAGTGATGTGGATTCAAAAATTTCCGGTTTCTCTATGCATGTGGGGTACCATTCAATGTTCTTCGCTCACCTTACTGGCACGAAATGGTTTCAAATTTCTGCCATTAATGATGCCCCCAAAGGATACAGGAGCCCTGGGTATGACAAGGCCAGAACCGTGGGACTTGATCATGAAACAGCTAAAATAATTCATTCTTTGAATAGAATGACAAGTTCTAGGAATGAGCATGGGGTGTCCATTGTATCTGATGGATGGACAAATGTAAAAGGAAAGCCATTGATAAGTGTTCTGGTTGTGTCTGTTAGTGGTGCAATATTCCTTTCGGCGTATGATTATTCAGACAAATTCAAGACCAACATTAACATTGCAGAACCATTACTTGAAACAATTGAAAGTATTGGGCCATACAATGTCGTCTAAGTCATCACTGATAATGTTGTTAATTGTAAGGCAGCGAGAGCAATTATTGAGGATAACTACCCCAACATATTTTGGTCTGGGTGTTTGGTTCACACAATGAACCTTTTGATGCATGACATAATTAAAAACTGTTGGGAATCACGATTGTCGTTAGACCAAAACCCGCGGGTTTTAGTCAACAATTGCATCGTCAGAGATAAGGATCCACGAGAGACAATTAGTCCATGTCGCGAAACACACGGGTAGCGTTGGTTTATCTAATGTCCAACAATCTCCCCTCCAACGCTAGCCGAGTGTGTATCGAACTCGTGACCTACGCTCTAATACCACTTGTTGGGAATCACGATTGCCGTTAGACCAAAACTAGCAGGTGTTAGTCAACAATCGCATCGTCAGAGACAAGGATCCACGAGAGGCAGTTAGTCCATGTCGCGAAACACACGGGGAGCATTGGTTTATCTAATGTCCAACACATGGTTGCTTGGGAGCGGGAGCAGGAGCACCATTTTCAAAAGCTCCCGGTCCGGAGCGTTTTGGGGAGCGTTTATATATATATATATATATATATATATATATATATATATATATATATATTTTAATATTTTGATGCATATATGTCAACAAAAGCATGTAGAATGATCAATTAGACATAAAAAACATAGATTGAATCATATAACATCAATCATCTAGAAGTTATAATCTTCATCAACCACGCCCACAAGCTGGAAGCACAACATATTGACTCTTGAGTCTCGTGAATCATCAATCTGAAGGTTTCAAGCTTTCAAAATTCAATATATAACATTTATCATCATTGATATATATCATAATTCATTTATCATCATTGATTCATTGATTTCAAAATTCAATATACATTTATCATCATTGATATATAACATTTATCATCATTGATTCATTGATTTCAAATTTCAATATATAAAATTTATCATCATTGATATATATCATTTATCGTCATTGATTCATTGATTTCAAAATTCAATATATACAATTTATCATCATTGATATATAACATTTATCATCATTGATTCATTGATCACCATATAAATTTCATGAAGCATCATATTCATAATTCATAATGACTTGTAAACTTATAAATGCCAACTTCAAAGTTTCACCTTTCAAATTCAAACTTCAAACTTAAATTGTCATTAAATATATGAAATAGTCAAGTTTCAACTGTTCAACTATCAACAGTTATAAAAGATAAAAACTACTAGAAAATAGAAAAGACTAGTAAACAACAAATCTATTTTATCTATTGGCTAGCCCCTTGCCACGCCCACGAGAAATGTCTAATTTGTGCGAGCCACGAGGAAATGATGGTCTTCTAGTACTCTCAGGAGTACCACGTCCACAACCATGACTAGGTGGAGGATGAATCTGCAAAGGAACAATAGTTGGATATCGAGAACTGGCACTGGCACCCGCACTGCTACTGGATGGTGGGACTGGTCCTGTGTTTGGCGGTGCTGCTAATGCTTCATCATCATCCCTAAAAATTTCTGCTTCCAATTCTTCCATATGTACCATGCCGTCCTCCAAATTATCATCCTCTGGGTTGTTGTCCCAGACTCTGTATGATTGATCCTCATATGCCCGATCACAGTAATGGCTCAACAACCTCAAGTTGTAATGCACATAAACCAAGCTTTCAGCTCAGTTTTCATTCAGCCTATTTCTTCTCACATTATGTATGAAGTTGTAGGTGCTCCAACACCTCTCTGCAGAAGAAGTGTTCACAACCTGTGAGAGAACTTTTTTTGCCAACTTTGGCAAAAGTCCCATGCTGCCATATGCTTCCCACCATGTGAGAGCATCAAATCTGTCTCTGTCTTCCATTGCATGGAAAGAACCAAAGTTCGCAGTGCAACTGAAGTATTTGCCTAATTCAAGGCACAATCTAGCACACTCCTCCCTGTCGGGTACTAACTTGTCTAATGCCTTCATGTACCCCTCTTGTACCTCTAGATCTGTGTGAGGTTTGATCCTAACCCCACCTCCAGGTGCAGGTTGGCCCAACCAAGATGGAAAGTAGTATTTGGCATAAGGATATATGCCAAGGCATGTAGTGGAACATTGAGTTTATTCCACCGTGCACACACACAGTCATGAATCATAGCATACAAGTTGGGATCATTATCCTTAACAACATCTTTTATTTGGCCCAACATGTTGTCCATTTGATCATAAACCTCCCCAATCACTGGTTTATCTGTATCTACAAACCGAATCATGTGATAAATGGGCTTGGTGAAATTCAAAATTTCCCTCACACGTGCCCAAAACAAAGGGTCAAGGGCGGTCTCCTCCACATGTTCAAAACCTTGCTTGTCAACTATTGTCGCTGCCCTGTCCTTTTATACCTGCCAGTGTGGGCTTGATACCATTGCAGCCAATGACTCTCTTACCTTCAAAAGGCGCTTGAAGGTGAGAGGTAATAGCTACCAAATCTAGTCTTTGCTATCTTCAACAACTACAATTTGGAGTGAGTACGGAAAAGCCCATTGGTATTGCTATGATTTGTAATAAATTTTATCATTTTTTTACGTCTCTTGTACAAATCACCAAGCCAATTGAATTGAGATTGTTTGTTTTTAATGATATCATGCATCAACACCAAACACCCAGACCAAAATGTGTTGGGGTATTTATCCTCAATAATTGCTCCTGCTGCCTTACAGTTAGTAGCATTATCAGTGATGACTTGTATGACATTGTATGGCTGTAATATTCCTAATTAGCACTGCTAATTGGAATATTTCATTTTTGTATAGTTTTGCCGCCTTTAGTTAAAATAATAAATAAAGTGAGAAATAAGGGGGTCAACCCACTTTATAAAATAAAGTGCTTTCCTAGTTGATGAACGTTGTGACTTAAAGGGGTGGCCTTGGGGGTCCACACGCATATGAGGGGAGGCCTAACGCTGACCCTAAGGTAACTGCACAGGTCAAGGAGGGTGAAGGACGCAGTTAGGGTTTTGGAGGGAGCTAGCACTATAAAAGGTGGGGTTTTCACTCCATTTGGCATTGTTGATATGATATTGATATTGAGAGCTAGACTTCTGTCTACTTCAGCACGCCGGTTGTTTAGTCGGTCTGCAGCACTGTTTAGTGCAAACTGAGTGTCTCCGGTCGGAGATCTCGCCCTTGGCTCCGGGGGACTTCGAGTGCCTGCTCGAGCAAGGTTTTTCCTTCAGTTTCAGTTGGTGATTTGCAGTGGATTTCTGGTGGATGTTTTGCAGAGGAGCTGCCCCTTGAGTGACTGCGTAGTCTAGGAGAGAGGACGCAGTTCCAGTTAGGGAGGACGCAGTCATTGTTGAGCAGAGTTGTTGTGTGGGGATTTGACAGTGGTTTCAGCGTTTTCCAGCCTTGAGGAGATTGCTATCTCATCCGGAGGTTTTGCAGGAGGATTCCGCCCCTTTTCCCAGCGTTTTCTTGGGCTTCTGCGCTATTCCTGGGAGAGACAGCGTTTTCTCCGGAGGGGGTTTGTTTGGTGGATTTTCGAAGGTGGAGCGTTTGCTTCACGATTTCTGGGTTTTGTCCGGAGGGTTGAGTTCAGCTAGCCTTCCAGTTTTCAGCTCATTCCAGTGTGGGGATCAGCCCCTATTGCCAGTACATTGCAGCAGCAGTTTTCTACGGCAGTTTCCCCAGTCAGCTAGGACGCAGTCTCTGTTGCAGCCATTTCTTATTCTGAGAGGGTCTCCACTTGCCTAGAGCAAGGATAGGTGCACTCATTCTGATTATCTTTGTACCCATACACATGTATTCTCAGATTAATAAAATGGCTTAGCGTTCTGGTATTTTATGTGTATTTGTTCCATATTCTAGTTCCGGCATTTTGTTCTATATAGCTGCTTGTTGTTTTTCTGTGTATTACTGTCTATTTCACGTTGGGGATATTACAGTGGTATCAGAGCATAGTTCTGGCTCAGCCTGTGGTGCTAGCAGTCTATGACGCCCAGGGATAATCCCTACTTTGATCGGAGGAGACACAGAGACGTTGAGGGTAGGTGGAAGTTTCCCTTCGGGGGGAGGGATTATGATCAGGAGCCACCTGAGACAGATTCAGAGGAGGAGCAGCCTGTGAGGGACACAGAGCAGCGGAACCCAA
Organism: Pinus albicaulis; assembly: GCA_034641835.2. Taxonomy (NCBI): domain Eukaryota; kingdom Viridiplantae; phylum Streptophyta; class Pinopsida; order Pinales; family Pinaceae; genus Pinus; species Pinus albicaulis. The sequence continues at coordinate 615,337,404 of CM076572.1, forward strand.
TGGCAGATGATGAGAGGGGATTTAGAGAAACGCTCCTCCATCACATACAGGAGATATCACAGAGGCTCACGGCCGTAGAGGTCGGACAGAGAGAGCCCCCTAGGGTTTTCCAGGTCGGTGAGGGATCGGGTATGTCTCACCACGTACCAGTGCATGATGCTATCCCCATTGTGACGACTCAGGCACCCACGCGATCCACTATGCCCACATTCTTGCCAGAGGACACAGGGGCAGGAGTACAGGGAGGTGCACAGAGGGATACTCCAGCACCCACGCGATCTACCATGCCTACCTTCCTGGCAGAGGACGCAGGGACAACAGTACAGCGAGAGATAGATCCGGCTCGGATGGCTGGTTTTTTTGCAGAGTACCAGGCTTACGGACAGGCGTTCTTGGACTCTCTCACCTTCAGAGACTATCTCCAGGTCCAGTATGGCATTAGATCCCGTGATCATCACCAGGGGCACAGGCACCACCGTGATGACCACCGCGCAGCTAGCAGATTTCATTTGCCCACGTTTGATGGCTCATCGAACAGTTCGGCAAAGTCTTGGGTGGAGAAGCTGGACATCTATTTCCAGCTTAACCAGATGTCGCAGTCAGAGGCCATTAAGGTGGCAACATTGCATCTCGATGGTGAGGCCCAGGACTAGTGGTTCCATGGGATGGCGACACTCGGGCATTCTACAGTGACGACATATGCCGAGTTCACCAAAAGAGTGGTAGAGCGCTTTGACAGGAGGGATCCGGAGCAGCACTTTGTTGAGCTGACCAAGCTCAAACAGACTGGGAGTGCAGAGACCTATATTTCAGACTTCTTGAGGCTTTCAGTGATGGTACCCGATTTATCCATAGCCCGGATGGTTTACATGTTTGTGGAGGGGTTGTCAGAGCCACTTCGTGGCCTAGTCCGGTCGAACAAACCGGCTACCCTTCAGGATGCCATCAGCAGGACTCGGGACTTACAGGATGTCTTACCCAGGACTCGGCCACCTTATCCCCAGAGACAGGCTTTCCAGCCTAAGGGTAAGGACACGAGGGTTCCGCCTCCCAAGGCGAATCCTGGACGGGGACAGTTTGATGATGAGGCCAAGAGAGAGCTGAGGAGGAAGCGGTTGTGCTTCACTTGCCAGGAGCCATGGGCACCGGGACACAGGTGTGCGGCAGGGAAGGCACATTTCATTGAGGTCTTCTCCGAGAGCAGTGGAGAAGAGGATGATGGGGATGATGTGGAGGCAGGAGATTGTTATGCGGCGCAGAGTACCTTACCACCTCCACCACCCGCAGCAGGTGGGGCATCGTTTGCACCCACTGGGGGAGCTCTAGCCGCATTGCGTGGAGTTCCCAAGTACTTGACACTGCGCGTACGAGGGACAGTGCGCGGACAGCGGGTTTCAGTCTTAGTTGATAGTGGGGCCACCCACAATTTTATTGATGCCCAGATGGTCGAGCGGAGAGGCATACAGACAGAGGGCTTTGATGGGTTCTCTGTCTTGGTCCCAGGAGATCAGACCATGGCATGTGCTCGATATGTTCCGGAGTTATCAGTGACGATGGGCACTTATACATTGACAGATCACTTCTTTGTGGTGGACATTCCGGACACCAACTTGATATTGGGTGTTCAGTGGCTTATTACTCTAGGGAAAGTCATGACAGATTGGAAGGCCCTAGAGATGGAGTGGGATGATCCCAAGACGGGGAGGCATGAGAAGATACGAGGACAGCACACATACCCACCTCAGACGGTGTCGGTACACAGGATGGAGGCGACCTTCCGCAAGGGAGACATAGAGTGGGCGGTAGAGTTGCGGGCTTCAGAGGCAGTGGATACAGGGCAGGCAGTGCATCCTGAGCTACAGTCTATTCTCGACAGGTATGCAGTGGTTTTCGGGGATATTCCACCAGGGCAGCCGCCGGATCGGGGGTTTGAGCACATGATCGAGCTTGAGCAGGGATACAGGCCGTGATTACCACACCGTATAGGCATCCCAAGGCCTATCGGGACGAGATAGAGCGGGCTATCCAGGAGTTGCTGGCCCTTGGTCACATTCGGCCCAGCACGAGTCCTTTCGCTTCTTCGGTAGTGTTGGTGAAGAAGAAGGACGGCACATTGCGCATGTGCATTGACTACAGGGCTCTGAACAAGAAGACCCTGAAGAACAGGTACCCCATCCCCAGGATCGATGAGCTGATGGATGAATTGAGAGGAGCACGGTTCTTCTCGAAGATTGACTTGAGATCCGGGTACCATCAGATACGCGTGAGGGAACAGGACATTCCCAGGACCGCTTTCAAGTGTCACTATGGGCACTTTGAGTTTCTGGTCATGCCATTTGGGCTGACCAACGTGCCGGCTACCTTCCAGTCATGCATGAACCATATTTTCAGGGGTCATCTGAGAAAGTTTGTGCTGGTTTTCTTTGATGACATACTTATATACAACAGGACTTGGGAGGAGCACCTCCAGCATATTGAGACAGTTTTGCACATCTTGGAGGAGCAGCGGTTCTATGCCAAGCTCTCCAAGTGCGAGTTCGGGTTGACAGAGATGCTGTATCTGGGACACATTATAGGAGTGTACGGAGTGAGAGTCCACGAGGAGAAGATCAGGGCTATCAGGGATTGGCCAGAGCCGCGGAATGTGACGGAGCTTCGGGGATTTATTGGTATTTGCACATACTACAGGAAGTTCGTCAAGGGCTTCTCTCAGCTTGCTGCACCCCTCACAGATCTGACGAGGAAGGGGGCATTCAGTTGGTCGGACACAACCCAGCGAGCTTTTGACAAGCTCAAGGAGGTGATGAGCAGTTGTCCTGTATTAGCGTTGCCAGATTTTACGCAGCCCTTTGTCCTGGAGTGTGATGCATCAGGAGAGGGGATTGGTGCAGTTTTGATGCAGGACGGTCATCCGATTGCTTTTGAGAGCCGGAAGCTCCTTCCACACGAGAGGTTGTATCCCATATACGACAAGGAGATGCTGGCCATCATGCATGCATTGGCCAAATTACGGCAGTACCTAGTGGGTGGCAGATTCAGGGTGAGGACAGATCATAACAGCCTGAGGTACTTTCTGGAGCAGAAGCAGTTGCAGGAGAGACAGCAGAAGTGGATCAGCAAGATCCAAGCCTACGACTTTGACATAGAGTATGTCAAAGGGAAGAATAACGTGGTAGCTGATGCCCTTTCTCGTAGACCAGCCACGTTATCACTCATGAGCTTGGACGCTGATTGGAAGGCTCGACTGTTGGTTGAGTACTCCAAGGATAGGTTTGCATGCAAGGTTCTGGATGGGCAGGTAGCAGATGACAGGTACAGGGTGGTCGATGAGATCATCTATTACAGGGACAGGATCTTCTTGACTGAGGGATCTCAGCTCAAGAAGAAGATACTCCAGGCTTCACACGATTCACCATTGGCGGGCCATCAGGGGTTCACCAAGACATACAGGGCTAGTCGGGAGAGGTTCTCATGGAAGGGCCTCAAGGAGGACGTACTCTAGCATGTCAGGGAGTGCGATGTTTGCCAGCGAAACAAGGGAGAGATGAGCCATCCCGCAGGGTTGTTGCAGCCTCTTCCCATTCCGGAGGGGAAATGGGAGAGCATATCGATGGACTTCATCACAGGGTTGCCCACCGTGCAGGGCAAGGATTGCATCTTCGTAGTCGTTGACCGGCTGACGAAGTATGCCCATTTTTTTGCCATATCCGCACATCACACAGCAGCGCAGGTGGCTGAGCTGTTCTTTAGGGAGATTTTCAGATTACATGGTCTACCCAAGACCATCGTCAGTGACAGGGACAGCCGCTTCATGGGCGGATTCTGGCAGGAGCTCTTCCGATTAGTGGGGACCGAGTTGACACCGAGCACTAGTTATCACCCCCAGACGGACGGGCAGACATAGATAGTTAACAAGTGGCTGGAGGGCTACTTGCGTAACTACGTCAGTGGACAGCAGAGGGCTTGGCTGAAGTGGCTGCATTTGGGCGAGTACTGCTACAACACAACGCATCATATGTCTATTGGTATGTCACCTTTCTATGCTTTGTATGGATATCATTCCTTATCTTTTGTGGACATGATGTTTGGTGTTAGCAAGGCTCCGAGAGCCAAGTTATGGATCCAAGAGAGCCAAGATATCCTCCGAGCTCTCAAGCACAACATAGCCACAGCACAGAATCAGCAGAAGTTGTATGCTGATAAGAGTCGGGTAGAGAGACACTTTGAGGTAGGAGACTTGGTCTACCTACGGCTACAGCCATACCGACAGTCTTCGCTCAAGCAGAAGGGGGCGGAGAAGCTGAAGCCCCGTTTTTATGGGCCATACAGGGTGATACGCAGGATCGGGCAGGTTGCGTATGAGTTGGAGTTGCCCCAAGGCAGCAAGATTCATAACATCTTTCATGTATCATGCCTGAAAAAGGCACTGGGCCAGCATGTGACAGTCACCGAGGAGCTACCACCTACAGATGATGAGGGGCATCTGGTGTTACAGCCGGAGGCTATTATTGACACTAGGGAGAGGCAGCTGCGGAGCAGGAAGATCAGTGAGTTCTTGGTGAGATGGAAGAACTTGCCGGATGAGGATGCCACTTGGGAGGATGAGAGGATATTGCAGCATCCATCACTTCAGTTGCTTGAGGACAAGCAACGTTCTGCCGGGGGAGACTGTAATATTCCTAATTAGCACTGCTAATTGGAATATTTCATTTTTGTATAGTTTTGCCGCCTTTAGTTAAAATAATAAATAAAGTGAGAAATAAGGGGGGTCAACTCACTTTAATAAAATAAAGTGCTTTCCTAGTTGATGAACGTTGTGACTTAAAGGGGTGGCCTTGGGGGTCCACACGCATATGAGGGGAGGCCTCACGCTGACCCTAAGGTAACTGCGCAGGTCAAGGAGGGTGAAGGACGCAGTTAGGGTTTTTGGAGGGAGCTAGCACTATAAAAGGTGGGGTTTTCACTCCATTTGGCATTGTTGATATGATATTGATATTGAGAGCTAGACTTCTGTCTACTTCAGCACGCCAGTTGCTTAGTCGGTCTGCAGCACTGTTTAGTGCGAACTGAGTGTCTCCGGTCGGAGATCTCACCCTTGGCTCCGGGGGACTTCGAGTGCCTGCTCGAGGAGAGGAGTCCCACGCTCAAGTTTGGGCAGGATTTATAAAGGATTTCTGTGGACGTTTTGCGAGAGCTCGCTTCTTGAGGATCAAAAGTAAGTGCAGCTTCAGGGAGAGAGGACGCAGCTCAGCTTAGGGAGACGAACATTGCTGGAGCGTAGTTGTTAGGTGGGGATTGATACAGCCTCTGAAGAAGCTCACCTTTGGAGGAGATTGGTTATCCCATCCCCGGGTTTTGGCAGTGGATTCCGCCCCTTTCCCCAGCGTTCCGTTTCTTGGGCTCGCGCCGTTCCCCGGAGACGTCTCTCTCGGAGGGGGTTTGTTTGGTGGATTTTCGGAGGTGGAGCATTTGCTTCACGATTTCTTGGGTTTTGTCCCGAGGGTTGAGTTCAGCTAGCCTTCCCGCCACTTCAATCCAACAGGATCTCACTTATTGCTGCAGACATTGCAAAGCAGTTAGCTTACCAAAGCTAATCGATCTAGGACGCAGTCTCTGTTGCAGCCATTTCTTATTCTGAGAGGGTCTCCACTTGCCTAGAGCAAGGATAGGTGCACTCATTCTGATTATCTTTGTACCCATACACATGTATTCTCAGATTAATAAAATGGCTTAGCGTTCTGGTATTTTATGTGTATTTGTTCCATATTCTAGTTCCGGCATTTTGTTCTATATAGCTGCTTGTTGTTTTTTTGTGTATTACTGTCTATTTCCCGTTGGGGATATTACAATGGCCCAGTCTTTTCAATTATTGCAAGTAATGGTTCTGCAATGTTAATGCTGGTCTTGAATTTGTCTGAATAATCATATGCTGACAGGAAGATTGCACCACTAACCGACACAGCCAAAACACTTATCAATGGCTTTCCTTTTACATTGGTCCATCCATCAGAGACAATGGACACCCCATGCTCATTCCACGAATTTGTCATTCTAGCCAAAAAATGGTTTATTTTAGCTTTTTCATGATCAAGACCCACAGTTCTGGCCTTGTCATACCCATGGCTTTTGTATCCTTTGGGGGCATCATTAATGGCAGAAACCATTTCATGCCAATAAGGTGAGCGAAGAACATTGAATGGCACCCCACATGCATATAAAAACCGGAAAATTTTTGAATCCACATCATTCCTACACCCTTCGTCAAGGAAATCAGATATGGTTCTACGCCTTAATCCAGGTGTGCCACTGCCTCCATAACCACTGCCATGGGTGGAAGTTGATGGACTTCTTTGTCCATCATGTGATGCACCTGATGGTGTATAAGAATCAATGAAACCCCTAGATCTTTTAGATCTCTGTTGGGCAGCCTCCTCTTCCTTTCTATATTTCTCTCTCTCTGTTGCTGGCACACTAACACAAATTTTGATTCCTAGATTTTTGTCTCCATCCCCTGGCATTTTCCCACAAAGGTGCCTTCTCGCACGGGTGTATGAACCATGGTATTCTTTATTGCAATGGGGGCAAGGAAATTTAGTGGTTCCACCACCTTTCCCTCCTTCCTGCCTCTGAACATATTTCCACAAAGGTGTCTGAGTTTGGTCTTGTCTAGTTGGGGTATCTGTGGCCTCATGTTCTCCGCTCCCCCCTTCCTCCTCAGCATAATCCTCCTCCTCTTTAGGATTTTCATCAAATCCACCATAACCCACTTCTTCATCCTCCTCTTCTCTAATGTGCCTCTTTTTTCTACTCTCCAACACCATTATTACAAAGAAAGGAACCAGCATGATGAAAATCCCTAGCCATATAGCCATGATGTTTCAAGTTTCAAGTTTCAAGTTTCTAGCCTGCAAAAAAAATGGAGAAATGCCAAATGGGAATAGGAAATGCAACATAGGAACAAAACAATTCAATTTTTAAGTTTTCAACACAATAAAATGCAACATTCAGATAAATTTAAATAAAATAATAAAAAAATTCAAGTTTTCATTTTTCAACAACTTAAAAATTCATCCTAGAAAATACAAAACTAGATTAGAAGACCTACCTCTTTCTTGCAATCCTCCTCTTGCTCTCTTGCAGCTTGCTCCTTGCTCTCTCCTTGGCACTTTCGCAGCTCCGCTCTCCAACTCTTGCTCCAAGCTCTCCTTCTCTCCAACTCTTGCTCCAAGCTTCTCTTGCTCTCACTCACTCAACTAAAACAATAAAACAAAATGAGGGGAGGGTGGGCTTTTATTTACCCAACCCTCCTCCCTCCCTCTCCGAAAAAAAAACGAATTTTTTGAAGATTTTTTTTCACGCCGCTGGGGAGCGTTTTTTTAATGCCGGAAGCGCTCAAGGAGCGTTCGCTCCCGAGCGCTCCCTGAAACGCTCCCGAAAAGGCAGGGAGCATTTTTACAGACTCGGAAACGCGCTCCCGAAAACGTTCTCCGAGCGCTCCCTGAAACGCTCCCGAAAAGGCAAGGAGCATTTTTACAGGCTCGGAAACACGCTCCCGAAAACGCTCCCTGAGGGGAGCCTTTTCGGGAGCGCGTTTCCGAGCGCTCCCGAATGGAGCGCGTTTCGGGAGCAGGAATGGGGGGGCATGAAGCTTCCCTGCAACCTTGGTCCAACAAAAACAAATAACCTCAATACAGATGGCTTGGTGATTTGTACAAGAGAGGTAAAAAATGATAGAATTTATTACAAATCATTGCAATACCCATGGGCTTTTCCGTACTTACTCAAAATTGGAGTTGTTGAAGATAACAAAAACTAGATTTGCTAGCTATTACCTCACCTTCAGGAGCCTTTTGAAGGTAAGAGAGTCATTGGTAGCCATGGTATCAATTCCACACTGGCAGGGATTAAAAGACAGGACAGCAACAATAGTTGACAAGCAAGGTTTTGAACAGGTGGAGGAGATTGCTCTTGATCCTTTGTTTTGGGCACGTGTGAGAGAAATTTTGAATTTCACCAAGCCCATTTATCACATGATTTTCTTTTTAGATACAGATAAACCAGTGATTGGGGAGGTGTATGAGCAGATGGATAGCATGTTGGGGCAAATAAAAGATGTTGTTAAAGAAAATGATCCCAACTTGTATTCAATGATTCACGACTCTGTGTGTGCACGGTGCAATAAACTTAATGTTCCACTACATGCATTGGCATATATCCTTATGCCAAAATACTACTCTCCATCTTGGTTGGGCCAACCTGCACCTGGAGGTGGGGCTAGGATCAAAGCTCACACAGATCCAGAGGTACAAGAGGGATACATGAAAGCATTAGACAAGTTGGTCCCCGACAGGGAGGAGTGTGCTAGATTGCGCCTTGAATTAGGAAAATACTTCAGTTGCACTGGTAACTTTGGTTCTTTCAATGCAATGGAAGATACAAACAGATTTGATGCTCTCACATGGTGGGAAGCATATGGCGGCATGGGACTTTTGCCAAAGTTGGCAAAAAAAGTTCTCTCACAAGTTGTAAATACTTCTTCTGCAGAGAGGTATTGGAGCACCTACAGCTTCATACCTAATGTGAGAAGAAACAGGCTAAATGAAAACCGAGAAGAAAGCCTGGTTTATGTGCATTATAACTTGAGGTTGTTGAGTCATTATTGTGATCGGGCTTATGAGGATCAATCATATAAGCTTTGGGACAACAACCCAGAGGACGATAATCTAGAGGATGGCACTGTACATATGGAAGAATTGGAAGCAGAACTTTTGAGGGATGATGATGAAGCAATAGCAGCCATGCCACCGCCACACCCAGGGCGAGTCCCACCATCTAGTCACAGTGCGGGTGCCAGTGCTAGTGTTCGATTTCCAGCTATTGTTCCTTTGCAGATTCAGCCTCCACCTACATCCTCACGTGGCTCTCTGCCTTCTAGTTATGGTCGTGGTACTCCTGAGAATTCTAGAAGACCACCATTGCCTCGTGGTTCTCACAAATTAGACATTTCTCGTGGGTGTGGCAAGGGGCCAGCCAATAGATAAAATAGGTTTTCAGTTTACTAGTCTTTTCTATTTTCTAGTAGTTTTTAACTTTTATAACTATTGAACAGTTGAAACTTGACTCTTTCATATTTATTATGATAATTTTTGTAAACAATATATAACAATTTAAGTTTGAAGTTTGAATTTGAAAGGTGAAACTCTGAAGTTGGCATTTATAAGTTTATAAGTCATTATGAATTATGAATATGATGGCCGCATCACATGAAAGTTGAAAGTTGATTCATTTCGTTTCATTTTATAACATTTCATTTCACGTTAAATATTCTTTGTTGTAATTACTAATGGTTATTAGTTACACTTAGCTTACAAGTACAACTATGGTGATCAATGAATCAATGATGATAAATGTTATATATTGAATTTTGAAATCAATGAATCAATGATGATAAATGATATATATCAATGATGATAAATGTTATATATTGAATTTTGAAAGCTTGAAACTTTAAGACTGACGAATCATGAGACTCGAGAGTCAATATGTTGTATGTTTCCAACTTGTGGGCGTGGTTGATGAAGATTATAACTTCTAGATGATTGATGTTATATGATTCAATCTATGTTTTTATGTTTTTTATGTCTAATTCATCATTCTACATGCTTTTGTTGACATAGATGCATCAAAATATAAAAAATATAAAAATATATATATATTTAAAAAAAACTCTCCCTGAAACGCTCGTGCTCCCGCTCCCGCTCCCGCTCCCAAGTAACCATGGTCTAAACTTAGGAAAATAAGTTAATTAATTAGTATTAATTGATTCAAGGCGAGAATAATCTAGAAACTTACACCGATCGATCCAAAAATGATCCCAGCCATCGATTATGTTTTAATCTTGGTCGTTGGTGCTCCAACAGAGGATTATAAGAGAAGGTCGATGTGGTGATAGATAAGACACTTGAGCAGTTCGATTTCTTGGTAGATCGATTTCAAGAGTAGCAGCAGTAAGTTGTCAGAGAGAGAGTCAAAGATCGAAGCAGTGAGAGAGGGGCAGAGACAGTGACGCTGGAGGACCTATTCCAGATCCAGCGTGTGCATTTGCAGAGAGGCAGAAGAGCCACAGAGAGGCCGACGTTGGGGCAGCGCAGTAGCCTCTAGAGGAAAGACCGATTTGCAGAGAGGGAGAGAAGTCTTCAATTCCAGAGGCCGAGATGGAGTCCCAAAGTGTCGGAGAAGCATCTTTCCAGTCAGCAGAGGCCAGAACGGCTTCATCAGAGACTAATCTGAGACTAGACATCCAACAGGCTGCGCAGAGCAGTGCAGAGACTGACGCAAAGGGTCAGAGGGCTGAATTTTTGAAGGCAAGTTGTGCCAGAAGTTTGCCTATGGGGTGAGGAAAATTCCTCATTAGATTTTTGCCAGTATTTTTTTCTGTAGGATTGCCAGATATCGGCATCCAGTTGTACTCATAATTTCTCACTATAGCATAATAACAAAACCCTCAGTTGTTGCACCAGTTTTCCCACATTGAGTTTTTTCTGGGTATTTTGTCCAAAAACAATTGTGTTAATTTTATATGTGCTAGCATTCCTCAGCTTCCAGCATTTTAATTCTTCCGCAATTTTATTTGTGTAGATTGCAGTGTGATTTATTCAGTATTTGCCATAGAAAACAGCAAATAAATTGTTAAATTAAATTAACAATTGGGAGAATAATGTCCAGTTGCTGCAATAGGATTCCGGTTTGGAATTTTCACATATTACAGCATGTTTGGAGGTATTCCTTCATTCGAGCTCCTCAAAAGCACTTTCTGCCTTAGTGGACAGCAACATATGACTGTTGTAGATTGTTCATTCCAGCTGCAATCTTTCCTAATCGCATAAGAAAACAGCCCTCCTAGTTTTGTGCTTTGACTCCACTTGCTCAGTGGATTGGCACTAGTCTTTGTCCACCCAAAACCTTATTCATAAAAACCATACTACAATTTCTGTTTTGCCAAGTTAGCTCTTCATTTCACCATTATCCTCTGCTGCATATTTTTAGCAATCATATCCTAGGGATCCCCCCTTGTGCCAAAGGAGAGCCAGCCTAAATTGAGGGTGCTACCATGGTTATAGTGGGTAGCCCCTCTTAGTTCCTCCCAGGTCTTGTGCTTTAGTACTTTATCACAAGAAGTGAGGGTTTGGGTGTAAACACTACATATTCATCAATATGTACACAATGAAAACATTAAGACTGGCGAGGAGTTTTTTCACCGATTAATCTCAGGGTTGTCTTTCTGAATGCTTACACTCAGTAATTCATTTAACCAGACAAATACATAGCTCTAAAATCTATCTGAAATTAGGGGGAGCATATTTAAGTTTTAACATACAATCTAGTGACATAGAGACACAGAGACACAGAGAAGAAAAAGATCAATATAGAAACATCCGAGGCACAATGCACCTGACATATCCGACTAGCTCTTGTTAAATACGACTGCAAGTAAAACACATTTTACCAGTCAAAAACATGGAATTCTGACAACATGCTTTAGTTATGAAAACAAAAATTCTTTTAGGAACAAACCTGCACCATGAACCACAATGAATGCATCTAAACTTATTTGCTGATCACCAAAAGAATCTGGAACAACCAGTTCTGCCGTTCCAGCTCTCTTGCTCCAGTCCATCGTTTGTATTACTGTAGAATGACTCATCATTGCTTGCCTTAGCTGCGAAGTAACTGAAGCAAGATTTTTCTCATTAATGGTCTCAAGTTCATCTTTCCAAGTGATTGCTGCACCACCTGAAAGTCCAAAATAAAGAGGTGAATAACGGTTTGGTTTTCCTTGCTTTTGTCTTTTTGTTTTTCTGGTGGTGGTGGAGTGTGTGGGGAGAATGCTGCCTTCAAAACAATTTCTAGGAATTAGTGTTTTGGAACTGAGATCTTTCAAAGATTAAAATGAAACGGAGATCATTCAAAGCTTTTAACAACTATCAATTTTTACTTTTAGTATAATGTAGGTCTAGACTCTACACATGGAAAAAAAAATTATCAAATTTGATTTTATTTCGGAATAAGACAATGCAGAGAACATTTTTATCTTTTAAGTACAAGAAATGTTACTTTCATCGAAAGCTGGTGTGCCAAAATATGCCAAAGGTGTCAAATATCAAATATTGTTTTCCCAAACAACCACCTCGATCTTCATTGCATTCAAGTCTACATATCTCCAAATCCCCACAAATGATCAAGTTAAAAACTGCTTATGTGCAAATAAGAAAAATACAACTACTTGATTATATACATTGTAACAAATTTGCAAGCTTTGATTGGTTTTGACAACCAACCCAATCATCCTTCATCAATAAGAGGAAAGAGTATGGAAAACCCAAAATGCTTAAAGACAAGATCTTTGTTCTAATGAGCTATGCATGAAAGCTTTGCCAATATGAAATATGTTATTCACACATACACATAGGCTCAAGGATAGCTTTATTAGTTGACCACACTCCACTCAAAGGAAGTTATAATAGAAGGAGTTACAGGATCACTTCTCACCGAGTTCTCTGCAGTTATCAGCTACTTCTGTGTCTGATCATTAATACCATCCTCCATCCAAAAAATTTGGAGAAAAGGGACCATGTAGTATCCCCAACGGGAAATAGACAGTAATACACAGCAATACAAACATGCAACTATATAGGAAAAATGCCGGAACTAGAATATAGAGCAAGTACACATAAAAATACCAGAACGCTAAGCCATTTTATTAATCTGAGAATATATATATGGGTACAATAGATAATCAGAAAAAGTGCACCTATCCTTGCACAAGGCAAGTGAAGAACCCCCTCAGAATAGGAAATGGCTGCTATAGAGACTGCGTCCCAGCTGCTAGAGAAATCTGCCGCAGAATGCTGCTGCTGCAATGAACTGGAACTAGGGGCTGATCCCCTCACCGGAATGAGCTGAAAATCGGTAGACTGCCTGTACTCACTGCTTCGGACCAAACCCAGAAACCATGAAGCAAATGGACCACCTCCGAAAAACACCCCAGAAGCCCTCCTCAAGGAAAACGCTGTCTCTCCCAAGCACAGCGCAGATGCCAAAGGAAGAATGCTGGAAAAGGGCCACAAATCCCTCTGCAAACTCTCCAACTGAAAAGACTAACCCTCCAAGCTGAAACACGCTGAAAACTCCAGGAAAATCCCCCACAACTGAGCTGCTCTAACTCCAACTGCGTCCTCCCTCCAGGACTGCGCAGTCACTCAATGAGGCCCAGCTCCTCTGCAAAACGTCCACCCAAATCACCTGCAAATCAACTGCTGAAACTGAAGGAATACCTTGCCCGAGCAGGCACTCGAAGTCCCCCGGGGCCAAGGGCGAGATCTCCGACCGAAGACACTCAGTCGCACTAAACAGTGCTGCAGACCGACTAAACAACCGGCGTGCTCAAGTAGACAGAAGTCTAGCTCACAATATCATCAACATATCAATAATGCCAAATGAGGTGAAACTCCCACCTTTTATAGTGCTAGCTCCCCTCAAAACCCTAACTGCGTCCCCTCTCTCCATGAGCTCCTCCTATGCCTGTGCAGTTGCCTCTAGAGCCTACGTGAGGCCTCTCTCATGTTAAGTGTGGACCCCCAAGGCTTTCCTTTAAGTTACAACGTTACTCTACTAGGAAGCACTTTATTTTATTAAAGTGAGTTGACCCCCTCTTTCTCACTTTTATTTATTAATTTAACTATAGGCGGCAAAACTATACAAAAATGAAATATTCCAATTAGCGGTGCTAATTAGGAATATTACAGACCAGGTACCATACCAGTCATCTGCATAAGTACAAGCAACATGACAATGCTCCTCTAGAGATATAATATATATACACACAAAGAGTTAGACCAAGGAGTTAGCTCAACTGGTTATTCCCAATATTACTAGGCATTTCGTTAGTCCCATGCCAACAAGTCCCCGGTTCAAATTCCCCCTAGGTTAGGTGCATTGGTCTATGCTGATGGATTTACTCCAAAAGTCATCAACAAATGTGAAGAAGCATCCCTTGGGTTTCCTTGTGAGATTTCCTAGAAAAAACATCTATACACAGAGGAATCTTGAAAATACAAACCTAAAATATTCAAAATTTGTGAAAATATAAAGTTCGATAGAAATATTTCCTGAAAAACACTACAATGAAAAACACATCCATAATTTGACATATCTTTAACTTACAGGCACTCATACACCAATGATTGAAATTAAGCATCAATTTAAAGTGTTCAATATAATGATCAGAGGTAGTCATCATTGTTGCAAGAGTCCATCTAGGATTGAAATGTGAAGAGCCAACTTGCAGATACCTTACACTCTCAAACATTTTTCTCATGGTTATCACTCGCCTCTACCAATTATATCCAAGGTGTGAGTCAAATTTTGAGTCTTCAAATGGCCTCTACTCTAGGGAAACAATTGTAGTAGGAGATGAATGCACTTATTGTTGAAGTATCTCTCTATCTTTGTGTTTTCGTTCTTGCTTACATGAGCCCTATTGCTCTTCATGCAACACCCATAGAAACATACTCAGTTTATGTGATTTGTTGCTGCTTAGATGAGATTTTCTTATCAGCCTGAACCTGCTTTCTTGTTAATTTTAGATAACAATGGTATGTTCTATGCTTAAGAGCAATTTACTTCAATTTTCCTTATTAGCCCTATATCAATTTCCAGATTAGCAATCACATTAACATTGATAGTAAATGCAGATAGAACATAAACAATAAGCAGAAGACAAGCCAAGACAAGAGGACACAATATTTGGCAGACGCCAGGGAAAAACCCCAATGTGGAGAAAACCCTTTGATCAAATTCTTCTTATTATTCTTCAATAATTCAGCACACAGAGAGAGAGTACGTAATACAAATTTGCATGCCCAAACACTGTCAAATCAGCCCTATCATAACAGCAGTCAACCAGAAGCCCTAACCAAAAATTCAATGCTGGTCAAATCAGCAATAAATCGTCCTCCAAGCAGCTTGTTCAACAGCAAACAAATTCGGTCTTCCAAGAGAGAAAGTCAACCCAAAACAGTCAAGTCAAACCCAGTCAACGCTGCTGTAATTTCTGTGGTCAAAACAGATGTCAACGCTGAAGTCAACTTCGGTCAAACTGCTCCAAATGCCTCCGGATCTGTCTCAGCTAATGCAGCCTCAAGCAATTGGATCTTCTTGCTGAAAACCGCAGTCAAAAGTGAGGTGTTGACCCTTGGTCAATGCCGGTCAACGCTCCTGCAATCAGCCCTAAAAACAGTCCTGAAATTCTCCTGAAATTTTCGGCCTCCTGATTTCACACGTGTGAGGAAGAGCTGCTCCTATGTTGTATGACCCAATCAAGAGAGGAGACAGAATGTTGTGTGATGATATGATGTCCAAATGAGGAGAGGGTCTCTCTTGTTTATACAATTCGTTGAGGGTGGAGACACATCTATTGGGGCCTCATGAGCCTACATTTGACTTATGGACGCCCTTGACAATTTCCACATGTGTGAGAAATAAATTCAAAATCACACCTCTGCTCATCCAAACAAGATGATCTTTAGATCAATCTTGCACCTCTCGGAAAGAGGAATCCAATAAAAATATCATCTTCATCATATGAACTGTCCAAGGTGGAGTTTGGCCCTAGTTTCCAATTTTAACACTCCCTCTCAACTAGGGAGAAATCCACCTGCCAATCCATCTGCCAACCTGTACCATCTTTGTCATCCCTACACTGCTCTGCTATGCTGAACTATGAAGAAGAATTGAAAGAGAGTGAGTCACAAGACTTTGCGACTCTCCACTAACCCAAAGTGTAATATTCCTAATTAGCAGTTCTGCTAATTAGAATATTAATTTTTTGTTAATTTTGTATTTTCCTAAAGTTTTAGCCAAAAGGATGTGGGCTTGGGGACCCACAAATATGAATTAGGAAACTATATACACTTGACATTAGACTAAAGGAAAAATTGCGGCTTTAGTGGAGAGCGTAGGCCCAATGAGAAGGGACTGCGTAGCACATGGGGACAGCGCAGTCATAGGCTCGAGTAGACGCAGTGCAGGCATGAGGTGGGGCCCAAGGGAATGTTGGGCAGCCTTGGACAAAAGGAAGCATGCAACCTCATTTTGATCATTCAATCATCCATTTCGAATTTGTCTTTGACAGACAGCATGCTTGAGCCGGAAGCCAAGTCTACAAGTGTTGTTTAGCACACAGGTGTCTTCGAGTGGAGATCCCATCCTTTGCTTCGAGGGACTTCGAGTGCCTGACCAAGGAAGGAATTCTACCATTTTCTGATTCAGTCCAGCAGTTGTGAGCTTAATCCACAAGGCAGTACCTTCAAGAACAGCGTAGTGGCATCAACAGCAGCGCAGTGATTACGCAGTCTTAGGAGAAGGACACTCTGGGAGTTGAAGAGTGTGAGGGGATTTGGCATGAGGTTTGGTGGGGAGGCTTAGAGCTTACTAATAGGGATTTTCCAGGCATTTTGGTGGCCTTCATCGGCAGAATTTACGGGAGAACCGAATTTCCCAGCAGTTCAGTGAGCCAAGCCCAAGAGGGCCAATTTCCGGGGTCAAGCACTTGGCAAACCCTTCGCGGGTTATTGTGGGTTTCCTGAGTAGAGTCCGTGGTTAAAAGCTCGGAATTTTCTAAGCAGTATTACAAACCCAAACAACAGATCTTCAGGAACAATACCAGCAGCAGCAGCATTTCTGGCCAGGGATAGCGCAGAGCTACCTCCACGCAGTGTACTTTCTGAGGGTGATTTCCGGCTTGTTTCAATGGCTATCTTCAGCTTGCCTTGAGTAAGCCCAAGTGCCTTCATTCCAACACCTCTATTGTACACATTTTCCAACAAATTAATAAAATGGCTCATCTCAATTTTATGGCTCCAATTGTGTTTTAATGGCATGTTTATTTTTGTTGTTTGCTTAATGTATTTGATGCCTGTTATTACTGTAATTGACCATTAGGAATATTACAATGGTATCAGAGCTCATAGACTTCGCTCAGCCTGTGGAGAGCAGCGCAGTCTATGACACTGGAAGAAAGGCAGAACGTTACTTACTGGAGACAAAGGTATAGGAGCAGATAAAGAGACTCCAAATCACTTCAGACCCTATGAATAGTGAACCGGAGGCTGAAGAGAGAAGCATGGGGGACGTAGAAGAGAAGAGGAGCAAGGAGGAGGAATTTTCTCACCTCTTGCTAAAGACAGTGCAGGATCTCTCCAAGAACATCGAGGAGATGGGACATCGGAGCAATAATAGGAGCAAAGGGAAGGCAGTCCAAGTGGATTTCCAAGTGGGAGAAGGATCCAGCACCTCACAACACCAGGCATCACTGAACCCAAATATGCCTACAATGCCTTATACATCCCCACGATCTACCATACAAACGTTCCTAGCCTCAGGAGGAGGAGGACCTCAGGAGTAGGAGGAGGCTCATTATGGAGAGTACCATGAGGAGGTTGTTTCTCCCAACTTTTAATGGCTCCTCTAAAAGCTCAGCCAAGGCATGGGTTGAGAAACTGGATGTCTACTTCCATCTAAACCTGATGACTAAAGGAGAAGCAATCAAGATTGCCACGTTGCACTTGGATGGAGAAGCACATGACTGGTGGTTCCATGGGCTGACCACGCTGGGTCACGTAGGGGTGACAACGTATAATGAGTTCACCAGAAGGGTGTTGGAGAGGTTCGAGAGGAAGGACCAGGAGGAGTATTTCAAGGAGCTAACCAAGCTCAAACAGACCGGGAATGCAGAGGTATACATTTCGGAGTTCTTGAGGCTATCAGTGATGGTCCCAGACCTGTCCGAGTCGAGGAGAATTTACATGTTCATAGAGGGATTGGCAAAACCATTACGGGGCCTAGTGAGGTCCAACAGACCCACTACATTGCAGGACGCACTGGGGAGAGCTAGAGACTTGCAGGATGCCCTGCCCAGGGCTAGAGCACCACTACCAAACAAACCAAGCTTCCAACAGAGAGGAAGAGACATGAGAGCTCCACGCCTAAGAGGCAACCAAGGACGGGGACAGCTAGATGATGAGACCAGGAGGTACCTTCGGAGTAAGAAGCTCTGCTTTACATGCTAAGAGCCATGGCCACCAGGCCACATGTGTGCAGCAGGGAAGGCACACTACATAGAGATCTTCTCAGATACTGATGGGGATGAGGAGACATATTTTGATATGGGAGGAGAGGACATCGCAGCACCCTAGGAGGGAGGGCCTCCACCTCCACCCCCACCACCAGCAACAGAGCTAAGTTTGCACTCTCAAGAGGGGTCCTCGTGTCACTGCGTGGGGTACCCAAGTTTTTTACTATGAGGATCAGAGGGACAATGCAAGGGCAGCGTGTCTCGGTGTTAGTGGACAGTGGAGACACTCGCAACTTTATTGATGCCCAAATGGTGCAGAAGAGAGGCATCACTACAGAGGGGTTTGAGGGATTTTCAGTGTTGGTGTCAGGGGACAGGACCATGCAGTGCACACGCTATGTCCCAACTTTGACTGTGACCATGGGGAATTACTCCATGACAGACCACTTCTTTGTGGTTGACATTCCGAACACCAACATAGTGTTGGGAGTCCAGTGGCTCTACACACTTGGCAGAGTCACCACTAACTGGAGGAAGTTGGAGATGGAGTTTTTGGATACAAATGGAAAACCAGTGTTGCTTGGGGGCATGTGTTGAGATTTTGTGTATTTGGGGTAGCATCAGTTGTGCTCTAGGTCCCAAATTTTGGGGAAGGACTAGAGTTCACCCGATCTACAAGACCCAGAAATAGATTTGGGAAATTTCATCTGGTTTAAGAGATATTAAATTAATTAATTATTTTAATGTATTTCCTAAGTTAAAACTTAGGAAAATAAAATAATTAAAATGAATTTAATTAAACATGTGATGAAATTGTCTTAAGTCACACGAATCAAGCTTTCTTTTAATCTTAGCCATTGATTAAAGATTTAATCTTGGCCGTTGTGTCAACGAGAAAAGTATAAAGGAAAGGCTTGGGGTCATTTGCAAGACACACAGAGGCAGAGCACTGAAGCTAAGCTGAGATTCTAGGGCGGGGTTGCCAAGAATTCTCAAGTGCTTCAGTCGCAGAGAGGGGAATTTAGACCAAGGGGATGATCTGATCTCAGGGTCTAGAATACACAACAAGCAGAGAAGAGATCAGGAAAGACAGCGCAGAAGAAGGCAGCAGCAGCAGACGGCATCAGCAGCAGCAGCAAGGACAGCGTGATTTTCCGGAAACCCTTAGGGTTACACAAAGACCCTTAGGGGCAGCGTAGTGACTGCGTCACCCAGTCTGGGGTAACGCAGTCCCTTCCAGTGACAGCGCTGAGCATTTGGAGGCCTTCAGAGGCTGACGCAGTGTCTTTCAGGGGCAGATCTGGGGTTTCTAGGCCTAGATCTGGCTGAGTTCTGTAAATCCCGTTTGAGGGTGTAGATCAGTCAGTATTGTTGGCCTTAGATCAGCCAGGTGCTGCAAATCTAGAGTTTTCTTTGTAGGGTTTTCCAAATCTGGAACCTAGAGTTGTGTATTCAGAAATATTCTTAATAATAGAGCCCTCCAGCAGCCAAAGACCGGTTTTCCCACATTGGGTTTTTCTGGGTACAGTTTGTCCAAAAATAACTGTCACTTTGTCTATGTGTGCATGTACTTATTCTAGATCTGAATTGGTAGAGATCTGTTATGTGTTTTGCTTTGATGTTAACTTGAATTTATTCAGTTGATAACTTGTATAAGTAGGAGAAGCTTAACTGGATTAACAGAAATAATTTATGCATAAGAATTAAGATTCAGAAATTTCTACAGCATGCACTCCTACCCACCATAGACAGTCTCTGCTCACAGGATGGAGACTGACTTTAGACATGGAGATATAGAGTGGGTTGTGGAGTTGAAGATCTCTGAGGCTAGGGGTGTGAACAAGCCACCACATCTGGAGATTCAGGCCATCCTTGACAGGTACCCAGTTGTATTTGGAGACATACCACCCGGCCAGCCACCTGACCGAGAATTTGAGCAAACCATTGAGCTAGAGCCCGGGGTACAATCAGTGATCACTACTCCTTATAGGCATCCTAAGGCCTACAGAGATGAGATAGAGAGGGCTACCCATGAGCTCTTGGCATTGGGGCACGTCAGGCCCAATTCTAGTCCCTTCGCTTCATCAGTGGTTCTGGTGAAGAAGAAGGATGGATCGTTGCAGATGTGCATCGATTATAGGGCCATGAATAAGAAGACCATGAAAAACCGCTACACCATCCCACGGATTGACGAGTTGATGGATGAGTTGAGGGGAGCTAAGTTCTTCTATCAAGCATAATTCTGGAACATTGGAGCCTAAAGAAAGAGAGAAGAAATGGTAAGATAAAAATAGTGATCGATCCCTGGACCAGTAAGACCATTGCCATATATTTAAGTTGTTCTGTAAGTTGGAATCCCTCGTCGTTCTTCCTTCTTTCCAAGGACTGGATAAAATGAAATCGACTGATTAATGCACACTACGATGACAGATGAAACATTACATCTGGAAAGCGCAAGTCTTGGGGTTAGTTGGATGCGTAAGCCCATTTGCAATAGACAATGTGTGAGTATGTGAGAATATCACAAAAGGCCCTAAGAAGAGTTCCTTCGGGATGGATTGGAGGCTAATGGATAATACCCACTGCACAATCTGCTCCCAGAACACCATATCCAGAAGCAAACAGAAGACATTTGTATCGACTCTGCCAGGCAGGAGGGGCATGGCAAACTTATTACTCCAATATAATGTTCTCTAAAGCGCACAGCTTCAAATAAACCATACATACTAAAAACCATGTGCATAATATTATCATCGACTGTGCCAATTCCGGTAATGATCGTTCGGTTTAGGGAACCAATCACTCCGTAATCCAATGAAATCAGCACTCTCTGAATTAACATTTTGGGAGAAAATAAGGAGGGAACATAAAAGTGACTTACCAAGTTTAACAATGCACCGTAGAGGCCTTTTAAGCTTGTGCGGTTGAGGACAATCCGTAGTAGCCGCCGCTTGATCCATTGTCAGAAACCTCTTGCTTTGCTATACAATTACAATGGTAGAATACCTCATCTAGCATTTTTATGGCCTGCTCGTGTTGAGACAATTCTTATTATTTTATCAACCCAGACATCGTGAAGATTAAATTATACATTGTCTCACTTCAGATATGCTTGAGTTTGTGAAATCCCTGGAATAAAAAATTGTTGGTGCAATATCTTCATCATTTTGATGGTTTCATGAGTTTGAGGTAATTATTATTTATTTTGTTTACAGCGGAATTGGAGACAAGAAAGGCTGATCGCGACCCCACAGAGATGCTTGAGAGTGTGAAATCCCTGGAATAAAAAATTGTTGCTGCAATATCTTCATCATTTTAATGGTTTCATAAGTTTGAGGCAATTATTATTATTATTTTTTACAGCGGAATTGGAGACAAGAAACGCTGATCGCGACACCACCAGATTATTTTATCAACCCACTCACAGGCAAGGAACAGATGCTATTACTTTACCTTTTTACCTTTTTAAGGGGATATGCGAAAGAGTCTAATAACCCTCCCATAACACATTGGTGAAAGATACTCAAAACTTAGGAATATGGAAATATTAAGAAAGCATGATAGAGAAAAGTGTGAAGAAGAAATTGAGAGGGTAAATGTTAAGTAAAGGTTTGGAAAAAAAATTAAAATTAATATTTAAAATTAATTATTGGTATAAAATTAATAATTAAAAAGAAAATACTTATTAAAAGTTAAGTTTATTTTAATAAATTATATTTTTTATTAGTTATTCCTCCTCTTACGATTATTTTTTATAGGGCATTTACAGAGGTAATGCTCTTGCTAATATAATAATCAATAAGTTGTATGGTGATTATACTTGCTTGTTCTATCTTACCCTCACTCTCTCATATTTGTGACATATATATATATATGTGTGTGAATAATAATAATGATTATATTGACATGCATACTAATAATGGATATGTTTATCTTGTGGTAAATTTGAATAGCTTGCACAATTATAATATCTCCTTCCCTTTCTAAAATCGTAAGATAGAGGTCTGTTCGCACATCAATTTTTTCCACCTACAACAATTGAGTGACTTAGATAAAGTGATTGCAAATCAACTTTAACCCAACCTTATACAATTAAAAGCATGGAATATAGGTCAATTGCATACCTTATATCATACTCAAACTTCAATTTGACCATTAAATGCTCATGCGACCTAACATTTATTAGTCTTGTAATCTCTATGGGACATTCTTGATACATGTGTGATACTTGTAGCATCGTGATTTGGGCAATTATATGGCCTCTCAATGCCACAGGTGACCACAAATTGTTAGTAGCTAAGCAAATTTGGATGCACATAGTCGATCTAAATGGGAAAATGTTATGAGTAACGAGTATCATTCCTTGACGAAGAATCAAACATATGACTTAGTTCCTCCATTATAAGGAAATAATGTGGTGGATTTTTTATGGGTCTACAAAGCCAATTTCACATTTGAAGGTGTTGTTGAAAGGCATAAGGCTTGTTTGGAAGTAAAGCAATTTTCTCAACTAAAAGGAATTGACTATGATGAAACCTTTGCCACTATTATAAAGTTAGATTATGTTTGATTGATTTTTTACCTTGCTATTAATTTTGAAAGGGAGGTACATTAGGTGGATGTCAAAAGTGTTTTCTTACATAGTGATTTCACTAAAGAGATATATATGGAGAGAGACATCGGCTTTGAGAAGGACATTAGTCTTGTCTATTGATTCAAGAAATCATTGTATGATTTGAAACCAAGCCCCAAGGAAGATTTATCATATTTTTTCCATCTTGGATTCAAACACTTTGAGTTTGATCATGATATCTATGTTTTACATGCAACTAGTGAAACTTCAATTATTGCATTGCATGTTATTGATTGGTCATCATTGTAAATAATGTTGATTTAATTTTACGTTTGGAGAAATTGTAAGCAAATATATTTGAGATGACTGACCTTTGGCTACTCAATTTATTTATTCAAGTTTTACAAATAGATTATGATAGGTTTTTTTCTCAACCTAAATATGTATTGAGTTTATTATAAAGGCTTAATATGGAAGAATGTGAAGTGTGTACTACACCTTATCAGTCGGGTATGAAGCTAACTAAGGAGTGTGATTCTTTGAAAGTCAAGGCTACTCTCTATTGATATCCTTATTTATTTAACGCATAGTTGACTTGATATCTCCTTTGTTGATGTTGTTTCTATTGGTTCACATGGGATCCACAAGAGATTCACTTGAAGGCCACAAAGAGGATTGGTTGTTATATCAAAGGCACTTATTATCTTAGTATAAAGTATTGCAATCCTATAAACCAATTAGTTAGCTATTGTGAATCATATTGGGATGGATATGGAGATGATATGAAAATGGCACTGAGTCGGGTGTCCTAGAGCATTAGTTTGGTCATGTAACAGTAGAAGGTGGTCTCTTTTTTACCATAAAATAATACCATGGTGCAGTTAATGCTAGCACAAAAGTAGTGTCATTTCATAATTGTTTTCGGTGAGCTTGGTTTTCTAGTTGAGGAGTCAAATATAATATATTGTGATAATCAAAGATCCATACAGATGGCTAAGAATCTAATTGCTCATAATAAGATGAAGCATTTGCAAATTCATGCTTTTTATTTGAGGCAGTTGGTACATGATGTTATTTTGTCTCTTATTTATTAAAGGATAGATAACCAAGTTGTTGATATATTTATGAATCCTCTCACAAAATCTAAGTTTTGAAACATCAAGGTATGCTTAAGTTTTAGGAAGTTGCAACTTGTGGGGTTAGGGGGGTGGCATATAGTGAAAATAATTTCATCTCCTCAATCATTAAAGCATTGTGTCGATGATGGGGTGTTAGAAAAATAGACTAAGCAATTTCATCATATCTAGAGATACTTTCGAAGAGTTAATTGAGTCTCTCATGGTTGATTCGTGAAATTGTCATTCTCTCTTATTGATTCCCTCTTTTTCAATAGATGATTAATCAAATTGTTTTGAAATACATAATGAGTTAATGAGTTCATTATTACCCTCTAAAATGAAATGTGATAAAGCATAAGAATAATCTTGATTCATTTAAGCAAGATAGAAGGGATTTACTGTATGAAGGAGAAAGAGCTCCAAGTCAATGAAAACTAAGGAAATAGATTTAACAAAGAAAAACTTCCCATTCAATGAAATTTTTTGCTAAACGTATTAAATTTGTGTAACTTGGAATAGTACATAAAGTTCTATGGTCATTTTCAAAATTAAATTTCCAATTTGGAATTCACGACAATTTGGTAAGATACAATTTGAAGGATTTTGTCATTTCACTAATCAAGGTATAATGGAAGAACTAAAATTTTCTTTTAAGTTATCATGGATGAAAAGATAATTGCTTATTGAACCTTTATATCTGTATATATTCATATCATATGGATATGTTCCCTTAACTAGGTGGTCATTGAGGATTCAATAGGTCAATCAAGTCAACCAAGGCAATCAACTAATGCATAGTTCAATAAAAAAATCAAAGAGTTTGTTATGTGAACTAGATAATCAAAGTGGATTGTTTCCTCCTTGATTTAAAGGAATTAATTACACATTAGTAATATATATATATATATATATATATATATATATATATATATATATAATTAAAAAAAAAAATGGTTCTTTGCATTTATATTGTGTGATAATCTATGGTCACATGTGCTTATTTCCTATAACAATGCCTTTACAAATAATCTCTTATTGGAATGTATGGCTTCTTAATGTACTATTTCCTTAGTTTTGTAATAATCCTTGGTGCGTTTTAGCTATGACAACTAATTAGCCACTAACATAACTCGTATATCAATTCTTCGCGTATTGTTCCTTGGTATCCTTTAGACCCTCTTTCTTGGAGCAATCCTTCATTAAATCCCCCACCCCCTTATAAGAGGTTCTTTATGACCTCCTTTTATTCCCTATTTGAATCATTTCCCCTCTTCCTTTCATCTAATTTGAATTCCTCTTACCCATTTTCTTCCCTTAACCCCTTTTCAACATTCCTAAGTTGCATCTCCCACCCGTATGGTGTCATATACTTCTTTTTATAATCTTTCCTCATTATGGATGACCCCATCTACAGCCATCATTATTTATTGGCACCCTTCCTTCTCTCATCCTACTCAATCAAGGCCTTTTATTGAGCCTTCCTTTTCCTCTACTTTGTTGAAGGCGTGTTCCTTTACTGCCTTCCCTTCCTCCTTCAAGGTAATCTTACATTTCTTCTTCTTTTCCAAACAAGTTCAATATACTCCCAAACCATTTGATGGTCTCTCTTGTTGATCATCTCCTCATCCCTAAGTTACCATTGAAACATGAAGGATGCCTTTATAATTTTTCTCCTACCTTATCTTGCTTATCTCACCCACACCACACACTTTGTGTGGTTTTCATTGCTTCCCCTTAGTCACCTTCACCAATGATTAATTCCTTTTGTGTGGTTATCTTGAGATCATTCTTGACTCGAGATAGCATAATCCCAGTTGGGATCAATTGTTGCACTTATTCCTCTTATCACGTATCCCATGTGAAAGGTATTAATCTTAAATGATACATACTTAAAATTAAAATGATTATGATTATTTCTCTACTTTATTACATTACCTCCCTCTTGTGCCTAATCACTTGTATCCTACATTTCAACTCATATGTCCTACTTTATCTTTACTAGTGTTGTTGAATGTCTATTGCTTCACCTTCGATAGTGTTTTCCCCTATATCTTCCTTCATCTTTACTATCATTATTGTGCACCTCCTCACTAGTTTGTCTCGTGGCTTCTTTCACCTTCCACTTGTCATGTTTCTTTTGGATCCTCTTGCTTGTCTCCTAGATCATGTTTCCTACCTCTTTTTGGATGTCTCCTAGCTCATTTCACATGTATAATGTTGATCCATAAACTATTGTGGATATTCCACTCGACAATTCATCATAATATTTTTGATAAATTTATGCTTAAAATCTACACTATGAGGGTTTATTTCTCCTTAAACTTATGGATATGTAAATTATTGTTTATGGCATATCCATACAAATTATAATTATGTAGAAAATATAGAACAACAAAATAAAACTCACAAACCGCAAATTAACACAAGATATAACCTAGAGAAAACCCAGCTGGGAAGTGAGGTCACTTTGCTCTCTTTATTTGAATGGAAAATGGATTCAAGTACAAATAAGTGATTATTGTGGACCATGGGCTACTATAATGCACAGATAATCTCCATTTTCTATCTCCCTATCCACTCTTAGTGACTCTACTCATCTATAGAAAAAGAATGTAATCAAATAGAATGAAACCCCTTTTCCTCCTAGTGACCTAGTTATAACATGGCCTAATAGCCTACAAGTTACTTATGGTCAAGTTTGGCTCCTTCAACTCTTAACATAAGCTACAATATGGACTATTCTAGGGTATTGTTCATCATGATCATGTGGCTATCCCCTTTTCCATGAATAATAAGGGTTATCTTGGCATCCTCTTAAATTATGGTGGTCAAAATAGGAAGTTCAACTTATGAGTGGCATAAATTTTGCATATGGATTGTAATTCAGGTGATTCTTGCATCATTGGAACAGTCTCTATGTGTAGAATAATGTAAACAAGAATCACAATTAAGAAACAAATTTTTACCCCCAAAAATACCATTTTATGGCTCAATATGCTCCGTAAGGTTTCATACCCCAATTTCCCAAACTAGGTATCACCAGTAAAAATCATCTTATGAGCTAATTACTCCACCTTTTAGCATCCTAAAAGCTTCAAGAAGCATGAAAAATAATATAATGATCCAATATGGATCACATTTCCCCATTTTGGGAGGATTTTTTTCCCCAAAAGCTTCATCTTCTTCTTCTTTTCCTCACAACACCCCTAGGCGAGGCCACCCAAAGGGGCCTGATGCCTAGTCGACCCAACTATCGAGGGTTGACCCTGATAGACCTAAGGAGAATTGAACTTGCGCCTCATGATAGAGGGCCAATGACTTGGAAGGGGGGCTTAAACCAACAGGGTTGTCCCCAAAATCTTCTACCAAATGAGGTGACTAATTTTTTCCTCCACCTTCTCTCGAGTGTATCATTTAGCCTTACCTAAAATTTATCCTTTCAAGCCAATATGCCAAAGTTCATGTTGCTTTTGTCTTGTAGTTCTATACCTCTTCTACAAAACTATATCTACTATAAAATTTTCTTGAGCATCTAGTGCCACTTACTCCACAGAGGGGAGGACTTGTTCCTCTTCCTAGTCTAGCATGGAAGGCTCGTAGAGCTTCATATTCTCTACATTCACCACTAAGTAAATGAACATGTATGGGGGTAGCCTCAGTTTATTGGAATTATCTCCCACATTTTCTAGTATCTCAAAGGGACAATATCACATAGCCTCAATTTTCTTACCAAGACCATGTAGTCACTCCTTGTTCAATTATAACCATATTTTGTCTCCCACCATAAACAACCTCTCTATTCTATGTTGATCATGCCTGACCACGTGTTTTTCCTATGAATTATATAATGTATCATATACCTATATATGGATTTTCTTGATCTTCTCAACAATTTTTTATGCCCTTAAGGCATCCCCTATAAGATCCTCCCTCACTCTTCCTTGCTACCCATATTTAATATCCAAAGGTGAAGGTGGAAAATATATAAGAAAGTTTCAAATAGAGACTTTCCAGAAGAAGTGTGTACAACTTTATTATAATAGTGTTGTATATATACCATATTTGCATCCTAGGTCTTCAGATGCTTATGATCGTACCCCCTCAAAAGCTACACCAAATTCTTGTTGACTACTTCTATTTTCCCATATATGGATGGAATGATGTAGACCTATTTAAATTTGTGTCCATATTCTCCTACAATGTAGTCTAGTATTCACTAAGAAATCTCATGTCCTTATCTAGAATGATGCTCCTTGGTATCCAAAAGTCCACCCTGACCTGTCCAAAGAACAAGTTTGTTGCTTCTTGTGTTGTTGGTCTTTTAACAAGGAATCAAAACGTGCATCTTGCTAAACCTATAAACTACCACAAACAAGTAGTCATGTCCCTTCTTCCTAGTTGCTGGTAAACCTCCCATAAAGTCCATTGAAATGGTTTCTCGAGGATGAGTGGGTACAGGAAAGGGATGATATAGATCTTGTTTCCTATTACTAGGCTTGTTGGTACAACAAAATATGCATTATGTTATGAAACTAGCTACATGTTCTTGCATCTTGGGCCAATATACGTTCCTCTACAATTTTTCCATTGTCTTCCCTACACCAAAGTTCCCTAAAACCTTGGAGGTGTGAGCCTCTCTAATTAGTCGTAGTTGCCTACCTTTAGGGACACATAACTTATCTAGCTTGTAAAGTAACCCATCATGGAGATGGTAGTCAAATGTGTTGTCACCATTGTGCACATGCCTCTATATTTTCAATGTTGAAACACCTCCTTAAATTTCTCATCCTATGAGTATGCCTCTTTGTATGCATCATGGGTGAATGGATCTATGTGCATCAAAGTTCCCAAAGCTGTGATTTTTGATGTGGGTGACTTGGAAAGAATTTCGTCCAACTTGTTTGTGTGCCCCTTCTTGTACTTGATCACTAAATGAAATTTCTATAAAAACCCCATCCACTTGTAATGTCTGGTTTGCTATAGCTTATTGTGGTCCTATAGATATTGTGATGGTTAGGGATCTAGATAAATTATTGTCTCATTTCCCATCAAATAATGTTTCCACTTCTTCAAAACTTGCACTAAGGCATATAGCTTCTTTTCATAGGTAGGGTACTTAATAATTTCTTCATTAAATACTTCAGAATGGTAACATACATGCCTTCCTCCCTACATCAAGACCACTCCATATCATATCCACTCACATATGTCTCCACCTTGAAGGGTTGTTGCAAGTTCGATAATGCCAAAACTAATACGTGATTGATATTCTTCTTTAACTCCTTAAAGGCCCTCTGATAACCCTTTCTCCACAAGAATTTTTTACCACTCACTGTTATGACATGGAGTGGTGCTACTATTGCTGAAAATGAGGCTATGAATTTCCTTGGGTAATGTGCTACCCAAATTAAAATTTGAACCTAAAAAAAATTAGTAGGCACAGGCTACTTCATAGTGACCTTCGTCTTGGCATGGTCTATCTTCATCTCTCCTCCACCTATCACATACCCTAGATACATCAAATACCGCTATGAAAATCCACACTTCTTGAGAATTTCCAGCAACTAGTGCTTCTTTAATGTCTTTATGACATGTTTCAAATGTGATATGTGATCCTCCAAAGTAGCATTTTATATCATTATATCATTCATATCTTGCACATTACATAAACTAAATGACATGAATAACAACTCATACAAACCTTTTTTGTTTATGAAGTCAATATTCTAGATATTTTCTTCTCTAACCTGAACCTAGTGATATCTTGACTTTAAGTCTAGCTTGGTGAAGTATTTAGGTGTTGCAATTGGTCCAATATATCATCTATCCTCCTAGGTAGGGGGTACCTATTCTTGAGCATAAGTTTGTTTAATGCCCTATAATAAATACACATTCACCAAGATCAATCCTTCTTTTGCACAATGATGACAGGTGATCCGCATGGAGAGGTACATAATCGAATGACACCTTGTTCCAGTGGTTGTTGCAACTGCTTCTTCACCTAACTTGCTTCTATAATGGACTACCTGTACAACCCAATGTTTGGCAATGGGGAGTCTGGAAAAAGCTGAATCTCATGCTCCACTTCCCCCTTGGGTGGTTTCCCTTTAGGCTCTGGAACACTTCCATATATGCATCTAGAAACAATTTTAGTTTTTGCCTCTATTTCTTAATACACCCCTCCAATGATGAATTTGATCTCACTGAGTCTTCTATAGTCTGTTCTTTTCTTAAAAATATTAAAACATACTTCTTGTTATAATTAATTAGTTTCTTGGTTTGGTTGGCACTTACCAATGAAATTTTGGACATTTCCTTTTGTGCATTGATAACGAAAGATTTTCCATCCTTGATGAGGTGGTACTAGTGGGATCTCCACATGAATATTACAACCTACGTGTACATATAGGGACTTCCAACGACCACTCCATATACATCAAGGGGAATTGCATTTAGTTATACTTCAACAATAAAATCATCACTAGTAGCAAATATGATTTTGCATTGTTTTCTTACCTTTTATTTTTGCATCCTTGTTTACCTGTCCTAATGGATATTGGCCTAGATGATCACAAAATTATAATCCCTATTTATTGACCTACTCTGGTGCAATGAGATTTTCTTATGATCCTGAGTCGAACAAAGCATCAATCTTTGTCTTCTTGACCTGTATTTTTATATGGAAGAGTTTTGCCTTTTTGTTCTCTTCTTGTTGTTAAAGGCTACTTAGATTCAACTCCTTCTGTAATGATGTTCAAAAGATCTTATCATCCATGTTAGAGCTACTTTCAACCTAGTTGCTTGAATTAGTGGCCATGAGATTCTACTTCTTTGCATATTTCTTTCTATTCTTCGGGAAAAACTCTAGATGCAAGTTCCAACACTACTCCTCTATATGAACTTCAATGTTATAATGGTTACAATGTTTGTTAAGATATTTCCTGGTGTGTTGTGGTTTTCATATTTTTAACTTTCCCCCTTTCCACTTCTTCTTCCCCTCCTTAGAAGTATCTTGGTGCTCCTTCTACTTCAACCTACTTGGCTACCCTTTTTTCTAGCCTATGTTCTCTACGTATTGTGGATGTACACAAGTTCGTCCACTGATATATGTTTTAACAACATCACTTGTTTCCACAAATGGTTGTGTAGACCTCCCATATACTTGAGGAGTACATCTATGTTCTTTATGGAGATACCCAACATTATGGCCATCTTTATAAACATTATGGTGTACTCACGTACACTCCACTCCTACTTCTACCTAAAATAATTCCACCAGATCCATTGGTCCTTTGCATACTCCATAGGGTAAAATATTGACTCAAAGAGGGTTTTGAAATCCTCCCACTTAGTCATTAGAAGATGTCCCTCCAACCTCAAGGTCTCCATGTGGCTTTCCCACCTGGTCAAGGCATGGCCCTCTAATTTCAACCGAGCAAACAAAATATTATATTCTTCATTTATATGATGAACACTAAAATAAACTTCTAATTTTCGCAACCAGTGATTTAGCTTTAAAGTGTCAATCTCACCTTGATACGACTTGATGTCGACCTCACTTCCATTTTGAATCGGGGTTGTGAATGGTTCACGACACTCAAACTAGGTTGGTCCTTTTCAAGTTATTTCTTTGATTCCCTCTCTAGTTCTTCTTAATTTTTCAATTTCCCCTCTAATCGTGCCTCCATGTTAGAACCTCCATCTTCTTCAAATCTATTGAGCTTATTCATCAGAGTCACTATGAGGAGGCTCACATTACAATTTATATCTGTGAATTGTGCTTCAAGTTGTGTAAACCTCTCCTCTATTAGATCATGAGGGTTATTCATGTTGATGTTTTTGCAGCATCAGGCAAGCATTCTCCCATGGGGTCATGTTGATTTGACTAGTGGGGGAATGGTACATTCACCCATGGGGCCATGCTTATTTGGCTATGGGTGAATGGCCTAGGGGAAAACTTTCTCCCATGAGGTCATGTTGATTTCACTAGGGGATATTGATACATTTACCCATGTGGGCATGTTGATTTGGCAAGGGTTAAATGGCCCATGATACTCACATTGTGCTCTAGGATGGAGTCATCTATTTTTTATAGAGTGGGTTTGAATATTTTATTGATTGGGGTCTTTCACACAATAAAGGGGTAAAAAAGTACAGTATAATGTTGAGTTGTGATGTAGGCTTCATCAGTGAAGTGGTTTATTATGATGAGAAGCCACCTTTATGGGTCTCTACTCCACATTATATAAATAGATAGCACATAACAGGTAAATTATCAACATAGTAACCTCAATGAATCTTTTCTAGTGGAGGAAAAATTCATCTAAGGGGAAATTTTGTTGTTGGAGATCATTTATTCTATCTCTCTCTTGTTATTGACACATATGTGAGAAGGAATGATTGTTTTACCAATGTATTGATTGAAGTTGACCTATTTGTCTTTGACCAAGTTTAATTGAGAGTTGACCAGTCATTTGATCGATTTTTTGGAGGCTGCACATGTGGGTTCGACAGCAATCCGCATATGTGGATTTGATCATAGTTTGACTAGTCACAAGACCACACATACAGGTTGATCATAGCGTTGACCATAAAACAAAGGGCCAATTTTAACCAAGCTGAGTTGATCGTAGAGTTTGACTGTTTAAACAATGTTGACTTCTGATTTTCTGAGTGGTTTGACCAACATTGACTTACCAATGTTTGATCAGGTTTGAATGGTATTTTGAATTGATTATTGGCATTGATTTCTATGGTGGATAGTGAATGATGCATGGTGAAGTATGTTGGTTTATTTTATTTGTCTTGGTATTATGTTTGCCTGGATGAATTTTCATGTGCTAAGTTCATTTATTTGGTATTTGCTTCATTGTCCCTTATTAACATAAATATTTCTTCCAATTATTTGAGGAATAGAGATAACTTGTTCTTTCCCTGAATCATCCAAAAACTTTGAGAGCTAATATATCAAACCATAGGGTAAGTTAGTTTATTTTCCCTAATTTGTTTGGATCGGGTTATCCCTCCAAGGAAACCCTGGAATTTTTTGTATCCTAGACTCCTAATGCACTAGATTGAGAAGGTCGTAGTCCACCTCTCTTGTGGTATCATCCTAAATTATAATATATATATATATATATATATATATATATATATATATATATATATATATATATTTTTTTTTTTTTTTTTTTATGGTAAACTAAGGTTTTCTTACGACAAAGTCTAATAATTTTATAATTTAATGACTAATTGATCTATTATTTAGGGTTAGACATTGTTGAAAATCTCATTAAAGAAGTGAAATTATTATTTTGCATGTATTTTTCAGCCATTTTATAGGGTTGATGTCAGCGTTTCATTTGTTCTTATATGTCTTATAAAGCAACAAAATTTCTTGTAATTAAGTCTCTAGTTAATTTTTAACTTAATATTCATTTTACAATACGTATTCATGACTTCAACAACTATAGTTGATGTTGTTATAAACTATTGTATCATTGTAAATTGTTGATTAAAACCCTAGATTTTAATAGCCCTGGGTGTTTTTTGGTATGGTTTGGTCAAGAAACTAATTTCAACCTATTTGGGTCAATAATAGCCTCTAGATTGAGCCATATTTGCTTCCAATGATGATTATCTATGAGGGAATTTCACTTATAAGTATGTATATGAAGGAGCACCTAATTTCTTTATTCAAAATCACATTTGGAATGATATTGATCAATTTATTTCTCCATCCTATTTTATGCCATGACAAAATTATCTTTGAAAATGCAAAGAATGTTAGCTCAACGTATGAGAATTTAGTCATCCTCCTACAAATCCTAGTAAGTAGGATAGTATTGGTAGGGTATTTTATCTATGAAAAATGCCAAAGGGAATATTTTAAATAGCACCATGATAAGTTCTATTTTACCACCATTCTACTAGGTGTAATCATTGAACCCATTAAGATATTCATTTTGAAGTAAAGCATCTCACGTATGCTTCCAAACACATGTTGACAATTTTAGTCTAACCATTAGACTAGGGGTGATAAGCAATGATAAGATGCAACTAAGCACCTTGAAGCCTAAATAGTTCTCGGCAAAACTTGTTAGTGAAAGTGGTATCATAGTTTGTGGAAATATATTGTGGCATACCATGGAGTTTAAATCCATAATCCATGAAGACTTGAGAAAATAAAGTATAAATTTATTATCCATGAAGACTTGAGAAACTATGGAAGCTTTAAAGGGTGTTGTAGAACATAAAAATGAGCATATTTGGAAAAAATATCCAACATATCCACGATAATGGATCTATTACATGTTATCACTCCGTAATTTTCCTAGGTTGTAAAGGTGATCCAGGTGGATATTGGTGGCCACCCGTCTATTCCACTTGGGGCCCCACCATTTTCTCTTTCAGTTTTTCAGTTTCGGCACAACTTACTATTTTTAGTAGTTTTTCGAGTCTCGAACTTCCATAACCATTTTGAGGCCCTAAATGATGTTTTTTGGGAAAACCGGGAGCAACATGAGTCCATAGAATGATGTTGTTGTAGTCTTCAGATAGATATTTCTAACGAGGTATGGTGTGCGTCAAACGAAGATCGTATGCCAAAGTTATGTCCCCGGGAAGTTGAAACACCAATTTACCCAAACAGGGCCCATAGTTTTGGCGCTTCATCTCCTAGGGTTATGGTTTTGGATGTTTACGATTTTCCATTGTTTCTAAATAATAAATAGGCCCTACAGCCTCATTGTAACACAGTTCAGAGGCCTGTAGCCACCCCATATCTTCTTAGAGATAAGCTACCAGCACCCTAGCTAGTTTATTTCCATTCTGTCTATAAGAAAATTTCAGTTCTTTGATATTAATGAAATGAAGTGTTATTTCCACTACATCTTTGTATTTATGGTTATATGTGTATTATGTTGCATTCCTGCATAAATTCGGATCAGTGGTATCAGAGCAGTCTGCTTTTTCTCGATCCTTATTTGCATGTCCCCAATGAGGTCAAGGCAATAAGGAGTTTGTATAAATTTTAATACAAATTATGTATTGCATGGATTCTCCTGATCTAACAATTATAAGCCACTGTTAAATACATAATCACTTCTACAAAAATATTTGCGGAATATAAAACACGATCGCCAATTACAATATCAAGAAGAAAGATCAATCACACATAACACAGATGTTTTTACAGGGAAATGATAAAGCTAAAAACCCCACCATCATATATTATGTATATATAATGGATCATGAAACAATCTCATACAAAACTCTCATCCAAGAGCTCTCAGTTCAATATACAATTGTCTCATACTGTCATATAAAAATTGGCAAATACATGCGCCAATTTACTGCCTCCAGATAGCCTGCCTCCATTGCGCAATCCTTGAATGAATGGAATCCTACTTGCCTTGATTGCGCAATCCTCATGGGCACATCCAATGTGTGTGTGGTCGCAAGTGTGCAACCACTAATGTCACAACTGATAGTCAAATTGTCCCTTTCACCTACATCTCAATTGGGTCTCCACTGGATCTGACATGCATGCAGTTAACAATAGTAAATCTTTAGTTGCATGTGAGACCATTGATTGTGAATTAATCAATGATTAATTCACTGATCTCTCACTAGTGTATCTTCAGTTACAACTAGCACAACTGAGTTTAACTCACTTAACTGAGTTAAACTACTTTACAACTTTCATAACTACACTTCCAACTCTGTTACAACTTCGAATCAATCAGTTACAACTAAGTCCACTTGCATGTCCCACCAACCAACCTTTGAACTCAAAATTCACTTAGCTAACTGATTTTCCACTTCAGTTAACTATTTCCAAGTGCTCATTAAGAATAGATTATTGCTTATTATCCAACTATTATTAAGGGGTAATAATAGTCGACATGCATCTATAAATAGACATGTGATTTATAAATAGAACTTGCACATACATCTATAAATAGAATTGTTCACCATCTATAAATAAGCATAATCTATAAATAGAATTTTCTCATGCATTCTAAAAATAGACTTCCACCTAAAAATAACCTGAGGCTCCATCCTAGTGTAGGTGCATAATTTTAACTAGGATCTTCTTGTTGAATCTCAACACTCCCTCTTAACAAGAAAGGGATTATCCTTCACCCCAATCCTATCTCTATGATATTCAAATTTTCTCATGGTGAGCGCCTTCGTCAAGATGTCTGCATCCTGAACTTCCGTAGGAATTTACTAAAGCAACATGATCTTCCACTGCACACAATCTCTGATATGATGATACTGGATATCTATATGCTTAGATCTATCATGAAACACAAGATTAATCTAGAGTTTAATGCAACTTTGATTATCACAATGAATCACTGTCGGATCTAAATGAGAACCAAAAAAACCAACCAAGATCTTTCTCATCCAGATAGCCTCACATGCAGCTTGAATTGTTGCCATGTATTCCGCTTCCGCTGAACTAAGTGCCATGGATCTCTACTTCCTGTTGTACTAAGAAACAACTATAGATCCGATACTAAAGATCCCCCCTGATGTGCTCTTTCTGTCCGTTGGGTTGCCCGCCCAATCTGCATCCGTGAAGCCATGCAACTTCACTTCATCCGTTTGTCTGTACCATAAACCATACTCAGATGTGCCCCTCGGGTATCTCAGGACATGCTTTCCCGCCTTCCAAAATAGATTGGTAGGCTTAACCACAGCTTGACTTAGCTGGTTAACTGCATAACAAATGTTTGATCTCGTGTTCACTAAATACATTAGCAAACCCACCAACTGTCGATAGACAGTAGCATCCACCACCTCTCCAGATAGAGCATCCTCTTTCCTCCAGTTTCCTGGAAGAGGAGTATCCATGGGTTTGTAGCCCTCCATGTGAAACTTACCTAGTATCTCCCTTGCATATTTCCTTGAGACACAAAAATTTCACCATCTTGCTGCCATATTTCCAATCCAAGGAAATAATGAAGGAGGCCCATATCTTTCATCTCGAACTCATTTGCAAGGTCCTCCTTGCATGAGTGTATCAATTTCTCATCACCAATCAGTATTAAATCATCAACATAAAGAACAATGATTAAAATCTTACCCTCCACCACAATTTGGTATAGCTTTGCATCCACCTCACTTTCGTTGAAGCCAAGTCCAGTGAAATAACTGTCTATCTGAGTGTACCAAGCACGAGTTGCTTGCTTCAGCCCATACAACGCTCTTTTGAGTCGGCACACATGTGACTCACTGCTTAAGATCTCAAATCCTTCAGACTGCTCTATGTACACTTCCTCCTCAATGATCCCATTGGAAAACACAGTTTTCACATCCATCAAATGAATGCGCCAGCCCATCTGCGCTTGGAGAGCAACGATTGATCTTATGGAAGAATACCGTGCGACAGGTGCAAATGTTTCTTCATAGTCTATCCCCTCGATCTATGAGAAGCTCCGACCCACAAATCTGGCCTTATATTTCTCAACGCTCCCATAAGCAGTTTGCTTTACCTTGTAGATCCATCTTGAACCTACCACTGATTTATCAACTGGCCTTGGAACAATTTCTCAACCACTGTTTCTGACAATGGAGTCATATTCCTCCACCATTGCATCTACCCATGTGGGCTCCTGCATTGCTTCCTGAAAGGAATATGTCTCAGTCACAATACATTTGCTCATGAGAGCCATGTATCCAGTAAATTGATCAGGAGATTGTATTTGTCTACGTTGTTAAGTAGGGTCTCCTACATTTTGCACAGCATCAAGTCTTAGCCTATCAGCTTATGTGGTATGCCTTCTTCCTGTTTTGATGTTTGGCTCTGCGTGAGTGGATTCCTCCACTCCATGAACCTCCTCATGTGGCTGATCCACATCTTGAGACTCATATTTGGGAACCAACAGTTCCTCCTCCACATGCAAGTCTAGCTCCCTCTCAAGCGACCACCTCATGGCTTTCTCCTCATCGAATTTTATATCCCGTCGCATAACAGTAATCTTACTGTTAGGAAAATACACACGATAATTATGGGGTGTTTATGTGTACCCCACAAATACACCAACTTCAGAAGTCAGCTCCAGCTTCTTGCTATCGTTCTTTGTCACATGCACATAAACCGATGAGCCAAAAATCTTAAAAGTGTGAAACATCTGGTTTCTTACCAGCGAAAGCTTCTTCAGGTGTACTCATGCCAAGTACTCTATGAGGACAACAGTTTTGCACATAAACCACAGTGTTTCATGCTTCCATCCACAAATGCATTGGTAGGCCTTGATCACACAACATCGCTCATGTTGCACCCACGATCCTTCTTTTCTTCCTCTCCACAACCCCATTTTGCTGTGGGTTATGAGGCATTATGAGTACTCTTCGAATTCCTTCTTTGCCGCAGAAGTCTTTGAATTCATTAGAGATGTATTCTCCATCATTATCGCTCCTCAAAGCCTTCACTTGCTTCCCCGACTCTTTCTCCACCAATGCCTTAAACTCACAGAACTTTGAGATGTTTGATCCTTCTTCTGCATGAAGAAGATCTAACATTTACGAGAAAATTCTTCAACAAAAATAACATAATACTTATGTTTTGTTGTTGAAGCAACCGAGAATGGTCCACACACGTATGTGTGAACTCTCTCCAAGATCACTGAAGCACGGTTCTCCTTTTCATGAAAGGTGGACTTACATACTTCCCCATGGTGCAACCCTTGCACTGATCTAACTGAGAAAGTGTTCCCATTGGAAGTCCAACAGATATTTGTTGCATGAATTTCAAGGCTCCATGATGAAGATGGCCCAATCGCCTGTGCCATAATTCGCCCTCATCCCGACTAACCACTTTTTCTGCCTTTCCCATCATGGCAGCGCAACTATCTTCCTCCATCTTGTAGATATTCTTAACTCGAATCCCTATCCTCTTGGCTTGACCTGTTGTTTTATGTCGCAGGAAATATTTTCCATCGCTAAAAACAACGACATAGCCTTTATCTTCCAGCATTGTGTTCGAGACCAAGTTTTTCTTTAAACCTGGAACATGCATAACATCTTTCAATTGAAATGGTTTACCTAACTCCCTCTGAAAGGTAATGGTACCAATGTCGGTCGCACTGTATAGTCCATCGTCAGCCATCTCTATATGCATTTGGAGATCTTTCTCCTCCAAGTCACTGAAAAAATCCTTATCTCTGGTCATGTGGAAGGAAGCGCCACTATCCAAATACCACACCGATCCCAATGCACTTGAAAAAATGCATGCGATCAAAGAGAAATCAAGTTCAAATTGCCAGGCAAGGGCCTCACCAGCTGCAGCTCCAACAACCTTCTTGTTCTTATTCTTCTGCGAAAAGTTAGTAGTGAGATGCCCATCTTCTTGACAGTGAAAACACTTCACCTTGGACAAATCCAGCTTCTTGCCTTTAGACTAGGATTTTGAATGGAATTTCTTCCCTTTCTCTTTCCTTTCCTTGCCATCCAAATCAAAATCCTCTTCATCATCATGCTTTGATGAAGAGCCATCTCTGGTGGTCCGCTTGAACTCCTCCTGCACCAGATCCGACCACAGTCGTTCCCAATTCGAAAAATTTTCCCATCCGTTGACAGAGTCTTCATAATTATGCCAACTCTTAAGAAGTCCCAAGAGAGCCAAGCTCACCAAATCATCATCAACAACCGTTATTCCCACACTCCCCATTTCATCCCGACATTGGACAAACTTTGTGAGATACTTTTGAATGGTGTCGCCTTTTTCCATCTTGATCTTTCTGAGTTTATCTTTGAGCACCAACTTCCTATGGCCGCAACTACTTTGTAAAAGATCCGTCAAAGCCTTCCACATAGCATATGGTGTGGCTTTCCCATGAAGGTTTGAGACAATGTGGTCTCATACACCTTCCAACAAAATCCTCCTTGCCTTTGCAACTTTCTTTTGACATGCATTAAGTAATGAAACATCTGTCGAAGTGGGCTTAGGAACATCACTGTCGATAAATTACTTCAAGCCATTAACTTCGAGTACCACCTCCATCGTGTCCTTCCAGGAAATTTAGTTTGAGCTGCCCTCAAGTGCATACTCTAGCCGAAAGCCATTGAAAGCCATTTCGATGTTTACTCAACTGTAGCACCAAGAAAATATTTTTGCAAATTCGAATTGTTTCCACCAACAAACTCAGCTATTGCTTCAAAATTGCAATCTTCTTTGCTCCGATACCATGTAGAAATTTTAATACAAATTATGTATTGCCTATATTATTGTGATCTAAAAATTATAAGCCACTGTTAAATACAGAATCGCTTCTACAAAAATATTTGCGGAATTTAAAACACGATCGCCAATTGCAATATCAAGAAGAAAGATCAATCGCACATAACACAAATCTTTTTACCAGGAAATCATAAAGCTAAAAACCCACTATCATATATTATGTATATATTATGGATCATGAAACAATCTCATACAAAACTCTCATCCAAGAGCTCTTAGTACAATATACAATCGTCTCACACTGTCATATAAAAGTTAGCAAATATATGCGCCAATTTACTGCCTCCAGACAACCTACCTCCACTATGTAATCCTTGCTGATAGCATTCCTTGAATGAATGGAATCATGCTTTCCTTGACTGCACAATCCTCATGGGCACATCCAATGTGTGTGTGGTCGCAAGTGTGTAATCATTAATGTCACAACTGATAGTCAAATTGTCCCTTTCACCTACATCTCAACTGGGTCTCCACTGGATCTGATATGCATGTAGTTAACAGTAGTAAATATTCAGTTTCATTTGAGACCACTGATTGTGAATTAATTAATAATTAATTCACTGATCTCTCGCTAGTGTATCTTCAATCACAAGTAGCGCAACTTAGTTTAACTCACTTAACTGACTTAAACTACTTTACAACTTTCATAACTACACTTCCAACTCTGTTACAACTTCGAATCACTCAGTTGCAACTAAGTCCACTTGCATGTCCCACCAACCAACCTTTGAACTCGAAATTCACTTAGCTAATTGATTTCCCACTTCAGTTAACTATTTCCAAGTGCTCATTAAGAATATATTATTGTTTATTGTCCAACTATTATTAAGGGATAATAATAGTCGACATGCATCTATAAATAGACATCATCTATAAATAGAATTGCTCATGCATTCTAAAAATAGACTTCCACCTAAAAATAGCCTGAGGCTCCATCCTAGTGTAGGTGCATAATTTTCACTAGGATCTTCATGTTGAATCTCAATAGAGTTAGGGCTTGATCTGGCTGAACCTTTGCAAGATCAGCCTCGCAAACCCCAACGACTGCCCATGGGAGATGAAAAGAAAGATGAGGGAGTAGGAGATCCTATCAAAGTATTGCTTGAGGAGGCCCTCAAAAAACAAAGGAACACGATGATGGATAAATTTTCCCAAATCCTTCAATGAATGCCCACCGACGGCGCATCTGCATCCAACAGACACTCTGGAGGTTCGACTCCCTTTAAGGCACAAGTAAACTTTGACATTACCATATTTGAGGGTCAAATAGATGCCGATGTCATAGATTGATGGTTGAATCTATTAGAAGGATATTTCTCGGTTCATGACTTTTCCG
Organism: Pinus albicaulis; assembly: GCA_034641835.2. NCBI lineage: Eukaryota > Viridiplantae > Streptophyta > Pinopsida > Pinales > Pinaceae > Pinus > Pinus albicaulis. The sequence goes on from CM076572.1 coordinate 615,378,816, forward strand.
ACCGGGGGAAGATTATTTTTGCACTCCTCAAAGTTACCCCCCATGTTAAGGACCGGTGGGAAACCTACTGTGATAAAAAGGACAATACAAAACTCTCTCTATTCTCAATTGTACCCACTTTGAATTCTTTTCGAGATGCCATCAAGGAACAATAATATCCCGTGGGGAGCTATCAGGACAAGTACATACAATGGACCACGTTACGATAACAAAGGGATCAAGATGTGCATGAGCTGACGAATCTGTTCCATACCCTGTGCACAAGGTTGGGTATCAAAGATTCAGAGAAACATTTGGTGCTAAAGTATCGCAGTTGTCTGCACAGATAAATTCAGGAGGAAATGGAGTTCCTCGACATCTCCTCGCTTGGTACGACATACCGGTATGTTGCCAAGATTGAGAAAAAATTCAAATAGAAGAAGTGAGACTTTGGATCTGTGAATAAGAATAAAGGGAAAGGTGCCCCCAAACCACAAAAAAACAGATAAAGCAAAGACATGGCAGCCCAGGACAACCTTCCAAAGCCACAAGCAAAGAAAAACACTACGAAGCCAAATAAGGACACGGGAAATTGGTGTGAGTTCCATAAGAGCTCCACTCACAACACAAGTGAGTGTCGAGCCAAGCAGTCGCTGGTGTCCGAGATAAGGGCTTCTGAATCAGATGCATGCTCCGACTCTAAATCAGAACCTAACAAGGAGAATGAAAAAGGAAAACAGATTATTGATGCGGAGCCCAACACCACTATTGCCTCTGTGAAGATCTAGAAGGAGGAACTAGAAGATCCAGAGGAGGAGGAGTGTCTCTTCCACTCCTAGATGTGGGTAAAGGGTTCCCTGCTACAGTTCATTGTTGACAATGGGAGCCAAAAGAACCTCATTTCAGTAGACGTCGTGAAGTGGTTTGGCTTGTCGACCATAACACACCCACAACCATACACCATTGGGTGGCTTCACCAAGGACAGGATCTCCGCGTTAGCCAGCACTGTCGCCTTCCCTATAGCATCAAGCCCTTCACGGATGAGGTATTATGTGACATTACTCCTCTTGATGTTTCTGATGTATTATTAGACCAACCATACTTGTGGAACCGACATGTTGTGTATGAGTCCTAGCCTCGCGATGTTATTGTTACTTTGGGAAATAAGTTGTACAGGATACCAAAGGTACCACTGCTTGCCGTTATCTCTTTGGTTACTGAAAAACAATGCAGTAAGCTCATTTCCCAAACTAGGAAATTTGTTTTGCTGATGATACGCCCCCAGGGAAAGAAGAATATTGTGGCCACGACCTCTAGACAAGACTCCTCTTCACGACAACAACAAATGGACAAGGTTGTGGAGGAGTACGGGGATATCTTCACCTCACCCACATGGATGCCTCTGCACTGTCAAGTCAAACACCCCATTGATCTGAACCTAGGTGCGCCGCTACCCAATGGACAGATCTATCGGCTCTCTGTTATGGAGAACAATGAAATCAAGAGGCAGATTTAGGAGATGCTGTAGAAAGGTCACATCCGGCCAAGTTCATCGCCCCATGGGAGCCCGATCGTGTTGGTACAGAAGAAGGATGGGACTTGGAGACTCTGTATTGAATATCGAGTGCTGAACAAGATCACTATCCGGAATAAGTACCCGATCCCGCGAATTGATGACCTTGTGGACCAACTCAATGGGGAAAAATATTTCAGCAAGATTGACTTGAATTCTGGGTATTGCCAAGTACCAATTGAACCATCCGATGTGTGGAAGACTGCCTTCAAAGCCAAGGAGAGCCTTTTTAAATGGTTGGTCATTCCTTTCGGGTTGACGAATTCTCCCGCAACCTTCATGAGGTTGATGGATGACATATTGCGGCCATTCACCAACTCATTTTTAGTAGTGTACTTGGATGATATTATGATCTTCAACCAGACTTGGGAAGAGCACCTCCACCACACCTGAAAAGTCCTCCAAACACTGAGGCAACACAAGTTGTGTGCCAATTTGGAGAAGTGCACTTTTTGCATGACCCAAGTTCAATATCTGGGATACGTTATTGATGAAAGGGGGGTGCATGTGGATCCAACCAAGATCCAAGTCCTGCGGGATTGGCTAGCCCCAACCACTCTAACAGAGCTTCGCAACTTTCTGGGTTTTGTTAATTTCTACTGCATGTTCGTGTTGGGATTCTCTCATATCACTTGGTCCTTGAGTCAAGTCACCAAGGGAGGAGTGAAAGAAAAATTCTTTTGGTCGGAATTTCAACAGAAGGCGTTCGTAGAATTGAAAGATCGCCTTTGTTCTGCCCCAGTGCTCACATTACCAGACTTGCAAAAACCATTTGAGATCGAGACAGATGCCTCTGATTGTGGTATTAAGGAAATTCTTACTCAACAGGGGCATCCAGTGGCATATCACAGTGAGACATTGTTCGACACAGTTCGCAAGTATCCTACTTATGACAAAGAAATGTATTCCATTATGCAGGCTTGTCGACAATGGAAGCATTACATTTTGGGGAAGGAAACAATCATCCACACAGACCACCGACCCCTATAGTTCATAAAGACACAAGGGAAGTTGCAGAATGATCACCATCAGAAGTGGTCCACATATCTGCAGCACTTTCATTTGAACATCAAGTACAAGAAGGGTAGCACCAATAATGTTGCATACAGCCTCAACCGACCATCGATCGTGGCGCTAAGCACCATTCTCAACTCTTGCGGGCATGAGACTTCGTTATGTCACCTATGACACCTTTGTGTTCCTTCAAGCGAGTGTGCCAAGATGATATGGGAAGCACACTATAGTCGATTCACTGGGCATTTCGGGGTCAAGAAAATAGTGGCAGTACTATAGAAGTATTTCTATTGGCCGAACCTTCGAAAGGATGTCAAGAAGTACATTAGATCCCGCACTGCTTGCGCCATTTCCAAACTGACCATCAAGAATCAAGGCCTCTATACTCCGCTACCTACACCTAGTCGACCTTGGGAATCCATCTCCATGGATTACATGTCAGACCTTCCTTCTACTAAGCATGGAAACGACTGTGTTTTCGTGGTTGTTGACAGATTCTCGAAGATGGCCATTACGACGGCCTGCAAGAAGAATATCACAACAGAAGCCACTGCTAAACTCTTCTTTGAACGAGTATGGGTACACTTTGGGATCCCACAGTCTATCATATCATATCAGGATAGCAGGTTCCTTAGCACATTTTGGTCCAGCCTTTGGTCAATCCTGGACACCAAGCTCACCAAGTCCACAGCTTTCCATCCCCAAACTAATGTTCAGACAGAGGTCATCAACAGGATGATTATACATCTTCTACGCATGTACAATTCGAAGCATCCACGCACATGGGATGAGAGCCTCCCCTATGCACAACACAATTATAACTTGGCTCTCCACAGTTGAACCGGACAGAACCCCTTCTAAGTGGGCTTGGGATTCCAACCACTATGTCCCATTGAAGTAGCCATGCCATTTGCGGCTACTCAGGCCGATTAGGCTCATGTCCAGTCTGAAGCTGAAAAAGCGAACAAATTCATCGAGGGCATTTAGCACATCGGCCAACAGGTTCATGACATATTGGACAGAGCCAATGCTAAGTACAAGCAACGACATGATCAACATCAGGTGCCACACAACTTCTAGGTGGGCGACAAAGTGTGGCTACATTTGCAGAAGGAGTGCCTCACTGGATCTCACCGCAAGCTTCGCCCGCTCCGATATGGGTCGTACACCATCACCAAGGCTATTGGGAAAAATTCCTTTGAGCTCAGTATTCCACCATTCCTTGGTCTGCACCTAGTATTCAATGTGGATCGCCTTCATCCCTACTTCCCACCTCTACTGGACACCTCTGATATTGCAAACAACTCACACCAATAGAGTTAAACCTAGACTGCATGGAACAGGCCACCACAAATTGTATCATGGACATGAAAATCAAGAACATTTTCCAACAGAAGTTCCAACTTTATCGGGTTGTAAAAGCTGGCCAATTCCTGCACCAAGGCAAGTGGTTCACTAGGGACCAAGTTTGGCAGAAGTTTCCTCATCTCAAAGAGGAACTCAACGCAATGGGGACCATTGATTCCTAAGGGGGGAGGAATGATCCAGGTGGATATTGGTGGCCACCTTCCTATTCCACTTGGGACCCCACCATTGTCTCTTTCAGTTTTTCAGTTTCGACACAACTTACTATTTTTAGCAGTTTTTCGGGTCCTGAACTTCCAGGGTCGTTTTGAGGCCGTAAAGGACGTTTTTTAGGAAAACCGAGAGAAACATTGGTCCATGGATTGATGTCGCTCACATTAAAATTTGTAGTCCTCGAATATATCTTTCTAACAAGGTATGGTGTGCATCAAACAAAGATCGTATGCCAAAGTTACGTCCCCAGGAAGTTGAAACACCAATTTACCCAAATGGGGCCCATAGTTTTGGGACTTCATCTCCTAGGGTCAGGATTTTAGATGTTTAGGGTTTTCCATTGTTTCTAAATAATAAATAGGCCCTTGATCCTCATTGTAACATAGTTTAGAGGTCTGTAGCCGCCACATCTCTTCTCAGAGATATGCTACTAGCGCCCTAGCTAGTTTATTTCCATTTTGTCTGTAAGAAAAATCCAGTTCTTTGATATTAATGAAATGAAGTGTTATTTCCATTGCATATTTGTATGTATAGTTATATGTGTATTCTGTTGCGTTCCTACATAAATCTGGATCAAAATGTAACCACAAAACCACTTGTAAAGCTGGGATCTAGCCCTTCCAGCTTTAGAGAGGGATCTCTGTTTTTTATTTAGATTTATGTCTTAAGATATTAAGCTAGCTATGAGTTTCGGGGGTTGGATTTTTCAAATATTTGGTTTAAAATGCAAGGAAAGTCCATTGGGAAATGGAGTCATAAATCTTAGAATGACTATATACAAAAATAACAGCTCGGAAGTAACAAGGAAAGGTAGGCAAGCTTCTGCATCTTTTAGAGCATTTGTGGGGTGAATAAGATGAAAAATTTGGAATCAATTAAATATAGAGCATGCTAGGATGAATTCTATACTTAAAATCAAAGTGAAAACACGAATATTGTTTATCAGCAAGATCAAAGTGTATTTAAACAAATTCATCCATTTATCTTCTTTAAATAATAAGGAGGGAAAAACACATGGAAAACTGGGAAAACAACAACTTCACATGAGAAGATACATCACCAATTGCTTGACATAGGAATTCTGGAACAAAATTTTTGTATTAATGGAATTGATCCCTTCAAAACAGTTACATATTTACATCAAAATATAGACCCTTTCTTCATACAAGTTCCAACCCTTACTAAGTATTTTTACAAAGTATTTATAGAAATCCTATTGAACTAACATCAAATTCCAAAAAGGAACTGATTACAAAATAATATCTAACTAAATTACAAATTTTCTAAAACAAATCCAAACAATAGGAATTCTGGAAAATCTATTGCTAACTGTAGCTATTCTCTGGAAAAATCTAAACAATAAATCAAAGATAACATCAATAATTGGAAATCTGGAACTGCTGGAAAATCCTCAACCTTCAAATGTGGAAATTGGTCAACTAATGTTGATCCTCTGCCTTGGAGTCTACAGAGGTTGAAGTTGTCTTCATAAACCTGTTTGTTGCCCTTTCAACATGATTAATTCTGCCACCTGTATCAGCTAGCTGTCCCTTTGAGTTCTATTTCTGTCGTTTTTTTCCTTTCATCATCTCTTGAATAATTCATTATTGTCACAAAACATTTGGGGAAAAATAATATATTTTGAATAATATTTCCAAATATTTTGATTAAGCATGTAAATGAATTTTATAATTAAAATTTCAACATAATTATTTGAATGATTTAATAAACCATCTTGTTTTGAAATCCATGTGTTGTTTTCCCTTCCCATGGGTTTTAAAAACCATGTCACGTTTTTCTTTCCCATGGATTTTGAAACCCATATGTTGTTTTGTCTTCCCATGGATTTTAAAAACCATGTATTGTTTCTCCATGGTTGGGTAAAGTATCTTTACTTTCCCTTTTTACTCCTATATTTTTTTTTTTTTATAAGTGTTTATTCAAATTCATATCCTCTGAATTTCTCCTCTCTATACCATAACAAAAACCATATCTCTCTTCTCTGTAAAATTTCATTTTAATCAGCCTCATTTTACTTTCACCTGTAGCCTCATTTCACACCTGTAAATCTCCTTTTACTTTCACAGTATTGTTTTAAGTTAGCCCCCTATCCGTAAAAATCGTTTCATAAATGTATGAAATATTTCCAACCAAAATTTAATTTCACGTGTACTATAAATTCATTTCACATCTTGAAGCCTTTTACATTAGGGAAATTTAATGTATGAAGTGCCAGGTGGAGTCACAAACTTGTTTAACTTTTGATTTTGACTTTAAATTCCTTCTTGGGTGACGCATGAAAATAAATGTAGTTGTAATGGTTTAGAGATTGGATTGCTAAATTATTTTTGAATTAATTTTAATAATTCAAATAAATAATTTCACACTTAGGCAATTTGTTTTGTTTTGTGGTTTTGAAGAGAAAACTTCAACTTGCTTTGTCTTTTGATCCCGAAGTCGGTTTGAAGCACCAGATATACCATTGGAAAGCTACTTCTGAGCAATTTGCCATGAAAATACCTGCAACATGATCTGATGCAGAATTTATATGCAAAAAATCTCCAAAATATTCAAACTTGTCTTGGCCACAAGGCTTCAAAAACTAAATGGCTCCTTGGACAAGAAAACCTTTAGGCTATGACACCTAGTGATTCATAGGCTAAACTTTACCAGCAGATTCCCAAAATAAATAACCAGATAATCATCAATTGATCACTATAATTTATAGGACCTTAACATAAGCTCTAATGGGAATGGCATCCTCCTTGTGAGGTGCCAAGAACATTGTAGACTAGTAGCCTGATCCATTGGGTTGATCCAAATCCTGCAACATACTTTGTGATGAGCTCCATCATTAGGTACATTTGGAGGGGTTAATGGTCAACTTTTTGCCTTATTAAGTCTCTTTTTCTTGCATTTTGATTATATTATGTTCTTATGATGCTAGCGTAGGTGGTGATTGAGGCTTAACATACTTCGAGTACCTAACATAAGATTAAATGCAGGAAAATCATGAATATATGGAATTTTTGTGGAGATTTTGTCATAAATACTCAGAGTAGAAAACAAGGAGATATTCTGGGGGGTTTCCCACCCTCCTTAACTCCCAAAGGAAACCAAAGGATCCTCGATATTCCCTCCAACAACTCGAAATCAAATGCAACCAAGCAAACTCAAGACCGAATGCACTCAAGCCATACTTCACTTGGAGTCAAGTGGAATCATCACCCATTTTCTAGGGAGTTGTTGGTAGTCGCCCTTTAGGTTATATAGAGCTTAGTAAGAGCTCATTAGGATTCAGGTTTTGGAGAAAGCCATTAGGCTCTTTTCTCTTGTAATAAGTTTTCAAGACTTTTATATTGATGTAATGAGACTATCTTTTGAAATAAAATGAATATTCAGACTTTGCCTTACTGATCTAGTTCCAGAAAGATGGGCTTGTGGGTTAGGGCCGAATCCATGTGCCTCAGCCTCTCTTGTGTAATCATTCTTTCCTTTCATTTCATTTAACTATTTTTTCTTATGAATAGTTAGCTAGTTTGTTGGTATTTTCATTTACTGTTTTAGTTTGCTTCCATTTGTCTTTTATTGTAGATTTAGTCTGCTTACATGAGTGGTAGAATAGGTGATAAACTCCATAAAGTTGTGAGTCAAGCCTCCCCCTCTCACCTCTGTCAATAGAGCTTGAGGAGGGTAGACATTCCCCACATACCAAAAATTATTTTAAGTTTATGATTTTTTTGAATAAATGAGATTAGTTGTTGTAATTCCATGAACATGTCTAGTATGATATGGTAGATCTGTTGAGATTTTGTGTATTTGGGGTAGCATTAGTTGTGCTATAGCTCCCAAATTTTGTGGAGGGACTAGAGTACACTAGATCTACAAGACCCAAAAATTGATTTGGGAAATTTCATCTCGTTTAGGAGATATTAAATTAATTAATTATTTTAATGTATTTCCTAAGTTTAAACTTTGGAAAATAAAATAATTAAAGTGAATTTAATTAAACATGTGATGAAATTGTCTTAATTCACATGGATCTAGTATTTTAATCTCATCCATTGATGGATGATTTAATCTTGGCTATTGAAGGGTTCAATGAAAAAGTATAAGAGAAAGGCTTGAGGGTCAGTTGAAGCACACAATTTTTGTAGAACTAGGAATAGATCTGGAATTCTAGGGCGAGTTTGCTAAGAATTTCTGGAGGATTTTCCTGCAGTGAGGGGTAGTATTGGCTGAGGGAATGATCTGATTCCAAGAGCCAAGAGACAACAAGAGGCAAGAGGAGAAGTAACAAGGACAACGTAGAAGGGCTTCAGAGCTACGCAGTCTAGCAGGGGCAGCACAAAGATAGTGCAGAGGCAGCTAGGGCCACGCAGGGCTGATGCTGGCCAAGAAAAGGCAGTGCAAGGGCAGCGTAGACCCTCCAGGGGTGACATAGACCCTCCTAGGGCCACGCAGAGGCTGACGCAGACCCTCTAGGGCAACGCTGGGGTTTCTGAAGCAGCGTTGAGGGTTTCTAGAGTCAGATATGGGCTGAGTCATGTAAATCTCGTTTGAGGGCGTGGACCAGTCAAATATTTGGCACTAGATATTCAGGTTAGCTGCAAATTTAATATATTTTATTCTTTGTCATGTTTTCCAAGTTTGGAACCCAGATTTGTTGTACTCAAAACTACTAAATAATAAACCCTCATATCTACTACACCGATTTTACCGCTTTGGGTTTTTCCGGGGACTTATGTCCAAAAATTCATGTGTCACTTTGTTGCATGAGTGTGTTATTTAGTAAATGATCTACATGTGTAGGTCGTAGTTGTGTTTATTTTCGGTATTTTCTGAATCTAATTTATGGAAATAACTTGTAATAATAAAATCAAGTAGGAGAAAATAAACCAATACACTGTAGTAGATTTTTCACATGGTATCAGAGCGATAGTAGATCAAGTTGAATCTCTAGCAATCAGCTGAAGAAATATTTTTCTGCAGGGTGGCAGAAGAAGCAATAGATCTCGAAAGGGCATCTTGACAGCAGGAGGACGCAGATCTAGAGGAGGAAAATGCTGAAGCTACAGAAGGCCTTTAGGCTTACGCAGACCCTTCCCATGGCAGTGTAAGGACTACATCACCCAGTTTGGGGTTACGCAGTCCACTTCTGAGAAGCACTAGGATTACACTAGGCTAGCCAAGGAGATGCAATCCAGTCACTTCTCCTGTTGTAGAAGAATTTTCAAAGATATGGAAGATGTGCTTCAGATCTTCAGTAGCGCTGGTGGGGTAGAGATTCTGCAGGTGCAAAATTGTGCCTAGCTAAGGCAACAAAGGCAGGAGGAAGGTAGTTATTCAGCAGATTTGAGCCAAAAAGGTCTGAGATTCAATCAGGAGGATCCAAGAATACTTTCCGTTTGTGTTTTGGTGGAGGATTTCCAGAAGGGAAATCAGTTTTTAGTAGAAGCAAATGCTAGAGGGTTTCTATTCACCAAGAAACCCAAATCCAGAGGGAGAAGTATTTTTTCTTTCAGATCTGAGTAAAGATGGCTCGATATGGACCGAGGGATCAAGATAGATTGGAAAACATGTCCAACTATGTTATCTGGAAGGTCATAATCCTCTCAATTCTGGATGAGTATGGTATCAAATATGATGCATATAAGGTTCTTGTTGTGCCAACTGACACATATCCACTCAAGAAGTATGAAGAAAATCAACCACAGATGAAGCGTTTGATCATATATGGAGTCAAGGACCACGTGATTCCTCATATTGTTGGTAAGACTACAACAAATGACATGTGGTCAGCCTTGGAGTCGATGTACCAAGGAGGCTCTGTGCAAAGAAGAATTCTTCTTGAGAATCAGATGCGAATGTTCCAAATGATGGAGGGTGAAGAGATAGATTCATTCCTCTTCAGACTTCAAGCTATCCAAGACCAACTGATTGGCATGGGTGCTAATCTAGATGAAGGGCTCCTAGTGGGATGACCCTAAATGTTGTTTCTGACGAATGGGAAACGTTTGTCCAGAGCATTCAAGGAAGGGTAGCGTTACCATCATGGGCATAAATGTGGGCTATTCTCTGCTAGGAGGAGATCAGGAGGATCACCAAGAAGCAGTCTATCAATGGAGGAAGCGAATAATCCCGAGTGAAGAAATAAGAGGAGGAGGATGCATCCCTTGCATCAAGGGAAAAGAAGCAAGGGAAGAAGAAGAAGGACCTCTCTAAGGTCCAGTGCTTTAACTGTGGTGATCTTGGTCATTTCGCCAGCAGTTGTCCCAAGAAGAAGGAAAAAGGAGCTTCTGATTCCAAGGCTGCAACAAAAAATGATGATGGCTCTAATGATGGATCAGCCATGAAAACTCATGCACCTCGAGAGAAGAGGTGGGGTGACATGGATATATAAAGTATCCATAGACAGTGGCGGGATCCTTGAGTCAACCCTACTCTTGGATCACATACGAGCTACGGGAGCCTTAAGACGGTAGCGGGATGAGTTGGGAGATGGTTACAGATGGTCACATTGAAGAACAAGAGGGAGTTGAAGAGTTGAAGAGTGAGCAGCGTGATGCAGAAGTAGCAGCAGCATGGAGGTAGCAACATAGAGAGGCTGATGGGACTTCAACAACGCAAAGAAGATAGGCTCACACAGTGCAATGTTGCAACATGATAGTGTCTCCAGGAGGACAACGTGAATCAACATCCAGGGAGCTTCAGTGATGGAAGGAAACTTGACTTATCTGTCAAACAGTTGGGCAGAGCTCTTCAATTGCTTACTTCTCAGCAATTGAGTTGTAGTGCAGCAATTAGCATTGGCAGTGCTATGGGCAGCATCATGCAACAATTTGAGAGGGAGCTGCAGTACAGATGTGGCAGTGTCAGTGGTAGTGGCATGGGCAGCAGTACAAAGAGCAGCAGTGTAGTAGGTGGACAGCATCAGGATAGGAATCAACAACACAGATCCAGTACTCAAGATCTTATAATGCATGGTGTGATGTATTGCTAGAGGACACCCTTGATGCTAAGAGGGAGTGTTGATATTTTGTGTATTTGGGGTAGCATTAGTTGTGCTCTAGCTCCCAAATTTTGTGGAGGGACTAGAGTACACTAGATCTACAAGACCCAGAAATTGATTTGGGAAATTTCATCTGGTTTAGGAGATATTGAATTAATTAATTATTTTAATGTATTTCCTAAGCTTAAACTTAGGAAAATAAAATAATTAAAGTGAATTTAATTAAACATGTGATGAAATTGTCTTAAGTCACATGGATCAAGCAGTCTTTTAATCTCAACCATTGATGGATGATTTAATCTCGGTCATTGAAGGGTTCAACAAAAAAGTATAAGAGAAAGGCTTGAGGGTCAGTTGAAACACACAATTTTTGTAGAACTGAGGAATATATCTGGAATTCTAGGGCGGGTTTGCTAAGAATTTCTGGAGGAATTTCCTACAGTGAGGGGTAGTATTGGCTGAGGGAATGATCTGATTCCAAGAGCCAAGAGACAACAAGAGGCAAGAGGAGAAACAACAAGGACAACACAGAGGGGCTTTAGAGCCACACAGTCCAGCAGGGGCAGCAGAGAGACATCGCAGAGGCAGCTAGGGCCACGTAGGGCTTACGTTGGCCAAGCAAATGCAGCACAGAGACATCGCAAAGGCAGCTACGGCCATGCAGGGCTTACGTTGGCCAAGAAAATGCAACGCAGGGACAATGTAGACCCTCCAAGGGTAACACAGACAGTCCTAGGGCCACGCAGAGGTTGATGCAGACCCTCTAGGGAAAAACTAGGGTTTTTGAAGCAGCGCTGAGGGTTTCTAGAGTCAAATCCGGGCTGAGTCTTGTAAATCCTGTTTGAGTGTGTGGATCAGTCAGATATTTGGCACTGGATCTTCAGGTTAACTGCAGATTTGATATCTTTTATTCTCTATCGGGTTTTCCAAGTTTGGAACCCATATTTGTTGTACTCAGAACTACTTAATAATAAACCCTCATATCTACTGCATTGGTTTTCCCGCTTTGGGTTTTTCCAGGGACTTATGTCCAAAAATCCATGTGTCACTTTGTTGCATGAGTGTGTTATTCAGTAAGTGATCTGCATGTGTAGGCTATAGTTGTGTTTATTTTCGGTATTTTATGAATCTAATTTCTAGAAATAAATTGTAATAATTAAATCAAGTAGGAGAAAATAAACCAATACACTGCAGTAGATTTTTCACAAGATCTTTGTTTCTAGATTAGGATAGATTTTATTTACAAATTCAAGTCATCTGTTCCACTATCTTTATCATGAATTTTTCCATATTTATTGCATGAATAGGTATTTTGACTGCAGGTACAAGTAGCATAGCAAAGGAGAAATTCATCAGCACCTCCAGCTTCATCTCTCATCTCCCTTTAGCCCTTTGTTCATCAAAATCACCATCAGCCCTGTTTTCGTATTTTCCATCCCTACACCTCAAGTAAACCCTATGGGTGCAAAGCCTACCAAGAGGCCTTGAGCTTGGCCAAGGGGCGAGACACCCCCAAATCATCCTCATCCACCTTCACACCGCCTTTCCTACCCTTTTTCCACCTCTTTTTGGCCTCAGATTTCCCTCGGCCTATTTCCTCTAGCAATACATGACTTGCCTGTAACACTACAAGAAACCTGTAGCAACACTTGGAACAACACCTGTGGGCCCCTCCTTAAGCCCATAAACCACCATGGCCACCTTCTAAACCTACAAGAACCACTCATACACCTCCAGCATTTCCCCCATGTGTTCAAGCCCTCCATCATCCACCTTAGCACTTTCTTCTCCTAGCTGCAAAACAACACATTTTCAAGCATAGTTAGGTCATGAATAGTTGCATGAATAAAAGCATGATAGATATAGAATAGGGTAAGTAGAGTGTGTTTAGCCCAGCTAAGTGTGATTAGATTAGTTTCCTTCATGCCATTTCAATTCAGCAATTTACTTCATGCAAGGTTCCTAGGTTTATTTTACAATTCTTATTATAGTTTAATAAGTAAATTTATTTTATTACAGAATAGTTATATGTACTTGGTTACTATGGTATAATTATGTACTTACTAATAATGCCATGGATTTGAATCATTTGTATCCCTAGGCCTAATTCCATAAGTGTGACAGACTTCACTTAGAAACCCTAGAAGTAAGACCCTTTCGTAGAGCTCAAAAGAGGATGACATGAGTAGAATGCATCTGTTGTGTATATAGCACTGTCACCTCAAAGTTTGTACGAACCTTGGGTTGATTAAGTAAAGTAGGGCAACCTCTGGGAGTTGTAGCATTCTTGGTGCGATACCAAGGCTCACCACTTTTTGGCTTCGTTTTCGGTGATGTGTCTAGTAGATTCTTTGGTCTTGTTTTAGCATTCTTTTCTGCTTTTCTTTTTCATGTTGTTTTAGAAATATTTAAAAAATACCAAAAAAATCTGATTTTCATGCCTCGTAGGAATAGGGATACTCAAGGAAAGTTTTGACCTAAAACCCCCACATTGCCACATAGTCACCCTTCACTCTTCTTCAGTGGCTGCGAGATTGAACACACCATAGGTGAGCCTTCTGAAAATTTTGAAGAACCTATTGGGGAAGAAGAAGATCTTGTTTCAACTAAGGGGCCTGCTTCACCTATCTTAACCATGGCTTACACTGAAACCCATGAATCCTTTCCCATTAGAGAGGTAAATGGGGAAACTAAGATGAAAAACATTAGCCTCTTAGCTCTTCCACACTTTCATGGACTTACCTCAGAAGACCCTGACACATTCATGTTTGAATTTGTTGTTGTCTATAGGACCCATGACTATGCCTCAAATCACCAGAAATTGAAGTTATTCCCCTCCACCCTTAAGGATGCAGCCTTGCGTTGGTTCATGGGTCTACCTGGGAACAACATCACTACCTGGGCACAGATGCAAGAGGCCTTCAACAACAAATACAGAGACTATTGTAGGTCCAAGGAAACTAAGGATGACATATTTAGGATGACTCTAGGGCCTGATGAATCCCTAAAAGAATATGAAGAGAGGTTCCAGGTAAACTATAAGAGAGCCAACTGTACTCTTGATCATGGATCACTTAAACTTGTGCTTCTTCGAGTGATCAGAGAGAAGGTGATAGAACCTTAAATATGTTATCAGGAGGAGATATCTACCAACTGCCTTATGAAACAATCAAAACTATCTTTTGGAACCATTATAGGGCGGTTAGGAAGAGAGGCAGAGTTGGCCAAAGTACATCCAATACCCCTTCCTTTTCCACCTCCATCAAATATGAGATTGGAAACATGTTGGAGGACTTCAAGAGTGACATGTTGCACACTTTTGCTTTGCAAATGGACACAATGCAGGTCAAAATGAAGCAAGAGGAAACATAAATAGCCTTGGCTATATTTTGTGCTAGATGTACCAAAAAGCACCCGAGAAATGAATGTCCGCTAAGTGTCATAGAGGTTTTCTTAATCTGCGAGGAGAATCATGCCACAGAAAAGTGTCCCTCCATACCTGGACTTAAAGTTGTATATCAAGGTGGGGAAGTGGGGCCAAAGAAACTCTATTTCATCAACCAGAGAATGCCTCCAGGCCCTAGGTCATATCAATAGGGTATGCAAGGTTCACCTTACTCTTACTATCACAATAATCAGAGTTCACTCATGTAACCTTGGTACACCCACACTCCTCCATCCTGGCCTACACCTCCTACTTTGCCTTATAACCCTCCATATCACCCTCAGCTTGTGAACCAACCATTTAAGCAGTATGTTCCACGACAAACTCAGTGTAACAATCCATCCCAAGGGTGGAGGCTTCAACACAATCAAACACCTTCTCTAATACCTCCACCCCAACCTCAACCTCAACTTACTCATGATGCTCCACCCAAGCTTCCTCAAATGCCTGCATAGCCAAATCTGAACCCGAACAACAGACATGAACAACAGGTTTACAGTGGAGAGACATCTTATCCAACTTATGTTGTGGAGATACATGAGATTAATCTTAGGTCAGGGAGAGTACCCCCAGACAACTACCCTCCATATCCACTTGTGGAGGTTGAGGAGGAAAATGAAGCAGGTAGCACTCAGATCCAACAACCTCCTTTTCCTGAGCGCTTGATCCATCCTAGCTAGCACACCCCAAAGGAGACTGAAATTCTGGGAGAATTGAAAAATTTGTGTGTAAAGATACCACTTCTCTAGGGCATTAAGGATGTCCCTATTTAAAATATTCTCATCAAGGAAAAGTGCTTCAAGAAATATGGGAGAAAGAAGAAAGATACCCCCACCATCAATGTGGTAGGAGAGTTGTCTGACTTAATGCCTGGAAGGGTGATCTTTCCAAAGTACCTGGACCCTGGCAGTCCAATTGTAGATGTGAACATAGATGGTGTCATAGTCCCCAATACTCTGATTGATCTAGGGGATGCCATAAATGTCATGACCAAGGAAACTATGCTGAAACTTAATCTCCAAGGGACTTTGAGGAAAACTACAACAGTTTTGCAACTGGAATATCGTTCCACAGTAACTCCAGAAGGAATTGTTGAGGATGTTATGGTTACAATTGACTCTTGGGAGTATCCCACAGATTTCCTGGCTCTACAACCAAAAACCAAGTTCAATGGATACCCTCTCATCTTAGGGAGACATTGGTTAGCCATTGCAGATGCTTATATTAGCTGTCAGGTCGGAAACATGACTATTAAAAATGGGCTCTTATCTAAACAACTGGTACTATATACCCTAGCCCAAACTTCCATTGATCATGATCTACCTATATGGTTGGAGGATGAAGAAGATGAGGTATATAACTCTACCCCTATTTGTACCATAGATGTTTTTCTTAGAGGGGGACAGCTTGATGAAGATGAACTCATCGACCATGCCATTCAAAACCAGTCCCCCACTAGCAATCCTCTTGAAAACCTAGTCAAAAGGTCTAAAATCCAACCTTGGATGGAAGTGCACTCAGTCGATCCAACCTCTGAAACCAGCAAGGCTATTGAGTTTGGCCTATCCATATCTCTGAAAATCAACTCAAACCTCTCGGATGAAGAAGAAAATCAGTTATGCTAGCTTTTAAAAGAAAACCTAGATGCATTTTCTTGGAATTCATGAAAGGGGTGCATCCTTTAGTATGTAGACATCATATTTACATCAAAGAAGGATGCAAGCCTGTGCGACAACCCCAAATAAGGATGAACCCAGATCTGAAGGACATAGTCAAGGAAGAGCTACAGAAACTATTGAATGCAGGTTTCATTTATCCTATATCAGACAGTGAGTGGGTATCTCCTCTTGTCTTAGTCCCGAAGAAGAATGGAAAATGGTGAATTTATGTTGATTATCAGGAACTTAACAAAACCACCAAGAAGGACCATTTCCCTTTTCCCTTTATAGACCAAGTCCTGGATGGTGTTGCAGGGAAGAAGTTATTTTCCTTCTTAGATGGGTTAAGTGGGTCCAATCAGATTCAAATCAACCCTGAAGACCAGGATAAGACTACTTTCACCTGCCCTTGGGGTACCTTCACTTATAGAGTCCTACAATTTGGGTTGTGTAATGCCCCAACTACCTTCCAAAGAGATGTCTTGAGCATTTTCTCTGAGCTAGTCCATGACTCTGTTGAAATCTACATGGATGATTTCACACCATATGGGGATGGCTTTCATGAATCTCTCTCCAATTTGGGTAAAGTATTGAGAAGGTGCATCTCTCCCTGAGCCTAGAAAAGTGTGAATTCTTGAAGAGAGCAGGAGTGGTATTAGGACACTCAATATCCAAAGCAGTAATACAGGTGGACCCGAGAAAAATAACTATTATCAAAAGGGTACCTGCTCCTCAAAATCAGAGAGATGTTAGGAGCTTCTTAGGGTTAGCTAGTTATTATAGAAGATTCATCAAATATTTTTAGTAAGATGGCTTCACCACTATTTGGTTTAATGGCCAAAGATTTTGAGTTTGTTTGGTTCATCCCTTGTCAAGAGGCTTTTGAGCTCATTAAGGGAAAGTTGACTACCGCCCCCATTCTCCGAGGTCAAAATTTGACTCTGCCTTTCCACATCCACACAGATGCATTCAACAAAGATGTGGGGGCAACATTAGGATAGTTAGAAGATAAATTACCTTATGCAATATATTTCATCAGTAAGAACTTGTCTAAGGTCGAGCTAAACTTTATGTCACAGAGAAGGAGATGATAGCCATTGTCCATGCTTTAAACAAATTTAGACATTATGTAACTGGGTATTAGACCTTTGTTCACATTGACCATGCAACCATCAAATATTTAATGAACAAACCAGATGTTTATACTAGGATAATTAGATGGTTGGTACTTTTACAACAATTTGACCTAACCATTGTCGATAAACCTGGAAAGGATAATGTTGTTGCAGATTTTGTATCTAGGTTAGTTCTATCTGCAAGTGAAGAAGGAGTGGTGGATGAGCAACTACCAGATGAAAAAATATTTGCTATATTAGCACTCTCACCATGGTTTACTGACACAGCTAACTACTTGGTTGTTGGAAAGTTCCCTCCTAATCTCTCATTCAGGGAGAAAAGCAAGATCATTAGAAAAAGTGCCCCTTTCACATGGATTGGGGGAAATATTTTCAAGCTGGGTCCTAGCCAAATCCTCAGGAGATGTGTAAGGGTGGAAGAAGTTTTTTATATCCTCTCTTCATGTCACGATAGTCCTTGTGGAGGCCACTTTGCTGCAAAAAGAATTGATTTCAAAGTTTTGCAAGCATGATACTATTCTCCTACCCTTCACTAGGATTCCAGAAGATACACTAGAAGGTGCGACCAGTGCCAAAGGATGGGGAAACCTACGAAAAAGGATGAGATTCCTTTGCACCCTTAGGTGGCCCTTGAGCCATTTGATAAATGGGGAATGGAATTCATTGGACCTATTGATCCACCATCTGGACAAAAAAAGCATATCATAGTATGAGTTGAATACCTGACAAAGTGGGCTGAAACAAAAGGTCTGAAGGTAGAAACCGAGGAGAAAGTAGCAGAATTTCTGAGGGAGAATGTGTTTTACAAGTTTGGGTACCCCAGAGAAGTAGTCACTGATCAGGGGGCACAATTCACTTCTCATCTCATTGAGAATATTTTGAGGAGGCACAAGATTAAGCATAAGACTTCTACTGCCTACCACCCTCAGGCGAATGGCTAAGTGGAAGTGACTAACAGAGCCTTAATGAGTATCCCCACCAAGGTTGTGAGTAGAAACATGAGATATTGGGAAGACATATTGGTAGAAGCTACTTGGGCCTACAACACTACCTGCAAAGCAACAACATGATTTACTCCTTATGACCTAGTGTATGGAAAGAAAGCTTTACTTTCAATTGAATTTGAATTCAACACCTTAAGGATGGAAACTGAGCTATACCCAGACATTTAAAATGCCCAAAAAGAGAGATTGTTGCAATTAAATAGATTGGATGAGTTCAGGGTGCAAGCACTCCTCCACACAGAGGTAATTCAGCTGCAAAGGAAGGTACGACATGACAAGAATATTAAGGAAAAGACCCTTTAAGAAGGAGATTGGGCGTTGTTGTATGACTCAAGGTTTAAGGACTTCAAAGGAAAGCTAATGACAAGATGGCTAGGACCCTACAAAGTGGAAAAATGCTATGATAATGGTGCATTTCAGATCAGAACCATATATGAGGAAGGAATTCCCCTACTTGTCAATGGTTACAGACTCAAGGTTTACAAGAAACCCCTGTCTAGGGAAAAAACTATAAATTCCATAAGAAGGGAAGTGTATGTCATGGGAAACTCCATAGTTTTAAATGGCTCCTAAAGAAGAAAAAAAAGAGAAAAAAATAATAAAGAGGCATGGGTGAAAACCTCTTTGAGGCCCTAGGCAAACTCCAGGGTTGAAAACCTCCATGAGGCAGTCCTGGAGCAAAAAAAAGAAAAAAGAAAAAAAATAGAAAATAAAAGATCCTTGGGTGAAAACCCATTTGGGGTGCCCAAGGCAGGCCTCTGGGTTGAAAACCTCTGTGGAGGCAGCCCACTTGGATTTAAGAAAAAAAAAAAAAAAAAAGAGAAAGAAAAAGAAAATTAAATACCTATGCATTTATGTGTTTTTTTGTTTTGTAGGTTCACAATTGAAGATGGTTTTTAGGATCCAGAAGAGAGATTTCTCTTCATTATTTCTTCTTCTCTGCTTTCAAACTCCATAAGCCACTCTATCATCAGTCCCTTCATCCATTTCACCCACCAGATAGGCAACAAGTTCATTTTTTCCCCTAATGTTGAATTGCTAGAGGAAAAACATGCAACTACAAGATTCCTGTAGCACTACAGGAAACTCATTTATGAAGAAAAAGGTTGTCTAATGGGTTTCTGAACTTCATTTAGGGCATGATAATATGTGTTTTTCCTATGCCTACAACTCTGAACACCCTATTTCACTCCATGAACAAGGTTTCCCTATCTAAACCCTATGTCACACCTTGGGCAGCTAAATCATTGAAAACCTGGCATAGGAACCATTTCTCTTGCCTATCCACCACTCCATTCATCCCATGACTTCCTCCATAGCCTCCATAACCCATATCCCTCCTTTACTGAACAAATTGAAGCAAGAAGAGGCAAGGAACAAATTGCTACAGGTATCAGAGAGTTTCATGTAGCAAATCTACGAGTGGCACAACAAGGCCAAAAGATGAAGAAAATATGATGTAGATGACTCCAGGAGACCACCAGTAGAATCCAGAGGGACAAGCACACTAGCCATGGCATATGAAGCCCTCCATGCAGCACCTCCAAAATAAAGAAAACAAGAAAAGGGTAAGAATATCACTCAGAAAAGATAAGCAACTTAGTCAGAAAAAGATGCTCACTCAGAAAAAAATGAAGAGACAAAAAATAAAAGAAAGACTCAGGTTGCCACCACCAGATCCAGCTCCTTGTGCTAGCTTCTGCAGCACCTCACCAACACTAGGTAAGCTCAGGTATGGCCTGTCACCCTTCGTTGTACATCCATAATGGCCAAAGAAGTTAAATGTCGAGATTTATAAATTTAAAAGGCAAAAAGGTGGCAAATTAAGTTGGCCACCTTCGTAAAGTAAAATTGAAGGAAAAGTGAAAGTGCATGCCACATGGGAAAGTCAAATTGAGCGAAGTCAAATGGATGAGTATAAAGGGGAGTGATCACGAGGTCAACAATGATTAAATGAAGTGGGGGCTAACGATCTCTAAGAGGAAACTTGAGTTGAGTACTAGTCACCACAACACTCCAAATTTGGTTAAAAATTCGAATAAAGGTAGTATTTGTCTCATTTACACCATTGCGTTGAGAATTTAGAAGAGCAACAAGTGCAAAAGAGTAGTGGGAGCCATCAGAAAAGCAACATTGAAGTTTGGGCTTGCATGCACCATTGTGCTACAGGAAACAACGTTTTGCAATAGGCAACTTCAGCAACACACCAACAGAGACTTAGAGGGCAACACAAAGTTACTTGAGGGTGGATAGGCTTCCTAAAGCCCCCATAGATCAAACCAAATTAGCAAAGGAGAAAGGTAAGTGTATTTTCATCCTCCAACATTGAAATTCCTCCATGTAATTCACACTCAGCAAAAGTATATGTGACAATTAAAGGGTAAAATTTTTTCTTGTGTTTTGCTTCAAGGCCTCCATCTCCAAGACTTACCTCTAAAAACCTCTCACCACCTTCATCTCACAACATTAAAATGGGAGGGGGATTCAACAAGAGGGAGCCTACAAACATTAAAAGAATTATGCAACACCCTCAGGATATGGAAATCTTCCGAAATTACCAATGGCTAGGGTTCTTCGAACTATTGAAAGGCTATGATGATGAAATAGCTAAAGAATTTGCAATAGCCCTACAGTCACATTCAGAAGAAAGAGCCACCACTGTGGTAAGAGGACTAGCCATCAATCTATCTCTTGAAATCATAAGCATAGTTACCACTTTTCCCTTAGGAATCAAATGGGTCAATGAAAGAATGCCTATAACTGCAACCAAAAATAATCTGTTCCTACCTGGAGAGAAGTATATTGAAGATAAAAATTGTGTGAGAAGAGAGAACCTCCCGACCCCTAGGATGAAGTTACCTTCCACATCATGAAATTCATCTCTTGTGAAGGCACATTGAGTGTGGTTTATGGGTATCATTTTAGGCTGTTAAATGCACTGAGGTTACAAGGAGAGCTTCCACTCGAACATAGATTAATTTTCCTTCACTTGCTCCTAAACTCCATAACTGATATGAGACATAAAGTGAGGCAAAGGAAGTATCAACACTTGGCCCATCATGGCCTGATAAAATTAATTGTAGATGATGCTTTGAGAAGGCTAAACCTATCTGTATCATGTTCCTCTTTTATAGACATGGATAGGGAAGCCTTTATAGCTACCCAAACAAGGAAAACCTCTACTTATAGCCCTAAAGAAGAAGAAGTAGAAGAGGAGGAAGAAGAGGCAGAAAACAGAGAGGAAAAGGAGGAGATTGAAATTGAGACAGAGAACATAGAGACAACAGAAAGAGAGAAAGAAGAAGCTGAAGGAAAGGAGGAAGTAAAGACTGAGGAAAAACAAGACATATACCCTATTTTAGGCCATGAAACCTCCCTTCAAGACACAAGCATGTCACCTAATGTCACATACCAAGAGGTAGTTTCCACTTTAACTACTTTGAACACACCTGTTAAAACAAAAAGAAAGAGGCAGAAACCTATGTACTTCAGAACTAGGAAGAGTCAGAGGGTGAGACAGGGAAATCCAAAAACTCCCACCAAGAGCCCTATCACCATTTAAGAACCAAAGAAGGAGGAGGAAATCAGATTAGAAGAAGGAAGGGTACAAGAAGTCACTTCACCCATAAGGACACCTGTAACATATATCACAATACATTAAGCCAGATTGGAAACCCACACACCTCATGCAACCTCCACAAACCCTCCAAGGAGTGAGAAGAGTGAAAATCAAGGAGAAGAGAATATTCAGAAAGAAAAATAGAGTTTGCTACAGGAAACTCTATTTTTTCTACATGAAACTCTAGCAAGCACAAATTTGGAGAAAAATGCTTTGGTGGAGGAGGAAAAGATAGCCACAGGAGTGCAAGAGGTCAAGTAAGCTGAGGGCAAGGCACAAGAGGAAATACATGATGAAAAACTGGGAGGAAAATATAATAAAGAAGATACCACCTCACCAAAATCAAATCCCAAAGATGTTGCAATGGTGCCAAACCCTAGCCCTCAACCTAATATGAACTCTTACTACACCTACATTGAGGGGGGTAGATTAATTCCTCATAAATTCACAATTCCTTTGTTTTATTAGATGGAGGAAGAGAGGGCATGCACTCATCATTGGATGAAGCTTTCCACATCTAAGGGAGTGTATGATATATGGGTTATGGAAGGAAAATTAGCTGGATTGGGAAAATATTTATCTTATGTGAGGCTCAGGGAGTCAGTTTTGAAGGAGCAACTTTAGAAAGCACAGACAGAGAATGTAGCACTACAAGAGAAGCATCAACAACAAAAAGGTAAACAAGTGACCACCATGGCAAACTTGTGCATAGAGGCCATTCAACACAGGTATCCTTCAGATTCATATGCAGTTTGCCTTAAGGAGCAGTGGCTCCTCTTTCAAATCAAAACTTTAGCCTCCCATGGATCCTTGCCTTTCCAAAATTGTAGAAATTTCATTGATTTCTGCAATCAAGCTAGCATGGATAACAAGGAAAAAATTGTAGAGTTTTTTATGCATAACCTTGTATTAACAGATTTAAATATTTGAGATGCCAATCCTAGGAAGGGGGATATGCAATTAATGGCCTTAGCATCATGGATGGTAAATGAGGAGACAAGAGCACAAGAGATGAGGAGGGTTATGAGAAGAGAAAACATAGAATGCTTACACATTACGGTAGAACTGTTCAGCCCTAGAGGAGTCATCAATAACCATCTGAAGATTGAAATGGATCCTGAACTAGCTGAAATATACCTCCATACACAAGCTCAATCAATATCCCACTTTGATGATTTTTCTAGGTTGTTGGGAGATGAGTGCATTATGGCTAGCCAGAGAAGATGGAACAACCTCCCTCACAGCCTTAGAAACATGGAATACCATACACTATAAATATTAAGGGGTGCCTTGGAAAGGGCACCATTGTACAAGAGGGCCATGCAGGAAAAAAAGATTCAATGGCTTCATCTAAATCTCAGTCCACCCTTGCTATTAGGGCTGAGTGATGTAAAGGACCAATATGAACAGAATAGAGAAAGGGAAGAAGAAGAAAAGAATGATGGGTTTTACCCTCCCGAGGGGGCTCCCACACTTCTTCCTTGGGAATTCAAAAGGTCCATCAAGGCCTTGAAGGAAATGCAGAAGGAGCATTAGTTGCTCAGAGGATGAGCAACCATTTAGTAGGGGGTGATGATGAGCTCCATAATTAGGTACATTTGGAGGGGTTAATGGTCACATTTTTGCCTTATTAAGTGTCTTTTTCTTGCATTTTAATTATATTATGGTCTAATGATGCTAGTGTAGGTGGTGATTGAGGCTTAACATACTTTGAGTACCTAACATAAGATTAAATACATGAAAATAATGAAGATATGGCATTTTTGTGGAGATTTTGTCATAAAGACTCGGAGTAGATAAAAAGGAGAGATTCTAGAGGGTTTTCCACCCTCCTTAACCCCCAAAGGCAACTAAGGGATCCTCGAGATTCCCTCCAACATCTCGAAATGAAAGGCAACCAAGCAAACTCAGGACCAAGTGCACTCAAGCCATACTTCACTTGGAGTCAAGTGGACTCATCACCTATTTTCTAGGGAGTTGTTGGTAGCCACCATTTAGGTTGAATAGAGCTGAGTAAGAGCTCATTAGGATTATGATTTTGGAGAAATCCATTTGGCTCTTTGCTCTTGTAATAAGTTTTCAAGACGTTTGTATTGATGTAATGAGACTATCTTTTGAAATAAAATGATTATTCAGAATTTTCCTTACTGATCTAGTTCTAGAGAGATAGGCTTGTGGGTTAGGGCCCAACTGGTCTCGATTGAATGTTTTTAGTTTGATATTTATGTCTCTGTAAAATCTTCTCTGGATCATCTACTGGATCAGCTGGATCAAGATCAGGATTTTCTCTCGTGTATCAACCTTTATGAAACTTAACCCTATCATCCAAAGGATCAAATTCCAATGATTTCTTTGTCGTAAACCCAGGGAAAATAAATATTTCGTTCCCCGACAATGATGCCTATATGTTATCACTCTGCCAGATCTCTAAGGCTAAAGAAGAAATCCCAATAGAGGTAACCACAGACCAATATTTTATCTTGGTAGGTAGCCCTACCAAATCGGAGAGGGCTCTCTCCACAAAATCACAGCCAAGAGGGTTGGATGAATTAGGATTTTAGGCTAGGTATGAGTACAGGGGTTTGATTGGTTGATTTGGGTTGCTGGATGAGGATTAGGTCAAAGAGGTTAGGTCAGGGTAAATAGGATTAGGGTTGCAAATATTCAATGGGGCAAGGTAGGAAGAAAACCTAACACTTTAGGGTTTCTTGAGTGGGATGGATCAGACAAGCGAGGAGCTAGAAAGAGAAAGGCGAAGCACGAATTCTTTCTAAACTGAAGAAGATGAACAAACTATGAAGGTTTTCCCAGAGACAGAGCATGAAAGATGAATTCTTCTTTTTAACTTGAAAACCAGCATATCATAGAAATGAAAATTGATCATGTAACAAAACATTCATACATAATGAGACATAAGAAGGACAATGCTAAATTTCAATACGACAAGTATCCCAAAGAAATAGCTGCAACCTTTTCATTAATTTCCTGCAAAATAGATTACACCAGAGTCTATGATCAATGCATCAACATCCAACTTGTGTAATGAGCCAAAAAGTACATGATATAGACCTCAAACAACCTCTCTCAACCTTAGGGGTCGAATCCATGAGAGGAGGATAAGTTCCACCAATAACTGAGCTGAATACCAAGAGTGAAGATAGGTCAAACTGAATCATCCCTCACTTTTTGAAAACTGATTCATTACATGTCATCAAAGCTTTTCACCTAATGTATTTACCCTAGGTAAGTGTAAAAACACCATAATTACATTCACTTCCATAAATTACATAAGTAAAAAGATGATTTCTTAAGGTGAAAATCAAAATTGCAGAGAAAACTTGGAAAAATCGGACACCAGTGAGGAGCGCAGCGCCAGTGTCAGGGGCGCCCTCCATCTTGCAGCTGAGTTTTGGATGGGTTGCAAGTGTCCAAACTGAGATCAGGATAGCTCATTGTAAATATTATCCAGTATACCTTCCAGATCTGTGCTTGGTTTGCAGAGTTGAATTTATTTGACCTCCCAAAAAGTGATTCTCCCAAGACTGATCAAGAGCGCAACGTCAAGGTGAAAAAGGAGGCAGAAATGTGATATTTTGAGTGTTTTTTGACTTTTTCACCTGCCATTTTGACCAAACAAAGCTAGAAATTTGGTTGACCTGCATTTTTTCCCTGCTCTGAATCCAATGGTGGTCTCCTTTTGACCAAAATATGCCTCAAACAGAAGCACAATTCCTAGGGCGTTGCGCTCCTGAGAGTCCAACTGTCACATGACTGTCCACGAATGCACAAAAACTTCAAAAATTTGCAAATATGTATCAAAAATTGCCAAAATTTGTTGAATGGTTGCTACTGATGAGGGTTGGGCATGGAGTGAGGCTTCAGCAAGGATATCAAGCCTTATTTTCTCTTCTTGCATGGTTAGGGTTTCAATTTTTTCATTGGCTTTCTTAAGTTTTGACCTTGCAATTTTGTTTCTCTTGGCATAATGATTTGCCATCCTTATCTGAATATCATTGTTTTTCTTGGCCCTTTTCAACAACTTCTCAAGGTGGTGATTTATTTTCTGAAGCCAAATTTCTTTATTCTCATTGATTACAACTGAAAATTGCTCATTAAGAGTGACCTCATCTGCTAGTTCTCTTTCTTTCTGCCTTTCTAGTTCTAGGGCTCTTTTCAAACCTCTAGTCCTTGGACTTCTTCTTGGCACTCGTTATTCTGTTTCATCTAGGACACCGTATTTTTCTAGTGTCTCTTCAAGTAAGACTTTAGCTTTTTCTGCTTCTCTTTGAGCTTTGATGAATTTCACTTCATCAATGAAGTTTTTGGTCTTTAGTGGCTGGTTCTCTTGCTCAAGAAAGGTAATGACAAATTTAGATCTATCAAGATTAGTTTGTAGCTCTCTAATCTTGGCTTTTTTTCCCTTGATGACTGTGCTAGTGATTCTAGAATCATCTTGCTGATCCAAGTCAGCAAGGTCAAACTCCATTTCTGTCTCATGAATATTTTCCTCCTTATGCCTGATCTCTTCCTAAATATCTGCCTTTGTCATCTTTTGCTTTCCTTTGTCTACCTACTTTGCCGATGAAGAAGGCAATACCCATTCCACAATCTGTGGAGCAAGCACTTGCCTATGACCTCTCTGATATGTTTTTGCCAATGTCTCTATCTCAACCACTTTGGTCTTTTGAATCTCACTAATCTTAGCCATGCTAGATGACCCAATATGAGTGTGAAATGGTGATGAAATGGGTGAAGTAGTTTGAGCTGATGTAGAGGTAGGTACTATTAGCTGAGATGGAGGAATGGATGTGGAAGGATGAGATGGCGGAGGAACAACTTGATCATGTTGAATTGGTGGAGCAGTAAAGATATCATTAGCTATGAAAGTGTGCCATGAGATGTTCAATTGATTGAGGTGATAGAGGACAATGATCTTGATGAGAGAGTGGTGAAAATGAATTTTCATGTACTGGTCATAATCTCTCTTTTGAACAATGTATTCCATTTTGTCAATGTTCCTGAAGAGATAATACGGTATGTTGAGCATTTTGACCCTTTTGAATTGAATTAATAACAGGATATGGTATGTGTAGAGCCTAGAGAACCTTCATTCAAAAGAAAATTAATTCATGATGATTTTCATCATGGGGGCATACCTTTCCAAGAGGTAAGAGAAAGGAAAAAACTTCTTTCCTTCATTCTTGTACCTATTCTTGTACCTTGGCTTGATGTATGACTCATATTAATGATATTCCAAGTCTTTTGCCTTGTACCAATTTTCACCAACATTTTGAATTTGAGTGGCAGCTACTATGATGGCTGAGGATACTGTGAAAGTGACACTAGCAAGGGTTACCTGGTTGTCATGAATATTAGAGATGAAAATCCTGCTCAAAACAGGGTGATGTTCGACCCTTTGTATTTTTTCACAAAAGTCAAAGCATCCTACATGCTTGAAACATGTCACAACCATGGGATAGGCCATGAGTCCTTTGGTGTTTGTAGGTTCATGTCTAAGGATCCTCCCTCCTTTATGTGGCCTCCTCTCTTCCCTTTCTTCTTCCTCACTGAATTATCTATTTTCTTCTTCCATAGTGTCTTGGCTAGAAACCCTAGGGAGATGAATTGGGAGTGAAATGTAGGTTTTGGGAGTGGGGAATAGGATGGAAAAAATTAGGGAGATGGGGGAAGGGATTATTAAATTGAGGGAGGTGATAACGAGTAGAAATGTTGTGGGATTTGGGAATATGAAATTTATTACAATTATGGGGATTTGGGAGCCTGGGAAATTGAAATACCTAGGTCTTAGTCTTTAGGGGATAAAGGGTTTTGGGGAAGGGATATAGTGAAATAGGAGAGGGAAAGGTTAGTTGTAATGTGAGAAGGGTAGTGGAAGTCTTAGGAAGTGTAATTGAAAATTAGGAGTGGAACTAGGGTTTATAACAAAGAAAACACCAATTTTTTTATAAAACCTTCAAACACCATGAAAATTTCAGTTGAGGAATGCTAAGGGATAGAAATTAGGTGTTACTTGCTGGATGGCGAAGGAAACCAATGTTGAAGGTTTAGAGCGATGTCACTTAGTTTTGGAGCTCACTGAGAAAGTCAAGAAGGTGTGCATCACCTGTGGGAGGAGTGCAACTCCTCTCTGCCAAGAGCACAGTGCCTGAAGGCTATGCGCAGCGCGACCAGTCGAGGAGCGTAGCGCTGCCACTTTTATCCCAATTTCACTCTCTAAATTTTAAAATTGTACTGTGGAGATGGTTGCTCGATGCTGTAGGGGTCAAATGAGGATGGATTTGATGTCTTGAGGGATTTTATACTTGCTGAATTGTGATTTTTATGCTTTTGGAGCCCAGTTTGCTATGTTAAAATTCACCTTTAAACTTCACAATTAAACCCTTTCACTTTGATTTCTTTCCTTTGATAATTGATCATTTTAATGGACTAGGAACTCTTTGCACTTTGATATTTGCTTTCTTGGCATGTGGAACTCTGAGTTGGAAACTTGGGAACCTTCTACTTATTACATATTAAATGACATAAAATTACAAAATAAAAATAAAATTTACATCTTTTTGGAATAAAAATTACATTTTAGGATGAAAATCACAACTTTGGAATCAAAATTACATCTTTGAAATGATCTTTACATAGTAAAGAGATGCTATTTTTTTCATTCTCCTACTTTGCTGGCTTTATGCAATGGAAATGGTGTGTTTAATGGACCTTAAAAAACCCTAATTTCCTAATGGCAACCTTGAAAAACCCTAAAAGACCTAATGAGACCTTGATGGACTGAACTTCACAATGGCATGAATGATGTGATGAAATGATGATTTTGACTTTATGGATGATGTACAGTCAGAAAGGTATGAAACTATTCCAGAAAGTAATCAAATTTGAGGAAGAGTGATGTTTTTAGACTAGGGCTACCATCAGTGACTATTTTTTTGCATGACCTAGTGGAATGATAAAAAAAATTATGAGTGGGTCTCCTAAAATGATATTAAAAGATGATTTTTTATCACTTATGACAGGATGCAAATACTGACACTAACATTGGCCTTATTGGGGATGATAGCTCTGAAACAGGTGTAAAGAACCACAAAACTATGGATTTTGCACACCAGTGCCTATTCATTGGGCCAATACGGTAAAAAAATTCAAACTAATAACATGGCTGAAAAATGATAACTCAGAAAAATAGACTGAATCAAGACAAAATCAAATGACTTGAATTTGACTCAATACTGACTTACTTGACTGAAAACTGAACTTTTGAAAATGGTGGAAAGTTAGTGAAGCTCCATGGCCTTCACTTCGAGCTTCTAACTCCAGTGATTCTCTACTTCACACTTGCAGAAAATGTAACTGATATTTATAATGAAATGGAAAATTGATTGAGAAATGTACTTCAAAAAATATTGTGTTTAAGGAGCCTACCATTTACTGGTCCTCCTAAACACTCTTTTCCATTCATCTCTTCAAGAAAATAAACATTCCGTCCACGGGAAGCTGCAATTTGATATGGCCCTTTCCATAAATGCTCAAATTTTCCATGCTTACCCTTATCCTCATTTCTGGCATCCCAACAAAGTACTACGTCTCCAACCTTGAAGTTATCTTCCTTTGTTTTCCGGTCGTAGATATTATTTATCTTGTCATGGAGTTTTTAAGTATTCTGAAATACTTCATCCCTTGTTTGTTGAAGGTGTATCATCTGATTAATCTGGCGCTATATGTCATTTTCCTTAGTCCTCGCTTCTTGCAAAAATTTCATTTCCGAGACTACTAATGATGTTAGAAAAACATAGTATCGACACCATACACAACTTGAAAAGGAGACATGCCAATGTAATTCTTATTACTTACCAAGTCTACCCACAAGGCATTAATCAACTTCTTATGCCAATTCTTTTTATTTTCTTCTAACATTTTCTTAATGATGCTAATCAAGGATTTATTGGAGGACTCCACAAATCCATTACCTTACAGGTAGTAAGCTGTAGAGTGTCCCAAATTAATGTTATTTATATCACAAAACTCAATCATATTTTTAGACTTGAATGCTGCGACGTTATCTGTGATAATCTTAGTAGTACAACCAAAACGGGAAAAAAATATTAGTTTCTAAAAACTGAATGATGACATAATTTGTTGCTTGCCTGGTCAGGATTGCTTCGATCCACTTTGTAATGTAATCCGTGGCTATCAATATCCACTTGTGTTGTGCGGGTGATGCTTGGCGACTCTTGCCTATGAAATCTAGGCCCACTGCTGAACTGATGCATGTAGAGGTAATGGGAGAAGATTTCTCTTACCCTGAAAAACTTGACATTTGTGGCAGCTTATTACTATTTTTTAGACATATGCAAAAAGTGTCGGCCAATAATATCCCGCTCTTAATATTTTATTGGCCGTGGTCTTCCAATATAGGTGGCCTCCACAATGTCCTTTGTGGAAGTCATTCATCACTTCCTTAGATTCTGCTTCGACCAAACAATTTAACAACACACCTCCGGGATCCTTCCAGTAAAGAGAATTATCCAATATGAAATACTTTGAAGCTTTGAGCTTCAAACATCTGCCTTGAATCTTTGTCATGCCTACAAGAAGATTTAGGTGTTGCAAAACATAAACAATATCAGAATATCGCGGGGATGTCAAAAATATTTCAGATACTTGAATGAGATTCACTTCTTCTTCATTTTCGGACAAGGTTGAAATAAGGTTGATGTCTAGAGCATGGAGGTTTGAATCAACCATGAGCTTGGCTAAGCCCTGACCTTTGATCAACTTGGTGGGCTTGATCTCAAGGTCATATTCTAGTAAAGCTCCTATCCATCTCCCTCTCCTACCTTCTGGGTTTGTCTGCATGAGAAATTATTTTACAGTTGCATTAGGTACATAGGCAAGAGTATGTGAATGTAATATGTAAACTCTGAAATCTTTCAGGGCTTTTACCAAAGCCAAAGCCTGTTTATCTATCATGTTGTACCGTAGGGCTACGTCTTTGATATTGCGACTGAAAAATGAAATTGGTAGCTCTATTTTATCCCTTTTCTGCATCAAGACTGCTGCCATAGTGTGCTCAGAAGAAAATGAGAATATTATGAAATCAATAGTATAATCACGACTTATCAAAATAGGGGCAGTAGTCAAGGCAAACTTTACTGAGTTGAAAGATTTCCGGTCATCTTCAGACCACTTTACATCACTATCTTTTTTCAACATATTTGTCAACTCTCTAAGATGCTTGGCCAAATTAGGAATGAATATACGTAAGAAATTCATCTTATCACTGAATGCTTGTATTTTATTTTTGCTGCGAGGGAAATCAATCTGTTGAATTTCTTCAACATGAGAAGTATCAATCCGGATCACATCCTTGGAGATGATGTGACCGAGAAGTTTTTCCTCCTCCATGGAAAAAATGCTTTTCTTTGGGTTGAGAGATATTCTGAATTTCCTGCATCTCTCAAAAATAATTCTTAAATGGTGAAAATGTTCATCATAAAAATGTGAAAACATTGCCAAGTCATCTAAATAGACAACCAAGAAAACATCTTTTTCATCGGCGAATGCTATGTCCACGGCTGGCTGAAATGTGGCCCCTGCATTTTCAAACCAAATGTAATCTTTGCATATTTGAACATGACCCAAGGTGTAGTAAATATTGTCTTGTCCTGATCATCATCGTGTACCAAAATTTGGTTGTATCCCGAATAGCCATCCAATAGTGACATCCAGGAAGAACTGAAAAGTCTTTGACAGATGTGATCCATCTTAGGAAGTGGATAGGTTTCCTTGAGGGACACTTTGTTCAAGTTTTTGAAATCTATGTAGAGCCAGATTTCTCCAGTATTCTTTCTTACTTGGACCAAATTATAAATCCAATCAGAGAATCTGATCGGGACAATAATACCGGACTTGATGGCAGCAATCTGGGATTTATCCTTCTCAACTTTTTCCGAAAGAGCTTTTGAACGGGCTTAATCAGAAAAGTGTGGTGAATGATGTTCTTTTCATACACCTTTAAATCTGCATATTCCCATGCAAAAACATTAGAAAATACAAAAATTAATTTAACATATTCAACCTTTACCTCTTGACATACACCTTGGAGAAATTTATTTACCTGCTTATCATCCCAGAAAACCTACCAATACCACAAGTTATCGGGAACAATGGGCCGACGTTTCACATGAATCTCAAACTTCTTGTTTGAATAGGTGGGGATCTTAAAATTTCCTGCATATTTATCTAATGAATATGCCATGAGATTTTGATTCCTTGGCACAACTGTAAGTATACACTCCTGAAACATCTTCAAAATATCTAGTGCAACATTCCTATATTGTCTCATTCGAGGATGGTTACCTTGATATTCACCTTTAACTTGTTTGATCACAAGTTCTGAATCACCATACACATCAATCCTTCTTGCACCCAATTTCTTCAAGATCTTTAGGCTAGTAACCAGTGCTTCATACTTTGCCTCATTGTTAGTGCAATCAAAAGCTAACTTGTAAGAGCATAATCTAACATTTGTAGGAACCTTACCAGGCCGATGAAGAGGGCCATTGAACCAAATTCCAATGCCTACCCTGAATTTTCCCAAGGCACCATCAAATTCCATGGACCCCAAACTATTTTCATCCTCCAAGTGTTGAAACTCTGATTTCTATTTTGGCTCAATTCGTTGAACTGTCTCTTCATGTTTTTCTGGACTTTCTTCCACTTTATCTAATGGTTGTTCTGAATTTTTATCTGCTTCATCTGATGGCTATTCTGATGAGCTTGGCAGATTCACTTTTTCCTTTTTTATAATTTCTCTGATGCAATTATGGATCTTTGGAACATCTTCTACATTTACATGTTGGTTATCTACATCATTTAAGCCGCTATCATTAAACAAAATGAATGACTCTAAATCTGTATGTACACCATTTATCGAATGAATGTTATTCTTTTATTTGCTTGTGATCATATATTTCATCTTTGTGTCATGGTACAATTTTCTCAATTGCCCGAAAACAGGGATAGTTGCATAAGAAAAGTCTAATTGCAATATGCCTCTCAATTCCCCCCCCCCAAAAGGATCTTGACAACAACATGCCAAACCGTGGCGGTATGTCAGCTACTACCACATCCATTAGAACATTCTTTGCCGGAATCGGCTCTAGGGAGACTACCAAATCTTTAATAAGACAAATACAATAGACTCTACTTGAATCAAAGGAGTATAAGTCATGGTAGGGACGAGTGATGTCAAGGCCCAAATTTTCCATAATGGCTTTTGGAATTATATTGTGGGAGGCTTCGGAGTCTAACATGGAATTATGTAAAATGCATTGGTGGATTCTTAGAATCAAGTAAAAAGGAGGAACGTCATTTTCTTCTAACTGACCATCAATAACAGGACCAAAAATGAGTTCGATATGATCATCTTTGAAATTTACCATGTCGGACAAAGGATCTACTTTAAGCATCTTGGTAACATGGGACTTATACTGGTTATTCTTAACTAGCTCAGTCAAAAGTATGGACACTTTTAATTTTTAAATTTCAGTTTCTAGACTGAAGGAAGTAGATTTATTTACCTCTTTGATTGTAGTGTCCCGTCTGTCAACATGGTCATTTGCTAGAGTTTATTTCTTTTGATTGTCCTTTTCCTTATTTAC
The DNA here is from genome assembly GCA_034641835.2 of Pinus albicaulis. Lineage (NCBI taxonomy): Eukaryota > Viridiplantae > Streptophyta > Pinopsida > Pinales > Pinaceae > Pinus > Pinus albicaulis. The sequence goes on from CM076572.1 coordinate 615,412,522, forward strand.
TGAACTTGTGGATGGTTGATTTACCTTGTTTTGATTCATGACTGCAAGCTCTTTTCCCTTACTCTGATTACCTGGAGGATTATGCTTTGTTTGAGTATCTTTCTACTGAGATGATATCTTCTGAATGGGATTAACTGACGCAACTATGCTTCTCAATGAAAGCTGCCTATTTTGTGAACTAAGTGCATTTAGGTATCCCCACTGATAATCATTTGATTCGGTCTCCAACTCATGATCATTGGCAAGAATGAAATCACCATCCTTAGGCTCCTCTTTCTTTTCAAAATACTCTTAATCTTCCTTTAAAAACATAGGCAAACCAGCAACCTTGAAAAGGATATTTTCCTCAACAATTCTGTCTTCATCTTCTTCTTCTCCTTGAGCATAGTTTTCCTGCAAGGGTGTCATGATTTTCTATTTTTTGTGCTAGTTACTCAGGAGCCCACTGTTCTCTCTGCTTGATCCTTAACTGAGGCTATTGTTGGCCTCTGTAGTTAGGATTTCTGACCTCAGGCTATGTCTTAGTGATGGACATCCTGTCAACCATCATTTCAATAATCCTTATCAATGTATCCATCTTAGCATCGAAAGATGAGGTGGATGGTTAATATTTAATAGTAAATCTTCTCTCATTTCTAGCTCTAGCTCTCTTCATCAACATATTTGCTTCACGTTGACCGTGTTCTTTTGCATATATTCCAATGTAGATGAATTTCTTTCCCTTAGTTTGTAATCCATATCAGGATCAAATGAATCTGGATAACGTATGAGAGCTAAGCCTGGGGGAGGCTTGATCTCAACGGGAATTGAATTATAGGTTATATTGAAGAGAGTATTGAAATCTTGGACTGATTCATTAGGATTTTTCTTTATGGTCTCATCCTCAGAAAGCAACTGTAAATGGTTTTTCTTTACTTCTCATCTGGCTATAAATGCATCAATCAACTAGTCTGGAGTGGCAATGGAATTAGCAGTTAAGGATCTAAACCAAACTTTGACATCTCCAGAGAAGCTTTGGGCTATAATCCTCATTTTGACATTGTCAACATCAACTTCCTCCAATTATACGAAGTCAATGACCTTAAAAATGTATTGATTTGAAGATATGGTAGAATTTTCATCAAACAAGGGGAGTCTTTGGCCATAACCCTGAGGTAAATCATTCAATTGAGTAGGTAAGATAAGTGGGGTAAATCTTGCCATGATTCCTATTGAGTGAAGTGGTGGATTGACAACAAGAGGGATTAGCTGAATAGGTAGTGGAATAGCAGTTGTAGGTATTAAAGTAGTGGGTATAAATGATGAGGTCGAGGGTGTAGATGAAAAAGTAACAACTGATTGAGGTTGAGTTGAGACACGTATTTCCTCTTGATGGTAGAATTGGATCCAGTATTTGATATCAAGGTCTGATTCGGGTTTAATCTCTTCAAAGAACCAATCTTTCAGAGGACTAATGTCTAATCCAGACAATGACTTGACCTCAAATAGTCTTAAAGGATCGAAGACTATGTCAAGAGACAATAGTTTAGCAGGCAGAGAAACAGATCTTACCAATGGAATTGGTCCCGAATGAATGTTTGTAGTTTGATATCCATGTCTCCTAAAAATCTTCTCTCGGTCATCTACTGGATCAGCTGGATCATGATCGAGATTTTCTCTCATGTATCTTCTCGAAGCCAGCTCTACAATATTGACACTGCAATTATTGAATCAAATTTTTTGAAACTTAACCCTATCATCTAAAGGATCAAATTCCAGTGATTTCTTTGTCATACACCAAGGGAAAATAATTCTTTTGTTCCCTGGAAATGATGCCAGCATGTTATCACTCCGCCAGATCTATAAGGCTAAAGAAGAAACCCCAAAAGAGGTAACCACAGACCAATATTTTAGCTTGGTAACTAGCCCTACCAAACCGGAGAGGGCTCTCTCCACAAAATCACATCCAAGAGGGTTGGATGAATTAGGATTTTAGACTAGGTATGGGTATAGGGGTTTGATTGGTTGATTTGGATTGCTGGATGAGGATTAGGTCAAAGATGCTAGGTCAGGGTAAATATGATTAGGGGTGCAGAGATTCAACGGGGCAAGGTAGGAAAAAAACCCAACACTTTAGGGTTTCTTGAGTGGGATGGATCATACACGTGAGGAGCTAGAAAGAGCAAGGATAAACATGAATTATTTCTAAACTGAAGAAGATGAAAAAACTATAAAGCTTTTCCTAAAGACAGAGCATGAAAGATGAATTTTTAATTTTAACTTGAAAATGAGCATATCATAGAAATCAAAATGGATCATGAAACAAAACATTGATACATAATGAGACATAAGAAGAACAATGCTAAATTTCCATACTATATGTATCCCAAAGAAATAGTTGCAACCTTTTCATTAATTTCCTGCCAAATAGATTACATTAGAGTCTTTGATCAATGCATCAACATCCAACCTGTGTAATGAGTAAAAAATTACATTATATAGACCTAAAACAACCTCTTTCAACCTCAAGGGCCGAATCCATGAGAGGAGGAGAAGTTCCACCAAAAACTGAGCTGAATACCTAGGGTGCTACCCCCTAAACCCCCATAGGGGGGATTACACCCCTTGCTACACATCGCACACTTTGCAACATTCAGGGATAGTTACAGAAAGAATATAACACATACAAAATAATTAAGCTCTAGACACTATTAAAATGTAGCAAGACAAGTCTTCATTTGACTAGTGCCTTATTCAAATGGAGAAATTTGTTTTTCTGCATCAGTGGGATGAATTGGATTGCAGTTAGCTAGAGTAACATGGATTTGTCTCCTAGTTAAGTTAGTAAATTCGAGTTATAGGGTAGAAGTAGAGTTGTACATGGGTTGATTGCTAAAAATTAGCAATTAGTGGAGTTATTGTTAGTTAAACTCAGTTAGCTGAGCTCCAGTCTTTAGTGGATTCATTAGGAGTTCAATTGAGTAGTTATAACAATTTTTAACTCACTGATCTCTCAGTTAACTGATCAATTTACTAAAAATAAACTCAGTCATGCATGGAATTTTAATTTCCTAGTTGGAGTGGAGGAAAAGGCACATTGAAATTATGAATTGTATACTAGCTGAGTGTACAAAATTTTGCATTGAGCAGGTGGTCAATTCCACTAGCAATTGCGCAAGGAAATAAATAGTTTACCTATTATTTAGGAGCTAATTTCCTCCTAGATTGTTTAAGAAAATAGGAGGAAGGCTAAGGATTGAATTGGCTAAGTGTTGGTTAGAGCAGGTTAGTGAGCAGGAGATCAAAATTGCAATGTAGGGTGTGCTTTAGGATTGAAACAAGTCATTGTAATTGATCCATATTCTCATTTGAATTAATGCAAAGCAACATATGGGTTTTTCCTAGTTGGTTTCCCCTATAAAATCATTGTGTTCCTTGTGTTTTTATGGTTGCATGTTATTGCATGTGTTTCTATTGTGTTTTTTCCTTTCTGCGGAATAGTAGAAACAAATTGTGTCTCTTGTTTTTAGCTCGAATTCATTAGTGGAAAATTTCTTGCAATTTCTACATGGTATCATAGCATCAGAAGACTACATAGAAACCTTTTTCAATATTCTCTTTTAGAGAAATATTGATTTGTATAGTTTTTGGTGAAGATTCTCTTTTGTGTGGGAAAAATGTCTTTCAATGGATTGAGGCTTGAGAATGCATTGGAGGGAACTTCAAATTTTTGTTCTTGGAAAGAAAATATCCAAGTTGTCTTGGATGAAAATGGAGCATGGGAATATACACAAATTGATATTCTGAAACCAACAACATCAGATGCATAAGCACTTTTTCAGTGGAAGAAAGACACAACGAAGATGGGGATATTTGTAGTATATACAGAGACACTTCATAACTATAGAGTGTATTTTCCCTCACTCAGGATGACATTTTTGATGAGGATAAGGCTATGAGAAGCTATCTAGAGTGAGAGATGAGTATTCCACCAGAGGAGGAGCTTATAGCTCCAAAGGAGGAGCCTCAATCAGAGCCTTAGGATGTTGTGGAGTAGCCACATGTGGAGGAACATAAAGTAGGAAGAGTTGAGGCACCCACTCAACCAAAATCTTCCAGAGAGGGGAGGAAGAGAAGTAGAGAGGTTGACAGGTTGGTGCAATATGCACAGGAGAATGTGGGAGCTCCTACATCCTTGCGTAGGTAGAGTAAATCAATAGATAGTTATAATGGTTATATGACACTCATGATAGACATCATTATTTTGACCCTTCTTCATTTGAAGAGGAAGTTCCCAACGAGTATGGGTAGTTGCCATGGTGGATGAGTATGACACCATCATGAAGAAAAAATCTATGGGAGGTGGTGCCAAAACTAGAGAACAAGTCAGTGGTTGGTTCCAAATGGATATACAAAGTGAAACATGTAGAATATGGGAGTATCGAGAAGTAAAAGGCCAGATTTTTGGTCAAAGGCTTCTCACAGGTAGAGGGAGTTGATAATGAGGAGAAATTTACCCTAGTGCCTAGCTAGTCCTCCATCAAAACCATTCTAGCATTAGTTGCGCAGATGGGGTGGAAGATCTACCAGATGGATGTGAAGACTATGTTCCTTAATGGAGTGGTTGAGGAATAGATTTACATATAACATCCCAAGGGATTTGAGACATTTGACATGGAGACACATGTGTGCGGACTCAGGAGATACCTTTATGATATAAAGAAAGAATCCCATTTTTGTTAGAATATGATAGACACATATCTCATTGGAATGGGCTTCACCAAGAGTGAAGCAGTTGTGAATCTCTACTACATTGTGGTAGATGGAAAATTGCTCATTCTAGTCATGTATGTAGATGAATTGATACTGACAGGGGATGAGAAGTTGTTGTATTATTGCAAGGAGGACCTCGTAAGAGATTTCAAAATGAAGGACATGGGATTGACACACTATTTGTTGGGTGAGGGCTAACTTGGTCCAATTTTGGTCAAAAGACTCCACAACTCAAGGAGCGGAGTGTGTGGTCCATCGAGCATAAATCAACTAAGCAAAGTTTATTTTGTTATTTTTGAGTTCGCCCATGGTATGTGGACCATGGTATTGTAAGATGTAAAGGCTAGATAAAGTAATGTCATAATGGTCAAAGAAATATAATAAAATGAATAGATAGATCCATGTATTGAGTCTTTAATTTGCGCTATTTTTTGTGTTTTGGGCCAAAGGGAAGGCTCCCCAGCTATGTGCACGGAGGCCTTGGTCTGCAGCTATGTGCGTAAACCACCTGCAACTTTGTGTGTGGGGTGAAGAAGGATTGTATTGAAAAGATTCATCATTAATAAAGAGAAGGAAGGTTCTGAAATATTTTTGTGTTATTTGCACAATTTGTTTATTATCTATATTTGAAGTTGTTTTATGCATCGCGAAGTATTGTATATTTTTTTATGCATAGAGAGGTATGTCATAATGTTTATATGTGTTATATTGTATTGAATATTGCATGATAGTGATAAAGGCACAATGCACAATAATATTAAGTGATGAATAGGGCATATATTATGAAAGTAGATAATTGCCTCCATGTAGTCCAAAATAGCATAAGAGAGAATTTTAGTTGTAGAGCCACATCCTATTGTCCCTCTAGATGTAGAAACCTGGTTCTGACATCCCCCAATATTGCCTAAGGTGAGACTGTGATCTGCGCTATAGGTTGTTGCCGAAAGGGCCAGTAATAGAGGGTTTTTTTGGTTGCACAACAAATGTGAACCTGGGTCAAGACCCCTTTGATCCAAAAAATGGTTCCGTTTCTAGGACCAGGATATGACTGAGGGATATGTGGATGTGGCATTTGACTAAGAAGGAAATACAATATTGGGTAGAAATGAAAGAACGAGAGTTCGCAGCTCAAGAAAACAGAAATCCACAACTTTCGACTGAAGCTTGGTTGCATAGGTATATTTTTACAAAAGAACACAAGATTTTATTCGTGACACTTGCTAATGAACTGCATGAATGGTTATCAAGGCTGACTGAGAACAAGACCTATTTTAAGAACGGTGAGCCTACTGCGTTGAGCCCTGAATTGTTATAATGACTCAAGGAGAATGATAACAAGATCTCAAGAGTTGTTGATTTCTGGATCGATAATAACCTGGGAGGATTTATTATTGAATTCACAATAGACACTTTTGTATCTTACAACAAAGCTGAGCGAATATTTTTTAAGGGTACGCAAGGTAAGTATCTGAAATCTTTGAAGTTGGGAATCAAAATGATTTTATGTGAAAAGGGTGTACGAAGAATGCAGTCATATTAATGTTTGGGCTTAATTCTGGAAGCAGATCTACGTGAAGTGGAAAATAATACAGAGTAGATAAAAAAAATACATTGAGATTGATTACAGTTCTTTTTTGAGTGGGTTTGAGAGAAAAGGAGAAATAATTAACCCCAATACCCCTAGAGGTGCATCGCTGTTGATCAACGATTGTCATTGATGTCAACCCAAGTAGCACCAGGGGCTAACCCAATATTGCATGGGAATTTTGACCTACCAATTAATATATTCTGGGTCAATAATGATTTTGATGGTTTCTACTTGTCGAGATGTTTCCGTTGATATATGGCACGCCATGTAATTCTTCACGGTTTGAGAGATATTCATGTTTGAAGTTTGTACCCCCAGTTAGTGGGCTAAAACCCCAGGGGGTTGGGGCATGGGTCATTGAAAAGTCATAATTAATATTTTTTAATCTCCTAAAATCCCTCCCACGTTCACTTGTTGAAGCCCCTCTCAACTTAACCATTCATATAAATTGTGATCTTCATTTCCTCCATATGCAAGGGATTCGACCATATGAAACAGGTCATCGTGGAATTTTCGATCTAAATTTTTTTTCTATGAAGGTTCAGAAGCTAAAATTTTTATGAGGCAAAGATGAAATCCTGAGGAAGCTGTAGTAAAAATTTCAGATCAAGGTGCGCAATATGTTTGGAGATATGATCTGTGGAAGTCAGGGTTTTTGAAGGCTCCTGAAATTCATCTCAAAAGAGTGACCTTGGTAAATTCGTCATAACTCTCTCTCTGTGTATCGGATTAGAATTCCGTAAAAAGTGGCAGATAGTGCACAGTCTTTAATTTTTTCTCTATAAATTTCAAAGACAAATGAAGAAACAGTGACACGTGGCACGCCGTACAAGTGCGCTCTGCTGAAACAGTCCATAATTAGGGCATTGTGATAAATTGGGTATAACTCTCACTTGAAGACTCCAAATTGGGTAAGACCTGTGGCATTGGAAAGATGACTCAGAGGACTACTACAGGACTAAAAATCAGATATTGAGGATCTAAAATAACAAAGATACACCAAATTCAATATCGAGCTCCTAGAAGGAAAGAAAAAGTTAGATCATGTGTTGTCAAGGATTGCAAAGGACCAAACTTTCTACGGCAGAAAAGCAAAGAAAGGTGCAGTAGAGGGTAGCATGACAAGAGCAGCAACCAAGGTGCATAACAACAATAGGAAGTTCATCATATGAAGTCTTCAAGTGGGCAGCACTGCATACAATCATTGTAAAGGTATCATTGTACTTAGTCATTGTAAATACATTATTGTACAAATTGTACTACTGTCTATTTGCCGAGGGTTGAAGAGGCAGTGTTGGGAGGTCTAGGATCATCATTAGGTGGTTGTGTCAAATTTGGGGTTATATCTTCTTCTTCTGCATCATTCTATATCATTGTAAAGTGGACCATTTTCCCTGGTACGGGAGTCCATTCTTTTTTTATTCTTCTATAGGGTGGTGGGGTGGTGCTAGGGTGAGTTGTAGCTCATTGGGTGTTGGGGCATTCGTTCAGTTGACTACTGAAGAATCTCGGGCGTTGGAGTGTCCATCTAGAGGGAGCTAGAGAAGAATGCTTTTCTAGATTCTAGGAAGTTGGAGCTTTATTTTCAATTGGAGTTGAATATTAAAGAATTATTAGAAAAGCATTAGGTGGTTTTTGTCTCGGAGTAGGTTTCCACCTTAAAAACTGTGTGCATTTTTGTTCCTCTTGTTTGCTACTATCATTGTACAAACACTGATAATAATTGAAGATTAAATAATGCTCTCATTGTAAGGAACACTGATTCACCCCTCCTCTCAGTATTTCCAACAATTGGTTTCAAAGCTTGGTTCCTTCAATAGCAGTTTAACAGCTGGAAGGAGGTCATGGAGCATACCAAGAATGGTGTACCTCTATTCAATGAAAATAATTATGCACTCTGGAAAGGAAGAATGGAGGTCTATCTCTTGGTGCAAGGTTACGAAGTATGGGACACTGTTCAAAATGGATTTACATCAACCGCGGATGAAAAAGGTAAGAAGAATTTGGTAAATGATGCAAAAGAAAAGAATATTATTATCAGTGGACTTATTGAATCTGCTTATCATAAGGTGTTGGGTTGTAAAACCGCCAAAAATGTATGGGACAAGCTTGAGAATATATATGCGGGTGACTCAAATGTCAAAGAAGCAAAGCTTCAAATCTATAGAGAAAAATTTGAGCAACTCAGAATGAAAGAAGATTGCAACATTGCTGCATACTTCCAATACGTTGATGAAATAACCAATACTCTAGAAGGATTGGGAGAGCTAGTTGACGAGAAGACTATTATACGAAAGATTCTTAGAACATTACCAGGGAGATTCAACCCAAAGGTATCGGTCTTAGAATATAGTGCAAATTTGGACAAACTCAGCAAGGAAGAATTACATGGAGTTCTCATAGCATATGAAATGAGACTTGATGAAGAAGAGGGTACTTCGCATCTAGAAACTGCGTTCATTACATCTAAGAAAACCAATAAGGATAAACAACCTTCAATTGAAAAGACATGCAGCTGCAAGTGTGAAGAAAATGGAGATGATGAAGAATATGCTTACTTCACGAGAAAACTAAAAATTGGTAAGGGACAATTCAAAAGTAAACTTCCATTGATATGTTTCAGCTTTAATGAGGTTGGGAATTTTGCATCAAAATGTCCAAACAAAAGTAATGGCAACTCAAAAGGACAGAAAGGATTTAATAAATTCAACAAGCAAGGATCCAAAAGGAACTTTCTCTCTAAAGAAGATAGCTCATCATCCGATGAAGACAATGACAGTGAAGAAGAAGCCAATGAGAGAGTATTGTTTATGGCCAAGCACAATAAATAATAGGTATCAAACAACGAAGAAGAAGGATGGACCATAGAATAATTTTATGAGGAAGCAATCAAAGTTATAAAAGATCTCAAGGCAGAGAAGATCCATTCCAAAACTCTTGAAGAACAAGTTCAAGGTCTAAAAATTGAAGTTGAAGAACACAAATGCATTGAAGAGTCACTTCAAAAGAAGTTGGAAGAAAGAAACCAAGAAAGGGAAGAATTAGAAGCTGAAGTAGTCTTGCTACGTGAGGAAGTGAATAAAGGAAAAACTATCCAAAACTATGCCAACAGCTCAAGGGCATTGGAAGAACTCATCAACAATCAACGATCTTACAATGACAAAATTGGCATCGGTTACAAATAAGAAGAAGCAGGACCTTCTACAACAAAATACAATGAACCTATGATATCTGACATGCATGTAGACTTCATTGGGCAAGATTCACAAGAACAACGTTGGAAGACAATTCCTCGATGAAAATTTCCATCCAGGTACAAGCATATTTTTTATGGCTACTGTTATTCATGTGAAAAATTTGGTCATAAAGCTGTAGAATGTCGCACGTACCCTAGGAGCGAATACAATTCCAGGAGATCTGTCAAATATGAACCTCCCAGGGCTCAGCGAAACATCAATAGATTTGAACATTTAAGAAATAATATTGAATGTTACAAATGTCGAAACTTTGGACACATAGCCAAAGACTGCAGACTTGAAAAATCCTCCAGAAGAATCTTCGAAGCCACAAAATGAACGAACATGGAAGAAGAAGAAGAATGATAATTGTGCTCTCGTTCTCAAGGCTCAAAAGAACAAAGATGTGTGGTATGTTGATAGCAGTTGCTCAACGCATATGACTGGAGATAGAAATAAATTTGCATCTCTGAAAGAGAAGAAGGATGTAACCGTGTCCTTTGGAAATGATGGATCTTCAAATGTTATAGGATTAGGTACTGTCACTCTCAGAAGAAAATATTATCTAGCCAATAATATTCTATTGGTTGAAAACATGAATCACAATCTGCTCAGTGTTGGACAAATGTTTGATCAAAAACACACAATACTATTCAACTCCACGAAATGTGAAATCAGGAAAGGCATGTATGGTGAAATTGTGGCTACAGCAAGTCGAGCTCCAAATGACATATATGTTCTGGATGAAGCAACTAATTCATGTCTAATAGCTAAAGAGGATGATACAATAATTGGTAGCAATGATGATCGAATAAGTAAGAAGTTTGCTACAAAGGTGCAAAGTGATTTCGAGATGTCTTTAATTGGCGAGCTGACATACTTCTTAGGGCTTCAAATATCTCAACAAGAGAAAGGAATATTTATATGTCAAGCCAATTACATCAAGGAAATGCTCAAGAACTTTAAAATGGAAGATTGCAAACCCATCCTTACTCCAATGGTAACAGGTTGCAAATCGATCATAGACGACTCATCTAAGGGTGTGGATCCAAGGTTGTATAGATCTATGATTAGTAGTCTTCTATATGTAACAACCTCTCGACCAGATGTTATGCAAGTAGTTGGACAAGTAGCAAGATTCCAAGCAGAACCAAAAGAATCACATATTAAATATTCGCCAGCATTGGAATATCTTTGCCAAAAGCTTGGGATTCTCCCAAGTTCTCATTAGATTTTCTGTTTTTTCAGAATATAAATGGGGAGTGGAAGTGTGTATAGGTTCGCAGGATGGTTGTGTTTCAGGGGGAGTTACCCTTTTCCATTGATGTCAAAGGGGGAGTTAATGTTGTAGGAAGAGGTGTCATGATCGCAGGGGGAGTACTTGTGTTGCCATCAATGCCAAAGGGGGAGATTGTTGATCAGCGGTTGTCATTGATGTCAACCCAAGTAGCACCAAGGGATAACCCGATATTGCATGGGAATTTTGACCTACAAAATTAGTATATTCTGGGTGAATAATGCTTTTGATGGTTTCTACTTGTCGAGATGTTTCCGTTGATATATGGCACACCATGTAATTCTTCATGGTTTGAGAGATATTCATGTTTGAAGTTTGTACCCCAAGTTAGTGGGCTAAAACCCCATGGGGTTGGGGCATGGGTCATTGAAAAGTCATAATTAATATTTTTTAAGCTCCTAAAATCCCTCCCACGTTCACTTGTTGAAGCCCCTCTCAACTTAAGCATTCATATAAATTGTGATCTTCATTTCCTCCTTATGCAAGGGATTCGGCCATTTGAAACAAGTCATCATGGAATTTTCGCTCTAAATTTTTTTCTAAGAAGGTTCAAAAGCTAAAATTGTTATGAGGCGAAGCCAAAATCCTAAGGAAGCTTCAGTAAAAATTTCAGATCAAGGTGCGCAATATTTTTGGAGATATGATTTGTGGAAGTCAGGGTTTTTGCAGGCTCCTGAAATTCATCTCAAAGAAGTGACCTTGGTAAATTCGTCATAAATATCTCTCTGAGTATCAGATTAGAATTATGTAAAAATTGGTAGATAGTGCACAGTCTGTAATTTTCACTCTATCAATTTCAAAGACAAATGAAGAAACAGTGACACGTGGCACGCCGTACAAGTGCGCTTTGCTGAAACAGTCCATAATGAGGGAATTGTGAGAAATTGGGTATAACTCTCTCTTGAAGAATCCAAATTGGGTAAGACCTATGGCATTGGAAAGACGACTTAGAGGAATACTACAGGACCAAAAATCAGATATTGAGGATTTGAAATAATAGAGATACCCCAGATTCAATATCGAGCTCCTAGAAGGCAAGAAAAAGCTAGATCATGTGTTGTCAAGGATTGCAAAGGACCAGAATTTCTACGATAGAAAAGCAAAGCAAGGTGCAACAGAGAGTAGCATGACAAGAGCAGCAACCAAGGTGCATAACAGCAGCAAGAAGTTCATCATATGAAGTCTTCAAGTGGGCAGCACTGCATACAATCATTGTAAAGGTATCATTGTACTTAGTCATTGTAAATACATTATTGTACAAATTGTACTCGTGTCTATTTGCCGAGGGTTGAAGAGGCAGTGTTGGGAGGTCTAGGATCATCATTAGGTGGTTGTGTCAAATTTTAGGTTATATCTTCTTCTTCTGCATCATTCTATATCATTGTAAAGTGGACGATTTTCCCTGGTACAGGAGTCCATTCTTCTTTTATTCTTCTATAGGGTGGTAGGGTGGTGCTAGGGTGAGTTGTAGCTCATTGGGTGTTGGGGCATCCGTTTAGTTGACTACTGAAGAATCTTGGGTGTTGGAGCGTCCATCCAGTGGGAGCTGGAGAAGAATTCTTTTCTAGATTCTATGAAGTTGGAGCTTTATTTTCAATTGGAGTTCAATATTAAAGAATTATTAGAAAAGCATTAGGTGGTTTTTGTCCCGGAGTGGGTTTCCACCTTAAAAACTGTGTGCATTTGTGTTCCTCTTGTTTGCTGCTATCATTGTACAAACACTGATAATAATTGAAGATTAACTAATTCTATAATTGAAAGGAATACTGATTCACCCCACCCCCCCCAAAGTATTTCCAACACATCGCAGTCAGGAGCTGAGAATAATTAGGGCACCTCTGGGATTCCCCATCCTGCAACACCCCTCACCCCACATCCTAGTACATAGAATTTCAATCCACCTCCACCTCCCCCACCCCCAAGAAACATGTCGAATGATATCAAGCTACTGATATTTAGAGGACTCAGATCAAAGGATCTTGAGAAATTCTAGTTTGTTGCTGAAGTTGTATGGAAAGCAAGACAGATTATTGACGACAATGTGAAGAAGTTTCATATTTTCACAATGCCGTAGGAAAGAGTACTAAAATGGTACATAAAGTACTCCATGATGAATCAAGGTGCTTCATTGGATGATACAAAGAAAGCGTTGATTGCAGAGTTTAAGAAACCAAAATGGTAGTTGCAGTGCATTACAAAACTAAAGGATATTAAGAAACTGGTAACTGAGTTTGTTTGGGAATTAGATCAAAGGTTCAAGATGTTAATGGGTCAAGTAAGATTTCAAATCCTTAAAGAAAATAATAAGGAGTGGTTTATAGCTGCACTATTTCTGCATATCAGGCTACCTTTGACAGAACATAAGATATCAACACAGGATGAAGCTCTAGAAATTGCGATGAAGTTGGAAGCTTCACCAGTAGGAGATACTCATCAGGAGTATATCAGATTCATAACCAACTAGTAGCAATGAATTTAGAGTTACAAGATCTGAATAAGGGTAAGGAAGTCAAATAAAAAATTCAATCAGAAGTATGGTGCATAAAGTGTAATGAAGAGGGCCACTATAAGGATCAATGCCTTGTATTGAGAGAATACATCAATAGTGGAGGCCCTTATCCATTGCACCTAGGATCAAGTTTGTGGTGTAAATAAAGTAAAGTTGTAGGTATACTTCACATGGAATAATGCTATTTGTTGTAGGATTATGTGCCGACCCCGAAACAACTATTTTGTAACTTTTGTAGCTAGGTGGGGCATGATGAGAAGAACTGTGGCAGTTATGATTTGATGATAAAACAAAGTGAAAGTGCTTATATAATGAAAGTTGAAGGATGCGTACTAGAGGATAAAGGTCAGCATGCTGGTCAAGGATGATTCCAAGGGTGAGGATGAGGAGGAGGAGGAGGCGTTGGTCGAGGACATGGCTAGCTCATTTGATACAACTACGGTGAAGCAAGACACTTCACGCGAGATTGTCATAATCCTACCCCCAACTGTAAGTACTATAAATATTTTGATCATGTGATAGAATAATTTTGAGTCCTTATGAAAAAGATGTAGGAGAAAAGAAACCAACAACCTATGCAGAATTTGCAAATGATGACCGCTGAATCAAGGGAAGATGACCCATGCATTAACATAGTCACGCGAAGTGGCGCAACGACAGGAGATGATATAGCCAAAGGTAAGAAATTGATGGAAGACACATGGGTTAGGAAGACTACAGAGAGATCCCCTGGGTTCAGTATTCAGGTGGAAAAATAATAATCCCCGAAGGCGAATTGAAGTTTCATGGATTTGGGAGCTTGAACGTCTGGCACGCAACTACATCAGAAGTTGATGCTGAAGAAGGAAAATGCTGAAGTAAATACTGAAATGAAAGAGTTTTCTCATCTATATTGAAATCATTTTTGCAAACTTGTATGAAGCTATTGCGCAATCAAAAGGTCATTCAAGGACTGTAGGAGCTGATAGACTCCCGTGCTGGAAAATAAGAACCACAAAATGAGCCACACGCAGTCAACAAGTTGAATCGACATAAGAAGAGAACATGAAGGGAGATGAGACTAAATGCGTAGATCAGAGAATATGGCATGGATCAGGTAATCCTGGATTTAGGATCTAATGCCAATGTATTGCCTAAGAAAACTTGGGAGTGAATGGGAAAGACGAGGTTGCAATGGTCGCTGATCCAATTAATAATGGCCAACCATCAGAAGATCATCCCCATGGGAAGGCTATTTGGAGTTGTAGTAGATATTGAAGGAGTGCGCACTGTTGCAGGTTTTGAAGTAGTTAATATTATAGATGATAGTAATCCATATATGGCACTGCTTGGATTGGATTGGGATTTTAATATTGATGTGATAATCAATCTAAAAATGAGACAGATGGTGTTTGAAAAGGGTGATCTACGAGTCATTGTTCCTCTAGACCCATCGGAAGGAGTGCGATATACAGAGCCTGTTCGCGATGAGTAATATGATGTAGAAATTGATAATATCTACAAACTCATAGAGAAGGAAGAATATTGTATTAATCCCATTGCAGATGGAAGGATGAGCTTGAAGCAGGAAATTTCTTGTATTTTAGACTCTGATGAAGAACTAGAAAATTGGAAGAAAATATTGCATGAAGTCTCTACAAGAATATATAATAGAATTACAAGATCACTTCGCTGCATAACTTCAGAGGTATGTGAATTTCCTTATTATGATGGGATAGGAGACGTTTGATTTTTTCTTGACAAATTTAAAAAAGAAGTTCCAGAAGAACAAAGGTTCCAAGCATTAGATGTAACCCTCCGATCTACAACTTCTAGATGGTGGGGAACTCATAAAGAAAATATCAGAGGTTGGAAAGAGTATCACAAATTGATGAAAATTATATTTGGCCAAGTAAAGACCAAAATCAAAGAAAAATGTGCTGGAAATGAGGATCCATGGGAGCATATGTCTGACTGGACTAAGGCTTGGGGCGAAGAGCCATAACCTGAGTGGGTACATATATATTTTCCACACATTGGACCCGATACCTATGAACTGGTATCTTGAGACAGAGCTGCACCATGGAACGAAAAGCTGAGAATTTTTGGTTGAAGGGTTCCTAATGACATTTAATTTTGAGGATGACTGTCAAAGCATTAATGAAGCCCTTCAAGAAGTCATAGAAAGTATTTTAAATACTACCACTATGCCAACTTGGACACAACCAGACGGGGCCATGTAGTTGGAGCATGCACTTGAATGTTATAATGTAATAGTGGAAGAGGAGGATGAGGATCCATGCAATATTGATATCCCAGAGTCAGAAGGCCACCGTGAAGTTGCTGGACCAGATCCTAAAATCCATGACATAACGCAACCCATGAAGATGTACAAGGTGAATATTGGGTTAGAAGAAGACCCAAAGTTTGCGCTAGTTGGAGATTATTGGGATGAAGATAGAGTTAGCAAATTTGCAGAGCTATTGCACAATTATCAGGAGCTCTTTCCCATGAAGTTTTTTGAATTGAAGGGGATAGTAGGAGACCCCGAAGATATGAGGATTAATATGAAACTAGAAGAAAATCTTGTAAAACAATGACCATACATATTGAAACCAAAATACAAGGAAAAATTAAATGCAGAGTTATAAAATATGGTCAAGGCAGGGATCATCGAACTGGTTGAAGAATCTGAATGAGTAGGTCCTATGGTAGTTCAGGAAAAAAAATAAAGGGTGAAATTAGAATATGTGTGGACATGACGAAATTGAATGATGCATGTGTACATGATGCTTTTCCCACACCATTCACCAACGAAGTGTTGGAAAATGTAGGAGGACATGAGGCTTACTCTTTCACAGATGGTTTTTCAGGTTACCATCAGATTAGGATTACGCCGAAAGATCGACATAAGACAATGTTTGCTACAACGTGGGGTTGTTAACAGTATAATGTGATGCTTTTTGGGTTGAAGAAAGCTCCTGCCATATTTTCTGGAGTTGTAGTCGCAAATTTCAAGGAGTATATAAATAGATTTTTGGAGGTTTACTTTGATGTTTGGACTGTTTTTGGGTTGCTTAAAACACATGTATCAAGCTTGAGATTGATGTTGGACACTTGTAAACAGTATCTGATATCATTGAATTTAAATAAGTGTATATTTTGTGTACCTTTTGGTATACTATTGGGGCATGTTGTTTGCAGGTAGGGATTGATGGTAGAACCCGCGAAGATAGCTACTATTCTGAACTTGGAGCCACCTAAGATAGTGAAATAACTGCACACAACGATGGGAAATACTGGATACTACAAGAAGTTTGTAAAGGAATATGTGTAGTTCACTACGCCGATGGAGAAGCTATTAAAGAAGGGTGTTAATTTTTTCTGGAATGAAGAATGCCAAAAGAGCCTTGACATACTAAAGGAAAATATGGTAACTGCGCCTATTCTAGTTTTCCAAGATTGGAATAAGGAATTTCATGTACATGTCGATGCCTCTTGCATAGCATTGGGTGCCATATTAACACAACCAGGAGAAGGATATATTGATTACCCAATAGCTTTTGGAAGCACAAAAATTTCCATGGCAAAGAAGAAGTATTCTACAATAGAATGAGAGGGATTGGCTATGGTTTATGCATTACAAAATTTTAGGCACTATTTCTTGGGATCACACTTCAAGATGTTCACTGATCACTCTGCGCTGAAGTATCTGGTGAGTAAGCCTGTTCTAGGAGGAAATATTTGTTAGTGGTTGTTATTGTTTCAAGAGTATTATTTTGAAGTTATAGTCTAACCAGGGATATTGAACATTGGACCTGATCATCTGTCAAGGATAGAAACAGGTGAAGAACCCACAAGTATTGAGGAGAACTTGTCTGATGTGCAATTGTTCGCAATCAGGGTTGCAAATGATCACTTCACGGATATTATTCAGCTTTTGGCTACACGAATGGTGCCCGTAGAGTACACTATGCAACAAAAGGAGGTGCTGGTAATCAAGGCAGCAAAACTTTCATTTTTTGTAGGACATTTGTATAAAATGGGACTAGATGAAATATTGCACAGATATATCTCTGAGCATGAAAGACAAAATATATTGGGAGAAACTCATGGAGGAGTTTCAGGAGGCCATTATGCAAGGAAGGCCACTACGTAGAATATTTTGAGAGCTGGATTATGGTGGGCCATAGTTCATAAAGATGCAAATGAGTATTGTAGATCTTGTGATGCATGCCAAAGAACACGAAGACCGTCTAGAAGGGATGAAATGTGCTTGAATTCACAAGTAAAATTGTAGGCATTTGATAAAGGGGAAATTGAATTTATTGGACCTATCAATCCACCAGGAAAGAAGACTAGAGCAAGGTATATCATCATTGTAACAAATTATTTGAAAATGTGGGCCAAGGCAAAGCCGATGAAGGATTGCACCACATATATGACCGCAAAGTTCATATTTTATTATATTTTGTCCATATTTGGGAGTCTGAAGATCTTGATGAGTGATAGGGGTTCACATTTATTTCATAAGACTATTGAGGCGATGACTGAATAATTTAAAATGCACCATCAGAATGAGATGACAGGACAAACACCTTTTAGGTTGGTTTATGGAAAAGAAGGAGTCATGCCTATGGAGTATATTGTGCCTAGTTTAAGAATTGCAACATTTACAAACATGGAAGACCACGACACTATGGAAGAAAGGATGGAGAAATTGCTCGCTTTGGAGGAAGACATATTTATTGTAGGTTATCAACAACAAGTGAAAAAATCAAGGGAAAAAGCCTGGGATAATAAGCATATCGACCAGAAAACATTTAAGGAGGGAGATCTTATACTATTGTATGCTAACAAGTTAGCGAAGTTCCCAGGAAAGTTCCAAACACATTGGTTGGGGCCGTAAATCATCAGACACGCCTCTGAAGGATGCGCAATTTAGCTCGTGAAGTTGGATGGTTAGTTGATGCTAAGACGAGTGAATGGGAGTAGATTAAAGATCTATATGGACGTTTCTGTCCCTAGAATTTCACACTAAATATATGAATGGAAGAAAGTCTTAGTGTCACTTGCAGTTGAAAGTGGGCACGAGACTATAAACTACTCTACCGAAGCCGGACTTCATCGAAGAGGGATTACCACGCGACACTCACAAGGTTGTTAAAGTATGAGGGAACTGTGATGAGGAAGGAATTGCCGTGACATAAGGGAGGATCCGTCGAAGTCCACCATAAATATAACTGTTGGAAGTGATAAATTTTTTTGAAAGGGATTTTTTCGTTAAAAGGAGTGGGGGAAACACATTTATTGGGCATAGCTACGAAAATTTGCCACCAAATATACTTTAATGAGTTTAATATGAAAACAATCATGGGGTTTGAAATTGAAATTCGGTATAAATATCACATCCCGCTCCACATTTGGATGATTTTCTTCCTGAGATTTAGAATTGTGATTTTGTGCCTAAGTGTGAGCCGAGATTTGAGTTGCATGTCCGAGAGGAGTTTCGAAGATATTGTTAGGGAATTTATCAAGAGAGGATTAGCTAGAATAATGACTGCTACACCACCTCTGAGTGTGGTAGGGCCGAGGTCACCATGGAAACAATCCATTGTAGGAGAGGCGAAACCAAAGAAACAATCGTCCAAGACGCCAGCTGTAAGACTATCACCCAAAAAGAATATCACCAAGGAACATAGAACTCAGGAGCGACTCAACAAGAAAAAAGATCCAATGGAGGTCCAAGGGAGCGACGAAGAGGATATTGCAACAGAAATTCCAGAGGATGTGATAGCAGAAGAAGTGGAACCTATCTCTATGTTTCTGCCATATATACCACTCGGGAAGGAAGGTGAAAAATCATTGAAGGATCGAGACACTAAAAAATTCGCTGTATTTACACCATTATAGCCGGACGATGTATCATTTGAGGGAGAACCTTTGGTGAAGGTACCTCATATAAGGATGGAA
This sequence comes from Pinus albicaulis, assembly GCA_034641835.2. Lineage (NCBI taxonomy): Eukaryota > Viridiplantae > Streptophyta > Pinopsida > Pinales > Pinaceae > Pinus > Pinus albicaulis. Next base: position 615,431,856 of record CM076572.1, read on the forward strand.
AATTTGGACTTCAACGATAGGAGAAAATATCTACAATTTGAGCCTAATCGATACTTGCGCGTGGTGCATTATCAAGAGAATGATGTTACCAAATTGGAGCCACACCGGTGGGCTGTAGGATAAAAAATGCAGGGCTACCCAATATGTAGTATGCTCCGCATTTTGGGCACAACAATATCAATACGATTTGTGTATGATATATTTTGGCATTAGTGCATGACGAGTGCCTCTGGTTGGGAGAAAGGATACCTACTGATGATATGTTGATTCTCAGAATTATCACACTACCCTGTCAAGGACAGAACCCCATGGAGGAGTTTGTAGGGAAGAGCCAGGACAAGGTGGTCGTCGAGGCTATGAAGGAAAATACGAAATTGGTAAGAATTCACAGGGCTACGACATCGTCTCAATCAATGATGCAGCTGTGCATTTCTCCACACACAAATTGGTAGGAAAAATTATGAGGAAGTGCCGCGCGAATGAAGTGCCAGCACCCATCATGTTTTTGGCTACACAATGTCGTAAAGGGGTCCAATATAACTGGGTGGGATATTTGTGCAAATAATTTCTTGATGATTTTCGTGAGGCACATGAGGAAGGGTAGAAATTCCAATATGTGTGGTTATTATTACTTATAGCACTAATGGTGTGGAGGGATCCTGAGGAGTCACAGTTCCCCACTGTGGACCCAAATATATGTGAAGTTGCGAGGCATGCCTCGCTGTCGTTTACCAAGGAACCTACCTAGGAGATGAAGAAAAAAACTATTTTTGGTATTGATGGAGATGGATCTGTGTACTCTGGTGAGTCAACATCTAGGATCTCACCTGTTTATTGGAGGGTTATCGTAGAATAACTGATTTCAAGGAGGAATTTAAACGGGCGTATATTCGCACGTGGAAGGACCCTGAAGAAGTATGGTACCCGTTACCATATTTGGTCTATGAGGTTGATATTGCGTAGGTCATAAGATGTTGACCGATTGATTGGTTGTCTCCACCTATTGGAGTAGCGGAGATAGAACAGGCAGGAACCAATGGGAAAGATACCGTTGCAAAGAAAGACACCGCGGCAAGAAAGAAAATAGGGGAGCAGAATGGAAAGGGCACACAAAAAGAAACAAGGAAAGACATAGAGAAGGAAACTAGAAAATAAATCGACAAGGCCATAGGAAAATACACAGAGAAAGAGACAACACAGGCGAAAAAAAATGATGGCGAAGAAACTGCAGGCATAGATTCAGAGCAAGGTGGTTAGGAACCTTTGAATAATACAGAAGTAGTTGAATGACCATTTATTGTGAGGATAAGGGTGCCAAAAACATCAAGTGCGTGCAAAAATCACAAGGACGATTAATTAATGGGTGCAGAGCCAATGAGCCTCAGTAAGGGGGACATTGACAAGATTTGTGATAAGGTGAAAAATATCACCGAATATACATGGAGCAGGATCAAAGATCAATACAAGAATATATTGATAGTTCAAGCAAGTGTGATACAAGCGAGCATGGTACAAATGAGTGTGGTACAAGTGATCCAGTAGGCGCATCCACTGCACCAATTAGAGATAAATACTGAGGTTCGCATTTTGTAGGTAGCTGGAGGGGCGCTACATTTTGAGGATGTAGAGGATCATGCGTGCTCCAAGCACTAGCATACACTTAGTTTGAATCTTGTTGTGTTTCCCATCAGAACGCTACATGAATTCCACCAGGGGATCATGGATGAGTTGAAGGTGTGTGAGAAACACGCCTTGAAGATCACTGAGGAAATAAAGTAGGAAAACCAAAATATCTTCAAAGAAATAAATAAGGTGCTCTAGGACTAGGATGAGGCAACTCAGAAAAGATGACAGTTGGAGGAAATTATCACCAAGAATTACAAGTATTTTCTAGACCTCAAGCTTCAAACCGAAGACGTCCCAGAAGAAAAGCTTGTGAAGCTCGCCACTACAACCAAAGAGTCAAATAATGAAATGGACAAGGTCAAATTTGAGCTTCAAATGCAAATCACTAAGCTGCAGATGAGGTTGCATCCAACCACATGGCCAGAGGTGTGTGAACAACGGGAAGTAGATATGAAGGCAACATTAACAGTTATCTCCACCACAGTCAAGGATTGTGGAAAATTGTTCAAGGAAACTATGGATATTTGGACCTCCTTGCAGAAGGATACAAAAATTCAGAAGCTTGACTAGGATATACAATAAAAGCATAAGAAATTTGATGAGATCAAGGTCATTGTGAGGACTTTAGCACCTGTGTAGCAACTTGCTCACATTACAGAAGGGAAAAGTATGCAGATCCAGATCGAGGATTTGCGCAGGAAGGATAAATTGATCACAAAAAGAACACAATAATGATAGGACAAAGCCATTCAATTATCTCAGAAAGTTGATGCGAAGCTGAAAGAGATGCATAGGAAGAAGAATTATGTGCTTCAGGAGGTCATCGAGCCAACGTCGGAGAAGCTGTTAGAGGAGGTGTGCTAAAAAAAATATCTGTTTGTAGAAATGGTTGAGCCTTTGAGGACAACCTACACTATCATTTTCGAAAAGGTTCAGGGCACACTAGCTGAGATACTCGAGACAAGTCACATGTGAGTGTTGGGGGCCTATTGGGCAAGGCCCAACTTGGTCCAATTTTGGTCAAAAGACTCAGCAACTCAAGGAGTAGAGTGCGTGGTCCAATGAGGATAAATCAACTACACAAAGTTTATTTTGTTAGTTTTGAGTCCGCCCATGGTATGTGGACCAAGGTATTGTAAGTTGTAAAGTTTATATAAAGGGATGCCATATTGAGTCAAATATATAGAATAGAATGAATAGATAGATCCATGTATTGAGTCTGTAATTTGCATTATTTTTTGTGTTTTGGGCCAAAGGGAGGGCTCTACAGCTGTGTGCATGGAGGCCTTGGTTTATAGTTGTGTGCGCAAACCACTCGCAGCTGTGTGCGTGGGGTGAAGAAAGATTGTACTGAAAATATTCATCATTAATAAAGAGAAGGAAGGTTCAGAAGTATTTCTGTGTTATTTGCGAAATCTGTTTATTATCTATATTTGAAGTTGTTTTATGCATCATGAAGTATTGCATGTTGTTTTATGCATAGCGAGGTCTTTCATATTGTTTATATATTTTATATTGCATTGAATATTTCATAATAGTGATAAAGGCGCAATGCGCAATACTATTAAGTGATAAATAAGGCATAGAGTGTGAAAGTAGATAACTGCCTCATCGTAATCCAAAAGAGCATAAGAGAGAAGTTTAGTTATAGAGCCACGTCCTATTGTCCCTCTAGATGTAGGAATCTAGTTATGACATCCCCCAATATTGCCTCGGGTGAGAGTGCGATCTGCGTTGTAGGTCGCTACCGAAAGGGACAGTAATAGAGGGTTTTTTTGATTGCACAACAACTCTGAAAATGGGTCGAGACCCCTTTGATCCAACACTTATTCCTTAGTTTGGAGGTGTGGCATGGTTATGGAGAGCTATTTGTGGGTTAGGGGAAGTATACCTATGAAATACTTTAGATATTCCATATGTAAGACTGCAAGCCTATGTACACTCCTATAGATACCAACTGGAGGACAATGGATGTTTCTATAGGAGAGGCAGTAGATGAAACCATATACAGACAACTGGTGGGGTCCTTTATGTATCTGGTGAACATAAGGCCCGACATATGTTATGAAGTTAATCAACTGAGTCAGTTTATGGTGAAGCCTACTAAGATTCACTTGAAAGCATCAAAACATGTGCTAAGATACCTCAAAGGCACAATAAATTTTAGGCTATGGTACATGAGGACTGATGGTATGAAGCTCCAAGTATTCACTAATGTAGATTGGGCAGGGAGTCTATTAGAAAGGAAGATCACTTTAGGAGCTATGTTCAGTGTTGGGTCAACATTTATTTCCTGGTACAATAGGAAACAAATATCTGTAGCACTCAGCTCAATAGAGGTCGAGTATATGGTTGCTAGTCAGGCAGCATGTGAGGCCATTTGGATGAGGAAAATTATTGTTGGTGTTTTCAGTTAGGTAATGGATCCTATTGTGATAATCGCAGTTATATCAAACTCTCTAAAAATCCAATATTTCATGACAGGTCCAAGCACATTGATATTAGGTACCATCACTTGAGAGATTGCGTGCAGAGGAGAATCATGATGTTGCAATACATTCCCACAGAGGAGAATGATGCATATATTTTGACAAAGACATTGACAAGAGGAAAATTTGAGTTCCACAGGTGCAGGATAGGGGTGGTGTAGAACCATTTTATTGCTAAGAGGGATTGCAATAATGAAGCGAGAAAAATATTCATTTGACTTGTGCCTTAGTCAAATGGAGAAATTTATTTTTTCACATCAAAAGGATGACTTGGATTGTAGTTAGTTGGATTGACATGGATTTGTCTCCTAGTTAATTCAATAAATTCAAGTTATAGTCTAGAAGTAGAATTGTGCATGGGTTGATTGCTCAAATTTATCAATTAGTGGAGTTATTGTTGGTTAAAATCAGTTAATTGAGCTCTAGTCTTTAGTAAGAGTTAGTAGGAGTTCATTGGAGTATTTATAACAATTGTTAACTCACCAATCTCTCAGTTAACTGATCAATTTACTAAAAGAAACCTATTCATGCATGGAATTTGAATTTCCTAGTTGGAGTGAAGGAAAAGGCACATTGTAATTATCCACTGTATACTAGTTGAGTGTACACACTTTTGCATTGAGCAGGTGGTCATTTCCTCAATAAATTGCGCAAGTAAATAGGGAATTTACCTATTATTTAGGAGCTAATTTCCTACTAATTTTGCAAGGAAATTGGAGGAAGGCTGAGACATAAATTGACTAAGTGTTGGTCAGAGTAGGTCAGTGAGCAGGAAATTAGAATTTCAATGCAGGGTGTGCTTCAGGATTGAAACAAGTCATTGTAATTGATCCATACTCTCTTATGAATTAATGCAAAGTAGTGGAGGGCTTTTTCATAGTTGGGTTCCCTTGTATTATCATTGTGTTCCTTTTGTTTCGATGGTTTTATGTTATTGCATGTGTTTCTATTTCATGTTTTCATTTCCGCAAAATAGTAGAAGAAATTTGTGTCTATTGTTTCAGTTCAAATTCATTAGCAGTAGAAAATTTCTTGCAATTTCTACAGATAAATCCCTAAATATTGATTTATTACATTCTATTGTTATATTAGTGTTTTCGACTAGACCAATGTTGATACATTGTGCAAAGTGCTTAAAGATTATATGGATTTTTGGTACACTTAAACACAATAAAATATTTATATGTTCTTTTGTATTCCACATATTTTTTTTTATTCAAATATAAATACCTACCATTAAAGATCTCCGTGTCAAATCCAAAACTGTTGTCAAATGTTCATTTTCATTTTAATCGATAATGCCACATTAGATATAAAACAAAGTCTCAAAGCATATGTTCAAAAAAATATAAAAGACATTATCCTAAAATTGATACAGAGTGAGGTAGTTTTAAATGGAAAAAAAATTACTATAGTTCAATCTGTAAATATTGAATACTTAAAATATTGTTTAGCTAATTAAAGTTTCTACACACTCAAATAATACAGATTCAACACACTAGATCATATTCAAAACATAGGCATAAAAACAAACTTGCTCAACAAAACCAGAACTTTGAATACTGAGATTTATTTAAGTATACATAGAAAGGGTGTGTGAGAAACATAATCAATTAATGAATATGCATATGCATCATTAAACCAAATTTTGATTGCGCGGAATGCGACAGTGTGAAGGAACGACAATGAAAAATTTCTCTGGATTTCCGTATTCTGTGAAATGAAATTTGTACAGTTCTGAAAACATGGTGCTAACATTGTATTATTAAAAGATATATGTCTAAGATCCCAAACAATTGAAAAATTTTAAATTTCATTTTAACCAATAACACAATACTGAATATAATAGAAAATATCAAGATATATGTTTGAAAATTTATAGAAAACATTATCATAACATTGATACATGGTAAGATTTAGTAACAATTGTATCGAAACTCAAATGTCAATGGCCATAGCCATAATTTAGATATATACGATATCATATTCAAAACATAGTCATAAAAGAAAAAATGCTGAATAGAGTCAGAATTGTAGCAACGAGAACTGAAAATCAAATGTGTTTGTTTTAACGAAAACTAGAATTGTGCTTCCGTAAACCGTAACACTAAAAAAGACATGTACAACGAAAAAAATAATTTTTATACACTAATTAGAAAAGGTCACCATAACATAATAAAAAAATCTAAATTATCTAATATTAGCTTCTACAATGCACTATGCCATACTCAGGTTGACTAGATTTATTTTCTATGTTATATATGATGCATACACACTTGCCCTTCATCAATAGAAAATCAAATGTTGAACAATTTGAGAACACTTACACTATGAAAAAGTGTCTGTCATGACTGTGCTTATGTTTGATGTGTTACGAGTTCATGATTTGTTCAACAAATCTATTCACCATAGTTTTAATACAATCCTTGTTGGGAGCAACTGTAATTTCCCTTTTCACATATTTATTGAATATATTTTTCTTAATTTCCTAGCTTCCTCTTGCATCTGGCATCCAAGATAGAGTTCTTTTTATTGACTTTAACAAAAGTAATTATCCATCTGGTAATTTGTTGTGTAGTGAAATCATTGATGCTATCAAACTCAGTTTCCATTGACTGTTTTTGCTGGTCCAATTCAACTTTTAATGTGTCTTGTGAAATCAATTTGGAATTGTGCAGGATGCACAAATAATTTAAGCATTGTATACTTTTTGTCGTAGAAATTCCTTGTAGATTCAAAATGATAATTGTAATTTACTAAAACAATAGACTTGAATCTACTTTACCAACTATGAAAACAATTAAATTATCACGGAATCATGAAGCATACAAGAGAAATAATTCAATCAACACATTACACAAATATTTCCTGGGGAAAGCCATAGCTAAAAACCCCTCCTATCTGTATATTGCATTAGTCAGGAAAATATGAGAATATTACAATGCTTTTCTCAAGCTTGAGCAACCTTTCCACTATCTCTATCTGTCTCATTTCTTCCTATTTCCTTGTGTCATTCAATGAGGAATTAGGCTAATATTTAATAGGAATTTTCCTCCAGTGGATTGCATAGTTCCTTTAGGCTCTTCCTCTGACTGCATGCACCATCTGTACAACCTAGGTAATTATACAACTGATAGTACACTGCCCTTGAAATCCAATCTTAGTTAGGTAACTTGTAGATCAGATATGCATGAGCTATTTATGGTTTATTTATCAGTTAACTTGTTGATTACTAAGTACACACCCCATTACTAGACCTCCCACTAGTTCCTCCGACACCTGGAATAAGTTTAATTGACTTTAACTTAGTTTTACTGAATTAATTAATTACAACTCAAAATAAACTCAACCAGGGCTCCTAAAAAGTAGGAGACACTCTACATGACTCAAGTTAGCTGGCCCTCAAATAGAATTAAATGAACCAAATAAGTCAAATTATTCAAGTTGTCTTGTGATGTGTAATTACTATTTTCTTCTAATTTAATTCAAGGGAAAATTAAATTAGAATATTTCTTGGTTCCATTTTCAACACTCCCTCTCAACAAGAAAGAGATTCACATCGACCCCGATCCAACACCTTTGGAATGTATTCCATGTAACACCTATCATTTTTTCTGCTGCTACTACAACATCTGCAACTATCCACTAGGAAAAATGTGTTGCTGTTGAATCTACTATTGAGCCACTTGCTCTGTTGTCAACACCGCTCTGAACTCCTCAATATCTGTTGATATTGATCCTCCTACTATGGAATTTTGTGGGCCCCCGTAGCAAGGTAATGATCCATGAGGCAAAAAAAACCTTAATGAAAGTTGCCCAAATTATTGCAACTCTTGGGACTATTTCTTCACATATCCCCAGCTCACACATGGAGGTATGCATACGTGCGCTCCCTCTTCCCACCTGGATCAAAATCTCCTCCTAATGGGGGCTTATGACTAATCCTCTTCATCGAAATATTCCTTATCATCCCAACTTCCATCTGTTTGAGGCTTCCTCTTAAGAGCTAAATCATGCTCACTCTCAACCACAAAATCTCCAATCCCTGCCTTTCTCCTCAAGGTTGTGCATGCATCTTCCTCTAATGCCTAAAGTCTCTCGATCCTAACACCATATTGATTTATTTGACATGAATAAAGATGCTTGAGGTAGGCTTTCCCATCTCTGAACACTACCTCATACCCTTTGTCTTCAATCCTCAATTTCTTCATTAGTTCAAGCTTAATGGCTTCATTGCTATTGCCGAATATCTCATTGAGAGTATTCCACATAGAAAAGGGATTCTCTTTTCCATGTAGTTTCAAGACTATGTGGTCTTCACACCCTTTAGATAATTCTCCTGGATCTTGCTACACAGTTCTTCCACATTTCGAGATCTTTAGCATCAGATGTTGGAGGCTAAGGGATATCATGATCGATGAATTCCTTCAACTGATATCTTCCAACACTAGGTCCATCCTGTCCTACCAAGAAATGTATTTTGAGATATCCTCAAGGGCATACTTGAGTCTTAGGCCATAGAATGAATTCCAACTAGCTCCGAAGAATGATACTGCAAATTCAATTCACTTGCAAGGACAACTTTGAATTCTTCTCTTCTATTATGTTTTCATCTATAATACCATGTAGAAATTCCTTGTATATTCAAAATTCTAATTACAATTTACTAAAAAAATAGACTTGAATCTACTTTACCAACCACATAAACAATTAAACAATCGCGAAATCATGAAGCATACAAGAGAAAGAATTGAATCAACACATTACACAATGATTTCTTGGGGAAAGCCATAGCTAAAAAACCCTATTATCTATATATTTCATTAGTCAGAAAAGTATGAGAATATTACAATGCTTTGCCCAAGACCAAGCAACCTCTACACTACCTATATATGTCTCATTTCTTCCTCTTTCCTTGCATTGTTCAATGAGGAATTATGCCCCTATTTAATAGTAATTTTCCTCCATTGGATTGCGCAGTTCCTTTAGGCTCTTCATCTGACTGCATGCACCATCTGTACGACCGAGATAATTATAAAAATGATAGTACACTGCCCTTGAACTCCAATATCAACTTGGTAACTCTTATATCACACATGTATGAGTTACTTATAGCTGATTTATCAATTATTTGGTTGATCAATGAGTACACACCCCACTACTAGACCTCCCACTAGTTGCTCCAACAATTGGAACTAGTTTAAGTGACTTTAACTCAGTTTTACTGAATTAATTAATTGCAACTCAAAATAAAATCAACCAGGTCTCCTAAAAATTAGGAGACACTCTAAATGACTCAAGTTATGCCCTCAACTCGAATTAACTGGACCAACTAATTCAAACTAACTTAGTTAACTCATTCAAGTTGTCTTGTGATGTGGAATTACATTTTTATTCTAATTTAATTCAAGGGAATTAGAATCTTTCTTGGTGCCATTTTCAAAAAATTTCGCTCCGAGATAGGCATCACTTCTTCTCTTGCTTAACTTATTACAATAAAAAATTATTTCCTCAAGTGTATTGATTCTCTCCGACCATCCAACTTCCAATTGCTATATTTTATTAGCATCACGAAGCTCCTGGTTTTTCTTTGCGGTGTCAAAGAGTAATGCAAAACTATGAATAAGAGAAACTAAATCATTTTTAATTATTTTCCTATCTTCCTCAAGATTACTATTAATAAATTTCAAAAATTTCGTAATTTCTTGTTGCAAACACGTTGAATCAAAAATTGCTTGCCATGCATCATTAATAATTTCTAATCTTTGGCATTTGTTATTGATGATATGAGACTTCATTACATTAAGCAGTTTGACATATTTGTTAGATGTTTATGGTTTTGCAATAGTAGAACTTGTCAATGAAGGTGACCGTATTTCCATTAGAATCATTAACAAAGGAACCCGATTTAGAATGTCTTCTAGTTCTTTTAATCCGTTTTTCAAACTTAGATTGTCTGCAGTCATTTTGTTAATAGACTAAGCAACTAAATCACCAATAGATTGATGGAATACCATGAGCCTCTTCATTTCAACGTGATATAGATCAATATCAATTTTTTCTTCACCAATAATCTCTTTATCTTGAACTTTTTCTTTTTAAATTCTCAAATTTTTGCAGGCCTTGTCATATTTTGCATTTTGCAATGTTTCATAAAAAATAATGACCTCTTCTACAATTTTCTCCATTATCTTTTGATTCTTTTCTAAACAATTAGTACCCTAGTTATGTGGTACACTATTTTCATTTTCCACATCTATAGCTTCTTGAACGCTTTCTCTATTTACAAAATTTTGGATTTAGTTGCTTGAACAATATGCACTTTGTCTAGAAAGTATTTGCGAAGAGACTCTTCATCATCTTGATGACCTAACAAATCACCATGAAACAATTTTCCACTACCAAGCATTTTTATATTTCCTAGACTCAAGGATGAGGTTGCACCAATACCAGGTGTGGAAGTTGGATATTGTTGTGTAAAAGTTAGGCCTTTTTTCCTTTGTTTTGATTCCTTGTTAATGCTGGTCTCTTGAGAAATTTTTTTAGCATTCATTACTGATATTTGATATTTTAATCTTGATTTGAATTGGATCATTATATTTTTTTTCATCCATCTCAATGCATTTGGAGTGGAAAAAGTGGAGGAATTAACTCAAGGGACCATTTTTACCAGCGGGGCCTAGTTTGACGAAATTAGGTCTGAAAACTTTCAGGAGTGTTTTGAGGAATCAAACGATGTTTTTTGGGGGTAAAACTTTGCTGACTTATTGTATCATTTTTTCATGATATTCTAAATAAATACATATTTCCAACGACATAAGAAGAACATCAATCAGAGTCTCTATGCAAAAGTTATACAACTAAGAAGTCAACCTTCCTGTTTTCACACCTATAGTTCGAGAGGATGCTGCGTCAGCCCCCATTATTAATGGATAATGGGATAACCACGTGTTCATGATTTAAAATACTCTATAAGAGTCTATATTGTAACTCTAGTTAAGAGTTTATGTAGTCAAAATTAACCACTAGCAGGCTATCGAGGTGTGTTTTTTTTGAGCCACTAGGAGGAAAAGGCATTCCATTCTTTTGAAAGAATTTTATTCCATATCTGAGAAAATATTGCTAGGAGAGGCAAGAGGTATAGGAGAGGCAAGAGGTAGAGAACACACAGACGATTTATGCATTGTAGCAGCCCATGGGCCACATGCATTACTTCTTTGTACCTGGAGCCATATTTCCAGACATAGAAAGAGAGCAAAGCGGCCTCACCTTCCAGTTGGGTATTCTCCCAAAAGGGTTTCACAGAGAGCATATCTTATGTTGTGTGTGTGGGTGATTATTTTGTATTTTTCTATTTTTTTTTTCGTAATTTCCATTCACATGCAAGCACTAATTATATTTAAATCCAAAGATCTTAAAGTTTATTAAACTGTAATAGTGTAGAATTTTCAAAGTTTTAATATAATATTATTAAATTTTTTGTGACGAACTATCCAGTGGCATATCCATGGAAGTTTAAGGATCATTTGGTATCAAAGAAGGTTTCTTTGGGTATTTTTGTGGAGATTTAAGGGATCTAGATTGATGGGGCCAAAAATCGTAAAACCCTAATCAGAGTCGACGAATATGTAAATAAACCTCGTGATCCTGTAGAGGTAAGGTTTTCACGGCTTGAACAACAAGTCACAAATATAATCCGCAATGTAAACCTCCTCATGGCAGCCCTAAGAAATAATCTAGGATATTTGGAGAAGGTGGGGGTTTAAATGCAGAGGAAAAATCAGAAGGGGGATCAGGAGATCAAGAAGACACATAGAACCAACCGAAGAAAGAAACCGAAAAATATCAACTCAGTTTGAGTGTCGCGAATCAATCTATGTTTAAAATGGAAGAAAATGTCAATATCAAGTCATACCATGATGAGATCGATGCTCTGAATCTGTACCACTGGTTACAACAACTAGAATTTTATTTCAGTGTCCATCAGATCGAGGAAAGGAAAACAATATCATTCGCACGACTAAAATTAGAGGGCCATGCACTAACTTGGTGGGAGAGCCACATGGAAACCCTAAGGTTGTAGGGAGAACATACAGTGACTAAATGGGAGGATTTCAACACCCTCATAAATTCACAGTTTTATCCCATTGGGTACATGGAGGACCACTGGATCCAGTGGAATTACTTCAGGCAAAATTTGGGCCAAAGCGTGTAAGAGTACACCACGAAATTAAGAAATATGGCTATAATGTTGGGTATCTCTCCAAAGAATCCAGATGTACTCCTCAAGTATTTGGGGGGTCTGCACCACCATCTACATGAACAAGTGATGTTGTTCAAGGCCAAATCGGTGGACAAGGATTTTGTACAGGCACATACATGGAGAACATAGGCCTGAAAAGAGCGCAATCAAGTGGATCGAAGGAAAAGGAGCAAAAAGAAGCTTCTAAGGAGGGAAAGATGAAGCAAGAACATGGAAAATATATAAAAAGATGAAAACCACAACACACCAGTGAAAAGATCATAACAACCACTGTAACCACTGCGACATTGATGGCTATACAGAGGAGAATTGCTGAAGTTGCATCCAAATATAAAATCGAAGAACAAGAAGAAATGTAATAAGAAGAATAATCTCATGGCCACTGATTCGAGCAACCAAGTTGAAAGCATGTGGATGAGAGGATCATCTGTAAATCAGTGTAGAAGGAGATGAATTTAAGTATCCTTCAGCAACAGGAAGAGAAAGAAATGAGAAAACCATTCCATATAAAGATACAGGTCAAGAAGACAAAGATTGATGCTCTTTTTAACTCAGGATCGCAGGTGAATATAATTGCAGCATAGTTTGTGAAGAAGTTGGGGCTGCAAGTTCGTGATCATCCAAACCCATATCCACTGGGATGGGTAAATAAGGATGTAGAGCTGAAGGTAACAAAACATTGCAAAATTAGATTTGCTATCAGTGTTGATTTTATTGATGAAGTAGATCTGGTTGTGGTTCCTTGATGTATGTGGAGTTGTGTTTGGGAGTCCATACATGTACATGAGGAGATATAACTAGTATAATCTCATCATGGATGGAAAATAGTTCATCATCAACGCGCATAAAGGAAAGTAAAAAATTTCACTGGTAAGTGCCAACCAAGCCAAGAAATTGATCAGTTCTAACAAGAAGTATGTTTTATTGTTGTAAGAGAAAGTCAATATAAAGAGGAGTGAATAAGAGGCAAGGAATATGTGAAGGGTTGTACTAAGAAACATAAAAAACAATTGGAGAAGTTGTTATAGACATACAAGGATGTTTTCTAAGAGCCTAAAGAACTACTATTTAAGAGGGAAGTGGAGCACGAGATATAGTTATTTCCAGACTACCTCTTGCTAAATATTGGGTTGTATCAACAGTCTGTTATAGAAGCAAGTGAGGTGAAGAAACAATTGCAACAACTGCTAGAAAAAATTGTGATTCTACCAAGTACACCACCATGTGGGTCACCTATCATCATTGTGTCGAAGAAGGATGGGACTTGGAGGATGTGTATAGATTACAGGGCGTTGAATAAAATCACGCTCAAGAAATGATACCCCCTGCCTAGGATAGATGATATTCTATATCAGTTGCAAAAAGCAAAATATTTCACCAAATTGGACTTGAAGTTTGGATATCACCGGGTTTGAGTCAAATAAGAAGATACATGGAAGACTGCCTTCAAAACTAGGCAAGGTTTCTATGAGTGGTTAGTTATGCCATTTCGCCTATTTAATGTACCAACTATGTTTATGAGATTAATGAATGATGTACTACACCCTTTTATAGATTCAATTTTTATTGTATGTTTGGATGATATACTGGTATATAGTGCTACCTGGGAGGAGCATATTTCACATTTGACGCAAGTGATGGAAACATTGAAGAAGCACCAACTGCTAACAAATATCAAGAAGTGTGAGTTTGTGTAGTAGTCTTTGGTGTATTTGGGGTATGTGATCGGTGTAGGAGAGTTGAAGATAGATCCTTCCAAGATGGAGCAAATCACAAAATGATAAGTTCCTACTAATGTTTCTGAGGTCAAGAGTTTCATTGGGGAAACACAATACCTGAGGAAATTCATAGCCTCGTTTTCAGAGGTAGCAAAATCGCTCTATGCCATAAAAACAAGTGGAAAGAGTTTCCAGTGGGAGAAAGGTCAACAGAGGGATTTGGAGGAGTTAAAGAAGAAGATCAGTGAAGCACTAGTTTTGGCATTAACAAACTTGCAACGACCTTTCAAAGTGGAGACAAATGTGAGTGAGTATGTTATGGGAGATTTCTTGATGCAGGGAGGAAGGCCTTGTATGTTACCATTTTGAAGTTTTTCATGGGGTAATTATTAAATACCCTACCTATGATAAGGAACTGTATGCCATGGTGCAAGATGTGAAGAATTGGAAGAATTATCTGATGGGAAAGGAGACAATAATCCACACATATCTCCAGTTGTTACAATACTTGCATGCCCAGAGTAAGCTATATTAGACCAGGAATTACAAGTGGATGGGGTTTTTACAGAAGTTTCATTTGGTGATCAAGTATAAGAAGGGGAACATAAACAAGTTGGCCAACATACTATAAAGGCCACCCACATCAAATATTACAACTTTGGGGACTCTTATGCACATGAAGCCATTTACCCATGATGCACACCGAGAGGCATATTTAGAAGATGCAGACTTCAAGGAGGCATATCAGAAGTTGTAGAGTCAGAGTCATGTACATGATGGCGACAAATCTATTGACTACCATCTCCAGGACGGGTTACTATATAGTCTGGATAGGCTATGTGTTCCTAGAGGTGAGAAATTGCAGCTGATTACATAGGCTCACACCTCCAAGGTTGTAGGGAAGACCGTGGTTAGCTTGCAAAGGTATGTGTATTGGCCCAAGATGCAAGAGTAGGTAGCTAGGTTCATAAGATGATGCATGCTTTGTTGTACTATCAAGCCTAGAAACATGAAACAAGGTCTATATCATCCCTTACCTGTACCTACTCATCCTTGGGAAAGAATTTCAATGGAATTTGTGGGAGGTTTACCAACAACCAGGATGGGACAAGACAACCTGTTCGTGGTATTTGACAAGTTCAATAAGATGTGAATTTTGATGCTCTGTAAAATGATCATCAACAACTAAGAAGCAACAAACTTATTATTTGGATAGGGTTGGGTTCACTTTTGGATACCAAGAAGCATCATTTAATACAGGGAAACAAGATTTCTTAGTGCATTCAGGACTACATTGTGGGAGAATATGGACAAAAATTTTCATATATATACAACATTCCATCCAAAAACAGATGGGAAGACAAAAGTAGTCAAAAAGAATTTGGTGCAACATCTGAGGGGATACAAATAGAAGCATCCAAAGAACTGGGATGAAAATCTCGTATATATACAACATTCTTATAACAGACTAGTCCACACTTCTATAGGAAAGTCCCCATCTGAAACTTTTTTTCGATATTTTCCACCTTCACTTTTGGATATTTCATATGGGCAGCAAGGAGG
Organism: Pinus albicaulis; assembly: GCA_034641835.2. NCBI lineage: Eukaryota > Viridiplantae > Streptophyta > Pinopsida > Pinales > Pinaceae > Pinus > Pinus albicaulis. The sequence goes on from CM076572.1 coordinate 615,447,515, forward strand.
AGTGAGGGAATATCTTACAAGAGATGTTTTAAGGGCTGAAAATTTTATAGAGAAGACCAAGTAGATCCATCTACAAATAAAGGAAAAATTTCATGAGCCACAGTAGAAGTATATGGTTAGAAATTATCAACACAAAACATATAAATCATTCAAGGTGGACGACATAGTATGGTTACAGTTGAACAAGGAGAGGCTGCAGGGGCCTGGTAAGAAAATCAAGGCTCCGAGGTATGGTCCCTTTGAGGTAGTAGAAAAGGTGGGTGATAATTCCTATTGACTCAGTTTACCACCATATATGCACATTTAATCAGTTGTGAATGTAGAGAATTTGAAACTCTATGAGCCTTCCATGCTAGATTAGGAAGAGGAACATGTCCTACCTTCTATGGAAGATTTGGCACCAAATGCTCAAGCAGAGCTGACAGAAGATACAATTTTGCAGAAGAGGTCCAAAAATACAAGACAAGGGAAACATGACCTTTGGCAGATTTGATTTGTTAGCCCAGGTATGTCAGTGATCAAATGACTCTTTCAGTTGTTTTCCATTAAGTCATAGGTCAAAATTTTTACCTTTTTTTGAAATAGTTCTCAGAAATAATTTTGGTCACTGAAGAAAGGCTAAACCATCTATGATGATCCATTTAATTTATCATCACCATTGTCAAGGTCATCTCCGTCACTAGTTTCAAGGTCACCATCTCCATCATCATCATTCAAAAGGTATATGGTTATGTCTTTTCATTTCATTTAGGTCAAGTTTAGGTTCAACCCTGCCTTTGGAATAATATTGAAAATTTCCCTGAGCATAAGGCAGTAATCCTCCATTTAATCCATGAAACCCTAATGAAGGAGCAAGCAAGATTATGAAGTTCAAATAAAGCCATTTTTCTTCTTTCATATGGCTCAAATTTCAAGAAAAAATTTCAAACATCCCATCTTTGTCTCACTATTTCATGAAAATTGAATAACTCTGTCTCACTGTCTCTTTTAAAGGACCAAAAAGTCATCATCCTCTGTCAGAGCTCCAAGGGAGGTTATTTTTACCTACTTTCCTAGTCAAATGAAAAATGAAAGTCATTTTAAGCTTCAAATATATCTTATCTGTTTTGAAGAGTCACTATCCAATGTGAAAGTTCAAAAGTGTTCAAAAGCAGTCTCACTGTTTCATGAAAGGAGAAGTTGTGTCTCATATAAAGGAAAAACTGTGTCCTCATTTTTCATTCAAAAATCCCATCAAGTCACTTCAAATTTCATAAAACTCTTTAAGTGTCAGAGCTTTAAAGGAGGTCAATCTGCCTTGTGATCTCATTTGAAGGGGTAACATGTTGTTGTCAAAGTGCAAAAGGGTTAAAAAGTCATGGTAAATGTCATATGAAAAGGTAAGAGTCATTAATGTTTATAAAAGGTGAGTGAACTTCATGTTTATTCATTATTACCCTTTCCACATATAAGAGAGTAACCCTTCACTCTGTTAAACTCCAAATCAAAGCATAAAAAATTCCTTTGTTACCCTTTTTGAGGCTTGTTTTCTCATTAATCAAGTGCATTGTTATGCTTCTGTGGGAGTGAAAACTTCTTGTTACACTTCTGTGGGTGAGAAGAAGCTACATTGTTACGCTTCTGTGGGAGTTAAAACCTCTTGCTACGTTCCAGTGGGTGAGAAGATGCAGATTTGTTACGCTCCTGTGGGTGAGAAGAAGCACATTTGTTATGCTCCTGTCAGTTGTAAAAATCAAGTGTTACTCTTCCGAGGAGGTAAAAATAACACTGTTACGCTTTTGTGGGAGTGAAAACCTCTTGTTACACTTCTGGTAGTGTGAAAACCTCTTATTACGCTCCTGTGGGTGAGGGAAGCATTTGTGTTACGCTCCTTTCAATGTTGAAGAAAGCGTTGTTACGCTTCTGGGTAGTGTAAAAAATAGTGTTACGCTCCTGTAGGTGGCTAGCTCCGGTGTTGATTGAAGCCTAGAATCCTAAAAACCCTCCGTCCTTCAAGATAATTCCTTGGTGTTGGCTAATTCACAAGGCAAGTCTCCATCTTTTTCTTGTTTTGTATCATATTTACATTGTTTTTATATGTCTTTTATGCTTTCTCCATCTCTCCACTCTCCACATATTTTTTCTTTTCTTTGTCAAAACCCTACCCTATTCAAACATAAACCCTAAACTATCACACAGAATACATTCATACACCCCCATGCCCGTCTAAATTCCTACCACATTACCCTCCATAACATGTCAAGAACAATAAAATCCTAATCTAAGGCTATTTACACAGCGAGAGGAGTGAAAAAAATGAAAACATAGATGATTGTGTTTTAGGGTTTTGAAGGATCTAGATTTATCCATTTTCACTCATTCCACTTTCATTGTGGAGATAAGATGTGAGCATAACCTTTGAAATTTTATTAAAATTTTTGTCCAGCTCCATAACCCTAAAAAAACAAAACACTTCTTCACTAGTTTTTTCCCACAACCAAAATTGAGAAATGAATGTGTTTTGAGGATTTGAATGACCTAAACTCCTCCATTTACCTTCATTCCACCTTCATTATGGAGAAAAGACACCATCTTATTCACTGATTTATTTATTTATTTTTTTTTAGAATTTTTACTAAACCCCATCACCCCTTTTTCACCTCACAAACTTTCCCTATTGTTGCACAGGCTATTCTCACAGTCAAAATTTGGAATTTCCTGTGTTTTAGACATTTTGACACCTTCCAGTCATCCATTTTATCTCATTCCACCTCAAAGTTGAAGCTAATACACAACACTACCCACTCAATTTTTTCTAGAATTTTTCTCAGCTTCAAGGCCCTCCATTTCATCCACCAAACTCACACCTTCATTCACTCCGTTTTCTAGATTTCCATTCTCATCTACTCATTTCATTGATATCTTAGGGTTTTCATCATTCCAGTGACCAACACCATGGAAATTGACAAGAATAGCTTCAAAGGAGGGCACCATCTCAGACTTGAGCCATTCACCATGCATGAGATTAATGCTTTGCCATTGGCCAAAAGATGCTTTCAAAGAACTCAGTGCTTAACATTTTGTGAAAGGGTTATGGAAGGAGGGTATCATCTTTAGTTGTCCAGCCTTTTTGAAACTAGCTACAATATGGGAAAGGTCACTCTTGCAGGTATGGAGATCAAATTATCATATGACCTAATTGCTTCAGCTACAGGTATCCCTTCTCATGGAGAGCAGTGGTTCAAGGGTATGGACCTTGACATTGAAAATTACAAGCAGTTCCTAAAGCCTCATGCTAGAGATGATCCAAAATTTATTTTTCCTTTTAGAAATCTCAGAAAAAAGTATGCTCCTCTAATGATGTTCATAATGAAGTACTTTACATGCGAAGGAAGATTCTCTAGGCTATACATGTATCACACTAGGCTTTCGAAGCATTTTACCAGAGTCAAAACACTTGATTTGCCTCATTATTTATATAGGAGCTTGATTAAGATGGCTGAGAAGGTTCAAAGCATAAGATAAGATCATCATACTAGTCTATTTCATTATGGCTTTATCAAGATCATTATGATACATCACTTGTCCTCCATAAAAAAGACATGGGAAGACTTATTGGAGAGGTTGTCAACAACACTTTCTATCTTACCTATTACATCATCACCACAACCAATGGATATTGGCGCTTCTAGCACACATTTTAAAATTTCAGACGTCCCCAGGGTTATGGGATTTTCTCACACATATGAGAGATGGAGGAGACAAGTATTTGTGCCTAAGTCTATCAGGAGATTTCTTACACTTGGCACTCATGATGAGTAATGTCAGATAGAGGAGAAACCTCTTTTGCATCAACATGATGAGTTAGTTCCAATGGAGCCTGAGGTATCAGAACATGAGGAGGTTAGATTAGTTGAAGACATCATCAAAGAGAAGGATAAAGAGATTGTGTATTTGAAAGAGGCCTTCTCCATTGCCCAATCCCGAATTACTTTCCTTGAGTGAGAAAATATTCAATTACAAGTGAATCGGCTCCTCCAAAGTAAATAAAAATCAGACATGGAGGAAAATAGAGGTAAAGGAAAGAACATTGTTGTTGTTGAACAAGTGCAGGAGATGGAGGCTGAAGCACATGCAAAAATACCAAGAACACGAGGCCTAGAAAGGTTATTGGAGCGAGAGAAACAACAAAATTTTTAGTCCTAAGAATTGACATTTGATGAGCTCATTTCCATGGAAATATATGAGGAGAGAGAGCTTTGGCACATGAAAAATTGCAAAGGCACATGACTAGTGGTTATCGTACCAGGGATACCATTTCTCAAGTAAGGCTGAAACAAGTCAAAAAGAGGCTTAAATAGGTGCAAATGAATCTCAAGGAGAAGGACATCTTGGATTTATTGTCTAAGGCTTCATTAGATGTGTATCCTATCTCTTTTATATGTCAAAGAACCAATTTTGAAATATTTGGAGCAATTTTGGTATTTTACATGATTTTTGGCAGAATTCTGGAAATTTCTCATTGCAGAAGGGTAACATAAACTTATGATTTTTTGTTTTGGAGGCAGAAAAATGGTGATTTATTTACATGGATGGATGTATTTTGATTATTACATCATATATCAGTAACCCTCTTGGCATGAAAAACTGAAATTTGGGAGAAAAAACTCAAAAACCACCTATTTTTCATGTTTTTGCCTCCATTTTGGACCCTCTGTTACGCTTTTGAGCGACCCTAGGAGAATGGATTTTTGAAGGCCTTCCCGTGGTCAATTTTGAAGAATTAAATTTATTATGGAAAATGGACACACATGGATAGTTGTCCATTTTTTCAAAAGTGAATTTTGACTTCTCAAAGTGCCTCACTAGTGCCTCCAAAGTTCTGTTATGCTTCTGCAATTTGTTTTTAAAATATCCAGTCAGAATTGTCACAGATTAGCATTGGATTCCCTCAGTACACTTGTCAAGCTCAGAAATGGTCACAAATTCGAGGCTATGAGTTGTCGTTAGAGTTATGAGGTTGGTTTTTTCTTCCTACTATGTTAGAATTTGTGATTAATGTAAGGGACAAAAACTCCTAGTTTGTAGCTAAATTTCGGTGAATGGTTTCTAACCTCCCTAGAAACTAGGAAATGAATCATCTTTTGCATTTATGATCCATTTTGGATGGGATTTCGACCTGATGAGGTGTCATGGTCTATATTTTCTATAAGTAGACTCTCTTTTGTCTTTGTTGGGGTTGGATAGTCTCATATTTTGCAGTGGAGCTCTTGTAACTAGTTTTGTGGAATGAAATCAGAGATAGATTTGTAGGAAATATTGTGAGATATTTGTGTTATGATTTGGAACATATTTGTTGCTCATGTTTTTATTATTATCTTATGCTTAATACTTTGTCTACTTCTTCACATATGTCTATCTTATAAGTTTGAGAGAAGAATTCATGTTATGCATGCTCTGTTTTAGACAAGATTCACCATATTATGTTTATTTGCTTCTTAAATTGAATGAATTCACCTCAGTGCTCATTCAAACCTTACTCCATCTTCACCTATACTCAATGACTGATTAATATGTTTCCAAATTACCTACCTTACCTCACACACTCTCTACAGGTTAACCTTGAAGTTCAGACCTAAAAATCTCATTTACAGTCCATTCACTGACTTTCCTATTTAGCATTCAAAATATCAAACAAATTTTACTCATTTAAGCTTACATATCTAGTATAAAACCTTATGATACTCAGCCATTCATTTAACTGTTTAAAGTGACAAAGAGAGAGCCCTCTCTAGTCCGGGTAGGGCTAGCTACCTGGCCTAAAGTTTGGTCTATGGTTACCTTTCTCCAATCCTACTGTCAGCCTTAGGAAGTTGGGGAGAGTGATAACAGGATTGAAGGGACAACTTCCAGGAAAAGCTAAATGCTACACTAGAGAGAAAGCGGAGGAAAGATTTCCTCACCTCATTTAATATAATATTTTGGGGACCAAAATCCTCCCAAAATGGGGAGGTGTGATCCCAATTGGATGATTATATATTTTTTTATCCATATCAACGCATTTGGAGTGGAAAAAGTGGAGGAATAAGCTCACGAGACTGTTTTTACCAGTGGGACCCAGTTTGGCGAAATGAGGTCTGAAAACTTTCCAGAGCATTTTGAGGAATCAAATGAAATTGTTTTGGGGGTAAAAATTTGATGCTTTGGTGAAACACATTTAAATGTTATTCTACGTACAAATATCTTTCCAACAACGTAAGAAGTGCGTCAATCAGAGTTCGTATGCAAAAGTTATCCCACTCAGAAGTTGACCTTCCTATTTTCACACCTATAGTTTGAGAGTATGCCACGTTAGCCCCCATTATTTATGGCAAAGGGGATAGCAACGTGTTTGTGATGTAAAAAAATTTAGAAGAGTCTATATTTTAACTCTAGTTAAGAGTTGATGTAGTAAAAATTAACCACTAGTAGGGTATCGAGCTATGTTATAACCGGGCCACTAGGAGGAAGAGGCATTTTGGTTCTTTCGAGAGAAATTTGTCCCATAGTTGAGAAAAAATAGCCAAGAGAGATAGGAGGTACATAAAACAAAGAGGATATATGCACTGTAGTAGCCCATGAGCCACAAACATTACTTCTTTGTACCTGTAGCCATATTTCTAGACAGAGAAAGAGAGTGAAACGACCTCACCTTCTAGTTGGGTTTTCTCCTGAAAGGGTTTTCCAAAGAGCATAGCTTGTGTCTTGTGTGCTTGTGTGCTTATTTTTTCGTTCTCTACTTTTATGCATAATTTCAATTCGCATGCATGCACTAATTAGAGTTAAATCCACAGATCTTAAAGTTTAATAAACTGTAATAGTGTATAATTTTTAGGGTTTTAATATAATATTATTAGATCTATTGTGACGAACTGTCGAGTGGAATATCCATGGAAATTTATAGATCATTTTGTATTAGCATAGGTTTCTTTGGGTATTTTTTTGGATATTGCAGGGATCTAGATCGGTGGGGCCAAAAATCGTAAAACCCTAATCATGGTCGACGAATCTGTAAATGAATCTCATGATCTTGCAAAGGTAAGGTTTTCACAGCTCAAACAAAAATTCGCTGATATAAACCGAAATGTAAACATAATCATGGCAACCCTAAGCAATAGTTTTGGGATATTTAGAGAAGACGAGGGTTAAAATGAAGAGGACAAATTGGAAGGGGGATCGGGAGATCGCGAAGACACGAAAAACTAATCGAAGAAAGAACCCAGAAAATATCAACCCAGTTCGAGTGTCATGATCAATCCCTGTATACAATTGAAGCAAAATTCTATATCAAAGATCAATGCTCTGAAGCTGAACCACTGGTTGCAACAACTAGAAGTTTATTTCAATGTCCATCTGATTAAGGAAGGGAAAAAGATCTCATTTGTGCAACTAAAATTAGAGGGCCATGCACTGACTTGGTTGGAGAGCCATACAAAAAGCTTGAGGTTGAGGGAGAACATCCAGTGACTAAGTGGGAGGATTTTAAAACCCTCATTAATTCATATTTTTATCCCATTGGGTACGTGGAGGACCAGTGGATCCAGTGTCATTACTTCAGGGAAAAGTCAGGCCAAAGTGCGTAGGAGTACACCATAGAATATAGAAAGATGGCTATAATGCTGGGTATCTCTTCAAAGAACCCAGATGTACTACTCAAGTATTTGGGGGGTCTGTACCTCCATCTCCGTGAGCAAGTGATGATGTTCAAGCCCAAATCGGTGGACGAGGCTTGTGTACAGGCACAATACCTAGAGAACATAGGCCTGAAAAGAGCGCAATCAAGTGGATCGAAGCAAAAGGAGTAACAAGAAGCTTCTAAGGAGGGGAAGAAGAAGAAAAAAGGGAGAAAAGATAAAAATATGGAAACCACAACACACCAGTGCAAATATCATAGAAACCACTGTAACCACTGCAAAATTGATGGCCACACAGAGAATTGCTGGAAGTTGCATCCAGAGCTAAACTCGAAGAACAAGAATAAAGATAATAAGAAGAAGAATCTCGTGGCCACTAATTCAAGCAATCAAGTTGAAAGCATCTTGGACATGGATGAGAAGATCATCTATACATCAGTGCAGAAGGAGGTGAATCTGAGTAGTCTTCAACAAGAAGGAGAAAGAAATGACCAAACTATTTCATATAAATATACAGGCCAATAAGACAAATATTGATGCTTTGTTTGACTCAAGATCGCAGGAGAATCTCATTGCATCAGAGCTGGTCAAGAATTTGGGGTTGGAATTTCATGATCATCCAAACCCATATCCACTGGGATGGGTAAATAAGGATGTAGAGTTGAAGGTAACAAAACAATGCAAAATTAGATTTGCTCTCAGTGCTGATTTTATTGATGAAGTAGATCTAGATGTGGTTCCCCTTGATGTATGTGGATTCATGTTTGGGAGTCCATACATGTACATGAGTGATGCAATATTCATGAGGAGAGATAACCAATACCGACTCATCAAGGATGGAAAATCATTCATCATCAGTTCCAACAAGAAGTATGTTTTATTGTTTTTAAGAGAAAGTTAGTCCAAAGAGGATGTAATAAGAGGTAAGGAATCCATGGAGGGGTGTACTAAGAAATAGAAACAACAATTGGAGGAGCTATTACAGGCATACAGGGATGTATTCCGAGAGCCTAAAGGACTGCCACCTAAGAGGGAAGTGGAGCACGAGATACAAATAATTCCAGAATCCCCCTTTCCAAATATTGGGTTGTATCGACAGTATGTTATAGAAGCAAGTTAGGTGAAGAAACAATTGCAACACTTATATAATAGGGTGTGATTCAATCGAGTAAATCACCATGTGGGTCACCCATCATCATTGTGAGGAAGGAATATGGGGCTTGGAGGATGTGTATAAATTACATGGAATTGAATAAAATCATGCTCAAGAATAGATACTCCCTGCCCAGGATAGACGACCTACTAGATTAGTTGGATCAAGTAAAGTATTTCACCAAGCTAGAATTGAAGCCTAGATATCATCAGGTTCGAGTTAAAGAATAAGATACATGGAAGACTGCCTTCAAAACCAGGAAAGGTTTGTATGAGTGGTTAGTTATGCCATTTGTCCTATGTAATGCACTAGCTACGTTTATGAGATTAATGAATGATGTATTATGCCCTTTTATAGATTCATTTGTTATTGTCTATTTGTATGATATAATAGTATATAGTTCTATGTGGGAGGAGCATATTTCAAATTTGACGCAAATAATGGAAACATTGAAGAAGCACCACCTGCTAACAAATCTCAAGAAGTGTGAGTTTGCACAACAATATTTGGTGTATATGGGATATGTGATCGATGGAGGAGAGCTAAAGATAAATCTTTCCAAGATGGAGGTCATGATGAAATGGATGGTTCCTACTAATTTTTCTGAGGCCAAGAGTTTCATTTGGGAAGCACAATACTTGAGGAAATTCATAGCCTCATTTTTAGTGGTAGATGCACCGCTCCATGCCATAACAACAAGTGGAAAGAGTTTCCAGTGGGGGAAAGGCCAACAGGGGGCTTTCAAGGAGTTAAAGAAGAATATGAGTAAAGTACTAGTTTTGGCATTACCAAACTTACAACGACCTTTCGAAGTGGAGACAAATTCGAGTGGATGTACTATAGGAGATGTCTTGATGCAGGGAGGAAGGCATGCATGTTACCATTTTGAAGTTTTTCAAAGGGACAGTTCTTAACCACCATACCTACAACAAGCACTAGTATATTTAGCCCAATTTCCGACGCCCAAAATGTCGCTCTTGCGACCCATAGGTGTCCCAAGAGCGACAGTTTGAGGCGGGGAAAAATGTGGTTTTCCTTAGAGTCGCAATTCCAACATTTTAGTTAAGTGTCGGAAGAGCGACACCTTTTCCGACGTTTCCCGAAGGTCGTCACTCTTCTGACACTAGCTAGATCGTTGCTAGTCCGACGTTCCATTACTGTCGCTATTCCGAAGTTTCATAACCTTTTCTATTCTAACGTTCCATAACCGTCGCTATTCCGACGTTCCATCACTATCGCTATTCCGACGTTCCATAACCGTCACTAGTCCGACGTGCCATAACCGTCGCTAGTCCAATAGTTCTCAGGTTTTGAAAATAATGTCATAAGTCTGACGTTTGTGACTTTTAGTCACTCTACCGATGTCTTTCAGACTTTTTCGCAAGTCCGACGGTTCAAAATTCGTCCAACAACCATCGCTATTCTGATGTTCAGAATTCATCCAACAGCCGTTGCTATTCCGATGTTTGTGATTTGTCGTCGCTCTATCGACGTCTTGTAGACGTTGTCGGAAGTACGACGTCTGACAGACATTGTCGCAAGTCCAACAGTTGTAATTGGATAGCAAGCGTCATAATACCGACAAAAAAAAACGTATATGGAAAAAAAAACGGGTGCAGTCTTCTCTTTTTTCGTGCATTCTACAGGAACTCAACAAGGATCCTCACATAACAATATCAAATTTTATAGGAATTTTATTAATAAAATATCGTGCCTCGTCCAAGTGCCCAACATGGCCAGGAAGATCAATAATGGAACAATAGTGCTCCACTACATGTTTCATACCATAATATTTACTGATTTAATCAAATTAATGCCACCCATCATCCACTAGGCCTGCATTACAAAAAGAAGAAAGAAAACCAATGAAGGTGATCTTGTCTAGTTTTGTGTGGGAGAGTTGTATTTGTTTGAAGAGTTTGATGGCCTTCTTTCCACACCCATGCATCTACGCTCATCGCATTCCAGGAGACCACATCTGGAATACACATTTCATCAAAGACCCAGTGTGTATCCTCACTTTCTCCACATTTGACATAAATATCTACCAATCCACTTCCCCAAAAAAAATCCAACTAAATATTCTTATTAACTAAATCTTTATGGATCTCTTTTCCGTGCGCTAGAGCTACCAAATTAGCACATGCTAGAAAAAATATGGAAAGAGTGTCTATATCCAGTTACACATCTATAACTTGCAATTAGTGAAGGAGCCTCAAAGCCTCATCAAATTTCCTTATGTGCCCAAATCCTCCAATTATCACATTTGATGACACAAATTCCCTTAAGAATCATAAAATTAGGGATGAGATTGGAGATAATCTAATGATTCTCTTTGCAAGTCAGATCATATTCTTTCTTGTAGTTGAATTTAGACTTCAGTGATCCTCACAGGAGTTTTTCTTACTTCTGAACTTTTTGCACAGTCCAGTCATTTTGTGAGACAATATTTAACCAAATATTCTTTAACCTGTGTTTCCCCTATCAATGATCTCCCTCTATTTAATAGGCATAACTTCAGCATCAAAAACTTAGAGGAACATGGTTTCTACCAATGATGCCCATATTTGATCAGAAGAAAGGATTAATGCCTTGAACATTCAAGGCACACTCAAAATGTTCCTTTTCTCATTCAACATGCTTCCTTCTCCAAAATTTTGTGATTCTTTCTCCACTCCTGGTTGAATTTTTTTTTGGATTTTCTATGAACCCAATTGAAGCTGCAATCTCGAGCTATATGCCCAACATTATGGAATTTAAAGCATATTTTAGTTCTAGACTTGAATAAGGGAGCATGATTTTTGTTGATGAACACATTGGACTATATTTCTGCAACTTTAATTCGAGGGAACTGATAGGGACCCTTACATATGTCTATGTCATATGATCTACAATATTTTTCCACGACGTGCCCAAAATTTGTACAAGAGTAACAAAGATCATAAAATATAGTTTGATACCTAGAAGATGAGGATTATCTTAATGCACCTCTGAAGTTATTATGACTTGAGGATTTATGACGATATTCATTGCTACTTGCAACATCAAAATATATTCTTGGATCATATACTCTTCCAATGTTATTTTGTCTCCTCCTTGCTTCTACTAGAACCAGGGTTACATTGGAAGATATGTCAAACATACCATTGAATACTTCTGAATAAATCCATTGAAGCGTATTTGAAGTATATTGGAGGCAATCTATACCACCTATAGAAGAATTTTTTGAAGTAAAGCTTACCTGCAGTGAGGTTTCCACTTGGATCCAACATTATGCATGGAACCATAACACCCCTGACATGCCAAACAAAAGGATTATCAAGAAAAATTAAGGAAATTTGTAACTTCTTTTGAATGAAAATTTGTACAAAGAATTAAAGAGACGTTCTTGAAACATAAAAGTATATTTTGGATGCACTATAACCATATTTTATCAGAGCGTTTGTTATAAATACCACACATTTCTTGGAGCTCACATATGTCAACAAATAAAAAATGTGGAATGTGATGGCAAATGAATTCATTGGATACTTTTTTCCACCTAATGGTTACTTTCTCTTACAATTTGTTAAGGATGGAATAAGTCAGATCAAAGAACCAAATTTGAAGCCTATTTTAGACCTGTATAGGTTAGCTCCAACATAGACAGGTTGGCTCGTCCACTAAAGATATATTCGCCTCTTCAAAAAGACATGATACTTCAATAGGTTCGAATGAGTATAAATAGAGGTTGAACTTTCCTCCATTTCAGCCTTCACTCGTCCAAAAATTAAGTAGAAGATAAGAAAATAAAGTGAAAAGAAGACCATGAATAAGGACTAAGATTAGAAACAAGATTATTTTGTGGCATATCTCCTAAAGGATCGAAATTGTCTGTGATCCATCTTTGTACTAAAAAGACCGAAATCTTTGTGATTCATCAATGACGCATAAGACCAAAAGTATGAAGTAATTTATGTGAAAATTAAGCGAAACAATTTTTTGCATGGAGGTAAAGGTATCTCTAAGGGGACAAGACCCTGTGGATTATCTTTGAGAAAGTAGACCAAAAATTTGTGAGAAAAAGCTCAGATCCTTAGGTTGAATTTACGTGTGAACAAGTATTGCATCACTTGTGGAAGAGGGAGACAAAATTATTTGTTTTCTTAAGATTGTCATCATATTGAGAAGGGATAAATCCCATTGGCCCATCCTATTTATCTGTCAAGACTCAAGTTTGAAGCATAAGGCAAAAGACTGGACACTGTTATTATACAATAGGCTGAAACATAAACTGAACTACAAGACAATGATATTTATCCTCAGTGGGGAGGATGAACCCAATTCTACCAATCCTATTAGATATCCCTCTATCAAAATGACATTCTAATGTAAACATCTCAAGTAATAGACAAACTAGTCTATGATTTTACCCGTCCACCATTTGGTACACAAAGCACCTTAGATTCATGTTGGAAGGCAAAAGAGTAGAAAAAAGGCAGAGAGGATTGTAGGTAGATGGTGGTATTTGTCTGATTTTCCTTAATGCCTCTTAAGGGAAACATATTCTATCAGCCTATGATGCAATTGATATTTGTGGTCTAACTTTTAAACACTCTTAACTATGAGCATTGAGAGGTTATGCTTGAAATTCCTCTAAGGGAGTCAACACAAGAGGATTGTAAAAATGGAAATCAAACCTACAACTATAATTTCATATTGCTACCTCTAAAGAAGTCCTATTTTTTTCCTCAAAGGGAGGCCTTTATACGTTGCTATACCTGCATTGATTTAATACATGGTGCATGTGGGAACGGTCATCAAGTGTATACACAATTATAAACCATTAAATAGGGTGATTACTCTTGTAGTACATACAAGAGAGGTATTATGATAGAACAAAACCAATAACATGAAAATATTAATCTCATATCCGAGTGTACACATAATTGACATTCCTATTATGATCTACCATCCATGAAGCTTTCCTTGTGAAATAAACATCAAAAGCACCATGGAAACTGGGGAAATAAGTGACAAGGAAAGATTTATGATTTTTCAAATTCTAGATGGATGTAAACACTTTTTAATGCAATGACAAGCAAAATTTTTAATTCTTTGAATTCTAGATGGATGCAATCACTTTGTAATGCAAAGTTGAGAACCTTCCTCTACTTGTAATATCCTCTATCAGGGGCAACCTTCACTGAGTATTACAATCGAAATATTTTTATGCATATTCATTGTTGAACATATTTACTCGGAAGTGTATGTTACCTCGACAGTCTTCGATAATTTTGTCAAAAGTCTCATACTTATCTGCTAATGATAGGAAGGGACTAGCTGCATGTGAAGTTCCCTGCACTTGTTGAGAAGGATTAGATCAAATTTGTCCATCCTACTTACGTGTTAATATATGCTTCAATACTTTCTCAACAAACAAATATACATAAACGATGTCTCCATCACTAGAACATGTAACTGGCCTTCATCTTTGGATTATTTGTAACTTTAATCTCCTTCTATTTATGGAAATATTTGTTATTACCATCGAAAGAGAACTCTGGACTCACAAAATTTCAAGAATCCTGCAACTTTCAAGGTCGAAAATTGAGAACAATGTTACATTCACTTATCTACAAATTCCGTGAATTTTCAGACCTCATACTAACTGCAATAATGGAAAATATCACACCTTAGCAGCTTTCAAATTTTTTGAGACTCTACTATCCTTGGGTATTTTGAAGGTCACACCATTGCATTCAACTTCTAGGTCTGGATTTCCTGCATCTTGATGTTCCTGCATGCCAAGGTCAAGATAAATTTATGCCACATTTATTTTTAAGAAAATTCTATCTATATTACACACACAGTAATATGCACAAGAGTAGCAAAGAATAAACAATCATATTGCAGCTAAAGCTGCAATAATTTGAATATGTAGAAACAGAAACATTTTGGCATTTATAATAGGCAAACTCATGACAACAATTAATCGTGATATTTTATAAGCATCTTCAAGAATCTTTATCATAAGTTTTCTGGGGTAAAAATACACATTTTTCAACTATTATAGAGTATATTTTATTTCTGAAATAAATTTCTGGGTTTTAACCCTACGGTAAATCAATCATTTTCCATTGCAAGTGGTTTCCAGAACGTTGATAACAGAGAGGTAGATAACATTAAGGGGATATTGGATAGAAACTGAAGGGATCAATGTTGAAAAGTGTAACTAGATCGGTCTTCATGATGACCATGTAATAATGTACTTATGTAAAGAAGAAGTAAAAAGTAATAAAATGTATTTTTGGTTTACTTGCTTCATGGGTTTCATGAGCAAGATTCTTAGTACATGTCTATAGACTTCTTCTTGATGTCTATTAGGAACACAAGTGTAATTAAGAGTCATGTAAATGATGTGAAGAATATCCTCCAAGACATTATAGAAGAATGGTCTTCAAGACTGCCCTTATTCATTGTTGAAGATAAGCCTATTTGTTGTTATGAAGTTGGCCTACAAACAGTATTAAGGTCTGCCTACATGATTGCTGAAAGGTCGGCTTAATATCTTGTTGGAACAAATATAAATACCCCAACATATGTTGCAGTATACATACAAGTTTTTGCGGACAAGACTGAGGTTAGACAACGTGGAACAGGGAGAAATTATTGCGGATCCATCTAAGGTTTTTGGTAGCATCTAAAGTGCGTATCTAAGGATAGGGGCTAATATAGATTGAAGGGCACAACATTGCGGAAGAAATAGGAAGGATAGGTACAACAAGAGAATAGATTTTTGGATTAGCAAAGAACAATTTGTGGATGGGTGCAGGAGGATACAAGTGCAGATATAATTGAGTTCTAAAGTCTCTATTGTAAGAATTTTTCAAGGTCAAGTTTGTGATCTAAAGGTAATAGAAAGAAAGGAAGGGAAAGAACAGATTTACCTTCCTAACTTCATCACAAAATATTTAGTTATAAGTAAAATCAACTCTGTCTCTACATTTGTATAAGTGCTTTGATAATTGACTTGATGAAGAATTAACTAAGAAGACATAAGCAAGCTCAACAGTAATTATCAAGAAGAGAATTTATAACCCCTTCAAATTCTCAACATGGTTTTGGAGCTATGGTGCTAAAGAAGGGAATCTAATCAAATAGACACTCAAGGATTAGTTTTCAGGAATGACATTTAAGAAAGTTAAAGTGTGTCAAAGCAACACGCATCAAATTTTCTGATCACTGAGTTCGACTACAATTCATATATCTTCAAAGAGAATGTATGGTGCCATTCTCTACTGTATATCTCAGTGCTAATTGAAGCTTAGAACCTGGGCAAAGTTTCGACATCACAGTGAAATGTCCTCACTGTTTCAGCACTATAACACAGTGAAGTTTTCTTGGTATAGTTCGGATGGGTTAATACAGATCGAATTCCCTAAAATTTTCAGAGATCAATCACAGTCCCAAGAACATAGTTCAGAAATTGCATTCTCGTGGATACATACTCGGATCACTTACATACAGCTCAAACATCATTTCAGATTTGGTGCAATTGCAGTAACTGAAGCTTTGAAACAAAAGTCTCTATGTCTTGATGGTATCTATATTGTTTTTAAGTGCACACACAGTTCAAACAAAAGATACATCAAGATACAATTCGGTGATATGATGAAGACCACAGTTCGGTAAAAAGCCATTCACTCTCAGTGCTATTACAACTAAAGGTACTGTCATTATCTTCAAAGATTATAAGACAAGTTTCCTCTCATTGAAACAAGAACCACTTCTTTATCCCCGAAGAAGATCATCCAAAAGGAGAGCACTGATACATCTTTTCTCGACCACCATTAAAGAAATCAAGCTGAAGATTCTTCAATTGAAAAGTAAGTATCTTTTATTCTATAATCAAATTTGGTAACATGACTTTGTTTTGCAGGGAGATCTATAAGCTGGTTGGGTTACCAAGATTCCTTGCATAAGGAGGATAGTCACAGTCCTCGAAGAAATTAAACTCATGAAAAATCTCTGAAGGTCGAAAGATTAAATCCTAATCTTCTTCAGATATGAACAAGAAAGCAAAATACACCTCTTCAAAGTGCAAAAACAGAGATTTGTCCCTACATATTTGGATCCCAACAATCTGAGATCCATATATCTACTGCAATCGGACTATGACACAACCCAGTGAATTTACATATCAATGCTCATCCTGTGAGGATGGACACTTTCCATCAAGTTTATGAGGTCTAGATAACCTGAGATGGGATCATTACCTTCTTCATAAATTGGCTTGTTGGGGGCAGCTTCACAGGCATCAATAAGGTGGCTAATTTTTTTTAAAGAAATGTATTTGGATGATCAAAAGAAAGGTTGGAAAAATTAGTAGACACACTCTAGAAATCCATTAAAAACATACTCTCTATTCGTCAAATGCTAATGGTGCCAATTTTAGACTAGAGTATTATCCCAACAAGGATCCCCTCCTTTCCAAAACATCAAAACATTCATTGATTTTTTCCTTAGGTGTAACATTCAAGATAGGGATAAGCTGGCAGACTTTTATATGGATAATTTAATACTTCTTGCTATGAATGTGTGGGACCCCAACTCTCAGCTAGGTGATGTGAAATTTATTTCTTTAGCCTCCTGGATGACCGGTGAAGAGGCCATGGCAGAATAAATCAAAAGAATCATGGAAAAAGAGATTAATAACCTTTGTGGATCATGGAATAACTACAAGGCCCTCGCATTATCAATATTAACCAAATTATTATAGTAGAAGATCGACCGATGAAAAATGTCTACAAAAAAAAAAGGAGTGGGAAAAACTTCATTTTGAAGATACCTTTAGATTTTTGGGAGATGAGAGCCTGCAAGCATGCCAAGGAAGGTGGCATACCTTGCCACACAGTTTGTGAATAAAGAAATATAATTCACGAAAGAGGTTGAAGAGTGTTTTGGATAGAAGAAATATTAACGAAAGAAAGTTTAACGAGCCAAAAGAGATGTAAATCATTCTAAAATATCTCTCTTTTGATTTAATATTCCACCACAAGGCCGAGAGTAGTAATTTTAGAGCATCATTTATGCCAAATAAATTATTTACCAGTTAGGTTGAGCCTATAAGTTAAATCATAGTGATGTGATGTACCTTTCTCTATTGATATATATCATAGTGCTAAATAAGACTTTGCAAATATGATAGATAGTTATGGAAAGGATATTGGACTAAAGAATGTTGGATAAATTCAATCCTTCTATAGTCCAATGTGGCATTTCTCTATGGTAATAACTGAACTCAACAGAGTATCAGACATCAGTGATATGTCACTTGGTAGTACTTGATGGTTGTGATATTTAGTTGTGCTTGATGGGTGCCAGATACTTTTTCATATGTCAAAGAACTTATTTTATCACCTCAAGTTTGATCTACCTACAATGGCACCCTACTCAATGATAACATAAGAATCTAGGATTTATGCATGCATGAATAAGACCAGTCCTTATACTTATTTTTCAACCCAATGAAAAGGACCACAACGTTGTTTTATTAGATGTGTTCTATAGGTTTGAAACCCGTTGGTTGCATTTACAAGATTGGAAGGCTATGCTTGAAATTCCTCCAAGGGAGTCAACACAAGAGGATTGTAAAGAGGGAAATGAAACCTACAACTATCATTTCATACTGCTACCTCTAAAGAAGTCCTATTTTTTGCCTCAAAGGGAGGCCTCCATATGTTGCTATACCTGCATTCATTTAATACATGGTGCATGTGGGAAGGGTCATCAAGTGTATACCCAATTATAAACCATTAAACAGGGTGATTACTCTTGTAGTACATACAAGAGAGGTATTATGATAGAACAAAAACAATAACATGACAATCTTAATCTCATATCCGAGTGTACACATAATTGACATTCCTATTATGATCTACCATCCATGAAGCTTTCCTTGTGAAATAAACATCAAAAGCACCATGGAAATGCCAAATCACAAAGGAATTAACATGTCCAAGAATCTTACCATATCAAGAATGGAATGTCTTTGTACTAGTGCTTAGCATGGTTACACACTCAAGTGATGGAAATATCTCATATAAAGACCAACTATATATGATAATCACACAAATTATACCAATTAGTCTTACGCTACCATTACAGTGTAAAAGACTCCATGACTCAACTATCTTTTGCAAAATTTTAAAGGAAAAGTGCACAACTAATTTCAGCTGGTTAACACAAACACCAAAGTTGGATAAGTCCACTAGTTTGGTAGTCAATGGGTAATAAGTTAGTGATGGTAATAATGTTGAGCCATTAGATGTGAAGTTTAGCGATGGCCATTTCCTTGTTACTGTAGCAAGATATACTTCCCAGTAATTAAAATATGGCTCCATTTCCTTGCTACTGTAGCAAGACACATTGCCCAATAATTAAAACACAACCCCATTTCTTTGCTGTTGTAGCAAGGCAAACTGTGCAGTCATTAAAACACAACTCCATTTGCTTTCTGTTGTAGGAAGACAAAATTCCCAACAATAAAACATGACTAAAAAAAACACCAATCCAAATAAAGGGAAAGTCCAAAAATAAGCAACAATCCAAATTAATTAAGGTCCTCTTCTGGGCATACAGTTGATCCCTGTCAAGAATCCTAAACTTGTCAAAAGTCTGAAGCATAGTTATTTCTATCTTTGTGATAGAATACATCTCTTATTCATATATGTGTCCTTGTGACACTGGTACTGTACTCTTCTTACAAATTTAAAATCCTGTGGTGACCAAGTACATGTGGTAGTCACCAATCTCATATATATTTGATCACTGTCATGAAGTTTGAAAGATCCAAGGAAAACATACCTAAAACAATATAGTCATCAATCAAATGTTGAAGCTAGAAAGAAACAGTGACATGCTTATAGCTATCAGTTTTGCATAAGGACCTGTGAAGCAATCAGGACATCAATCCAAGGTCGGTGGTAATCATATACTTGAAAGAATCAGCAAAAAATACAGTGTCACCACATGCAAAACCTTGATAAGCCATGTCAAATAAGGGATACTGATTTTTCACCTATCCACATTTAACATAGATACATTGATAAGAAAGCCAAAGAAGTGGAATATGATCAGTTCTAAGAAAAAAAAATAAAGTGGCACCCATCTATGCCTTAAATTGATAAGAAATTTCCTTCCATTTCTCCTTTGTTGGATGTACACCTGTGGGATTGTGAGCACAAGGAACCATTGGGAAAATTCTGTACACAAAGAACAAATGACAAGAAGGGAAAAACCCAGTGAACTATAAATTGGCATGCTACTCTCTTCATCCAAATGTCTATAATTTGTGATGAATGGAATAGGTGAACAGAAGGAGGGAAAAAAAATGCTATCCTAGTTTGAATAATGTGAAGGCTTATATAGTGAATAATGTGAAGGACTAGTTTGAGGGAAGATATCGCAAATATACCTATTCCAGAAGTTCATATTGGAAGCCTTCAAGTCCTTGTCTCTAGTGACTACGTTAAGCCCTATTCAAAGGTTCAAGGTTGAGCTGGATCTACTTCAGAAGTTAACAAATGGAAGAAGAAGTCCTACAGAGTATGACATATCTAAGAGGGCTTCAAATATCTAAAGAAATAGGCTCCAGACCTGTTGATTTGAGAAGAAGGAAATTTTGAAGCTAATAGCTTCAAACATTGTAGCGACATCTAAATTCATATTCAAAACAAGCTACAGTTAGTCACCATGAGAATCTCTCTTGAATCATTCTACACTTGAAGCATTCTTGGGAACCTCGCTCCTTCATCATATCAAGAAGAAGAGATCAGGATTAATTTTTTGGGTTGTAATTCCTCTCATTCAAGAAGACTCTATGGTATCCACCAAAGATTTATGTCCATTAAAAATACACCGTATTTAATGTTAAATTTAGACTAATACTTGACATCATGCCCAAGCATGAATACACCATGGCAACACCTTGACATCATGCCCAACTGGGATAGCCTATTTTCATTTATTATCAGCTTTTATAAATGCTTCTAACAATGTAATGCATAACAATATCACACGATGGCTACATAATTAGGAAGCTACACGTATTTCATACTGTCTTAGGTTTCTTTTGGATTTGTAGCTACAATAATATAACTGAAAAAGTTTAGGTTCTGTTAGTATTACGTTGAAACAAGAGCACGTGGAAATGTGTTTTTTTGGAAAAATGTGGAAGAATTACGTGAAAAAGTTGACATAATTATATTTCATGGATTTTCCACATTGAGACTTGTTCATGAGAAGGAAATATGCAGGCATTGTTGGCTCAATAATTCCCATGTGCGCTTATATTTTGAAAAACACCTTTGAGATTCATCTTTGACGGCTCAACGTTGTGTTTGTGTGTGAGCCAACACACATACACACACATATATTACACACATAGACATAAATGTAATTATTATAAATATTGATGTAATTCAAATAGAAAATATGCAACACTATGGACCTATTACCAATACCATAATTTTTAACATTATAAACTGTATCCTAACTCGAAAAAAATAACAATTATTTTGTTTCGTGTAGTGAATTATTAGCATTAAAATGAATCAGCAAAGTGACTTTAGATACCTTGCATAGAATAAATAGTTAGTTATGATAGATTGATGTTTGTAGGAAGTGTCCAGGCCAATTTTCCATCATAACGCCATCCTTATTTTTGGGGTTTGTCCCCTAGCCTTCATTGTCATCCCCCCTAGTTGGGGGTGACAAGTGTCCTATCCATCGTTCTATTGGTCAGTGGCTTATCCCTTTCTAGGATGATGAGTGTGAGGAGATAATATAAGATGCAATAGGATAATTTTATTAGTGTCTGAGTGACCACAAAACTAGGTCAACCTAGCTAATATTGAGATTGTGATCTTCAAGAAAATTTATCATCATCTGAATGAGGAGGAGGTTATATGTAGATCTCACTGTGTTCACTTAGTACGATAAAACTTGTGTTGGGTGAACCCTTCAACCTTGCAAGACTAGGCTGAGTGGGGAGAATTGGATCCTGGGTGGAAATCATTTTACGTACATGGAGTAACCCCTAGAAAAAACTCAAGGAATCAATGTAATTTGTTAGATCTAGGTCCAACTTTCTAACCTGCACCTGGACCTACAAATGAAGGTTGGAAACTTGACACATATTATAACACCACCATACTAAGTAAATTTGTTGCAATTTTATGCATTTTTAAATAAAATTGTATTTAATCTTTCTTTTTTTTCCATATGAGATATAAGATTTCAACTCCAAATAATTGGCATGTTTTTTGGAAATAAATGACCCAAGGGAGTTTATGACCTAACATAATAAACTTCCAGAAAATGGTGGTAGGGAGAAATTGTGGCTGCAAATACTCTAGGTCCACTCCTAGGCTAATAGAAGATATACAATTACCAGAACAGGGGTGCTCATTCTACTACAAAAGTGGTCATTGGGGTGGGGAACCCACATATATTAAATTTATGTTGTTGGCCAAGAGGAATGTGAGGGAATTGGAACTGGTTGGAGTTCCTTTGTACCTAACTACAACCCAAGGGATTGCGATAAGATGGATACGATACAATGGTGCTTATATCACCATAACTAGAACAAGTAAGTATAAAAGTAGTATAAAAAAAAAGTTTCAATTTTTAAAAGCATGTTCAAACTTACAATCAAATAGATGAAAAAACACATACAAAAAACCAGATAATAATCATGAACAAGCTTCATATTCAATTATGAATTGTAAAGGAACTTACAAAATGTGACACTACGAACTTGGTCAAGTGCACAAGAAAAAAGATCCTGGACATGACCCTGGTTGACAAGTTGTATTGCTCATGATGCAAGAGGATTTGTACCTGCGCTGCTAAGTCATTCAAAATCCATAATTATCTATACAATAAATACAAGTAAGTGGTGTAGTATTTTTTACTCTAAGATGCATTCTTATGATAATGTTAGAACATATGTTGAGAATGTCAAAACATACCTGAATAAGCTCCTCTTCGTTTCAAGAACAATTTATTGGAGTCACCTGAACTTGGAACAAGCCTGCCACGATCTGAAAGAGTAGCAACTAAGTCAATAGTGACTTTTTTGTTGCTACGCTGGATCGAGGGAGGTTTTATCCAAGATTAAATCGCTCCAATAAATTATTCTCTACTAAATAGGGCCAACCACGTGAAGGTGGAAGCTCTTATGGCCCCTCCTCCCCCTCACATCACTCTCAATTCCCCAATACCCAATCTATATTTCATTTTTACTTTCATGAGCAGAAAAAAAATATTCAATAACTAATTAAAAAACAATGCAACAAAAAGTACGCAAGAAAACATTGAAAGTGCTTGACATAAAAATAGTATGATAAATGAGTTTTTAATATAACGCAAAAAGGTTCCAAGTATGGTAACATTTGTCTTATAATAATACAATATTTTACATTATCAAATTTTCTTTTTATTATTCCTACTTGTAAAGCTCCTAACTACATCATCAACATCATTGTGCTCTACTTCTGTTTCATGCCTTTCCTGCAGAGCTGACCTAGTTGCGTACTCACGATGTCTGGTCTCATGCAGTGATGGGGCATCGCCTACAAAAACATATCGTATTAAATTTTAATTGTCAATTTTTAAATATCATTGAACTAGTTTGGTAATATTAATAAAAAAAAACTGCAATGAGATTATTTACCTAGTGCACCAGTTGTCACCGTTGGAACCATTGGCTTGTGTTCCTCTATGGTGGTAGGATGCTCAAGTACAACATTCTCTGTCATTTAAACAAAAAAATTATAAGGAGACAACCATCAAGGTATAATTAGAAAAAATTATAAGTGGAAATTAATTACCG
The DNA here is from genome assembly GCA_034641835.2 of Pinus albicaulis. Taxonomy (NCBI): domain Eukaryota; kingdom Viridiplantae; phylum Streptophyta; class Pinopsida; order Pinales; family Pinaceae; genus Pinus; species Pinus albicaulis. The sequence continues at coordinate 615,471,198 of CM076572.1, forward strand.
TCATGGCCCTCACTGATAGTAGCATTGCTGGCCTGGTCCCCACTACAATGATCAGGTTGCATGTGAGGACCATGTAATTCTGGCAATATTTCACTCTCAATGCACTGCTCTACAACTGGGTTATTTGGCTTGTTGAAAGTGTTGCTCCCCTGATTTAAGCAAAGTTGTTAGACATTAAATTTATGGATGAAAACAAACATATTGAAAGTTTAACATTTTACCTTATCAAGCATTTTGGATCTTGGGACCTGTCCCAAGCTTCTACGATGTTCAACTACGACTTGATAGTCGGAATGGAAAGCAATATCTCTGTCTTCCTCTATGGTTTCTGTTCCAAAGTCATCACCCTACATTACATATGATTGTGTATTTTTAATGTTATTTGATGGGATTACAAAAATGTTGGAAGGTGATACAATTAATTATAAGATTTTTAGCTACTTACAATTCTTGCGGCTAATTTCAAGTAGCTACCATGGCCTAGCTTGTGATGGCATTTTTTTTCAATCCTAGCTTTGGTTTCCTTCGAGGTGTCAGGAAACCTATCATCAAAAGCTTGAAGGCAAATATGACGTAGCACACTTTTATTTTAGACATAGAGAAAATTAAAGCTATTGAATTAAAGTTGTAATTTACCTTGCGGGTCCAGTTATCATTTTTCCTTCTTTCTTGGCCTTTTTCTCTTTTTCGTCGTCGATGAGTGCTCTCTACTCCCTCTCTAGAAATGTGAGAGGATGCTTGTATCTAGATTTAATTTGCAATTGCGTCCTATAGGTGTCCCTGGTATATTTCAGATACTTGCCAACTGTCCGAGCGACCGCTGTTCTATCACATGTGCGCCCCCCAAAAAGGGCTTCTAGATAATCTAGAAGTTCTTTTTTCAGGTTGGAATTCTGGGAATTCCACCTTGTGCGTATGGTTGGGCCAAAAATTACCAACGTGTTGCTCTCCAAAAATCTATAGAACTCATTGTTTTCTACACAGAAAAAAGATATTATCATTAATTTAAAAATAAAAATCATGATAAAATATGTTTTAGATAGAGTACATGAAATAGTTAAAATATTAAAACTTACCTGGGAGTTGTACGTGCTTTATAGGAACACCTTCATCATTCACCAAAAACGTGCCATCAATGGTCCCCGTGGAGGTGATATGTGTAGCTCTAGGAAACACAATAATATAGTTGGACATACCAGCCTCATCACTGCAAACACGTTCAGCAGTTGGCTGGGTGTCTTCTTGGGAAGGGTGCGTTTCTTGGCTACCACCTAAAGGTGTAGAAGTTGTACAAGAGGGTTCCTTGGCAATCTCTTGCCTTTGTCTCCCACTACCACCAACACCGGGGGCAGCAGGTGTTAGATAATACTACATACAAAATAATTTTTTTGTTAGTTTAGTTAATGTAAAAATTAAAAATCAAACTATCACAATTGATCTCATGCAGAATAAGAAAAATATCCTTTTGATTTTTTATTATTACCTTATATGTTTCTAGTTGGGTCATAATCTATCTTATCCTCATTGCTAATTTGGGTTTTTGAGGTGTAACGTCTACCAAACACTCAAGTTCCAACTTTGCTTTTCGCGCTTTTTTTTGCAGCAACAACAATGGACATGGGGATGAATAAAACCCTTCCTCATTGAGGGAATCATCAGGCACACCATGGCCAGGCGTCTGCATATTTGAATAAAATTAACATTATTTAAATTATGTAAATAAATAAAATACCTGAAGATAGAGCAAGGCTGGCACTTTACATGTTCTTCGGTTGGTCCCTTTTCGCGATCATCCTGTCTCGAGGTTGTTCCTGTATTGCCACAATCAGTCTGCCACATTGCAATAAAATTAGAAATGTGAAAAATTGAAAACAATATCTAACTTGAAAACACAAAATGAAAACTAAAATAATTTATAAATTTACCTTTCTAATAGATAAACTTTGTGCATTAAAGAGGCCCTGGAGTGGTTGAGTATAATTAAAAGTAAGGGCTGGAAGCCAAATTTTTATACTTACACCTTACTAGTAGACAATTTCTGCAAAGTAGGTAGATTAGATGAGGCTAAAGAGATTTTCAGTGAAGCTTTAATGAGCGGAATAAATCTAACTATAGTGACCTATAATGCATTGGTCAATGGATATTGCAAGGGAGGGAAATTGGATGAAGATTTCCTTCTCCTCGAAGAAATGAATGAGAATGACTGCATGCCTGACATAATTACATACAGTACCATAATTTATGGGCTAATAAAAGAGAACAAGATCTTAGAGGCTTTGAAGTTGCATGATCAAATGACAGACAAGGGCTATGAACTATATATGAAGACAACACTTTCTTATCTGCAGTGCCCTTGCCAGATCCTTATAACGAGTGGTCGCATTACTTGTGGGACGATTAACTTTCCCAGTCAGTAGTTGGCTCAAGGTGATCTTGGGTTTTGTGTTTTTAAAACTATGGTTACACCTGGGCCTCCAAAATTTGATTACATCATAATATATCAAATCTATGTTGGATAAAACTACACTGAATCAGCTATCACTGTGGACTTATGGAAACTTGCATGAACCAGCAGTCACTAAAGTGCATGATGGAGGGCCATTTTGGATAGCTAGGCAACTTCTTCAGATGGGCTTACCTCTTGATTTGAACTGTGAGGAGAATGGGCTTCTAATAAGAAATAGTGAAATTATATTATTCAATGGTGATAAAACACAACTGTTTAGTTTTCTTACTCAAATTTGTAATGCAATTGTTAAGGGCAAAGGTTTAGGAGCGGCAGTGAAGTGCTTGAATTCAGTTGAACTTTTTTTGATTGAATTTTTATCCTTAGATGCTTTTAGTGCATGTTTGGATGATTTGGTTCTTGCTCGTTGTGATTCTCAAAGAAATATATTTATGAATGAGCTAGGAAATGATAGTGGAAATGCAAGATCTGCTAAGAAAGTGGTTCAACAGCTTGCCTTCTTAGGGCTTGAAATGTTTCAAGGAAGGAAATTTTTTCCTAGAGATTAGCTTAAAAATATTTGCATGATAAGGATTTTGTTTTGATTAATGGTTCTCCAAGTGTCCACAAACATTCATTACATGGATTATAATCATACGTACATCTGGGCTCTACAATGATTATTAACCCTCTAATATGGTGGCCACTTGGTGCAGATTTTGATGGGGATTCCATTCATGTTTTTTATCCCCAATATTTAGGTTCTCAATCTGAGCTTTCTCAGCTTCTAAGTGTGGATCAAAAAATGTTTAGTTCCCATTTTGGAGAGGCAAGTATAGCACTAAGTGTTTATACTTGATACATTGTTGTATGCCAATCTTTTATCCATTCACATGATGTAGAATCATACCTTCAGGGTTGGAACAAAGACCTTGGGCATTGGAGGCACGTCACTCATGCTACCCCTCCTAAGTTGTGATGGAGTATATGACTATATTGCGATTACTACATCTTCCCATTGGTATTAGTTGTCTTCTTGACGTATATTATGACATATCCACATTGCATTTGCTCATGGATATGATCATTTTTATGACATGGACTTGCTGTGTACTTTTTTCATGGCCATGGCCAGGATATGGAAGTCAGTGCACTAGTTCAGTTGTCTGTACATGATTACATCACTGTGCTAGTGTAACACCCTCATCATTTCTCCCTTCACACCCTGATCAGGGCACAATGTGTAGTGTTTTTGAATTGAAGCATAATTGTGTTTTTTTCCATTATGAAAACAAGCAACAGAAGATTCTGAGGCTAGTTGGACAATTAAATTAGAATCATAAGGGAATTTGAGAATTTCTCCACTTATTAAAGCTACGGTAAAATTTTGTCTATCTATGGCATCCACCTCTTAGTTGGACACATGTGTCTGTAATCAAATCTACCTGAGGCTGGGGACCTCTCTTCATTGTACTATTAAAACTTTTACCCCTGCTTTGGTGTTAAATAATTGGTGGGTATTTTCAGAGTATTGCATCTTTCAGTGTGCTTGCTTCTTCTGGTACTTTAAGAACTACCATCCTAAGGTCTAATATTAGGTATTTTTTGGTGAAACATGGGGAAAATACCTTGTAGTTGATGACCTTCATCGACAACCTAGGAAAAATACATTCTCCACCTTTAATTTGATTTTCATGGCTGTCGTTAATTACCATATTTTATTCATCTTGTTAGAGGATTCACAAGGATGGAAACACCAAAAGTTGCTTAAGTTTTATTTTTCTAAATAAAGAACTAATTTTAGATGAAAAATTATATCATCATGTATGAACGTTAGTAGAACAAGGCTCGACATTGATGAGAAAAGTTAAAACATAAGGCCATTTACAAGGATAGGTAGTGGAAGTGGATTAAAATGTTTGACCAAATCTTGGATTCCATTTGATTTGAGTTGGAAGCTAGTAGAAAAAGGATTTGAATTGATGAAAAAGCATATGACCATTTACAAGGGTAGGTAGAGAAAGCAGGTTAAAATTTACCAATTCAACAATAACAAATTTCATTCAACTAGTACAAAGGAAATCAAATCCTTTACTTTACAATGGTAATCAAATTCAACAATGAAGGCAGTCAAGGCCTTTGTACAATATTTTCATTCAACAGTAACTAATTTATTTTCCTTTAAGTTGTTTTACTAGTTCATGGGATTTGATTGCAATGAAGAGTTATTGGTCCATCAACAAGGACTGTATTTTCAATAATTTCTCCATTAGGAGATTTCTTAGACTGGTCAATGCCATGTGTCCCTGACCATGAATTTCCCCTTTAGTGATATACGACCTGTTGATGTTTGGCATCCATGTGAATTTGGAATGTGCAATATTGAGAGCTAGACTTTTCCTTAAATGATCAGTATTGAACACCATTCTTTTATAAATTTGTGCTTCAGCTCAGCTTTGCAGACCACAACTATTCCACTGTGCTTATCAACATATTGCAGCAAAAAAAGAAGCATCATATTTTTTTTTCTTCCAGTGGACCAAAATACAGGCACACAATGGACAATAAATTCTCTTCAATGTAAAAATGGACTCATGATGAGAGTTAAGGAATTTCTAAGTTTGGATGGACTATGTATTTCGATGAATCCTTAGATGAATGCTCTAGTAGTTACTGTTATAACAACAACCTCAGTGGCTTTGAGGAGAGTTAGGGTCATGAGGAGGATTCTTCTATGGCTTCTCATGCTTCTTCCAGACCACGTTAGCAGTTGGATGTGAGCCATCTTATTGAACCCCAATATGGTGGCCAATGGCTTTTATCCTCCACTAATCAGAAATTTAAAGTTAAATGCCTCTCATATTGCTGGGATTAGGAATCCCAAATGCACAAGACTGGAATTGGAATCATGTGGTGTTGATCAACAGGATTTATATCTTCTAGAAGATACCAACAACTTACTTGTGTGTAATTATAAAGTATAATAGACACACAGATTTAAGGTATGATCTGATGCAATTAGAACATACACCTCAATTAGGTTTCACTGATGGTTTATGCCCATTTAACTAATATAAGATGAATCTGGTTTATGCCCATTTAACTAATAAAAGTGAACACTACTACATGTGTAGAAATTAAGTCAAGAGTTTCTTCAAACATTTTACATGCAAAAAAAATATATCAAATAAACGGTAGTAGAAAATGAAGGAATTATTCATCAACCCATAAAAAATAAAATAGACATGAAGCATAGGAGTACATGCACAGGAGTTTTGAAGCTAAACTCAACAATTTTGAAGAATGAAGAAACCACATTACCATTTTGCCGCTTAGCCTTTCAATGTGGCCTTAGAAAATTAATGTTTCCTTTGGCGTGACCTTATTAGATTAATGTCTCCTCTGATGCAACCCTTGCAGATCAATGTATCAACACTTGAATTGGTGGGGTTTATGTTGACAAAGAGCTGTATAGGAAGTCTGTCGATGACTCTGTGGTGATTCAAATCGCAGATAGATGAATTTGGTGATTCAAATTGCAGATAGATGGTTTGATTCAGATCACAAAATATAGATGATTCAAATCGTAGAATATAGATGGTATGGCTGCGGGAAGGAGAATAGAGCGGGGTCTGGTCTGATTCAAATCATAGATAGATGCAGGTCTGGCTGCGGGGGAAGGAGAATAGAGCGCGCAGGAAAGAAAAGAAATTGTGAAATGTAGTGAAGCATAATGATTAGTGGGAAGACCGACAAGGAACCTTGTGTAGTAAAAAATTTAGTCAAATTACTATTTACCATATAGTTATGTAATTCCTCTACATTTAAATTTTAAAATTCAATTTATTAAAGAATAAACATATCTACCCCCAAAGTTAATTTTTCCTTAGTTTGGATTAAATTAGACATTAAACTCGTTAGAATTAATGTTGGAGGATGATTAAAATTCTTAACTTTAATATATCAACTCAATTATGAACATATAGATTATTATAAACTTTGTAGTTTTTCTTTCTTCCTTTTACCAAAGTGGGTGAAAGGACCATATCAATGTGGGTTAAAGGAACATACTACAATACTCTTGAAGGGACTACATTGATGTGACAGATTTGGTGGATGCACACGTGAAGCCTTAGTTAATGTTCATCCTAGTGAAGTAGAGTTATATAATGTTGGCCTGGGAAAGGGTGTGTAAGCTATAACTATAGTTTTTGCATATTGTTTTTATTATGTCGAGTCTAATTTATTTTAGACCTTTTTCTTACCTATGCCATTTTGATGTGGACAAGAGGTTAAGAAGTGTTTGAAAAGTAATAACGAAATTTAATATTAGATTATGATTGAAAAGTTACAACGCGAGTTAATATTAGATTACTTAGTGATCCTTTCAAAATTAACCAAGAGTTAAATTTGACCATAAAATATACAAATCTTAGGGAAAGCCTTACTATGGATTAGAAATGGCACAAAGAACATTTTAATGGGTATTATAATGATTTGATATTTTTTATTTGGTAAATAGTGTGGTATTTATATGTTAATATTATATAGTGTGGTTACGACGTTTGGTGAACACGTCGCAACACCAACACTTTAGTTCCATTGACCAAAGAGATATATCCAGTATTTCAAGTATATTTAACCCCTATCCCTCTTCTCTTATTCCTTTAGAAGTGTTGGAGGGGCCCATTACATTGAATACAAGCCTTTATAAATCCTTGTCCCCTCCCTTGAGAAGATATGGAACCTGAAATAAACTATTGAACCCAATCCTCTAAGGTTTTCAAGTATAGCCTCACATCTTGGAACTTGAAACTATATAAAAGCATCCAAACAATCTTTACATCATGATAACAATATTTCAAGTATGCATCTTTGAAAAAAAAAGGTTTATGTGTCAAATAATAATTTAAACTATAAAATTCAATTCAATCATTTATAATACTTCAAATAATTGGATCTCACCTACTTTAGCTTAAGAAAAGTACAAGGATATCAAACTTTGCAACCTTTAACACAAGTGAGCTATATATGGGTCAATAGGTTAGCTAAAGTTTTTACTCTGTTTCAAGCATATCATGAATATCCCCCATCATTGGCACAATATTACTCTTGGTAAAGGATGGAAAAGAAATCAACCGTGTTCATTTCTAGAGAAAATATTTCCAATCTCCTTGATTTTTATTGGAGTCACTGTTCAAAATTTTTTCCCACTCTCTTGTCTTTTCTTCTAGTTGGAATTGATTGGTTTTCTTAATAGAGGTCTATATTCAATAATGTGACCACCACCCTTATAATTAAAAATATATATAATAAAACTGACATTGTAAAAGGAAGCTAACATATAGGTTGTCATAAATATTTCTCATAATGTCATCAAGAGATGCGTGTTATACAATTTCTATGAGGAACAAAGTGGTCAATCCCTTAAGATAGATGGGTTATTTATTGCACTCTTTTATGCACTAGTGAATGTATGGAGGCATCAATAACAATGCCTTATGAAGATGTGGTCCAAATGCACTCTTGGTAAGAACATCAAGGGATGGTGGTGCTCTCTGTCATTTGTAGCAAATATTAGTTATTGGTGTAGTAGAAAATATTATAGGGAATGGGTTAAAGATATGAATGGGTTAAAGATATGAACTAATTCATTACAAATATTTAAGTTTCCCACTGTGGAACAAATCATTCTATAAATGGTCAAAAGCAGGAATTCCACCTAGCTCGTTAAATAAATTTTAGAACCTTCTTAAGTTAAAAACCATTCATTCGACCTTTTTGCAAAAAAACAACCATAGTGTTTTGAGACATCCATAGGCTATCAAATATACTTCATGGCAATTATTTTCAATCCAAAAATGTAAATGAAAAAAAAATATGTAGTTAGGCAATGAATATAAGCCATGCAACTCAATATTCCATGGGGTCCTAAGGTCTCTATGGCCTAGGATTTGGGAGAAACTTTAGTGGGATATGATACACCAAATACCATAACATTCCCTAACATTGTTGTTTTTTCTAATATCAACATGAATATCAACTTGATATCTTGAATATAAACATGACTAGTTTAGGGGGGATTTCATAATTACCTTATGTATTGCCTTTGGTATACTATTCCATGGGTCCTAGGGAGGAATTTTTTTTTAAACTCCTCGGTCAATCTCTCCTTGTGTAATTTCTAGAATGATAGATACATGTGAATGGATGGTCATTTAATTAAACCCATGCATCCTTGTGATAAGCGTGAAAGGCCACAACCTCAAGCTCATATAATCTCCACTAAATTATAAATATAAAATGCAAAGAAGTAGGAGGACAACTGGGAATAAAACCATGAAATCATGTGTTTACATTATGGCTAAACGTTATCATTTCATTCTAACAACACAAGATATAGGGAAGATTCTTAAACCTCATATAAAAGAAATGCGTAGTCTATTGAAGCCATAATTTCATCCATAAAACAATAGAAATTCTAGCATGATTTTGCGAAAATTAGGTGGAAGTTATTGAAAATCTAGGTTATAGTTGTCAATCTTCAAGATTTTGGGTGCCCCAAGGGTCCTTGATGGTGTTGAATCCATTTTCGTCATCAAAAGAACAATTTAAACACTACCATAGTGGGATTTTTTAAAGAATTTATTGTCATATTCTAGCAAGAAAATGGTCATTCGGACAAAATTAAGGCCTCGTTGGACAATTCCTAAAATAAATCCACTTTTAATGTTTTTCTAACAATTTCAGCAATTTTGGCGATGCAATAATCAGACAACAATGATGACATTTTACGATAATGAAAATAAAGATGAATGAGATTCTCTTGGTTTCAAGAATAATTTATTCTCTACTGAACATGACCAACCATGTGAAGGTGGAAGCTCATATGGCCCCTCCCATCCCCCTCACATCACTCTCATTTTCCCAATACCCAATCTATGAAATAGAATACGAACAAACCAAAAATTAATTACGGCTGTAAACAAAATTTTCAATATGTGTTTGTATAAATACATAATTTTAGTTTAGCATGTACAATAGTAAGGCCATTATTTATTGGTTTGAAATAATAAACAACATGCAATAAACTCACATAATTAGTAAATTATTTAAAGACAATAATTCCTACATATTAAAATATAATGTTATAACATACCAGCTCATACTCGAACATAACATCTGTATCAATATTCTTCTTCTATATCTTCTTGATCTTCAACCAACTGATCGACATCTATACCAACATCTGATTTAGAAATAGTATTGAAATAATCGACCATTTCATCATCATCATCAATTATGTCATTTTCAATAATATCCTCATCGCATCATCATCAATATTTGTTGCCTCGTCTCCTACGCTTAGTTCATCTTCTATATCTTCTTCGTCTGTCAATGCATCTTCTTGCTCATCTGCCACTGCATCATCTTCTTCCTCTACAGTATACTCTACTGGCCTTCCTCTTGGATCATATATAATAGCAAATGACCATCCATTCTCACCTGGAACCTCTGAGTAAAAGACTTGTTCACATTGGCTTGGAAAAACATAGTGATCTTTTCCTGCTTCAAACTGCGATGTTTTAACCATTGGAAATCGATTTTCATGTTGAATAAGAGTTCTATCATCATCATGTACATTCGTTCGTAGCCTATACCATTTGACGTCAAACAAAACTAATTTGAAGGAATTAAAGTCACACTCAACTATACAATCTAAGAACCCATAATATCTATTTTTAGATTCTTGAGGATGTCTGTCACTCATAGAGGAAACATTAGTGACCTAGAATACTGTAGTTATCCCACTATCATAAGTTTTCCTGTTATCATCCAACTGTTTAATGCAAAATTTACAACCATTGCACCACATAGCCTTGTGGTGTTTCAACTGCAATATTCCAAACATGAAAAAAATGCATTCTCAATTAATAATTAATCATATAATTTACACAACTTGAAAATTATCTAAAAAATCAAGCTTCTTGTCACATTATAAATATAATATAAAATAAGTAATGAATAAAATAGGTGAATTAATTGCTTACCTTTCTATCTTTCAAACCATATGCTAGATCAATTTCCCTGTCCGTAACGTTTCTGATACACTTCTCTAACCAATTTAGACAATAGTTGCCATGATAACCTATCGTCGTTACGTGCTTTACATATTTCAATCCATTCACTCATCCACTCAATATTTTTTGCAATGTATAAAAGTAGTGCCTCATAATCTTGAGCATCTGAATAAAAAAACAATAATTCACTAATACTAATATAACTTATAACCATGGTAAATTATATTAATTAATAAACGATGAAAGAATAAGACTTAAATGAATATGATCATATACATGATGTAAAAAAATGAAACATTATATGTATTATACATAATAAATCTTTTACCTCTCACTTTATTCATTCTACCTTTTCCCAACAGGTGCTCCACTTCAAATTTTTTGATGGAGTTCACATCCCAAATGCAATCCACCACGTGCATGGCTGGCGTAGCTAATATAGGAAGATAATGATTAATATACATCATGGATTCATATACCACATATCCCTCCACCATACCTCAGGTTGTGCTCTTTGGCTAACCAAAGCCTTCAAGGATTTCAGGTGCCTCTCCACCATCCACATTGACCTTGTGTGTACTGGTCCACACATTTCAATCTCATCAACTTGGTGTATCAAGTAGTGTTCTTGTGCATTGAAAAATGTTGGAGGTAGATACTTTTGCATTTCACACATTAGCCGAGGAATTTCTCTCTTCCAATACTTTATTTCATCTTGATGGATTTCTTTCAATGAAAACCATCTGCAAATCATTACGCAAGGTTATTTCAATGAAACATAATATATATTTCATTACAAGTAAATTAACACATCATGTCATTAAGTACAAAAAGAAATTGTAGCGAGATTTTGCGTATAAATCAAAACTACTTACCTCATGTATTTACTAAGACCATATATAACTTGTTTGACATTGTTGTCGAAGTCATTTGGGAGAGATACAGGTAGAACATACTATAACAATAAAAAATGAATTGTTACTGGTTTACGAATTAAACATAAAAAAGGAAAGTTTAAAAGATGTATTCAAGCAATAACATACAAAAATGTATACCAAAAATATTACCTTAACAAAGGTATGCCAATCATGTGTTTTGACCCCACTAAAGTCACCTTTCTTCATTAAGATATTATTTATGTTTGAAGAAAAACCTATTGGAAATTTAATTCTTCTAACGACCACTTTTACTCATTGCTTTGTTGTTCTGTTAATAACCATGGAATATTATTATAATTTCGACCTCCATTGTTATTTGATATGTCGATCACACTTTTCATTACATGATTCAATTTCTCAATGTCAGCACAAATTTTGTCAATTTTATCTGTATCATGTGCACCATCTATGATTCACCATAACGTTTCTGTCACATTCTTCCCGATATGCATTTTATCAAACAAATGAGCTATTTTTAGGTCCTCATAGTAGGGCAACCTCACGAATTGAGAAGGATAAAATTTCATTCTAGGTGGAGTACAATATTAGTACCTTCTCCGCGACGACGACCTTGATATCAAAGAATAAAATAAATCAGAACAATAATTATAAAATAAAATAAAATAAATTCATTAGTTAAAACAAAAATTCCAAACATTACATAAACAATATATATATATATATATATATATATATATATATATATATTTATGTCTGTACTCTACAATATCATATATATATATATATATATATATATACATGTTATATACATACAATATATATTATACGTATATATATATATATATATATATATATATATATATATATATATATATATATATATATATATATATATATATATACATATCTAATATCATATCTAATATATATATATACATATATATATATATATATATATATATATATATATATATATATATATATATATATATATATATATATATTACATACCAACTACTTAACGATTATTAATTCTATTATATTCCAACTTCCACAACTGAGGTGTCATTCTTCATGGTTTTAATCCAGTTTCTTCTTTATCATTGAAAATATGTTTTTCAATAGTACGATACTTATGGTTCCTAGAGAGGAAGTGCCTAAACTCATCAAACACCATCTTTCCTAAGTTTGGCGAATGACGATACTTCATCTTAGGGCCACAAACTGGACATGCAAATCTACCCTTTGTTTGAAGACCTGCAATAGATGGATCAATAACAATTATACTATGAGATCATTTTTAAAACATGTAATATGGTATATCTAATTTAGATAATTATATATTATACTAAAGTGCAATGAAATATTACATACCACAAAAATGTGTTAGTCTCGGGGCATCATGAATTGTCCATACACGCATTCCAAGACATTGAAATATCTTCTACTTGATTGGTTTAGTGATGTCATACATAGTGATGCCATGCCATAACTTTATTAGCTCATTGATAAGAGGCTCAATATATACATTCATATCTTTGACATGGTACTTACCTAATTGTTCAAAATTATGGTACATAATAATTACTACCATGATGTATGTATATATAAGTACGTAAATAAATAAAATATATTATGCAAACAATGAGAGAAATGAAAATGTTACATTCGAAAAAATAATGTATCAAATACCTGGAATAATCATAGTCAACATTATGTGCTCCCTCTTTATTGACATCCAAGGAGGAATGTTATTGTTGATAACGAAAATAGGCCACACTGAGTAAGTAGATCTAAGCTCTCCGAATGGATTAACACCATCAGCTGCCAATGAAAGTCTGACATTACAAGGTTAATTTTTAAAATCTACATATTTTTCCTCGATTTCCCTAAATGCAGAACCATCTGCAGGCATTCGAAGAACACCATCTCCACTTCTATTCTTTGAATGGTAATCCATAAACTGTGCTATGCTCTTACACCTGAACATTCGCTGCAAACGTGGAATTATGGGAATATGACGAAGAACCTTTTGAGGCACCTTTTTTTTTAGTTGATCTGTTCGATATCTACTGGTACCACATTTCAGACATTCTGTTTTCGACGCATGTTCTCCATAATATATTATATCATCTTTAGGACATGCATCTATAGTGTTATATTCCATTCCAAAGTCTTTCATAATAGCACGTAGATCTCGATATGTTTGAGGTAAAGTATTTGGCGATGGTAACAAAAATTCACCCAACAATCTACAACATAAACAAAAACTAGTTAATGTAAATATTATTATTATTATTATTATTATTTTTTTATTTTTTATTTATTTTTAATTTTTAATTTTATTATTATTATTATTATTATTATTATTTTTCTTCTGAATAAGACTAATTCTATTAAGTAAATATATATGGTACAATCAGAGCTTGCATAGGAGCGAAGCAAAAGAGCAAGGGAGTCGGAAATGATAGACTATCAACCTCGGTCCCAAAGAGCATCCACGACATAAGCAAAAGATAACAGGAAGAACATAAAATAGAGAGCTAGACTAGGGAGTTGACCCAGAATGGGTAGAGTCTCCCAATCGACATTTTTTCCCTTTCTTTTTACTGACTATGACCCAGCCATTGTGAGCTGATTGGACAGGAACCACTTGCAAACTATTCTGCGCAGAAGGAGGAGTCTCCTTGTTTGAATCTGAGGAAGAAGACTCATGAGAACGCTTCTGCGAGATCGGAGGAGCAGCAGGATCCACTAGGCGTGTTGGGGGTGCGTCCTTCAGGGGGTCCAGATTCTCCCCTTCCACCTCTATATCCTCCTCATTAGAGCTAGAGGAATCTATGTCATCCATTGGAGGTCTATCACATGGTTTCCAGTTCTTGGATTTGGATTTGCACGAAATATTATTCTTTTTTTCGAGGAACGCCGCACAAGTATTCTAGAGATGCCTCGTCTGAAGGCAATGGCGACATCTGAAAGCAGTGTTCTCATAGTCCAAGGTTTGCGTCCAATGAAAGTCCCCAACTTTGAGGTTGATCTGATCAGGCAGCCCTTTACTAATGTCTATTTTTGCGCATATTCTGCCAAAAGTATATATTCATTTCTCCCCTCGAGAGGTTTCCGTAGCCAGATGGCGGCCTAATGTATCCCCAATCCCTTGAAAGATAGCAAACTGCCATCAATGAGTAGGGAGATTTGGAAGATGGACCCAATGGGAAGTTTGGTGATGACAGTCAAGGAGGGGTCAAAATCAGGGAACCAGGGGGTGAGGAAGAGACCTGATGATCCCCAGAACCAGGGGCCTCCCGTTAAGGCTTTCTTGTAATATTCGCTGAAGGCAAAGGTGACAATGAAGAAGCTTTTTGAGCATAGAAAGACCTTACTGTTGTTGGTCCAGTTGGAGTGGATCCATTGGTATAGATCGGCAGTACAAGGCCATAGTCCATTAAATCTGCATATGATGGCTGTTTCTGCAAACGTCTGATATTGATCATCCAGAGATGGATGAGTGATTTCAATGGAGGGATTTTCATTCATTTTTTCCACCAAGAAAGGCTTGGGAGACTCAGCTGGTTGGGCAGTCTTCTTGGAGGGTTGGGCATGAACCACATCTTTATAGGAGAAAGCAGGAGCTGAAGAGGTCTGCCCAGATGCTCCTCCTCGCAGACGTAAGGTAAGCATCACTAAAGCATCTCTTTCAATATTGTAATAAGATAAGGGTAGAGGGTCTTCAAGCTGTTTACCTTCGTAAGTCAGTCTCTGAAGGGTTGCGGGGATACCCAACCTGAGCTCAAGCTCTCGCAGGAGGTCATGCACCAGATCTGAAGCATGCACCCAAAGAAACAGTGTCTTGCTTGAGAGAAGTAAGATCTGGATTTGAAAGCCAGAGGGTGAGTGGTCAGAATTCCTCAGCATCCCGCCTCGATTTCATGCCTGATCAATGCCTAATCCTTGCATCATCGAGTCCGAGAGGCATTTTTCTTTGATTATGGCTGGAAGATGAGCTAGGCCCTCCTGGATCTGAAAAGTTTCGACCTGCGGTGGCACCTTGACAGAACTGTTCAACCCATTCATGTAGCTGAGCCCTTGCAGGGTTGCAACGGTGGGTGAGACTGCAAATATTGTCCCTTCTTGGACACAGAAGGTGGCGGCATCTTGCGCTAACACTGTGGCCACCTAAGCTTTGGAGTCACATTCTGGAGTGACCCGGTGACCCTCGTGCCTAATAGTGCCGGCAGCTGCTTGGCGAGTAGATGCCGAGAGTTTGCGATGTTGGAAGAGAACGGGTGAGTCGCATTGAGCTGCGGTTGTAAGAAACTTCAGATTTCCTTGAAATGTCGCGATGACTAAGGCAGAGCCGAGCGCGCCTGGAGCAGCTGCAGGGTCGGCGTCGGCGACCCAACATTCAGAAACCCTAGGGCTCTTTGGATCCATTGCTCGATCATCTTTGATCTACCCAATTAAAAAATACCATTAATGTAAATATTATTAATTATATATAAGTATTGAATTATTATTTTACACATTTATTACAACTAAAAAAAGGGAAAATAATCAACATTTACATATATGTGATCATATATACATATTTCATACCTTAGGATCTGTGTCATACATCTGTTCAAAAAATTATTCATAACCTTTAAGTTCACCAACAACAATTTAGCAGAGAGAAGAGTTGCATTTGAGTGTTCAAAAAGTCGTTCATTTGATGTTTCAATCAGAGGTACATCATAAATACTGTCACTATCTCCACCATCATCATCTGACTCACCATACAAGTCTTGGAGCATTTGATTTGTCCCATCATTAATGTGAACTATCTCATTATTGTCATCATGATCTACCTCCATGGGATCATTAAAATCATCTTCATCATTCGCTTCATGTTCTTCACCTTGTACAACATCATTTCCAATACTAATATTTGCTGCAATATTCGCTTGTACTAGTGCAACATCATGTAATCTACTACTATTTAGCTGTGGAAGCTGGTTCTACAAAAAAATGTGGGGAAACTGTGCCTTTATGAAAATTACAAACAATCATTAAACATTAGAGCATATATAAAAAATATTAAAATAATATAAAATTTTACGATATAATCAAAATGAAGATAGATAATTAATTACTACGGGACGATAGTCATTCAATCCACCATCAATGTGCCCATATTTCCTACAATGCATTGTTGCTATTGTTATTAAAACTCTAACATTGTTTCTCATACAACATTTTTTGCAAGGGAAATAAACTCTACCATCACCCCTTTCACCCTTTTGAATTTTTTTTTCCCTCTCTAATGTTTTCTTCCATTGATGAAAATTATCCTATAGCAATTATCTCTCTCAATGGTGTAGAAAACCCAAGACGTGTTGAACTCAATGGGAGCTCAATAAGAAAAAATAAAATAAAAGTGATCAAAGTTCGACCATGATAAAAGGATCAAAGGTAAATAATGAATGGAAAACCCTGATCTTATTTATAACAAAATATTGAGTTATCCTTGATAATGGTACATAATAAAATATTATTAACCAAGATCTAGATCTAATAGCTTGGAATATTTTATGGCTAAACTAGCCGTCAGGATAACGGCTAGTTTGACTTTGAAATTTAAAATCGAATAATAACGACTAGTTTTATATAATTAAGTAATTAATTAATTATTTAATTAATTGTGATAATATATATATATATATATATATATATATATATATATATATATATATATATATATATATATATATATATATATATATATACATTTATGATGATGGTTAATGTCCACTGAGACCAATCTTTGGTCTATCGGACCTAAAGAAACAAATTATTTAACTTGATTTAAGATTTTATTCCTATGCTCAAAGAGCTTGGAGAGAAGCCTCCGGAGCTCACTATAATTTTGACATCTTAAAAGGCTAGGAAGGTCAGTATTGCAACAAAGATTATGAAATTGAGCTCTACTGTGGTTGTAAACGGGGCACTCTAAGAGGAAGTGATTTTCATCCTCGATGTTCATATTCTCATAGAGATGGCAGATCCTTTCCATCCATGGTGTTTTAGGAACTGTACAATGACCTGTTTCACTATGGAGCTCATGAGAGTTCGTTTTAATCTTGGTTATATTAATTTTCTTCTTTGAGCTAGTTAAAATAGAGAGAATATATATATATATATATATATTCTTAATTAATTAATTATATTTTTCTTCTTATATATATATATTATATTATATTATATATATTTTATTTTTTATTTTTTATATATAGATATTTTATTTTTTTTTTTTTTTTTAAGAAATGGCTAAACTAGTCGTTAGGATAATGGCTAGTTTGATTTTGAAAATTAAAATCGAATAATAACGACTAGTTTTATTTATTTATTTAATTAATTGTGATCATATATATATATATATATATATATATATATATATATATATATATATTTATTTATTTATTAACAAAATTACTACACTAATATATGAAATAATATATTAAATCTGTAACAAGCCTCATATCGTCACCATTCTGACATTTTGTAAATGGTATTTTCATATCATGGCCATTCCGATGATCTCAATAGCCTATGTCGCGCTTCTGATGTTTTCTATCCATGTCGTTATTCCGACGTTTTGTGAACAGTCTTTGTGAACGTGTCAGGGAGCCATAGGAAACGCGTTCGGGCGGGTCAGGTCGTGTGAGGGCACCGAGGGAAACGAGTTCGGGCGGGTCAGGTCGGGTCGGGTCGTGCCGTGTGAGGGCGCCCAAGGAAACCCCTGAGTCTGTCATATTCCAATTTTTGTTGTAATAACTTGCCATTTTTGATACGACCTCCCTCACACGATCCGACCCTAATGTGTTTCCTATCGCGCCCTTACATGGCACGATGCAACCGGCCCGAATGAAGGCACGACGATGATCAAAACAGAAAACAGATCACACAAATGTGTAGTACAAGGCACACAGGCGATCACAACTTAGAATTTTTGATACGATCACCCTCACACGACTCGAACCACCCAAACACATTTCCCTAGGCACCCTCAAACGACCCGATGTGACGTGACCCACCCGAACGCGTTTCCCTGGGCACCCTCACACAACCCAACCTGACCCTCCCTGACCCGCGACAAACACATTTCCTTGTGTGCCCTTACACGACCCGACCTGAACTGACCCGACCCGATCAAACACATTTCCTTGGGCGCCCTCACACGACATGACCCGACCCGACCTGCCTGAACGTGTTTCCTCGGGCGCCCTCACACGACACGACCCGAGAGAACCCGCTTGAATGTGTTTTCCTGAGTGCCCTCACACGACTCGACCTGACCTAACCCAACCTGCTCAAAAGCGTTTCCTTGGGCGCCCTCACATGACACGACCCAACCCGACCCGCCTTAATGCATTTAATTGTGCGGCCTCACATGACACAAC
Source organism: Pinus albicaulis (assembly GCA_034641835.2). Lineage (NCBI taxonomy): Eukaryota > Viridiplantae > Streptophyta > Pinopsida > Pinales > Pinaceae > Pinus > Pinus albicaulis. Next base: position 615,490,063 of record CM076572.1, read on the forward strand.
CCGATCGAACCCTACTCAACCTGCCCGAATGTGTTTCCGAATTATGATATGCTGATCTAGCTTATAAAAGGGATGTTGATCTTAAATAACTTTGCATGGTCATGGCCGTAATTAAAGAACATGAAAGTATTGGAATGTATAATATTGCTGAGACTAAGGGAGATCACATTACCATTATTGGGGCACACTATGCATGATTTAAAGGTGTTTCACTCTACTTGGAGTTGCGATGTATATTGTGCTACGGGCGGGTCGGGTCGTGTGAGGGCATCGAGGGAAATGAGTTCGGGCAGGTCGGGTCGGGTTGGGTCGTGCCGTGTGAGGGCGCCCAAGGAAACCCTTGAGTCTGTCATATTTCGATTTTTGTTGTAATAAATTTCCATTTTTGATACGACCTCCCTCACATGATCCGACCCAAATGTGTTTCCTATCGCGCCCTCACACGACACGACCCGACCTGCCCGAACGAAGGCACGATGGAGATCAAAATGGAAAAATTATCGCACAAACGTGTAGTACAAAGCACATAGGCGATCAAAACTTAACATTTTTGATACAACCACCCTCACACGACCCGCCACACCCAAACATGTTTCCCTAGGCACCCTCAAACGACTCGACGCGACCTGACCCACCCGAACACATTTCCCTGGGTGCCCTCACACAACCTGACTCAACCCTTCCCGACCCGCGGAAAACGCGTTTCCTTGTGCGCCCTCACACGACCCGACCCAAACTGACCCGACCTGATCGAACGCGTTTCCTTGGGCGCCCTCACATGACCTGATCTGAACCGCCCGAACGCGTTTCCTTGGGCGCCCTCACATGACACGACCCGAGAAAACCTGCCCAAATGTGTTTTCTTGAGTGCCCTCACCCGACTCGACCCGACCCAACCCAACCCGTTCGAACGCGTTTCCTTGGGCGCCCTCACTCGACATGGCCTGACCCGACCCGCCTGAACGCGTTTCCTTGTGTGGCCTCACATGACATGACCCGATCGAACCCTACCCGACCCGCCCGAATGTGTTTCCGAATTATGATATATTGATCTAGCTTATAAAAGGGATGTTGATCTTAAATGGTATTGCATGGTCATGGCCATAATTAAAGCACATGAAAGTATTGGAATGCATAATATTGCTGAGACTAAGGGAGATCACATTACCATTATTCGGGCACACTATGCATGATTTAAGGGTGTTAATTTACTCTACTTGGAGTTGTGATGTATATTGTGCTAAGTGCTAATGCTCTTGTTGCACAAGGTTTCCATGGTGGCTGCTTCCTCGGTGAGTTTATTAGGGGTGTTTTCATGAAAATGAATGAGATCCATCATATTAACATTATGATACAAATTCTTCACCATCAACGATGATGTGGTTATGTGTGAGGTTATACTGGCTGCGTGGTACAAAAATTAAGTAACACTGAAGGAAAAATGCCATGTTGAAGTGAATTGCCAAGGTGACGCGCACGTCTATCAGTACTACGCGAGTGACATTCATGAATCACAACTCTTGAAAGTGTGATTTGTCACCATGTCAAAGCAGGGGCTACGATTCGCGGGGTAATCACAATACAAATATTGTAATGAAAAAATGGTAAATATTATTCAATACAATGGACATTATATTTCAAAAAAGTGATAATAAAATTTCTAATTTATTCATTCATTAAATTTAAAGATCAATTTTTTTATATTCATTTTTAAGATTAAACATGTTATAAGTTCAAGATAAATTAATAACAATTAAATATAACAAATATATTATTATTTTTGTTAGCTTGACCTAGCTAACATAGTAATAGCTAACATAATAATTGTCAATTAAATCACCCTATTAAACAGATAACAAATATATTATTATAATCCTATAAAAATTAATAAAATATAAATAAAATAAAAAAAACAAAATTACAAAATAAACATGGCGCGCGTGATCTGCATAATCTTAATCTCCCTACCTGTTAATGATCCAAAGGAAAAAGACAACTAAAATGTTAAACACTCTCAATAAATCCGCATTTCATTACATGAAGCATTTGGAGTCATCGTCCATGGAAACCAGAACATCTCTTTAATGTACCTACTTCAAAATATTTTAAAATATGAAAAAAAAATCATTAACACCATTCATAATATTGGGAAAATATCTAAATAAAAATATAATGGTTTATTATTAAACATTTTCATTTACAAAACTATCAACATTTCACAGTTAAAAAAAAAAATAAATTAAATTTTATTTCATCACATAATTTAAACTCTCTATTTAAAATATAAAACTAGTCCGTCATCGCTCTTATGACGTTAGGTGAACACGTAGCAACACCGACGGTTACCCTCCACCCGTCGCAATACTGATGGTTGTCCTAAAATTGTCACAATACCGACCTTTGGTGAACATGTTGCAACACCGACAGTTACCTTCCACGCGTCGCAATATCGACGGCTGTCCTCAAACCGTCGCAATACCTACGTTTGTTCCCAATTACGTTGCAATACCGAGAAGTGTCCCCAAACGTCGCATTAGCGACATTTTCCACAAATCGTCGCAATGCCGACTCATATTTTAGGAACGTCGCATTTCCGACGTTGTGTCCCAAAATGTTAGTATTCTGATAACGTTCATAAATTTTGAAATAGTGACGATGTCCCTAAACATCGAGATAGCGACGGTTTTTGGCGGGATTTGAAAAATTGATAAAAATTGGGGAAATTTCCGACAATACGTCAAAAGTGTCAGAACTAAAGTGTCGAAATTTTGACCAAATGTACTAGTGAAGGAGCTCTATGCCATGGTGCAAGATGTGAAGAAGTGGAAGCATTAACTGATGGGATAAGAGACATTAATCCACACATATCACCAACCGTTGTAGTATTTGCAGGCTGAGAGTAAGCTACAGTAGACCAAACATTACAAGTGGATGGGGTTTTTACAACAGTTTCATTTGGTTATCAAATATAAGAAGGGAAACAAAAAAAAGTTGGTCGACATGCTATCAAGTCCACCCACATCAAATATTACAACTTTGGGGACTCTTATGCACTTGGATCCATTCACCCATGATGCATAAAGAGAGGCATATTCATAAGATGAGGATTTTAAGAAGGTATATCAACTATTGAAGAGTCAGAGTCATGTGCACGATGGCAACAACTTCGTTGAATACCATCTCCAAGACATGTTACTCTACATGATAGATAAGCCATGTGTTCCTAAAGGTGAGTGATTACAACTGATCAGAGAGGCTCACACCTCCAAGATTGCAAGGAATTTTAGTGTAGGGAAGACCATGACTAACTTGCAGAGGCATATGTATTGGACTAAGATGAAAGAGCAGGTAGCTAGGTTCATAAGAGTATGCATGATTTGTTGTACCGACAAGCCTAGAAACATGAAAAAAGGTCTATATCATCCCTTACCTATACCTACTCGTCCTTGGGAAAGCATTTCCATGGACTTTGTGGGAGGTTTACCGATAAAGAGGAAGGGACATAACTCCTATATTCGTGGTAGTTGATAGGTCCAACAAGATGTGTGTTATGATGTCTTGTAAAAATACCATCATCGGACAACAAGCAAATTTTTTTTTCTTTGGACAGGTCTGGGTGCACTTTGGGATATCGAGGTGCATCATTTTAGATAGGGAAACAAGATATCTCAGTGCATTCTGGACTAGATTATGGGAGAACATGGACACAAAGTTGAAGAGATCTACAACATTTCATCCACAGACATGTGGGTAGACATAAGCAGTCAGTAGGACGTTGGTGTAGCTTCTGAGGCGATACATCCAGAAGCATCCGAAGACCTAGGATGGAAATATGGTATATATACAACATTATTATAACAGTGCAATCCACACTTCTACAGGAAAGTCCCCATTTGAGACTTATTTTGGATAATTCCCACCTTCATCTTTGGATATTTCATATGGTCAGCAAGGTGGAGTGAGGGAATATTGATCCAGGTGGATATTGGTGGCCACCCGCCTATTCCACTTGGGCCCCCACCATTATCTCTTTCAGTTTTTCAGTTTCGGCATAACTTACTATTTTTAGCAGTTTTTAGGGTCCTGAACTTCCGGAGCCGTTTTGAGGCCCTAAACGACGTTTTTTGGGCATCGTGCCTCCAAAAAGAATCATTTTGTTCTGAAATGACATCCACGGCGAAAGTTTTAGTCCTCAGATAGAGCTTTCTAATGATGTATCATGTGCGTCAAACGGAGATAGTATGCCAAAGTTACGTCCCTGGGAAGTTGAAACACCAATTTACCCAAACGGGGCCCATAGTTTTGGCGCTTCATCTCCTAGGGTTAGGTTTGTGGGATGTTGAGGGTTCTCCATTGTTTCTCAATAATAAATAGGCCCTCGAGCCTCATTGTAACTCAGTTCAGAGGCCTGTAGCCGCCACATCTCTTCTCGGAGATAGCTACCAGCGCCCTAGCTAGTTTTATTTCCATTCTGTCTGTAAGCAAATTTCAGTTCTTTGATAATAATGAAATGAAGTGTTATTTCCGCTGCATCTCTGTATTTATGGTTATGTGTTTATTCTGTTGCGTTCCTGCATAAATCCGGATCAGTGGTATCAGAGCGGTCCGCTTTTTCTCGATCCTTCTTTGCATGTCCCCAACGAGGTCGGGGTATAATGAGATAGGGCTCGATCTGGTGGAACCTTTGCAAGATCAGCCTCGCAAACCTCGATGGACGCCCATGGGGGACGAAAGAAAGATGAGGGAGCAGGAGATCCTATCAAAATATTGCTCGAGGAGGCCCTCGAAAAACAAAGGAACGCGATGATGGATAACTTTGCTCAGATCCTTCAACGGCTACCCACCGGCGGTGCATCTGCATCCAGCAGCCACTCTGGAGGCGCGACTCCTTTTAAGGTACAAGTAAATTTTGACATTCCCATATTTGAGTGTCAAATAGACGCAGATGCCGTAGATAGATGGTTGAATCTGTTAGAAGGATATTTCTCGGTTCATGACTTTTCAGACCGGGAGAAGATTATTTTTGCACTCCTCAAAGCTACCCCCCATGTTAAGGACTGGTGGGAAACCTATTGTGAGAACAAGGACCAGACAGAACCCTCTCTGTTCTCGGCCGTACCAACTTGGAATTCTTTCCGAGACGCCGTCAAGGAACAATACTATCCCGTGGGGAGCTATGAGGACAAGTACATACAATGGACCACGATGCGACAACAAAGGGATCAAGATATTAGAACGTAAATACATTCCCATACCTGGCACAAAAGTTGGGTAAGGCATAGATGGGAGAAATGGAGTTGCAAATGGAGTTTCTCGACATCTCCTCGCTTGGTACGGCATACCGGTATGCTGCCAAGATTGAGCAGAAATTCAAACAGAAGAAGCGAGACTTTGGATCTGTGAATCAAAAGCAAGGAAAAGGTGCTTCCAAACCGCAGAACAAAGGACAGAGCATGGCGGCTAAAGACAACCCGTGAAAGCCACAAGAAAAGAACAACACCGTAAAGCCAAAGAAGGACACGGGAAAGTGGTGTGAGTTCCATAAGAGCTCCACTCACAACACAAGTGAGTGTCGGGCCAAGCAGTCGCTAGTGGCCGAGATGAGGGCTTCTGAGTCAGATGCATACTCCGACTCCGAATCAGAACCTGAAAAGGGGAATGAAAAATGGAAACAGATTATTGATGCGGAGCCCAACGCCACTGTTGCCACTACAAAGGTCCAGAAGGAGGAACCGGAAGATCCAGAGGAGGAGGAACGTCTCTTCCACTCCCAGATGTGGGTAAAGGGCTCCACTGTACAGTTCATTGTCGACAATGGGAGCCAAAAGAACCTCATTTCAGCAGACGCCGTGAAGCGGTTGGGCTTGCCGACCACAGCTCACCCACATCCATACACCATCGGGTGGCTTCACCAAGGACGAGATCTCCGCGTCAGCCGGCAGTGTCGTCTTCCCTATAGCATCAAGCCCTTCACGGATGAGGTACTATGTGACGTTGCTCCTATTGATGTTTCTGATGTATTATTAGGACAACCATACTTGTGGAAGCGTCATACTGTGTATGAGTCTCGACCTCGCATTGTTATTGTTACTTTGGGAAATAAGTTGTACAGGATACCATAGGTACCACCTCCTATCGCTATCTCTTTGGTTACTGCAAAACAATGCAGTAAGCTCATTTTCCAAACCAGGAAATTTGTTTTCCTGATGATCCGCAAGAAGAAGACAGTGGCCACGACCTCCAGACAGGGCCCCTCTGCACGACAGCAACAAATGGATAAGGTTGTGGAGGAGTACGGGGACATCTTCACCTCACCCACAGGGGTTCCTCTGCACTGTCAGGTCAAGCACCCGATTGATCTGACCCCAAGTGTGCCGCTACCCAATGGACCGATCTATCGTACTCGATTTCCTAGAAATGATAAATCAAAAGCCAATTCGCAAACATTACGAAAGGTCACATCAGACCAAGTTCATCGCCCTGTGGGAGCCCGATCGTGTTGGTACCGAAGAAGGATGGGACGTGGAGACTCTGTATTGACTATCGGGCGCTGAACAAGATCACTGTCCGGAATAGGTACCCAATCCCATGGATTGATGACCTTCTAGACCAACTCAAAGGTGCAAAATATTTCAGCAAGATCGACCTGAAGTCTGGGTATCACCAGGTACCAATTGAACCCTCTGATGTGTGGAAGACTGCCTTCAAAGCCAAGGAAGGCCTTTTTGAATGGCTGGTCATGCCTTTCGGGTTGACGAATGCTCCCGCAACCTTCATGAGGATGATGGACGACATCTTTCGGCCATTCACCAACTCATTCGTAGTGGTGTACTTGGATGACATTCTGATCTTCAGCAAGACTTGGGAAGAGCACCTTCATCACATCCGACAAGTCCTCCAAACACTGCGGCAACACAAGTTGTGTGCCAATGTGGAGAAGTGCACGTTTGGCATGACCCAGGTTCAATATCTGGGATACATTATTGATGAAAGGGGGGTGCATGTGGATCCAGCCAAGATCCAAGTCATTCGGGATTGGCCGGCCCCGACTACTATAACAGAGCTTCGCAGCTTTCTGGGTCTTGCTAATTTCTACCGTAGATTCGTGCTGGGATTCTCTCATATCACTTGGCCCTTGAGTCAAGTCACCAAAGGAGGAGCGAGAGCAAAATTCTTTTGGTCGGAACCTCAACGGAAGGCGTTCAAAGAATTGAAAAATCGCCTCTGTTCTGCCCCAGTGCTCACCTTACCAGACTTGCAGCAGCCATTTGAGATCGAGACAGATGCCTCTGACTATGCTATTGGGGCGGTTCTTACTCAACAGGGACATCCAGTGGCATATCACAGTGAGACATTGTCTGAGACAGTTCGCAAGTATCCCACCTATGACAAAGAAATGTATTCCATTGTGCAAGCCTGTCGACAATGGAAGCATTACATTTTGGGGAAGGAAACAATCATCCACACGGACCACCGGCCCCTGCAGTTCATACAGACACAAGGGAAGTTGCAGAATGATCGCCATCAGAAGTGGTCCACATATCTGCAACAGTTTCATTTGAACATCAAGTACAAGAAGGGTAGCACCAACAATGTTGCAGACTGCCTCAGCCGACCACCGATCGTGGCGCTCACCACCGTGCTCAACTCTTGTGGGCACGAGACTTCTGATTGGCCGCTTCTCTATGAGAGTGACCCAGAATTCAGCCACACTTACAAGGCACTCTTGGGGGGCACGCAAGTTCCAAATTTTCACCTCCAAGATGCACTTTTATGTCACCTGGGACACCTTTGTGTTCCTTCAAGCGAGTGTGCCAAGATGATATGGGAAGCACACTACAGTCGAGTCGCTAGGCATTTCGGGGTCGAGAAAACAGTAGCAATACTACAGAAGTATTTCTATTGGCCGAACCTTCGAAAGGATGTCAAGAAGCACATCAGATCCTACACTGCTTGTGCCATTGCCAAACCGACCATCAAGAAGCAAGGCCTATATACTCCACTACCTACCCCTAGTCGACCTTGGGAATCCATCTCCATGGATTACATGTCGGGCCTGCCTTCTACTAAGAATGGAAATGACTGTGTTTTCATGGTCATTGACAGATTCTCGAAGATGGCCATTATGGCGGCCTGTAAGAAGAATATCACAGCAGAAGCCACTGCTAAAATATTCTTTGAACGAGTGTGGGTGCACTTTGGGATCCCACAGTCTATCATATCAGATCGGGATAGCAGGTTCCTCAGCACATTTTGGTCCAGCCTCTGGTCGATGTTGGATACCAAGCTCACCAAGTCCACAGCTTTCCATCCCCAAACAGATGGCCAGACAGAGGTCGTCAACAGAATGATTGTACACATTCTTCGCATGTACAATTCAAAGCATCCACGCACATGGGACGAGAGCCTCCCTTATGTACAACATAGTTATAATCGGGCTCTCCACAGTTCAATCGGCCATAGCCCCTTTCAGGTGGGCTTGGGATTCCAGCCACTATGCCCCATTGATGTAGCCATGCCATTTGCAGCTGCTCAGGCCAATTCAGCTCATGTCCAGTCTGAAGTTGACAAAGCCAGTAGCTTCATCGAGCACATTCAACACATCCGCCAACAAGTTCATGATATATTGGACAGAGCCAATGCCAAGTACAAGCAACGCCATGATCAACATCGGGTGCCACACAACTTCCAGGTGGGCGACAAAGTATGGCTACATTTGCAGAAGGAGCGCCTCACTGGACCCCACCGCAAGCTTTGCCCGCTCGGATACGGGTCGTACACCGTCACCAAGGCTATAGGGAATAATGCCTTTGAGCTTAGTATTCCTCCATTCCTTGGTTTGCACCCAGTCTTCAATGTGGATCGCCTTTGTCCTTACTTCCCACCTCTACTGGACACCTCGGACATTGCAGAACAACTCACACCAACAGAGTTAAACCCAGACTGCATGGAACAGGCCACCACAGATTGTATCATGGACATGCAAATCAAGAACACTCGCCAATAGAAGATCCAACTGTATCAGGTTGTCAAAGCTGACCAACTCCTGCACCAAGGAAAGTGGTTCACCAGGGACCAAGTTCAGCAGAAATTTCCTCATCTCATGGAGGAACTTAACGCAATGGGGACCATTGCTTCCTAAGGGGGGAGGAATGATCCAGGTGGATATTGGTGGCCACCCGCCTATTCCACATGGGCCCCCACCATTATCTCTTTCATTTTTTTTCAGTTTTGGCATAACTTACTATTTTAGCAGTTTTTCGTGTCCTGAACTTCCGGAGCCGTTTTGAGGCCCTAAACGACATTTTTTGGGCATCGCGCCTCCATTAAAAATAATCCTATTTAGAATGACATTCGCGAGCGAAAGTTGTAGTCCTCGGATGACTTTCTAATGATGTATCATGTGCTTCAAACGGAGATAGTATGCAAAGTTACGTCCACAGGAAGTTGAAACACCAATGAACTATGAATATACAACAGTTGGCACACTTGACTGCCACATCTCTTCTCAGAGATAGCTACTAGCGCCCTAGCTAGTTTTATTTCCATTCTGTCTGTAAGCAAATTTCAATTCTTTGATATTAATGAAATGAAGTGTTATTTCCGCTGCATCTCTATATTTATGGTTATATGCTTATTCTGTTGCGTTCCTGCATAAATCCGGATCAGTGGTATCAGAGCGGGTCTGCTTTTTCTTGATCCTTCTTTGCATGTCCCCAACGAGGTCGGGGTATAAGCAGCTAGGGATTGATCTGGTGGAACCTTTGCAAGATCAGCCTCGCAGACCTCGACGGACGCCCATGGGGGACGAAAAGAAAGATGAAGAAGCAGGAGATCCTATCAAAATATTGCTCGAGGAGGCCCTCAAAAAACAAAGGAATGCGATGATGGATAACTGTTGAATCCTTGTCAGACGCACGCGGCGGCGCATGCACATCAGCTGACCACTCTGGAGAGTGCGACTCATTTTTAAGGTACAAGTAAATTTTGACATTCCCATATTTGAGGGTCAAATAGATGCGAATCATAGTAGATGAGATGGTTGAATCTATTAGAGAAGGATATTTTTTCTATTCATGATTTTAGGACCAGGAGAAGATTATTTTTGCACTCCTCAAAGTTACCCCCACGTTAAGGGCGGGTGGGAAACCTCTTTGTGAGAACAAAAGGACCCAGAGACGAACCCTCTGCGATTCTCGGCCGTACAACTTGGAATTAATTAAGAGGCAGATCAAGGAACAGTACTATCCCGTGGGAGCTATGAGGACAAGTACATACAATGGACCACGCTGCGACAACAAAGGGATCAAGATGTGCATGAGCTGACGAATCTGTTCCATACCCTGTGCACAAATTTGGGTATCAAAGATTCAGAGAAACATTTGGTGCTAAAGTATCGCAGTTGTCTGCACAGATACATTCAGGAGGAAATGGAGTTCCTCGACATCTCCTCGCTTGATACGGCATACCGGTATGCTGCCAAGATTGAGCAGAAATTCAAACAGAAGAAGCGAGACTTTGGATCTGTGAATCAAAAGCAAGGAAAAGGTGCTTCCAAACCGCAGAACAAAGGACAGAGCATGGCGACTAAAGACAACCCGTCAAAGCCACAAGAAAAGAACAACACCGTAAAGCCAAAGAAGGACACGGGAAAGTGGTGTGAGTTCCATAAGAGCTCCACTCACAACACAAGTGAGTGTCGGGCCAAGCAGTCGCTAGTGGCCGAGATGAGGGCTTCTGAGTCGGATGCATGCTCTGACTCCGAATCAGAACTTGAAAAAGGGAATGAAAAAGGGAAACAGATTATTGATGCGGAGCCCAACGCCACTGTTGCCACTACAAAGGTCCAGAAGGAGGAACCGGAAGATCCAGAGGAGGAGGAACGTCTCTTCCACTCCGAGATGTGGGTAAAGGGCTCCCCTGTACAGTTCATTGTCGACAATGGGAGCCAAAAGAACCTCATTTCAGCAGACGCCGTGAAGCGGTTGGGCTTGCCGACCACAGCTCACCCACATCCATACACCATCGGGTGGCTTCACCAAGGACAAGATCTCTGCGTCAGCCAGCAGTGCCGCCTTCCCTATAGCATCAAGCCCTTCACGGATGAGGTATTATGTGATGTTGCTCCTATTGATGTTTCTGATGTATTATTAGGACAACCATACTTGTGGAAGCGCCATGCTGTGTATGAGTCTCGACCTCGTGCTGTCATTGTTACTTTGGGAAATAAGTTGTACAGGATACCAAAGGTACCACCTCCTGCGACTATCTCTTTGGTTACTGCAAAACAATGCAGTAAGCTCATTTCCCAAACCAGGAAATTCGTTTTCCTGATGATCCGCCCCCAGGGCAAGAAGAAGACTGTGGCCACGACCTCCAGACAGGGCTCCTCTGCACAACAACAACAAATGGATAAGGTTGTGGAGGATTACGGGGACATATTCACCTCACCCACAGGGGTTCCTCTGCACTGTCAGGTCAAGCACCCGATTGATCTGACCCCCGGTGCGCCGCTACCTAATGGACCGATCTATCGGCGCTCTGTTCTAGAGAATGATGAAATCAAGAGGCAGATTTAGGAGTTGTTGCAGAAAGGTCACATCAGACCAAGTTCATCGCCCTGTGGGAGCCCGATCGTGTTGGTACAGAAGAAGGATGGGACGTGGAGACTCTGTATTGACTATCGGGCGCTGAACAAGATCACTGTCCGGAATAGGTACCCAATCCCACGGATTTATGACCTTCTGGACCAACTCAAAGGTGCAAAATATTTCAGCAAGATCGACCTGAAGTCTGGGTATCACCAGGTACCAATTGAACCCTCTGATGTGTGGAAGACTGCCTTGAAAGCCAAGGAAGGCCTTTTCGAATGGCTGGTCATGCCTTTCGGGTTGACGAATGCTCCCACAACCTTCATGAGGATGATGGACGACATCTTGCGGCCATTCACCAACTCATTTGTAGTGGTGTACTTGGATGACATTCTGATCTTCAGCCAGACTTAGGAAGAGCACCTTCACCACATCCGACAAGTCCTCCAAACACTGCGGCAACACAAGTTGTGTGCCAATTTGGAGAAGTGCACTTTTGGCATGACCCAGGTTCAATATCTGGGATACATTATTGATGAAAGGGGGGTGCATGTGGATTCAGCCAAGATCCAAGTCATTCGGGATTGGCCAGCCCCGACTACTATAACAGAGCTTCGCAGCTTTCTGGGTCTTGCTAATTTCTACCGTAGATTCGTGTTGGGATTCTCTCATATCACTTGGCCCTTGAGTCAAGTCACCAAAGGAGGAGCGAGAGCAAAATTCTTTTGGTCGGAACCTCAACAGAAGGCGTTCAAAGAATTGAAAAATCACCTCTGTTCTGCCCCAGTGCTCACCTTACCAGACTTGCAGCAGCCGTTTGAGATCGAGACAGATGCCTCTGACTATGCTATTGGGGCAGTTCTTACTCAACAGGGACATCCGGTGGCATATCACAGTGAGACATTGTCTGAGACAGTTCGCAAGTATCCCACCTATGACAAAGAAATGTATTCCATTGTGCAAGCCTGTCGACAATGGAAGCATTACATTTTGGGGAAGGAAACAATCATCCACACAGATCACCGACCCCTGCAATTCATACAGACACAAGGGAAAGTTGCAGAATGATCGCCATCAGAAGTGGTCCATATATCTACAACAGTTTCATTTGAACATCAAGTACAAGAAGGGTAGCACCAACAATGTTGCAGACTGCCTCAGCCGACCACCGATCGTGGCGCTCACCACCGTGCTCAAATCTTGTGGGCACGAGACTTCTGATTGGCCGCTTCTCTATGAGAGTGATCTAGAATTCGGCCACACTTACAAGGCACTCTTGGGGGGTACGCAAGTTCCAAATTTTCACCTCCAAGATGCACTTTTATGTCACCTGGGACACCTTTGTGTTCCTTCAATCGAGCGTGCCAAGATGATATGGGAAGCACACTACAGTCGAGTCGCTGGGCATTTCGGGGTCGAGAAAACAGTAGCAATACTACAGAAGTATTTCTATTGGCCGAACCTTCGAAAGGATGTCGAGAAGCACATCAGATCCTGCACTGCTTGTGCCATTGCCAAACCGACCATCAAGAAGCAAGGCCTATATACTCCACTACCTACCCCTAATCGACCTTGGGAATCCATCTCCATGGATTACATGTCGGGCCTGCCTTCTACTAAGAATGGAAATGACTGTGTTTTCGTGGTCGTTGACAGATTCTCGAAGATGGCCATTATGGCGGCCTGTAAGAAGAATATCACAGTAGAAGCCACTGCTAAACTCTTCTTTGAACGAGTGTGGGTGCACTTTGGGATCCCATAGTCTATCATATCAGATCGAGATAGCAGGTTCCTCAGCACATTTTTGTCCAGCCTCTGGTCAATGTTGGACACAAAGCTCACCAAGTCCACAGCTTTCCATCCCCAAACAGATGGCCAGACAGAGGTCGTCAACAGAATGATTGTACACATTCTGCGCATGTACAATTCAAAGCATCCACGCACATGGGACGAGAGCCTCCCCTATGTACAACATAGCTATAACCGGGCTCTCCACAGTTCAATTGGCCACAGCCCCTTTCAGGTGGGCTTGGGATTCCAGCCACTATGCCCCATTGACGTAGCCATGCCATTTGCAGCTGCTCAGGCTAATTCAGCTCATGTCCAGTCTGAAGTTGACAAAGCCAGTAGCTTCATCGAGCGCATTCAACACATCCGCCAACAGGTTCATGATATATTGGACAGAGCCAATGCCAAGTACAAGCAACGCCATGATCAACACCGGGTGCCACACAACTTCCAGGTGGCTGACAAAGTATGGCTACATTTGCAGAAGGAGCGCCTCACTGGACCCCACCGCAAGCTTCGCCCGCTCCGATACGGGCCGTACACCATCACCAAGGCTATAGGGAACAATGCCTTTGAGCTTAGTATTCCACCATTCCTTGGTCTGCACCCAGTCTTCAATGTGGATCGCCTTCGTCCTTACTTCCCACCTCTACTGGACACCTCAGACATTGTAGAACAACTCACACCAACAGAGTTAAATCTAGACTGCATGGAACAAGCCACCACAGATTGTATCATGGACATGCAACTCAAGAACACTCGCCAACAGAAGATCCAACTGTATCAGGTTGTCAAAGCTGGCCAACTCCTGCACCAAGGAAAGTGGTTCACCAGGGACCAAGTTCAGCAGAAATTTCCTCATCTCATGGAGGAACTTAACGCAATGGGGACCATTGCTTCCTAAGGGGGAGGAATGATCCAGGTGGATATTGGTGGCCACCCGCCTATTCCACTTGGGCCCCCACCATTGTCTCTTTCAGTTTTTCAGTTTCGGCATAACTTACTATTTTTAGCAGTTTTTCGGGTCCTGAACTTCCGGAGCCGTTTTGAGGCCCTAAACGACGTTTTTTGGGCATCGCGCCTCTAGCTAATATCATTTCGTTCCGTAATTACATTCGTGGTGAAAGTTGTAGTCCTCGTATAGAGCTTTCTAATGATGTATCATGTGCGTCAAACAGAGATAGTATGCCAAAGTTATGTCCTTGGGAAGTTGAAACACCAATTTATCCAAACGGGGCCCATAGTTTTGGCACTTCATCTCCTAGGGTTATGTTTCTGGATGTTTAGGGTTCTCCATTGTTTCTCAATAATAAATAGGCCCTCGAGCCTCATTTTAACTCAGTTCAGAGGCCTGTAGCCGCCACATCTCTTCTTAGAGATAGCTACCAGCGCCCTAGCTAGTTTTATTTCCATTTTGTCTATAAGCAAATTTCAGTTCTTTGATATTAATGAAATGAAGTGTTATTTCTGCTGCATTTCTGTATTTATGGTTATATGCTTATTCTGTTGCGTTCCTGCATAAATCCGGATCAAATATGTTACAGGAGATGCTTTGAGGGCTGAAAAATTTATAGAGAAGATCCGAAAAATCCATCTATAGGTACAAAAAACACTGCAGAAGTCACATGATAAGTATAAGGTCAGGCATGATCAACACAAAATAGAGAAATCATTCAAGGTGCACGACATAATATGATTACAGTTGAACAAGGAGAGGCTACAAGCTCCTGGTAAGTAAATTAAGGCTCTTAGGTATGGTCCCTTTGAGATACTGGAAAAGGTGGCTAATAATTCCTATCGACTCATTTTACCGCCATATATGCCCATTTACTCAGTTGTGAATGTAGAGAATTTGAAATTCTATGAGCCTTTCATGCTAGATCAGGAAGAAGAACAAGTCCTACCTTTTGTGGAGGATTTGGCACTAGATGCTGAAACAAAGTTGAAATAAGACACAATTTTTCATAAGAGGTTAAGAACTAAAAGATAAGGGAAGCATGACGTTTGGCAGATGGGATTGAAGGGACAACTTCTAGGAAAAGCTAAATGGTACAAGAGAGAGAAGGTGGAGGAAAAATTTCCTCTCCTCATTCAGTAGAAGGTTTTGGGGACCAAAAGCCTCCAAAAATGGGGAGGTGTGATCAAAATTTGATCATTATATTATTTTTCATCCATATCGATTCATTTAGAGTGGAAAAAGTGAAGGAATCGGGTCACAGGACCGTTTATACCAGCAGGACCCAGTTTGGCGAAACGAAGTCTGAAAACGTCTCGGAGCGTTTTGGGGCATAAAATGATGTTTTTTGGGGGTAAGAATTTGGCGCTTAAGCACAATGTATTTTCATGCTATTCTACACACAAATATATTTCCAACAACACAAGAAGCGCGTCAATCAGAGTCTGTATGAAAAATTTATGCCACTTATAATTTGACCTTCCTATTTTCACACCTATAGTTTGGGAGGATGCCATGCTAGCCCCCATTATTTATGGAAAAGGGGTTAACCACGTGTTTGTGATGTAAAAGACTCTGGAAAAATCTATATTGTAATTATAGTTAAGAGTTGATGTAGTCAAAATTAACCGCAAGTAGGTTACCGTGCTGTGTTATAACCATGCCACTAAGGAAAAGAGGCATTCCATTCTTTCGAGAGAATTTTGTTCCATAGATGAGAAAAGATAGCCAAGAGAGATAGGAGGTAGAGAACATAGAGAGGATCTGTGCACTGTAGCAGCCCACATACCACATGCATTACTTCTTTGTAACTGTAACCATATTTCCAGACAGAGAGAGAGAGAAGTGACCTCACCTTCCAGTTGGGTTTTCTCCTGAAAGGATTTTCCACAGAGCATATCTTGTGTCTTGTGTGCATGTGTGATTATTTTTTCATTCTCTACTTTTCTTCATAATTTTGATTCACATGCGTGCACTAATTAGAGTTAAATCCACAGATCTTAAAGTTTAATAAATTGTAATTGTGTAGAATTTTCAAAGTTTTAATATAATATTATTAGATCTATTGTGACAAAATATCCAGTGGAATATCCATGGTACTTTATAGATCAATTCTCTACAATTGATATAAATTATACGTTAATTAAACATATTTTTAATTAGACAAATATTTAGACAAACTATTTACTTGCGCATTATGAGATGTGAAAATTGCATTGTTTCTTTGTGCGGATGAAATTTAAGTTATTAGGGCAATTTGTCAAATAAAATTTGTCTTGTATGAATAACAAAGAAAATGAAAATAGCACAAGGAAAAGAGAAAGCAATAATAAGTTGATAAAATGGAGTATGTATTACAAGTGATAAAGTTGATAAGTTGGAGTGGCTATTTTATGTGCTGAAACATTTGCTAGATTTCCTGTGTTCATAAGATGCAAAAATAACAAATAGAAATCTCTAGATGATTGTGTAAAGAAAGAAGTGTCTTAGAGATAATTGTGCAAAATAAAATGATAAATTGAGAAATGAATTGTTTAATAATGTTGACTCTGTCTAGTTGGGAGCCCAAGAGAGTATTTGCTTCGCACAATTTCAAGCACTTGTTCACTACAACATTCGTCAATTCGCTACTGCAAATGTCCTTGTTTCTTTTCTTTTCCGTTGGTAGATTAAAATATCATTTCATTGATTGTATGAGTGCAAATAGATTGTTCATTTATTTTGTACTTATTTATGCTCTCAATCTCGCCTAAGTTTGAAAATTTTTGCTCTAGTACCAATTACTACTTGTTACTATTTCTCGTGTGGAAACTACTACGTATGACACTCAATAAATAACAATTGAAAATATCAAAGCCAATGTTTTGAAAGGAGAAATGGAAATAAATCTCGATATTCCAAAACCATCTTGTCCACTTAATTCGCATTTTGTTCTTGTTTTAATATCATTGAAATATGTGTCACAAGAAACATAAATTTGTGATACAAAATACGTATGAATTATTTGTGATTATGAAAATAGCTTTGAAACTTCTAACAATAATTGTAAATAATGGCGAATAAATATTCTACGCAGACATGCTCAGCTATTTATACCACGAATTGATTTTGTGGCTGAACTAGACCCCACTACTAAATCAATATCGATTCATTTTATTTTGATATTGGAGTACAAAAAAACTTTGAACGAAACTTGATTTATGAATAATATGATACAAAAATTTCAAGATCACGATACAAATCTAGTTATCATAATGCATTATAACTGGTTGCGTACATATTTTCCAATGATTTATGATAAAAAATTTCGCATGCTAATCTTATTAATCATGAATTAATATTCTATGCCAATAGTTCTTACCACCATTTTTCTTATACATTAGCATATTTAGATCCGATTTATATATTTTTTGACATGTGTTGGAGCGGGGTCCCCTAGTAGAAATTTTGATATATTTTTGTAATATTTTGTAATATTTAGTCTGGCACAAGGACTTTGGGGTAGGTCAAAGCCCCTAATGAATTGTAATGGGTCAATGGGTAGACCAAGGGTCTGCAAACCATGATTTTGCAGACCATAGAGTAACACAGGCTAATATAGTATAAATAGATGGATAGATCGAGTCTAGAAGTAAGTTTGAATTAAGTCTGGATACGAATGCTGGATCTATCATACTTGTTGTGCGGATTTGTCTGGGTAAGGGCTCCTATTGGCTATGTGCACGGAGACCCTAAGTCCTGCTATGTGTGCGGGTTGGTAAAGAGTCTGTAAGTGGAATCTGAAGTGTTAATGAATGAGAAGACCCTTTTGCTGATATCTGAGTATCTCTGTGTTCTGTTATTGGTTGCACTATATGTTTATTTCTGAGTTATGTCTTAATACTAACAGTTAATTTATGCACACGTGGATGCACTGCTTTAGAAAAGAATGAATGCATATATCTGGTTATGTTTTGTCGCCTTGCTTCTCTTAACTTGCTATCTTATGGTTTATGAGCTTTGCATGGGTTATTCCATCAAGTATATTGTTAAAGGTATCTGGGTTAGGGTTTCTTCAATGTAGGCTTGTTAGATCTGAAGGTACCCACTTTAATTAAATTTCTCTCTCTTAGGGTGTGGAAACCTGGTTCCAGCACCCTCCCATACTACTTCAGGCGAGACCTTAACCTGCGCAAGAAGGCCATTTCCGAAAGGGCCAGCAGTACAGGGGTTTGTTGGTAAACCTTAAATCTGAACCTGGGTCAAGACCCCTCAAACCAACAAATGGCTCCGTTGCCGGGAGACGCTTGACGATGTGATGCTCCCTGAGCTTGAGTGCGATGTATGTGAAGGAGCATGTTATGTGAACTTGTGGGACTCCAAAGAGAACAAGGTCTTCTAGGTTCTATTTTATGGTGTGTTTGCAGTGGAGATAAATTCCATGCCACGCTTGTCACCCGTAATATACGATAAGTATAAGTGCATCACTAAATTTCATGTCACCATGCATAATGTGCAGATCAGGACACGAAAAGATCCTATGTGGTACAACCTCCTATACATGGTCACTGAGGCAGAGGTCAATCAAGTTGTCACAACATGGCTGCCTGCATGGAAAATTGGCCTCATCCTCTGCCCCAATCACAACAGGCACATCTGGAAAAAATGCAGTGCCAAAGGATATTTCCCTGCCGAGCACAACGAAGGGGACTGAGGTGCACTCCACTGACAAAATGACCACCAAGGAAACCCCCAAGGATGCCACCAAGGGGGCGGAGCCAGAGCTTCAATATGATGTAGAGATTGGAGGAGTTGGTGGGGAGGGCGCGGATTCCCCACGCGGAATGAAGCGCACTGGTGAGCCTCCCAAAGGGCAGCGAAACTTAGCGCAAGGCTGACAAGACCGGGGGAGAAGTAGATGTTAAATTGAAAAAGGATGATCTGGAAAATATTGCAGATGCCATTTCTACTACCTCCGAGGATTGTTGGAATGCTCTGGAAGATCAAGAGGAGTTCGTGGTGGAGGCTGTGCAGTCCGAGTTGCAGGTGCTCCAGCTGAAATCAAATACCCTTCAAGCGAGCGTGAACTGGGAGAGGCCTATTCAAGCGAGCCTGCCAACCACAACCATCATCATATCCACTGAGAGAAGGATTTTCCCCTTCCCGGGTGTGTCATTGACAGTAGAACCACCAACCTCGTGTGAGAAAGTCCGCACATATTCTGAGGTCAACCTCGACATTGCTAAAATCACGAGTGGGAAGCTACATGCTCTCCACTTTTTCATCTCCGGTGAACTCCAGAATAGGGAAATGCGAATGCAACAATAGATGAGTGAGGCTGAGCAAACAATTTCCACCAAGGCTGCCGAATGCAACACAGTTCGTGACCGTAGCACAACACGCAGAGTTAGAGCATCTGATAGACCGGTTATGTGGAGACACGTCGGAAGTAATTCCTACCTCTATTGTGCCACAAGCCAAGATTTAGGGCTTGGTGGCTGCGTTGAAGGCATCAAGGATAGAAGTGAAAACCGTCAAAATAGACCTGGAGCAACAAATTGCTGCACTGCCGGCCAAGCTGCAGTCGGAAACCCCTCCAATGGCGTGAGCCCAGCGTGCCGTGCTGGTAAAAGAAGCAACATGAACTATTTCAGCACATATTTCCAAGGGCTCCGAGTTGCTAGACACCACCATGGGAATATGGTCCACTGTGCAGCATGATCCCCTCCTCCGGAAATTTAACCAAGAGCTGCGCCAAAAAGAACAGGACTTTGAGAAAATGGAAGCTACCATGCCCACCCTCGTTGCAGCCCAGAACCTAGCACATCTTCGCACCAGCCATGCCCTAAGGGATGAAATCAAGGAGCTTCACCATAAGAATTAGGTACTCAGTAATCATCTGAAACCCTGGGCGGATGAAGCGCTGAAGCTGTCGCAGGACTTAGATGCGACAATAAAACAACTGAAATAGGCTTTGGACAATGTCATTGCTGCGATTGAAGGACCAACTTCTCAAAATTTGGTCGAGATTGCGCGGAACATAGCAACGCAGAGTGAAGGAATGCTACCACCATTACTGCCGCTGTCAAGAAACTCCAAGACAAGATGAAGACCCCACTTCCGATGCGACTTGAGACGAGTCACAAGATTGTGTTGGGGGCCTGTTGGAGTGGGGTCCCCTAGTATCAATTTTGATATATATTTTTAATATTTTGTAATATTTAGTCTTGCGCAGGGGCTTTGGGGCGGGTCAAAGCCCCTAATGAATTGAAAGGGGTCAAAGGGTAGACCAAGGGTCTGTAAACCACGGTTTGTGGACCATAGAGTAGTGCAGACTAATATACTAAGAAATAGATGGATAGATAGAGTCTAGAAGTAAGTTTGGATTAAGTCTGGATATGAATGTTGGATCTATGATACTTGTTGTGCGGATTTGTCTGGGTAAGGGCTCCTGTTGGCTGTGTGCACGGAGACCCTAAATCTTGCTGTGTGCGGACCCCGCTAGCTGTGTGCGCGGATTGGTAAAGAGTATTTAAGTGGAATATGAAGTGTTAATGAATGAGAAGACCCTTTTGCTGATATATGAGTATCTCTATGTTTTGTTATTGGTTGTGCTATGTGTTGATTTCTGAGTTATGTCTGAATACTGATAGTTAATTAATGCGCACATGGATTTGATGCTTTAGAAAGGAATGAATGCATAGATTTGGTTATGTTTTGTCACCTTGCTTCTGTTAAATTTCTATCTTATGGTTTAGGAACTTCGCATGGTTTATTCAATAAAGTATATTGTTAAGGGTTTCTAGGTTAGGGCTTCTTCAACACAGGCCTGTTAGATCTGAAGGTACCCACTTTAATTAACTTTCTCTCTCTCAGGGTGCGGAAACTTGGTTCCAACACCCTCCCATACTACTTCAGGTGAGACTTTGACCTGCGTAAGTAGGCCATTGCTGCAAGTGCCAGTAGTACAGGGGTTTTTTGGTAAACCTTAAATCTGAACCTGGGTCAAGACCCCTCAAACCAACAAATGGTTCTGTTGTCGGGAGACGTCTGACGATGCAGTGCTCCCTGAGCTTGAGCCCGATGTATGTGAAGGAGCATGTTATGCGAACCTGTGGGACTCCAAGGATTCACAATGAATAAAACAGAACAAGGTCTTCTGGGTGCTATTTGATGGTGCGCTAGTGGCAGCAATACATTCTAGGCTGCGCTTGTCACCCACAGAGTACGAGAAGTATAAGTGCATTGCTGACTTTCATGTCACCATGCACAATGTGTAGATCAGGGCACGAAAATAACCTGTGTGGTACAACCTCCCGTACATGGTCACTAAGGTGGAGGTCGATCAAGTTGTCACAACATGGCTGCCTGCATGGAAAATTGGCCTCAAATCCTCTGCCTCAGTCACAGTAGGCACATCTAGAAAAAATGCAGTGCCAAAGGATACTATCTCGCCGAGCACATCGAAGGAGACTAAGGTGCACTCCACTGAGAAACGACCACCAAGGAAACCCCCAAGGACGCCACCAAGGGGGAGGAGCCAGAGCCTCAGCATGATGTGGAGACTGGAGGAGTTGGTGGGGAGGGTGCTGATTCCCCACGCAGAACGAAGCACACTGGTGAGCCTCCCAAAGGGTAGCAGAAGAAGTGCAAGGCCGACAAGACCGGGGGAGAAGCAGATGTTACATTGACAGAGGAGGATCTCAAAAATATTGCAGATGCCATTGCTACTACCTTTGAGGATCATTGGAATTCTCTAGAATATCAACATAAGGCCACAGTGGAGGCTTTGCAGTCCGGGTTATAGGTGATCTAGCTAAAGCAGATGCCCTTCAAGCGAGTGTGAACTAGGCGAGGCCGATTCAAGAAATCCTGCCAACCACAACCATCATCACAACTATTGAGAGCAGGATTTTCCCCTTCCCGGGCATGGCATTGACATTAGAACCACTAGCCTTGTGTGGGCAAGTCCGCGCATGTTCCGAGGTCTGCCTCAACATTATGAAAATCACGAGTGGAAAACTACACGCTCTCTACTTGTTCATCTCCGGTGAACTCCAGAATAGGGAAATGCAGGTGCAACAACAACTGAGTGAGGCCAAGCAAACAATTTCCACTAAGGCTACCGAATCTGCCTAAGCGTAGGCAGCACAGCTCACGGGAGTAGCACAAAACACAAAGTTAGAGCACCTGATAGACCGGTTATGTGGAGACATGCCGGAAGTAATTCCTACCTCTGTTGCACTGCAGACTAAGATTGAGGGCTTGGTGGCTCTGTTGAAGGCATCCAAGACGGAAGTGCAAACCATCAAAGGAGACCTGGAGCAACATATTGTTGCACTGCAAGCCAAGCTGCAACCGGAAACCCCTCCAACGGTGCGAGCCCAACGAGCCGCGTTGGTAAAAGAAGCAAAATGAAGTATTTCAGCACATATCGCCAAGGGCTCCTAGTTGCTAGACACCGCCATGGGACTATGGTCCACTGTGCAGTGCGATCCCCTCCTCTGGAAATTTAACCAAGAGCTAAGCCAAAAAGAATAGGACTTTGAGCAAATGGAAGCTACCATGCCCACCCTCATTGCAGCCCAGTGCCTAGCACATCTTCGCACCAACCATGCCCTAAGGGACGAAATCGTGGAGCTCCACCATAAGAAGCAGGTCCTTAGTGATCATCTGAAACCCTGGGTGGATGAAGCGCTGAAGCTGTCGTAGTACTTAGACGTGGCAGTCAAACAATTGAACCAGACTTTGGACAGTGTCATTGCATCGACTAAAGGACCGACTTCTCAAAAGTTGGTCGAGATTGCACGTAACGTAGTAGCGTAGAGTGAAGGCATCCTGCCACCATTTTCCACTACCGTCGAGCAGCTCCAAGCCAAGATGAAGACCCCACTGCCGCTGTGATTCAGGACGAGTCACAAGATTGTGTTGGGGGCCTGTTGGAGCGGGGTCCACTAGTAGAAATTTTGATATATTTTTGTAATATTTTGAAATAGTTAGTCTAGCGTAGGGGTTTTGGGGCAGGTCAAAGCCCATAATGAATTGTAATGGGTCAAAGAGTAGACCAAGGGTCTGCAAACCACGGTTTGTGGACCATAGAGTAGGGTAGGCTAATATAGTATAAATAGATGGATAGATAGAGTCTAGAAGTAAGTTTGGATGAAGTCTGGATACAAATGTTGGATCCATGATACTTGTTGTGCAGATTTTTCTAGGTAAGGGCTCCTGTTGGTTGTGTGCGTGGAGACACTAAGTCCTGATGTGTGTAAACCCCATTCGTTGTGTGCGTGGATTGGTAAAGAGTCTGTAAGTGGAATTTGAAGTGTTAATGAATGAGAATACCATTTTGCTGATATCTAAGTATCTCTGTGTTCTGTTATTGGTTGTGCTATATGTTGATTTCTAAGTTATGTATGAATACTGATAGTTAATTGATTTCTGAGTTAGAAAGGAATGAATGCATAGATTTGGTTATGTTTTGTCGCCTTGCTTATTTTAACTTTCTATCTTATGGTTTATGAGCTTTGCACTGGTTATTCCGTCAAGTATATTGTTAAGGGTTTCTAGGTTAGGGCTTCTTCAGCACATGCCTGTTATATTTGAAGGTACCCACTTTAATTAACTTTATCTCTCTTAGGGTGCGGAAACCTGGTTCCAACACCCTCCCATACTACTTTAGGTAAGACCTTGACCTGCGCAAGTAGGCCATTGCCGAAAGGGCCAGTAGTACAGGGGTTTGTTGGTTGGTAAACCTTAAATCTGAACTTGGATCAATACCCCTCAAACCAACAACATGTTTAATACTTTCAATAAATAGAAATTGAAAATACCAAAGTGAACGTTAACGGTAGGTGGTAAAATAAATCTTGAAAGTCGAAAATTATTTCATTTTTTATTTTTCTAAATTTTATTGCTTTAACATCATCGACATGTGTACTAAGTAGTAGGAATTTACGAAATAAAATAGATATGAATTCATTGTGGTCATGTGCATTGTTATATAGGAAGTCAATACAACGGTACAAAAATATTGTGTGCATATGCGATGACTTAGCTCTAACACAAAATGATTCCATGGTTATGTTAATATTCTATACATGGCATCAATTATCATGTTTTCAAATTTCTTTGAAAAATATTCAACGCAAGGTGCACAATGGAAAGATTACACATCGATCAGAAAAAA
This sequence comes from Pinus albicaulis, assembly GCA_034641835.2. Lineage (NCBI taxonomy): Eukaryota > Viridiplantae > Streptophyta > Pinopsida > Pinales > Pinaceae > Pinus > Pinus albicaulis. The sequence goes on from CM076572.1 coordinate 615,514,562, forward strand.
AAAATGCCAAAATGGTTCACATTTAGTCTTGTAATGAAATCCCTTAATTAATTTTTTTTTAACATTAAAGTGTATCACCAAACATGATATCGATTTGTGCCATCAGGAAATGTGTGTGGAGTTGTGAAACACATTACATAAAGGTTCTTTTGCACATAATCCTCTTCCACATAGTCATTATCCCGAACATACACTGTCCTCTAAATTATAAAATATCAACACAAGGAAATATACTAATATTGATTTGAGATTTTTTCAACTTCATTTCCCACCCCGATCACATATACTAAAATGTAAATTTGGTTGGCCACTATTGATTAGCATAAAAGTGTTGTGTGGAACAAATATGAAAACAACTTAATGCCTATGAAACATACAAAATTCATCTGTATTCACAATAATTGATTTGTGGAAAATATACGTTTAAAAAAAATCTACAATGATGGAAATTTATATTAGGAAGTAGCAAAAATTGTCGCTAGTGCGGAGGTTCAAAAGTTTGCACAACCATAAAAGCTTCACACTCTGCACTCCCCAATTTTCGCCCACCCTTTCTACTTTTGTTGTATTGTGTTAGTCCCTTATTTTTGTATTCCGAATAATGGAATATTTATTTGTACCTGTACAAAGGAATAATTCACACAAATTAAATGATATATAATATTGATGAGTATTTGCTCAATATCAGTTTTTCGATTCCACATAATGAAATGCTAAGACATATTAGAGATGCTTAAAAAGGGTAATTATGAGTGTTGAGTTACAGAAAAGGCTTTCAAAACATTAGCATTGACAATTTTGCTATTATTGCCAATTCCACTGCTCAATAAAACCTTCAACTTCATCTTGGCACTCTGCACAATGAAAATGTCAATACTAGCAATGATTTCTTCATTTAAGACACTTTAGAAATTGATATGAGCATAGTATTTTATTAATATCCTAAAAATCATTAGAATTTGGTGAACTAAAGATCTTCTACCAATACGATGTTAAGATTGGAAGCATGGAAGTATGCATGAGGAAAACCGAGAGAGTTGTTCGGCAATATTCATATTGTATTATCATAACTTAAGCTAGTTTCGGGTTGAACAAGTTCAAAAGCTACGAAAGATGCACACATGATGTGAGGAATGTGGCAATGTGTGGAAGTGTTGTTGTCTTAACATTATAAGTACTATGTCTACTTCGTTGCACTCTCATTTCTTACATTATTTTATTGATTTATCAAATTTCCACATTCTATAACTAGTAAGACAATATTACAACTTGGTTAGACGAGATAATCAAGGAATCATTTTTCAATGATACTGTTGCTAATTAATGGAGTGTACAATGAAAATTTTATTTGTTTACACTGTCAAGCAATATAATAACGATACAATTCTTCTTTCTTGCATTGTCAAGCAATCTTAACATTACCTTTTAATTTCTGGCTTAAGAATTTTACTATTGTAGAATAGATATTTTAGTTTATTGGATGATTGGAATGTGATTTAATGTTATTATTTAGAATGTGTGAATGCCCGAAAGAGTGGAATAATGATTTATCTACATCTTCTTTTGCACCAAATACTTAACAATCCATTTTTTTAATATATATATATATATATATATATTTTAAATTTTATTTATTTATTATTTATTATTTTTATTATTTATTTATTTATTCTTTTTTCTGAACACATGTAGAAGTGCAGAGCTTTGTTTGGATGTGGAGAGTGAATGCAAAAAGCTCAAAGCCAATAAACAATGTTGCACAACCATCTTCTACACGGCTCAAAGACAACATACAATGCTTCCCAGTCAACTTTTACGCACTTTAAAGTCAACATACAATACCAAATCTCATTTATCAATTTTAATGTTGCGTATTATAGTTTTTTTTAGCATATTTTAATATTCTCGTTTATATATTATATTACACAATCATTCTAATGATAACAGGAGGCATACAAACAATTGAAATAATTAATTTAGTACGGAAATGTGGAAACTTGGAATTCATACTTAGCATCCAATAATTAATTAATCGCAAATACTACTATTAATATATATTTGGTAAATCTATATGCAATCACGTTATCACAAAAAATGCTTAATAGCATTTAATATAATTCATTGTGTAATGATTGTTGGTTGCAAATATATCGATAAGATCATATCTATTGATATTATAAAATATTATTTTTGATATTGGTGAATTAAAGTATAAATATTGCTTTTAAAAGAGCGTCATTTAGCATTCGATAGAGTCATCCTAGATTGGAGAAAAAGGTACGATTTTTGGTTGGCGATGTTGCTGGTGTTGGTACTGGTGTAGCTCTTGCTGGTGCAACTAGTGCTGGTGCTACTGAAGAGTAGATTGTATCTACATGTGACCAGTGAGAGAAATTAGTCATAGACAAAGGATATGTGGGGAAAGTATAGTTTACGAGTTAGATATTGGGTTGGAAACCAAAAGGTGCTTATGTGAATGAATCTGCTTCCATTCCTTGCATCACATATTGAGTTTATTTCCTAGGTTATTTCTCTAGTAAATATTTTAAGACTAATTTCTATTATTTTGTGCTTATATGAAGGTGCAACATGGAGATGGGATGGTCAATTTTCTTAAGTTGTGGCTTGTAGAGTACTATTTAGTTTTAGCTTTTGATGATGTTCGGATCAAAATGATTTTTGGAAATGTGATGATGCTAAACGTTTTTTGAATCCCGAAAATTTTGTTCAGTTGTTATTGATACTGCAATATTTCCTTCTTGTGTGGCATATACAGATATTTTGTTTCATTTACAAATTATTCCAACATTTTCAATTCACTACAAGGAAAAAACCCTTTATCAGAGGTTATAAAGGAGGTTTTTAGTGTTATAAAATTGGCAAAAATTGTCAAAAAACATTTGCTACTACATCCATTTTCAGTAACGTAGGTTTTGGCAGAGCTTCTAACAAAAATTCAACACATTGGGCGATCGAAGGTTGTTACAGATGTTTTTCTCATCGGTGTACACATTGTTTTACTGTGAACACATTGGTACTGTAAACATACCAAGCACCAGGATGGAAAACAAATTTCGGACACCCCAGGATGATGGAAGGTGTATGCAATGGGCTGTTAAGGTGTAAAACCGCACCAGGCCATCTAGGTGCTAAAATGCACCTTGCCATTAAGTTATAAAAACGCACCGATGCGTTAAATGAAAAACGTACCGGTGCATGCAACGCCTATCGGACCGCTCGAGTGGTAGTCGTTGATAAAGCACACCAGACGTTCTAATTGGTATTGGTACTTGTGTAGTGCCCATAGGTTGTATAAACGCACCTGTGTGAATTATCATACAAACACATGGTGCACAATAAATAACACACATTAGTGTTCATTTTGTATTATTTAGAAACATCGACTTGTTACAGTGCAATTATTGTGATTTTTAAAAATTCATTATTCATCAAAAGTCGATACATATCTTATAACAGTATTCATATCAATGAAAATTTTATTAGCACATTTGAATGTGATGTTTGGATTAATTTGTTGTATCATATCATCAGATTTCACATCTCTTCATTATAATATTTAATCATCCATATATTTAATCAGTGGTGTAACATTTCACAACAATGGAGAACACAATAGAATAAATTAAAACATATTTTATTATATATATATATGAATAAGACACTATTTGTCATACAAAATGGGACAGTTATTGGTATCCCTTTGTCTTTCAATTGGGACACTATGTCCATTACATTAAACAAAATGTAACAAAATGTTTAATTTCATAAACAAATATTTCAAAAAATACAATGCCTTGCTTTGATATCCAAACATATTGACCATCATTCTTCGCTGGAACTGTTGTCACTACTTGAGATACTTCCATGACTTGGGTTATTTTGAGGAATGTTTTGTTCACTGTGTTGATTATTTTATTCTTCTTTGAGTTCCATCTACAAACATAAAAATAAAGTGTAATGAGTGTATATACATTGGTGAGAATAATGAAAATTACAATATTAAATAATATACATCAATGCAAATAGAAAAGAAATGTACCATAGCAAGAATTGACTCATGAACTATACACATTCTTTCAAAACCAAATTTCATGCCATATTTCAACAATTCATTTGTTGGCACAGTTCCATACTTTGTTTCCTACAAGTTTTATGCCCTATAACAAATCATAAATTTAATATAAAAGATATTTTTGTTCTATAAATTATAGAAGGAGCTAAGTAAAACAAGATATATGCTTACAAATTCCACAATTAATTTATGATATGCGAACATATACTGACAACCCATATTTAACCCAATGTCAATCAATTATTCTGATGGTTCTTCTTTGTATATTAGCACCTGTTTGAAGACATTCAATGATGATTGTTGTAAAACAACTGAAAATATACAAAAATGAAATCTAGTTAAGTTGTTATCTGGCAATAACGATTACTCACAAACATAGATATCAACCATTTTCTTCCTTGTCGTCCTATTTTATGTGCCGAATGGGTTCCATTTTCTTTTCTTTTCTGCAAGAAAATACTTGAAAATTAATATTTAATGCTAAATTGTTTATTTATTGTACCTAATCCAAATATTCAATGATTACATATTACATTTGAAGCATGTTGTTTTTGATATGAATCTTCGTGCGATGCAATTATGTCCATTTATTTGACCATCTCCTTATACACATTTTTGGACATTCCTACTGGCATATTTCTGATATCAACTCATTCATCCTTTGACAAAACAAACTATTTAATTTTTATATTGATATATGAAAAGTAAATATAACAAAAGTGATATTTATAAATGATTGCTTTATAATAATATATACATATAATTATATAAAAACATTTAAAGGAATATTACTTTTTCATTCCTTCTTTTTTTTTGGACGTTTTTTCTATTAAAACTCTAACATGTCTCATTGACCAATTCTCTGGAAACTCATCTTGTAGTTTAAATAAAATTTGGTTCTTGGAATCATTGGATTGATTTTTGTAATGTAAGTGGAAATAACGTCTATACCTTTGTTCCACTAGCTCCCTCAAAGTTTTACAAAATTTTTTCCCCCTTTCGTTAACCTCCAACACCAATCCAAATGAGCTAAGGCGCAATTCATGTTCATTTGCATGTTCTATTTTTTTCTTTTCTTAGAACAACATTCCTTTTCTTCGCTGTTGGTACCTGTAGAACATTAAACATATGTGAATTAATAGATTGTTTGAAACATGTTATCTAATATTTTTAAGTATATTATTAATGAAAATTCAAAAAAGAAACTCATATTGGATTGATTGTATTTTTTCATTCACTTGATTCATCCTTTTGCAATTTTTCCATCAAGCTTTTATGCTCTTCTGGTTTTAGATCATAAATAATATTATCAAGCTTCGTCATTTTGTGCCTCTGCATGATACACAATAAACAATACATATTAGTTAAACTTACATATATTTCAAAAATAATGATTTTGTAAAGAATTTATAAAGAACTTTCCTTTTTTGCTTTTTTTGATCTGTTATCAATATTTTTGTTATTTGATCTCTTGTCAAACATTTCTTTATCAATATGAAACCTATACCATACCATTCATTAATATATTTTATAAATAAATCACATACTTTTAAGGTAAAAAAAAAAAAAACAAGAAAATGGTGCACCTTTCAAAAATTATGCACCAAAGGCGGTGCGATAGGTTCTTATAAACGCACTGCAAAAAAAGTAGAAACACCGTACGATTCTCACTGTCAACAAGGAGACTCAGTGCGTTATATGTTAATTGGTGCACTGATTAATATAGACATAAATTAATAAAAAATTGTTTTTATCAAACAATGTTTTTTTGTCAGTACGCGCCCGGTGCGCTATTTTAAATAGGGCGCATCGATTAAAAAAAATCTGTTTTTAAAAAAATCATGCAAAGGCTGACATGGATTGGGATCTGACTCTGCAAGTGGTCCTGCGGGTTAGATGTCATATGCCTATATATATAGCAATACAAACCCTATAAATCTAAATTGAAAATACCTAATTGTGAAGTCAGAAAAACAAGAAGAATCAAAAGTTTAACATAAGAATGGTTTTTTGTTTTGTTTTGTATTTTTGTTTTTTGTTTTTGTTTTGTTTTATTTGTTTGTTTTGTTTTTTTTGTTTGTTTGTGTGTGTGTGTGTGTTTTTTCTTATAAAAATGCATAGTAAAATTTAAATTTTTTACTATGCATATATTAAATCCAACATAAACTGTAAAAGAAACAATTATTATAGTAAAATTGTTAATCCAACATAAACTGTAAAAGAAACAATTATTACAGTAAAATTTAACAATTTTACTATACTACAAGGTTTTTGTGCGAATCAACGGATGTTTCTAATTATGATTCTTTGAATAGTGTTGTTGTTCAAAAGTATTTTACTGCTCCACAGATTTCTCGTGCTTTCTTGCTCCAGGTATGTCTCTCGTGCAAATCCCTCCCTGAACTTTTTTGCAAAAATAATGAAATAATGAATAGCTTTTACTATTTAAAGAATTTTTTTAAGAAATTAGATTTCCGAAAATAATTTTCCGCCCATTTTTCAATTTACCGTCTTTTTTCACTTAAAAAAAATAAAGTTGCGTTTTTATTTGGTTCGTTTGTTAACTAACCGGACCGGTGCATCGGTTAATAAAACCGCATCGGTGTGTGGTAACTAAACACACCGGTAGTGTTAACTGTACATTAGTATCGATAACAATAAGTCCATTTTTAAGGCACCAAAATTAATTTTAGTTATGTACACCAAAATTTATTGTTGATTTTTCTCAAATGCAGGGAGAAAATCTCATAATTATATAAAATGGAAAACTCTTCAAAATCCAACTCGTTCCATAATATTTCTCAAAGTCCATCGCGGAGTTCTTCCTATCCATCTCTAGATGTAATTACTTCATATTTTATTTATATTTTCATTATCTAATTGTTTTTATTTATTTTTTATTTTTATGCATGTCAATCAGTTGAATAAAATTAATGTATACAAATGTGCAGGTTCATGTAGATTTAGAATCGAGTTCAGATGCACAAAATATTCAAACAACTTCAAAACGTTGGAAGCTCTTATCAGGAGCAGCATACCGCAAGGCGCATTTGGTAGATGAATAGACAGCCGCTTCACCTTTCCAATTGTAACATTGCATATTCTAGCCACAATCCTGGGACAATGATGGTAATAATAATTGTTTGGTATATTTATGTAATTATTTCAACGTCAAACCAGTTAATCATGCATTGTTGACTTGCTTACTAATTGATATCATCGATTTTGTACTAATCACGTTCAAATATATTTTTTGAAATTATTAGGATTCTAGTGATCATGATGAGCGGCCTACCTACCATCTTCCGTTGCACCCCGCGACAATGTCAAATCAAGAGAAGGTTGAATTAAGAGAAAAATTCAGAGAGGAACGATATCAAGAATGGTTGAATGAACCACTTATTCAATTCCCACTACGTCCAGATTCACCAATTAGGAATGAATACAACAATAGTAGTTCTTCATAGGCTAGCAATGGAGGCAATCAAATAGAGGTTGGTATGGATGATTACTTAAAGGATATGACTTCCATGGATAGAATGTTGTTAGATTTATTCCAGAATGGTGATAAACTAGGGGATGATGCTCATATTGCTGATACCTTTTTCGAAAGCCTTAAATTTTCTTCCACCACCCCTCTCTTTGGACCTGGAGGTCAGTCAAAGTATATCTAGTTGGGGAAAATGATGTTACTCTACAACTTGAAATCAAAGTTTGGCTTGTTGAATGCATGTTTCTCGGAAATTTTGAGGTAATCAACCATCAATTCCTCCCTTATATTTTGAGAAACATAATCACACAATGAACATTACAAATGGTCAATTTTATGAACGTTAATAATTATATTTACATTAATGTACATTTAATATTCTCCATGACCAACTATAGGTTATTCAAAGATAAGGTTATTCTGAGTGATAATGTCTTGCCTGATAGCTGCGAAGAGGCAAGGAAATTGTTAAAAATGTTGGGTGTTGAGTACATATCATATCATGCATGTCCAAATTATTGTATTCTATATAAAGGAGAATATGGAGACAAAGAGATATGTCTGAAATGTGGGCATGACAGGTATGTAAATAAAAGAAGAAGGGTAAATCACGTGGTCCTCCTTTTAAGATATTGAGGCACATGCCTATAATCCCAAGGATACAAAGTCTCTTTCGTTGCAAAGAATTAGCTATGTTGTAGAGATGGCATTCCTCACACAGAAGTGAGTTGGGATTTATGTGAATCCCAACAGATTCAATAACCATGAAGCATATAGAGGATACATGACCCTAAAAATTCAAGGATGAAGTACAAAGTCTATGAATCAGCATAGCCATGGATGGCGCCAACCCATATTCCCTCCAGAACACCAAATATTATGTTTCGCCTGTAGTAGTGATCAATAGAAATACCCCCCCCCCCCCCCGTGGTTGTCCATGAAGAATTAACATCATATGTAGGCTCTCATAGTCCCTGGTAGAAGACAAGTAAATAATATGGATGTCTACTTACAACCATTTGTAGATGAACTGAAGGAATTATGGGATGGGATAAATGTATACGATGTATCAAGACCCATTACAACAGAGAGGAGTTTAACGTTGTATGGCATATGTGCTTACACGACACATGATTATCCAGGATTAGGAGTTTTCTATGGTAAATTACATGTTTATTGATTTGTTTATATACGTAACAATATTATTTCACATATTAGTTATTTAATTCATTGTAATTGTTATGATATTCATGATATTCTTTAACATGCCATGCATATTGTATACAATAATTTCATAGGTCTTGTAACAAAAGGGTATTTTGAATGTAAATGTCGTGGATCTTCTCTGAAAGCTAGATGGTTCAACGACCTACAAAAGCCAGTGTATGACTACTCCAAGGTATTCCTCTCAGAAGAACACCCTTACAGAAGAGCAACATCCACTTTCAATTGTAAATGAGAGAGAACCCAAAGGCCTTTGAATAATGACACTAGCTGAATGGTTTAGAGAACATGTGAGAGAGAAGGAGAAGGAGTTGATATAAATGTTTGATTCAAATGGGGAGCCTATGTTCAATGATCCATAATTCTTCAACACCTATGTTAAGAAATTTCCCATTGGGATGAAAAGGAAATCTATCTTTTATAACCTCCCATATTGGGAGCATCTTACTATTACCCACTTATTAGATCCCATGCATATATTTAAAAATGTTTCATCGTATATATGGAGGAACATATCATCAAAACAAAGTGATACATTGAATGTTAGGAAATATATTATTACTTCAAAAACTAAAAAGAAACATTGGCCAAGACTATTAGAAAGTACAAGATCAGAGGCAACTGGTCCCTCTAATTGGTATTTCAAAGAAGGTGATGTCCCATGGATTTTAAAGAAGATGATATTTCTTTGTAAAAGGAAGTTATAATGGGTGTGAGGGTGCCATCTTCATATGGGTCTTAACTACGGTGCCGCTTCACCATGGATGACCATTTTTTGGGGTTGAAATTGCATGACCATTTGAATATTCTAAGAGTACGTATAATGTCAAAAGCATGATTTTATTATTTGTTATATTAATAAATTTTAGCCCATGCGGGGATCATAAAACATAACTAATTTTGTATATTATTGCATGTGTTTATAACTTTGCAGTGCCATTATCCTTTGTTCGTGCATGGGTGTGTGAAACATGACTTCCCCAAATACCTAGGATGTGCCATATCTAAATTATCTGAATTTTTACGTTGGATCAGGTCAAAGGAGATTCATGTGGCTAGCATTCCATGGTGGCGTCAAGAGATAGTTGAGATTGTTTGTATGTTTGAGAAGGAACCACCAACAAGTTTCATGGAATTGCAGGTTCATATTCTAATCCACCTAGTAGATGAGGTTGAATTAAATGGGCTCGTTTCTTATTGTTGAATGTTCTTCTTAGAGCGGTACATGAAGAAATTGAAAGGTTTTGTTCTACAAAGGGAAAAACCCGAGGGTCTATGGCAGAGGGGTACATATCGTATGTGTATTTCTATTATGCCAGTGAGTACATCAAGCATATTAACAACAGACCAGGTGTGGTCATTTTGGACGATGAAAGGAATGAAGACAAAAGAGAAGGGGAGCTGCTCCAAGAAAATGGAAAAAGGCGCTTAATAAAGAGTAAGCGACTTATAATTTTTCAAATTTACACAAAGTAAATATTCATGTTGAACTTCGATATAATGTATATTTTGATCTCATGTGTAGTATATGTCGGTTCGATTTCATCAGCGAATGCAGAAACTGAAGCAATCAATAAATTCGTTCTTTACAATTCCGAAGAGACACAACCATGGGTCGCATTGTATGAACAAAAGAGGATGAAATGGGATAGTGACAGGAAATAATTTAGATGGTTGAATGGTATAAGTGTGTCGTATCCCGATAATTTAAAAGAAAATATGCCAATTATATGGCCCAACCAGTCGTTACCCGTTTGCTGAAGAGGATGCACTAGACGTAGGGATTGGGTGCACCCACCCGGCAATAATCTATTTGTGCACATTTTTAAACTTAATAATGCACCTTTGGAATGTAAAATCTATATTTCATATTTTAACAGTTGGGTTATTATAAGACACATGACACTATGATTTTTTAACCTTCTTATAGGTGAATTTGTTCCCATCTATGTGGGCATATGGACACCATTTTCGCACAGAAAATGTCGATGATGGACGCATGACACAGGACTATGGAGTGGAAGTCGAGTTTGATCAATCTAGTCGAGCTAATCACCGTGATAAAAACATAGTACGAGGGATGTTAGGTTACGTTAGAAAGACAGAAGAGATCACTGAAATGGATTTCTCTTCTTTCCAATGTGTTATTTTTAGGTGCAAGTGGTGGGACACCTTTGATCGGAATAATGTAAAGGAAGATCGTGATAGTAGGATGATATGTATCAACTCTAGAAAGATGTGGGATGAAGTTAAGGAGCCCTATGTTTCCCCAAACACTACAATCAGGTGTTTTCTTACCCACATGTGTTGGATAGGTATTGGTGGTTTGTATTGAGACATGACCCTAGATCAAAACATATTTTTGAGAACAATAGCGTTATCATGCCAAGCGAGCTGGAAGATAATGAGGGTGATCGTGAGAAACAAGAGTGATATGATACATGTGTTATTTCATCATTTATGCTTTGTAATACAGGTTTTTATAAAGAAGAGGACTTAACCTTATAACTAAGACTCTTTTTTTCTTCGAAACATTATAATATTTATTTTGAATTAATTGGTTTGCATTGTGTTAATGTTAAAATCATTTCACTTGATAGTTTGCAATTATGTTGATCTCGAAAACAATGGCGCAGTGTATCAAGTTCTTTTTCTATAATGTCAATTCCTAAAATAATACATCTGCTTGATTGCTTTAAATGTATGTGAATGATATCTTCAAAATGTATACTATTATTTTTGGTATGTAAGATCATAATAAAATAATGATAATTCTAAACATGAATTTATTTGCATTATTTTCCAAACTTTATTATGTTACAAAAATTCATATTATTCTAGATTTATTATTTTACAATTATTTATATTCATACAAATTTACAAATTTACAATTATGGTAATTTAACAATATTTACAATATACATTTTACTTACGGTAGTTATGGTTCAAAATTGAAAATTGATTTACAATTTTACAAATTTATAAATTCTAATAAAATTGAATGATGACAATACATACAATTACAATTACGATTTTACAATTTCACAATATAATTACAATTACAATTACAATTTTCCAAATATTTTACATACAATTACAATTACAATGTTACAATTTTACATACAATGTGACAATTAAAATTACGATTACAATCATTTCACAATACAATTACAATTTTACAAATATTTTACATACAATCACAATTAGAGTTAGAATTACAATTAAAATTACAATTTTACAATTTCACATAAAATTACAAGTACAATTACAATTACAATTACAATTTTACAATTTTACATACAATTACAATTACAATCATGATACATACATTTCACAAAATTTACAATTTTAATAAAATTGTATCATGACAAGAATACATACAATTACAATTACAATTTTACAATTTCACAATACAATTACATACAATTACAATTATAATTTGACAAATATTTTACATCTAATTAAAAAAACAATTACAATTACAATCACGACATAATATTTAATAAATATCATGATGTAATATTAAAAATAAACATCACGATCATGATAACCATCGTACAAACATCATATTCGACTAAAATACACATTCAAATTCGATAACATCATCTAATCATTGTGATCATGATCATCTAACAAAACACAAGCATTGTATAACATCATCACAGCACAAACACAAAATATACATCTCATGTCAAATAACTGCTATCACATACACGTCTATCTGCAAGCACATTAAATGAACATATCTAACATGACCTAACAATATACACATCATGATGAACACCAACATGTAAATTAAGTACATCAACATTAACATAAAATACATGGACCATATATATATATATATATATATATATATATATATAATGTCAAAAATATACAACTGTAATATAACTGCATATAAATGTCAAATATCTGGTGGTACATCAATACTAGTACTAGTCGAGGCCTGCTCAGTTAATGGTGTAGCCTCATGCTCAAATAGATGACATGCCTGCTCTGGAGGTGCCTGTTGATCAGTCGATGGTGAAATCTGCTCAGGAACTGCCTGCTGATGACTCGTCGATGGTGCAACCTGCTCAGTGGATGGTGCGACCTACTTAGATGGATCTACCTCCTTAGATGGACCTGCCTGCTCAGGACTAGGAGTCTACTGAGATGGTGCAGACTGCTCAGACGATGCCTACTGATCAAGATTAGATGCTGGTTGCTCATCATGATCTCTGACGTGAGGTGAAGGAGGAGAAGGTGGAGTACTAAAATGATGACCACTCCCCTCATGATCATGATCATCAGATTAGGTATTGCTCTGTCGTGCATATCCATGATGCCTACCCCTCCTAGCACATGCTAGTGCTCTGGAAGCTCCAACGATATGATGCATGAGGGTCAACATATCATGGGGCATGCCTCTCCAGAGCTGTGTGAGCCTACGATTAGCCTGGATCTCTTTGATCGTAGTTGGTTGGAATCACTCATCAACTAGGAGTTGACAAAGTTTTTTGCCCGATTCCATCTTGAATTGGGTGTTTGGCCTATGCCTCACCCCCGTGGGTATCTGCACCCGATTAGGATCAGGTATGCCACTCTCATCCTCCGCCTCTTCCATCTCCTGGTCAACATCTACACCTGGATCATTCGGTGGGGGTGGAATCATGTCCCCAAATAATGTCCCAATATCTACAAAATATATAGTACACAACAATAATTAGACATTTTCATTTAAAAATTTAATAAAACAAGTTAAAGAATGTGTTATAATAAATTTGATAGTTCTAATTAATTAATTAAGATAATAAAATGAAACTATATTATTTTAAAGAAAACACTAATATTACCTCTTACATCCAACGGCTCATCTTGTGTGAAGAGGATGTTGGTACACCCTCGCCAATCCAAAATGGCGTATGGACATGGCACCATACTGAACGAGTGATCATCAACAATGGATAGCAAATCCAGTGCATTAGGAGATATGCTGGCAGGAAAGTCAGCCTGGCCCCTCTTGGGCATCATTTGGCCCCACATATGCATCCGTACATGTAGCATAAGCCTACGAGGCTGCCAAACAAAATTTGGCCTCGTCTCTAGAAACCTCTCAAAAAATAAACAAAATAACTCCGAAGCAAAAGGGAAGGTCAACCTCCCACGTGCCTGAGAACGAAATCTATCTAATGCTATAAAAAACTGCCGCAAAAAAATAGCAGACCATCTCATAAGTCGTGGCGCCTTAAATAAAGAATCACCATAAAATAAAAGTGGGAAACTAATGCGTTGCCCATCACTAGTATAGTGTACAATGTTCATCAGTAGTAGTGAGAGGCACCTCACCTCCTCTACACCAAATGAAGCAATACATAACTGACCACCAGACACTTGAAAATATGCAGGACAAAGTATATCGTCCCTAATGTATCTCTGGGAGTACGCCAACTAAATCCCAACTACATAGCCGACGGGGACATATGGGAACTGGGGCAAATCATTCCCTCTCATAGATAGGCTAGTAATAAAATATATTTCCTCCTCAGTGGGCATGAACCACTGGCCAGGACCGACTCGAAAAGTTTTTCGGTGGGCATCCCACCTGAAGATCAGTTGTCCCAATAACCCACTATGGCCCTTCAGGGATGTAGCCTCCTCGTAGAACTTGAGGAGGCCTACCTTCCTTAGGATCAATTGGGTGGCTACCATAATAGGGTGAGGGTACATAAGTCTTCCCTCTCTCATGCCTCCCATAGCTTAATCGTGTTATACTGGTCCTCCATATGTTATTTTTGTTCCCTTTATTCTCTCTATTGACGTCGTTGAATGATTCACATATTAAATACATATTTTTTATTAAATAAGAAATGAAAAAAAAACCTGTCCGTGCGCCGCCAAAAATAGTCATGCATCGGTACCGGTGCATACTTTTTATCGTGCATCGCGCTCGGTGTGCATGGAAAATGTTTGCGGACCGCAAAAGATGGAAATATTTTTCTGCGATGCTTTAATGAAACTATCTGCCTCGAGGCGGATAGTTTGGTCAACACACCGCTCAAAAGTAATACATGATCAATGGTACAGTCCTTTAAACGACCGCAACGTTGAACATGTACTGCTGTTTGGTGGGCGGTGCGCTGACCTAACTATCCGCCCCAAGGTGGATAGTTTGGTCAATGCACCGCCCAACAACAGTACATGGTCAACGGTGCGGTCGTGTAAATGACCACACCATTGGCTATGTAATGTTGTCAAGTAGGCAGTGCACTGACCTAACTATCTGCCCTGGGGCGGTTAGTTTGGTCAATGCACCACCCTCTCGACACTAGTACTTAGTCAACAGTGCGGTTGTTTAAACGACTGCACTGCCAGCTTATTTTTTAAAATAGTCACGGTGAATGTTTTTTTTTTACCACACTGGAACCCAGTGCGGTTTCTGTTAATAATGTTTGCGGTGCGACCTATAAATTTATAGGCAGCACCGCGAATAGTGCGAGCCGAACGGCTCGAGTGCACTGAGTAGATTTTTTTTTTTTAAACGTTTAATTTTGATTTTTTTTCAAAATATAATCCGCAAAAATATTTAGTTATTGAGAAACAAGTAGAATACTTGTACATTTGCGCTTCGAGGACGCATATTTGCTGAGGAATTGAAGAAATCAAATCTTCCCACTGTTTTCGAAAATTTGAATTCCACAAGGTGGAGAATGGATGACAGCAATGCGTGCAATGGGAGCACCAATAGTAGGGTGCCTCACACCAGACAAACTCACACCGGTGCTTGAGAGGTCTAGAGCACTGAAGAAGTAAAAATTATGTTTTTACGGCTAGTAATTTTTTTTTATTCAACCCTGTTTCTGTGCGTAAATTTTTGAGACGCACCGAGCAGTATTATCGATGGTGCACCGCATGTCGTTATGGTGCGCTGAATTACAGAGACGCACATGGACTATTTATACATAGAGAACTGGTGCGCTATAGTACTTAGATGCATTGGGCGGGTTTGTATGGAGAGCATGGTGTCTCGGTGTGCCAATTTTTAGCACGCACCGGTGCGTTTTGAGTAAAATGCACCGGTGCGGTTTATGATGAGAAATGCATCGCAAAAACCTCCACCTGCCAATATCCTCTAGAGACCTCTGCTACAAATGGATATCTGGGCTATTTTTATAAGGGGTTCCTCAAAAACATCTACTAGAGGGTCTTTTGCTTGTAGTGATTGTTCTTGAAAGCAATGTTGAAATGCACAAACAAATACATAAACCTAAAGAGCTTTGCATATGCCAAATTTGCAAACTTAGATAAACACACATCAATTGCATTGTTAATTATATTTGTACTGTTCAAATTCATAATTGCTAATGTCTAAACCATTTAGAATATTAACCTTTCACAATTTTATTCTCAAACTTACGCTTTTTGATATGAGAGATTCCTTGTGCAAAGCTTTCATTGTGCAATGCTTACATTAATGAAAGCTTTCATTGTGTAGAAGAAGGTTATAATAGTTTTGGAATTCTAGTTTTTAGCTTAATGTAAAATGGTTCAAACCATACAAAGACATAAACTGTTACTTAATTAACTTAATTGAGTAAATAGAGTTGGTTTAATATTGGATAATACAAGTACAATTGACGAATGTGAAATAACTAATGAAAAATTGGTCAATAGAAAAAAAAGTTTGCATAGTAAGTGTCTTGAATACATGCTGGTTCACTGAATAAATGCTAAAAAGACATGTATTTTTTGGCAGGATATCTTTAGTTAATCAAAATAGAATGTGATTCAAGATACTAATAAAATATTATCTTGATATCAATTTCTAAAGCATATGAAACACACCAATTCAGAAACCTAATCTTATCGCTTGTACTGTCTCGAGTTGGAATTTAAGTAAAACATATATGATTTAATAACCGATTTCAAAATAGTGTTTTCTTATTAAATATCAGGAAAATCAATACTAGCCAAATTGATGACGATCACTAGTTAATGAATACCATTAAAATTGATAGTAGTTAATTGTCCTTTAAGATCTTATATGTCAATTTGCGATTTAATCCACAATGATGCCAAAACTGATGCGGTTATACGCCCTTTTCATATGCGGGGTGAGGGGGTTGAATAAATCTCAAGTTCATTAATTTACCTTTTGTGAAGCTTTTATTGTGAGGATGACATAGGATGTGTGAGAGAAAAAAGGTCCTTTGCATAGGCGAGGGTGCTCTGACACTGACATTGTTATGTTATTTCTATGGAAAATTGTTCCATAATTGACGCAGTTGCAGGTCGTCCTTTGCATAGGCAGGGGGGGGGTGGGGGCGATGAAAGTAGATATTTTACTATGCAAAGGAATAAATAATTTTAGACCCTAGATGTCAATTCCTGTTGGCTGTGAAAGCAATTTGTGTTCATCTTTTATAGTTAACAGATAAGAGAACATAAAAATTTGCAATGATTGACCAAAGCTACAACATTAGGGGAATTTTGAGGTCTAAAATGGGCCTCCTAAGGGAATAATAAAATAATAGCTAAACCAATAAAATAATATTTATGAATTTGCAATTCACTTTTTGCACCACAATCCATGTAACCATAGTTAAATTCAATTCAAAAGTTGTACCAAAATAAAATTAATAAAAAAATTGTATTGATGTGACTATAAATAAGAATGAACTTTTAAAAAAAAAGTCATTATCATTGAACAACTAATGCATTTGTCCTTTGTACTTAAATAACTTAAAATAAAATATAAATATAAATGTATAAATTCTTAATTATTATATGCTATTAATTAAAATTTATATTATTTAAATTGTATAATAACATGTAATTAATATACTATATAAAAATAATATAATATAATTTAATAAATGTATAGGGATATGCATTGTTTCTTTCAAGAAATATGAAATGACAATAATATATTTTTATTCAAAAAGTGTGAAATGACATTTATTATGAGTACTTTACTTTGACTTTAAAAGTACTTAGAGCATTACCATGGTTAACCATGAGTTTTTATCCACCATTGAGAATGTGACAAGTAAATACATTTAACTCAATCAATGCTACCTCAACCATTAGGGATGATGTCATCCCCTAAAATCTGATTGGTTCTCATAAAGTGAATTTTGATTGTACATTTTCCTTAGGAGGCCCATTTTAGACCTCAAAATTCTCCTAATGTATAAATATTCAAACTAAAATAAAACCTTGTTATTCACATTTACCGAATACTAAGCACATTAGTAATTTCACATTTTTCAATTGAAATTGTATTTTGCAATATTAAATAAATTATATTTTCAATCTATGTGAGGAAGAAGTGTTTTGCAGTGAACCGAATAATATGTGAACCATACTACAAATGAGTCAATTAAGTACCAATTTGTGTCATGAAAATTTTATTCTATCTGTGCATCAGATATCGAATAAGTATAAACCGTTAACCCTAAACCTAAAGTCTATGCAAAAATAAATAATGCATACGATTAACAACTGAGACCATATACTCAATTTTTTTTGAAAAATAATATTATTTTAGAAAACTCCATGAACATTCATTAATAATAATGAAGAAAAAAAATCATATTATCGGAAACTTTTTCAGAAACATCATTTAACAACATTGCAAAGAAATGGTAAACAAATTCAGGCTTAGAACAAAGTGATCACTATTTGTGTCTGAAAAGTCTTTAACAATAACGAAAAATAGTTACAGTAATAAGAATTGTATCCAGATTCAAATGCTAATTACCATAGCTATGATTAAAATAAACATAAAATATGAAACATATTTGTGATAACCAAAAACAATTATTCGAAATTCATTTTCATTTCGATAAACAAAAGAGCCATCTTCTCTGAATTTTCCCCAAAATGGTAAAATTTCTTAGAATTTTCATAAAGCAATCAATTTTAAACAGTAAGGGATAAAATTGGAGTAAAAATGATACTTCATGTCTATTCATCATAGATATTATATCCATAATGATACTTTTCTAATATCCCAGTTCACTAGCATATTCACAATGACCATTTTTTCTTTTTGTCTCTTTAACTTTCCACACCTGTATTTCGGGAAAATAGAAACAATTGTTACATAATCAATTAAATACACATAATAAATGATACTCTAACTCTGAAAAAAATCTATATGGAAAAACAAATCCATTTTTAAATTAAATCCCGTATGTAAACCACTTCGAAATATTTGGGTATAGATAATAATGCTTGATTCCTAAAGAGCTTATCAAATTATTTATACCTAGCTTCACAAGTAAATGAATTCGACTCTTGTGAACCACAATATGAAAAATACGGTTGCAAAGAACAATACAAAACTAAATCCATGGATTGGTTTAGTTCATGATAACATATATAACAAACCTTAACATTTAATCCCTAATAAATAGGAAAACGAACATTCCAAGATTTAAGAAGACTCACAATATGTAAAATCATAGATCCCAATTATTTAACTGTTAACTGTTTTTTAGGTTTTTGGATTCTTGAAGCAATTTATTTAGCTTTTCCTGGATGCAATATTTCATATGAGAAGTTGTAATTTCTAGTTTGACACGTTGAATGAATATCTCCTTCTCAATTTCCCTAACTTTTCCTTGCAATTGTGCAACTAAAGAAGAGTTTTGTTGATCAACATTAACAAAGGTAATTAACAATTCCCTAATTTTGTGTGTACTAAAACAACTATATTATCAAATTCCGTTGCCTTTGAATATTTTAGCTTATCCGATTCTACTATCATTTTTTTCTCTAGAAATTAATCCAGAGTCACATGAGATATGTGGACCATTCAAATT
Organism: Pinus albicaulis; assembly: GCA_034641835.2. Lineage (NCBI taxonomy): Eukaryota > Viridiplantae > Streptophyta > Pinopsida > Pinales > Pinaceae > Pinus > Pinus albicaulis. The sequence continues at coordinate 615,534,180 of CM076572.1, forward strand.
CTGCACAATCTGTACAACCTTGGCATAAGAATTTGTTCTTTGATTCTCTATGTTTCACATTTAGAAATAATGTTCTCCATTCCTCTGATTCTCTAAGACCATGAAACTTTGATTTACATAATTTGATTAGCGTTTGGTAGTTCTTGTCCTTTTTTCTTCAGATCGGAAAGTAAATCAAGTCTCCGATCTAAAGAAAATAAGTGATTGTTCATGAAATACTTGTCTCCTTTGAGATCTCATTGAATGCACTCTACAAATGACTTATTTCTTTGTACTAAATGCTCCAAATCAAGATTTTCTTGCCATGTATGTTCATTATTTGCAACCTTTTGCATATATTACTAATAATATATGTTTTCACCACATGAAGGAGATTGATAGATTTGAAAATCTATGTGATGTGCTACGAGTAGAAACCACCAATAGTGTTGTCTATATTTCCAATGGAGTCATCAAAAAAGGACCCAAATCTAGGTCTTTTATTCTTGTTTTCTGATTCCTATTGATTAACATACTGTGCAAGCACATCACCGATAGCTTGATGCAGTTTCATGATCAATGTGGTTGCAACTCTAGACAAATCAACATGCATTTATGTTTGGTATAAATTATTTTTACTACGAAGCTTTATTGTCTCAATATTCAATTTTTTACTGTTACTGTCATACTTTGCATTTTGCAATGTGACAAAACTATTATAAAAATAATAAATTATTCGACAAGTTGTGCCATTATTTTCTCATTTTCTTCAAAATAAGCACTAACCCAATCAGGTAACACAACATTGTCAACTTCTACGTTTATTGCTTTTTCAACACCTCCTGTTTTCATAGGAATTCTAGAATTGGTTGATTCACCAATATACATTTTTTCTAAAATAAATCTTTGATCAGGCTCTTTTTCCTTTCCACTAGCTGATAACGTATTGTGAATCAGTTTCGTATTTGCATTATCTTTTGTCTTTTTTCATTCAAGGATGAACTTGCATCAATATTGTTTTGCAACATACAAATAGCTTTGCAAAAGTACCGATACTTGATTCTTCAATGATTTCTTTAGCATCTATGACTAACCCTTTATTTTTTGTTGATTCATTTTGACTTTCCCCACTCTGCTCTCTGATTTCTAGAAATAAGTTTTTGTACCCAATTGTTTCCAAGTGTACACCAAATAGACCCTCCTTATCAAAGGCTTTAATGGCTTCAACTTTACTTAGGTTAAAAGGATGTAAAGTCTCTGCGAGGTTTGTAATATGAGCCACATTATTCACTGTGATTTATCCAATAGAAAACAAAAAATAGATGAGTTATTTTGTCTTTTTATTTTCAAATATAATTAGCTAGCCATGGTATTGTTTATAGACTTCAACAAAACATACCTATATATAAAAAAATTAGACAATAACAACGACTTAACTTGAAATCCATAAATTCGAATTAGCATATTACTTTCTCTTTATTCATGCATACCTTTTACCCATAGGAAAACTTGTGCCTGTGAAGATATTTGATGAGGCTCTTGCCAAATTATCATGTAATTGACTTGTTTTACAAAGGCATCTTGAATTAGACAAAATTTCAAAGAAGCATTATGCTTCTTTCGTATAGGATACCAGAATTGCATTGGTTCTTGATTCAAAATTAATTTAGGATTATACTACAAACCATGAAATTCATTGTTGGAAACCAAAGCTACTATAAAGATATGCCATCATGAAGAACCTATTGGTCTTGGATAAATTGTCTAGGTGAGAAGCTAATTTGTTAGAAATGATATCCACATAGTCGAATTTACAATCATTTTTGTATGTGTGATACATCATATAAAGAATTAATTTTGTTGTAGTTTCTTGGCCATAACATGCACACAGAGCCAACACAAGTCCCTAAATGACTGTTTAAACCAAGAGATATCTAGGACATAAATAGCGCAAGGAAATTGGTGACTTGGTGAAAATAAATCTCCAACAACATTAGCCTAACCTACTTCTAATATCGAGAAACTATTTTCTTCAGACAATCTCAAGCACATATTAGCTTCTAGTAACTTTGATATCCATTTGAATGTCTTCACATTCAAAGAAATCCTTGTTTCTAGTAGCAAAATTGTTCTTGTTCTTGAATCAAATTTTTTTGTGCAAAAATGAACAATTTCACTGAAATAAAAAACTTCTGGCACACATGCAACATTCACCAAATGACTAGTCCAAATATTTTTGTTGTTCTTCTCCTCTACCGATAAATTCACATAATGCTCATATGCCATCGACCAGTGAAATGGTAATTCTTGGAATCTCAGTGAAAAATTTCAACAATTGGACTAGACTTCTCATTATAAGAGGACCAATTTTTACCTTTGAAGTAATGGATTTGGACAAGGGAAAGTGTATTTTTGAAGTGAATCCCAAAATGTCAAATTTGTTTAGGTCGACCCTAAAGAAAATTGGACACCCATGGAATCTTATAAATAAAAGTCAAGTGACCCTCATTTATATATCATGATCAAACATCTTCTTATCTCTTCTTTGGATTGGTTTACATAGGTCTAAAGTGAGTCCGTGAAATTTGGTTCGTACAAGTTCGAGATTGTAGGGTCTGAATCTTGAACGTGTGATTAAGGTTTTTGGTTTCCAGTTGTAGGTTCGGCTCAGGGAATTATTGGATATAATCACAAGCCCTTAAGCTCATCCATGCAGTTGAAGCATCTAAACTACACACATGACTCTCCCTCCATGCGGTTTGGATTTATGGTTTTAGTTTGATAGTTGACCATAGATGACTGTATATTGGGAAAGCTAATTATGATCAATATTGTTTTTGGGATCATATTTCTATTATCGTTTGGTTGATATTGCTAAATATTTTTGTATGGGATCATTGTACTCTCTGCTAAACATTTTATGACAATCTAATATAAGAATAATTTCAAATGGTTTTCCCCCATGTGGGGTTTTTCCCTGGTCATTGATCAAATATAATGTGTGTTGTTGATGTGTTTATTGTTTCCAATTGTCATTTCATTACTGTTCTATCTTCAATTACTATCGATTGATGAAAATAATTAATTTTTGTTGAAATATTTATAATTGAAAAATCAAATTGGGCTAAAGTAATTGAAACAACATAGAGCAGTGTAAAATTAACATGAAATTTCTCATTGATACGAGCAAGTAAGTTAATGGTATCAATGAAAATAGCTTCTCTTCTTTCTCTACTAACCATGTTCGTTTAATAGATGAAAACACTTTCCCAATCAATAACGCTCTCAATACCATTGAGTTGCACAATTTTTTGGTTATGTATATAATCACCAGATCTTACTATTGCAAGTGCAAAATTGACTCTAGCTATTAGAAGTGTGAAATTTTTTATACAAGACATTTTTAAATAAATAACGATTGAAGATACCAAAGCTAATGTTTACGAAAACCAGTGCAAATATATCTTGAAATTTAAAAACCATCTCATCTATTTACTACACATCTCGCTTCTATGTTGTTATAAAGTATTTGTAATAATGACATTTATCTTACAAGCTGTTAATAATAATCCTCACTTCAAAAGATGTGCTAAGTTATTCCAATTACGAAGTGATAAGGTCACATGGTTGGTTCCCACTACTCTGTCATTATTGACTTTATTTTATGAATAACCTGACAAACATATTTGAAAAGGCTTAGAGATGCATGCATTTTGGCCAATCATTGCAAATTGCTACACTCTCTTATCTATTAACCTAAATAAATTTCAGTTCAAAAATTAATCACATTTTAAAAAATTTCATGAACATACAAAAACATTATCACGTAAGATGGAAATATGCAAAGCAGTGAGTATGTATGGAGAAACGAACATGAAAAAAAAAATACAATAACACTTTTGCACATTCACACGTTCTGCACAAAGATTGTGCATATTTCATATCTTTTGCAATTATGCAATTAGTAATTAGATTAAGTGATGATAATACAATTAACAAATTTTAACTATCAAATATTGACAAAAGTAAACAAGGAGTAAAAAGTATGAGTATTTAAGGATACTCATACCTGGAAAGTATATATGATTTATGCTTTCTACGATTGTTATTGCCTTGCAAAAATTAAATTAATTACTTATCCATTTTGGACTTTGTATGATAATGAACAGACAAATGTAACGTTATGAATTATACGAAAATAGCTAAAATTTACAAAAATCTATTGCATTGCATGTATGATTGTTTGTGAACTTTAATGCATAAAAAAAAAACGTATAGCTTATGCAAGGTTAGAATCAGACAAAGTGTAATGTCAAAGCATGAACTGCATCATGATCACTACAATACAAATGTGAAATATGAACATGACATCGTTGAAGAGAGAAATTTGTCCAAATGTGATCAATAATTGTCTTCTTCCCATAAATAAAATTCCTCGTTACTTCTTGCAATTGTTCACACCGCATATACTCTAATAATTGTTTACTTCATTTTCTATTTGAATTGATGTCAAATATTAAAAAATCCAATAAGTAAAAAATTGTAATCACCATGTGTGAATTGATCCCATGCTATTTCTATTTCTTTAATAATTTTTGAAATAGACACAAGTGGTGTAACATATACATTTATTATGCATATTTCGCATTGGAAATATAATTTCGACAAAACAAGTTCGATTATGTTATTGCAAACATTTTTCTTTGATACACTTTATATGTTTTCTTGTATGCAAGTAATTCATGAAGAAAGTTTGATTAGTTGGAATTGAATTTGCGAATTTCAGTATTTAACAACGGAAATTTCAGACGTGTTTCTTGAATACGTAGAATCATAGCATTCATTAGTTATTCATCACACAAAATGTCATTCCCATGAGCATTTATAATTTTCGTATTCAAACTTGCAATCGTTAAAGTATTTTTCACTTGCAATTGACTTCTCTATGTATCTTGATTTCCATGATGTTTTAGTTCTTAAACGTTTTATTTCTTCTAATACTTTCTTATTCACACAAAATTTATTTTGTCTTAGTTTTGAAGAAGATACAAAAATTCCATGGTACTAACATGTGACAATGTTGCGTAAACTATTCCATGTGTCGATATGCCACTTGGATAAAATGAAAGTCCATTGAATGTTAAACCTTGTGATAGATGAATTGTTGTAGCACAAGCTAGTCATATCAGAAATTATTTCCAAACTATAGTTGTAAAACTATTTCTATGAAATTTCAGTGGTTTTGAAATACATAATATTGGAGTCCAATTAGATGAAATGTTTTTGTCTTATAGTTCATGATACTTTTTACTTTGAAGTAAATACCAATTTTTGGATTTACAAAATCTATCTGTAACGTATCAACATTCTTGCTATTTTTCGTATATATTTTTTGTATTCCATCCACGTCATTAACGAGGACATATTCTATATTATAATTCCCGGTGTATATCTAAATAATAATATTACATTTGATAAGGATTATGAATGGTAATCTCATTGTTTTATCATATGCTGCACAAACTATTTCCTTACTGTGATATTTGTCAATCGCATCAAGAACTATTAGCTCTTCATTCACATGTGATTTTTTTTAATTATTCTTTTTTACATCCCCGTTTCTGTAAAATAGGTATGGAAACAATGTATCTAGTGGAGTAGGTCTATAACACTTATCATTTATATATTTTATGTCTTCATCAGATTGCTGATTCACTCGCATTTTGTTAAGGATTTCAACGAGTTTGTTATATTGTTGATGCATTGTAGTATACAATTCATATCATTTGAAATTTTCCTTCTAGAAACCATATATTGGTTTTTCATCTTCTAAAATTGGTTTCTAAAAAATTAGAGAATATTTGATCGGTTGTGCTTGGAACAAGTCACCTGAAATATTACATCGATATTTCCAAAATAAGCCAATGAAGTATCCTTTATTTCACGTAAATTCTTGTCAAATTGGTATAATAATGGTGAACATATCAAAGATGTCTCATCAATCAACATAACATGAAGTTGTTTGTAATGTTTTGTCATGTGTCTATTTTTTCACCTTTAAGCGAAATATATTCTGATCTATTAAATGGTAAACATAATGAAAAATGCAACATTATTTCACTTGCATTGAATGCTGCCTTTCTTGTATATGTGGTTACAATTATTTTTCATTGAGTTGGGTCATATATGAATATGTTGTTGTACAAGCAAATTAGATATTGGAATATTTCTATAACAGTAAATGTTTTTCCAACACTCGTGCCACCTATTACAAGTACATACAATGATTGACATTTGGATTTTTTTTCTCAGTCACTATTCTTTAACTATTTTTTCTTGTTATGGGTTGATCATTCTCATGATTTCATAGAATATTATTTCTTCTGGTACTTCTGGCTATTTTACTAGTTGGTAAGGTCATTCAACAATTGATTTTTCATTTCTAGCCTTTTGCAAATATTGAAAATCTGATTCGAAATCATATTCTTGACTCACGTTTTTCACTGTCTATTTCTTCATATGTAGGTACATATCTTTCAAACAATTCAGTCTCTTTTTTTTCAAGCTCAACTACTATGCTATCAACATCATTCCATGTCGTCATTTTTTTGTTTGTGAATTTTCGTTCATTGCATTTTATGATTTTTTTTCCAATAAAAAATATGCACTCTCCCAAGTCAAATATTTAATTTCTCCCTACTAAATAAACAACGAGTTGAATGAATAAATCCATTTGAATAGTTTCTCTCTAGATAAATGATTGGGTGACCCGGGACTATAGTAGTGCCGGTCCATCAACAATTTGACCTGAGGGAACAACTTTTGTGCAGGCTACTATTATATCTTCTTTTTCATCTAGTGGATCAAATGGCACTAGAACTGACTCTGCTACTGGTGGTGTATAATTGACTGGTATAAATATCTTCGTATACCAGAAGTTCACTAATTAGTATTGCGTCTTCGAAATTTCTCCTTAAATTTTTCTCATCAACACAATATGGGATATACAACATTAATCATTATCTATAATAGTTATTAGTCAATATGGTTATTATACTTTACGTATCTTATAACGTATTGTCTCTTAGCGCCTCTTCTTTTTTTCCTTGTAGTGTATAGCATGATGCAAATTCCGCTAAGTATACATGTCTAATGTTTTCTAGTTATTCAACAGAGTGATCAATAATTGATAAACATATCATCTAGTTCATGCTTAAGGTATTTTGGTTAATTTAGTAAAAAACGTTGATCATATATCTCTAAAGTATTAACAAATACACATTTTCTTGAACTAGTATTTAGTGGCATTGACAACACTATATATACAACTTGTTGTGCAGAAATTTGTTGTAATTTCAATAAATCTTTTCCAAGTCTTGAAATTGTTTCTATGACATCACCGTCATTTTTTTACATTCACTTCGTACATGTTTAAACATCAATGTCATTATTTTATCTAGCTTTGTCATATATATTGAACTACAATAACTAGTTGTAGCATATGAGTCAAGGACAAATTGGGCATCAATATTTGCACCCCAGATTAATGGAATATGCTTAGTGAAGGTATTAGTCCATATGTCTATTGGTTCTATTTTCAACAAAATTGTTCTTAGTTTCAGAGTACATTGAATTTCATGGATATAATTATATTCACTTATACCTATTTTTTTCATAAAACTATTAAATGTATATGTCTCATCATGTTCCATACTCTCTAGTACACCAAATATTGTTCTTACATTCACTTTTGTTTTTGCATTTTTGAATTCCATAGGCTTAAGTATTTGTGTCCTTGGTATTGGTGTAGAAAATATACCAACGAGATTCAATATGATATTGCAATGTACTAAAACAAATAATGAATCCTTCTACAATTTGCGGAAACAAAACACGATCACACAGTCACATAACATGAAAGAGAAAGAAAAAATCAATCACACAACACAAGATGTATCTGGGGAAATCAACTGCTCAAAAACCTTCTATATCTATATTTCATATGGTCAAGATCATGAAACAATACAATGCTATTCCTCACACTGAGAAACCTTTGCACTCTGTTGACTGTCTCACTTCGATCCTACTTGATATTGGCTTGCAATCTAAGCAAAATCAGTCAAGTATTTAACCTTATCCTTTCATTTTCTTGGCCTGCCTTGATTATGCATTCTTGGGCTAATTTATCCCCTGTTAATTAGGAAAATACCAGTTAATGATTGTGAAATCCTTCAAGGCCTTCTCGATGACCTCATGCATGACTTGTATAGTTTTATAATAGTACAACTGATAGATATATCATATCTTCCCTTTAACCTCAGTCTCAAATGGGTCTTCCTTAGAACTGACATGCAACAACTATTTATAGAGAATTATCAGTTAACTTGATTGATCACTACTTATGAATTAAATATAATTTACTTCACTAGACCTCTCACTAGCTCATCACTCAATTAGAACTAGTTAAACTGATTTTAACTCAATTACTTGAGTTAACTGATTATAGCTCACAAATAACTATATCTGAACCCCCTAAAAATAGAAAATACCTTTGCATGCATCATCTTAGATCTCTAACTCAAAATTCCTAAGCTAACTAAGTCTTCCTGACCCATTTAACTAATACAAGTTGTCATGATATGAAATTTCAATTTTTCTTCCAATTTAATTAAGGGAAAATTAATTCAGAAGCCTCATATGGTACCATTTCCGGGTGCCATTTTCTATATTCCATTTTTGGTTGCCAATTTCATTGTTTCTTGTTTCAAATTTCAACACTCCCTCTCAACAATAAAGGAATTCAATCTATCTCGATCCGGTGCATTTGGAATGTTATTCATGCAATACTTCTCTAGTGTTGTTTTCTCTTGAAACTCCTGAAAATGAATAGACTCCGAAAAACTAAATCAATATGATGCATCTATCATCAGAGACTCCGATTGTTATCGATTACTGCACTGCTTACTGAAATATCTTCATTGAAGCTAAATTTTCATGTGTGCCCTATGCACTTGTGCCAACTTTAATTTGCGCTCCAGTATCTGACATCTTTCACTCTGATTTTTGTCTTCTTGAAATTTAACTGCATCAATCTTACTGATCCTTCCTGCTACTATGTACTGTGGGCTCCTCGTAGCCAGGTGTGATCCATGAGACAAGCCATATCAATGGATCCTGCTCAAATTTCTTCTCTTGAGATTATGCCTACACATCTCCGCACCTTCACCTGGAGGTATGGCGACATGTGCTCTCTCTGCGCATATGAATCTAAATTCCCCCCTACTAGAGGTATCTACTTGAGTGGATGCCTCCACTTGGTCTCCTCTCTGATTCTCCAATTGTGGCTACTCCACAACCTTCTGAGACTGCTTCTGAGACTGCATGCTGAAAGGTAATTTGTGTTCATTCTCAACCACCAAGTCACTGACCTCTGCTTTTATATTCAAAGATTTGCATGCTTATTTGACCTCAAGGGTATATAGGTTCTTGACTCTTACACCAATATATTTCACCCGTCCCGTGGTGATGTGTCTAAGGAACAAATTTCCTTTTCTAAATATGACATCATAACCACGGTCTTCCAATACTGCTATGGAGACAAGATTCTTCCTTAATCCTGGAACATACAAAACATATGTCAGTCTAAGAGGAGAGCTAGATTCCCTCTGAAAGGAAACTGTACCTATGCCAGTCATGCTATACCTCCTGTTATCTCCAAACTCTATGTTCTGCTGGAGGTCCTTCTCCTCCAAGTCACTGAAGATATCTCTATTCCTCGTCATATGGAATGAGGCACCGCTGTCTAGATACCACATGCATCCCATTACAGTGTTGGCCATGCATGAAATGAGAGTAAAATCAAGCTCTAATTGTGAAGCTAGTGCTTCACCCGCTACAAATGTAGGCTCCTTCTTGCTTACCTTCTTCTGTGGACAATTCGAGGCATAGTGCCCATGCTCGTGACAATGAAAATACTTGATCTTGGACAAGTATCTCTTGCACTTTACGCCTTGGGACTTATTTCCCTTGGATTTCTTGCATTTTCCCACTAATGCAAAATATTCTTCTTTGTATTTTCCATAGGTCCCATCTCTGGTGCTCCACCTTATCTCTTCTATTACCAAGTCAAACCATAAACACTCCCAGTATGGTAACTTCTCCCTCCTATTCACAGATTCTTGGTAACTATGCCTACTCTTGGGAAGACCCAGAAGTGCTAGGATCACAAAATCATCACCAACAACAATCACCCCAACACTTCCAAGCTCATATCGACACTGAACGAACTTCTACAAGTATTTCTAGATCGTGTCACCCTCCTCCATATTGATCTTTCTGAGCTTGTCCTTCAACGCCAACTTCATGTGGTCGTTGTTATTCTGAAAAATATCTGTCAAGGCCTTCCACATATCATATGGAGTCACCTTCCCATGGAGACTCGAGACAATATGATCTTGAACTCCCTCCAACAATACCCTTCTCTCCTTTGCTAACTTCTTCTGTCATCCATCAAGATTTTGAGCATATGTTGCTGTGAGCTTGGGAATATTAGTATCTATGAATTTATTAAACCCGTTGTCCTCCAACACTGCCTCCATCCCGTCCTTCCATGCTATGTAATTAAAATTTCCCTCAAGAGCATATTCAAGTCTCAAGCCATTGAAAGACATATTGATCTACTGCTGGATCCCGAAGAATAAATATGGAAATTCGAACGTGTTCAAGAAAAAAATATATTCTTCTGTTCTATTGTGATTCTTGGCGCTCTGATACCATGTATAAAATATGACAACGGGATTCATTCTGATCTTGTAATTTACTAAAACAAAATACTAAATCCTTCTACAATTTGTGGAAACAAAACATGATCACACAATCACATAACATGAAAGAGAAAGAGACAATCAATCGCACAACACAAGATGTATATGGGGAAATAAATTTCTCAAAACCCTTATATATCTATATTTCATATGTTCAATATCACGAAACAATACAATGTTATTCCTCACACTAAGAAACTTCTGCACTTTGATGACTGTCTCACTCTGATCCTGCTCGAAACTGGCTTGCAATCTAAGCAAAATCGGTCAAGTATTTAATCTTTTTCTTGCCTTTTCCTGGCCTGCCTTTCTTACGCATTCTTGGGCTAATTTATCCCCTATTAATTAGGAAAATACCAATTAATGGTTGCACAATTATTCAAGGCCTTCTCGATGATCTCATGCATAACCTGTACAATTTTCTAATAGTAGAACTGATAGATCTCTTCCCTTTAACCTATGTATCAACTAAGTCTTCCTTATAACTAACATGAAAAAACTATATTACCAGTTAAATGATTGATCACTGCTTGTGAATTAAATCTAATTTAATTCACTGGACCTCTCACTAGCTCATCACTCAGTTAGAACTAGTTAAACTGATTTTAACTCAATTACTTGAGTTAACTAATTTCAACTCACAAATAACTATATTTGGACCCCCTAAAAATATAAAATCCCTTTGCATGCATCCTATTATACCTCTAACTCTAATTTCCTAAGCTAACTAAGTCGACCTGACTCATTTAACTAATACAAGTTGTCATGAGATGAAATTACAATTATTTTTCCAATTTAATTAAGGGAAAATTAAATCAGAAGCCTCATATGGTACCATTTATGGGTTCCATTTTATGGATTCCATTTCTGGTTGCCAATTTTACTATTTCTTGTTGCAAATTTCAAATGGTGGAATTGGAAAATTGAACCTGCAATGCATCTATTTACCTTTCCTACAAGTGCTTGTATGATGATGACATTGAATATTTTTCAGATTTGTAGGTAGTTTAGTTGAATCACAACACAAGTACTTGTCAACGAAATTTTTTATTTCAATATTTGTGCTTGTTCGATAATGTAATCATTTTTTATCCATAACAATCCATGTTCATGCTAGCTTCCTCAATTTTTGAATTTTGTTACAAATAAGTAGTCAATGACATCACCTAAGTATTTGGACTCATGTAAAATCAACTAGTGTAGAGAATTCATTCTACTTCTGTAATATCATACACAAGTAGCAGGACCATTTCTTATCAAGGTATCAATATCATCTTCCTCTACTTCGTTTTTGGTCAACGTTTTTTTCCTCTCAATGTATTTGTTGGAAATCATTTAATAAAGGCTCCCAGATATGTTCAAGATTTCTAAATGAAACTAAGAAAGTTGGTGGACCCAAATGTCACATCATTGCATATAATTTCTTACGCAAATGTGGAAAAATTTCCGATGATGTCTGTATTTGTCTAAGTTCCGTATACACAATGTTCAATGCAAGAATTCATTTCAAATTTGACTTTGTTTTAACGTCTCTAGCTATTATTTTTTTACCTTTTAATTTTCCTTTTCTTATACTAATGCATATAAAACTGAATAATTGGCTGAGGATAATTCACACTTTTTTGTAAAACAAATTCATTATATGATACATAAAATCATGATCTTGATGCAAAAATTCCCACCGAGCAATATCATGATATGTAAAGTTCCTCGTAACAATGTATTATTATTTTTTCCCGTAGAAAAATGTGGGAAAGCTCATCTCTTCCAAATACCTATCTCTATATATGCCCAAATTCCTATAGCCGTCACTCGGAGAAATGTTTATTTGATTATTATGAAGATCCTAAACACTGTACAAATTGTTAAATCCATGTAATAGTGTTTTTGTTACCGACTCTTATCATTATCATCATTGCTTTTTGTATTTGCTCTCTGTCACATGAATATACATCCTTGTTTTGATCAAATAATTGTTTCTAGTTTTCATTTGTTCTGACCTTCTCTAGTCTATAAAGTGGAATTTTACACAATCATTTCAATTCCTTCATGACTTTATGAACATGTATTCACCCAACATAAAATATGATTTTAAATATTAAACTCCTTTTAATTTACAAAGCAACTGTACTAGATTAATTTATGTCACGAGGAAGTGAAATTTGAATTTGAGATGTGTCAGCAGGTCCATTGATTAGTCCACCAGTCAATTCCAAATGTGGTTTTCTAAAATTCTATCCAAGTTCTTGTATTTTAAAAAATGGTAATCTTAATGATATTAGTATTTCCTCCAATTCATAATTTTCTTTCGCTATGGAAATTTGTCTATTATGCCTAATTCACTCTTGAACTGCAAATTTGATAACTTTGTCATAGTCTAATGCCTTTCTGCATTGTTGGTATATACACTTTACTTTGGACACATTGCTGAATTGTTTTTCTATGACATCTCTTTTAAACCAACTTTGATTACATATTGCACAACCATAAACATAAACATTTTGTATTTTCTTAAAATATTGTTGTTCGAGCACTGTTTCAAATGTATACTTGAATATCTATAATGATTCTTTATTTTTATTAGAAAATATGGTATTCTGTATTGACTTTCGCCACTTTGATTGTCTTGTAATCCGACTTGTTTTGATAATTATTGTTTCTTATGCATTTTTTGAGTTCATGAAATGAAAAACTTGGTCTCTTGCTTACATTAACAGACTTTGTATTAAGTTCCATAGTATCTGCATCAATGTTGATGTTCTAAGAGCTATAATTTAATGTCTTGCATAGTTTTCTAAGAATACTTGTTTCAAAAACATCCTTGTTTCTTATATTTTTTTGAGTCGATTCAATGACAGTCACAATCTCTTGTTTTCATTGATAATATTTGTGTCAATTTATATGCCATTTTCATTTACGTTCACATTTTCAAAGTCATTTGTATTAAACTCACTATGTTTTTTACTGGATTCTTCTATATATTGCTCTTAGTTAACTTCTTCAATAGGACGTGGAATGCTTTTCTCTTATATTATCTCTTTCAAAGGTTCATAATGCAAATGAACTACACTTGTTCAAAATTTCATAACATGGAATATCATTGCATCTTTTTCGAACCCATGAAATTAAGCTACAACATCTAGAGTCTCAACGGATCATATGTATATAATTATATTCAAGATATATCAAATCCAATCATAAACAAAATGGCCACCATCTATATTCCATTTTTCATATGGGATTGCTAGTTGTATAATATATCCTTGCCAATCTACTATTCCAGGAAATTGCATAATTGCATGTTCATTCATGTATTTTTCTATGTGGTTTAATATAAATGAATCATTATGCATGATTGCATTACAAAAATTCAATGCAATTATGCATCATAAACAAGGAACATCATATTCATTCTCCATCAATTGACGTATTGTTTCAAAATAACTTTCACGTAAATACTCTTGAACCCATAAAATCTCTTAAACATATGTTTACTCATGCTTTATTCTATCTGAATCCATATATGTTATGTTTTTTCATACGTTGTTATATTTATTATATGTTCATGGTTAGTTCATATTGACTACTTTTTCTTGCACAAAAGTGGTTCGAAATGTCTGGAAATTGATTTTTTTTCATGGAACAATAAATTTCTTTGCAAAAATTTGAATTAAAATGCAAATATTTTTTCATAGTTGTCTTTGAACAAAGTGTTATCAGAATTTTTATCCAATTCAATAATCAGTGTATACAAAATATGTCCCTCCAAATTCCTCATTCTTTCGTAGTGATAGAATGGTGCCAATTTTGTCATCCTTTCCAAGTAAAAATTTGGTCTATTTATACCATGAATTTGTATCGATGCATCTATATTTAGTTCCCATTCATAAGATAATATGTATTCAACGTTCCATTCATATAAAAAATTCCTGAAATGTTCGATTATTCTTTCACGCAACTCTATTGATGTGTATCTAAAATGCAATAAAGTTCACACATTAAATGAAATATATTATGATTCCTTAGTATTGCATATGTATGATTTATTTTTATAGTAAATAAGTTCTTCTCCATTGATGCTTTAGCAATCGTGTTTCAAACACGCTTGTTCATTGATGATCTAGCAATCACGCTTAAATTTTTTTCTAAATTCACTATGAGTTATTGCTCCACGATAAGCACAACATAAACAACATACAAGAAAATTAATAGGATGATATAGCTACAAATAATAAAGCCATAAGATAAAAGAAAATACAAGCATTAATTGCATGTGCATATCCACATAGATTTGCATAAAACTCTTGTTTACGAACAAGATACAAAATCACAAAACAAATGAACAAAAACATACCTACTATAGACATTGTAAAATATGTACTTGTTTTCAAAAATAGCTTATGTGCATGATTATTATGCTAACAAGAAAAATTCATAGTACCCAGAACAAACTATCGATTCTGACAAATTTGGGAAAACCATTCGTAATGATTCCCCCCCCCCCCTCCCCGCCCCTCCTCGATAACTAGTCCAATATGTGTTGGAAACATGGATGCCAAAAAGGAATGCATGATGAACACCTACTGAATGCAACTACAGACACGTTACTTGTTAAAATTACGTTACAAAAGCTTCATCAAAATTAGGCCTTTTGATTTGTGATTTGCGCTGAAGAACATGTACGCATAATAACAAACACAATCTTTCTGTTGCAAACCACACTTCTGCATTCACTCTCCCTCTACACAGTTCTTCAGCACACCTTCCTTCTACACAATACTAATTTTTAAATGGTCAAAGACACATAATATTAATCACTCCATGAAATGTATCAGTGGAAGAAGATATACGTAGTAGGTCACCTAATTCTCTAATTTTTTGCAAATATTATTCCTAATTTTCTATTAGATGAGGGAGTTGTGATGGTATATAATTCCCTTAGTGAAAGGAGTTTTATTTTCGATATTTTTCAATGTCTAACAATTCATTTTAAAATATAAAAACCCTAATTTTGTGAGTGGCCATTCCATTTGTGGGTTCTCTAACACTAATATTTTTATGTTAATTCTATGCCCAATGATGTCAGAATTGATGTGGTTGTATATCATTTGCATGGACGGGGGAGGGGGCATGTGCGTGCAAGGTATAAAATTCAAATTTATAATACCTTTCAAAATATACGGTTTTTGAAACTTTAATACACGTTTTGATCATTTTAACAAAAGGATGTTGATAGTCTCAAAAAATATTCACCTGTATTTGACAGAAAAATCACCCCATGACAGACAAATTTTCCTCCAAATTATGTCCTTGTGTGTGGGGGAGGCAGTATATTCTTATATTTCCTTGTACGAAGAATGGGGTATATGCGGGAAAACTTGTTCTCCAATACAAATATTTCATATTTATTTAATTTCGTATGTTTCTATGACTTGGGGTACATATGTGTATATGATGTGTCATGTGTAACATGTCTCATACACAAAATAGTTACACATGGTGATTATACATGGAAATGAGAAATCTAGAGTTAAATGACATTGAGAACGTCGAGGATTAAGAAGGTAATTTTAAGTATAAAGAAAAAATTGCTAGCAATTTTCTCTTTGTAGAATGCATTTATATGTTAGGAGTATCATTCAAGCATCTATTTCCTTATGTAAAATTTTATATCCAAAGTCGGTGTTGCATAAGATCATATCTTCAACTTTCAATTGGGCCTAAATGGTATCTCTAAATATCACATGAAAACTATGAAATATTTAACATAAAGAAATGTAGTATGATGTTTTTTGTTATCAATAGCTAATACAGGTTGGAGATGTTGTTCAAGCTCAATTGGAAATCGAGGATGTAGTTTTCAATAAATCATAAATATGAAAGACAATCAACGCTTCAACGATCACTATTTTCCATTTCTGCATGGTGAAAGATCTATGCACAAGAATTTGTTACTTCTTAATAGTTGTATGGGGCTGTAGGTCCTTAATAAGGTAGGGAAGCGTTTCTTTAATTAGTTCTCTAACATGTATTTCTAGTGCATATATTTTTCATTATATCATTTTAAGTTGTTTTCCATTTAAATTTTTTTAAAATTTAGATATGTATAAGAGCAGTTGCATACATCTCTAAATATAAGTGGAATAAAGGATCTATAGAGGACGTGGATGCATATATGAATGTATTCTGCAGATAACGAGCTTGCAGGTTCTTTTCATTTGGGGGGCTGGGGGGGAGGGTAGATTGTGTAGAGTGTAGAGGACCATACAATGAAATCTTAAAAGCTTCCTCCGCACAATGGACTTGATACTAGTTAACTTTAATCACGGGTTATTGGAAATGTTTCTGTGACATTTTGTGACTTTTTTGTGGCAGAATAATAATTATATTTGGAAGAAAGCCTTATGATGTTAGTAGAAATTTTCTTTTCATGTGGTTTAATTGGCATAAATTAAACCATAATTTCAATGTAATTAATTGTATCATCCTCACAACTGCTAACCATTTTTTCAATGCTTTAATGTTAATTAGAAAAATGCGTTACTTTTATCTCCAAAGTTGGCTTGCATAAGATAAAATCTTCAACATTCAATTAGGTCTGAATGACATCTCTAGATATCATATGAAAAACATGAAATGTCGAACATAAAACCATGAAATCTAATACATGTTGGAGATGTTGTTCAAGCTCAATTGAAAAATGAGGATGCATTTTACAAGAAATCATGAATTAGAAAGACAGAAAACACTCAAACGATCACAATTTTTGCTCTCTACAGAGTGAATTTTGTCCACACAAATATTTTTTAATAGTTGTACAGGGGTGTAGGTCCTTTATAGGATATGGAGAGTGTTTTTTTTGTCAATGCTCTGAAATGTATCTAGTGTGTTTATTTTTCATTATTTCATTTTAAGCTCTTTTCCATTCATAACTTTTAAAGGTTTAGCTATGCGGGAGAACAATTTCATAGAGCTAATTAATTGATCAAATGTTTTTCTCTCGTAATAAAATATCTCCATACAATGGAAGGTCTATCCAAGAGTATTTGTTAACATCTATCATTAGAGGAAATTTCACTATAAAAGTGGCCTCCTAAGGAAAAATAATAAAACAATAGCTAAATAATAAAATAATAGTTATAAAATTTGGAGGGAATACAAGAAACTACTTTTTTTGAATCATATTTTTGGCTTATCTCCTTATAGGTTTACTACAATTTCAAGTGTAGACACTCGTTGTATGCGGAATTAAATTCCACATCCAACGAGTACCCATTGTGCATAGTTTTGAGAAGACCCGCATTGATAAAAATTGAAGATACATTAAAAAAGTGTGTTCAACACATTTTTTAATGTATCTTTAATTTTTAAAAATGCGGGTCTTCTCAAAATTATGCACAATGGGTACTCGTTGGATGTGGAATTTAATTCCACATCTAATGAGTGTGTACACTTTGAGTAAACCTATAAGGAGATAAGCTAAAAATATGATTAAAAGAAGAAGTTTTTTTTTCTTTTCCCTCCAAAATATTTACATGTACCTCTTTTTGAATTTAAATGATTTTGATTGGTTTACATATTATAACATGGAAATTGCATGAAAATTTCATGGGCACTTTTAGGCTGAAATTTCCTCTAAGCGGAAGTGTAATTGCATAGAGTTGTGAATATGCACAGAATGAAGGTTGTGTAGAGGGAAGGGTGTGTGCGGGAGAATGGGGTTCAGAATACAAAGTTAAGGAATAAGTTTCATTATGCATAATAAAGAATGTGTGGACGACAGGGTATGTGCGGGAGAACAAAGGTCTCTAGGGGAAACATATTTTTTTTTTCTAAGTTAGACTATTCTATTAACAGTGAAAAATATAGTACATCAGGCAGAGGCCTTAATAGTGCCTTCGTGGAGGCAATTTGAACTGACAGAGACTAGTTTTTGGCTGCCCTGCGAGAGGGAAACCAGCCTGAAGAACCACCAACTGAAAAAATCCCACGCAGGGGATCGGACTGGACTGTCTTTGACTGAAACTAGGAACATAGACATTATATAGCAGTGAAACTGGACCATAACAAAACTGGACCACTGTAAAACCTGAGACTGGTCATTGACAAAAATTGGACCATAGCTAAAGGAAACATAAAAACAACATAACACGCCCTCAGAGAGGGCAGAGAAATAGCATGAGAAACATAGAAAGAGGGCCGAATTACTCATCAGGAGCAACCTCCTCGATCCTGCATCCATAGTCTTCTGGTTCGCCACGATCATGGGAGAGTTCTGCGTTGGAGTGGACCACTGCAGGAGTTTCCATCACATTAGTCTGAGCGCGCCCCGAGTCCTCCTGCATAATCTCCTTGCTCCTGCTAGGCTGTCCCCGCGAATCTTGCTGCACAGCATCCGTGTTTGCGCCTTCGGCAGGACCTTGCTCTTCCGGCGGATTCTCAGGCTGGGGCTCCTCCAGGAAGACAACAGAGATGGCCACAGAGACTCTCGGTCTGTTGAGTGCACAATCGAATGAAAAGAGCGCTGTATGGGACTGTGCAGGCAGCGCATCACCGGAGGGCGAGTCTAGCCTGCGGCTCGAGCGGAACAGTCGTCCATGGAGGAGGCGAGGGAGGTTGTCAGAGGGCGCAGAGATTTCTGATGGAGAAGTGGAGGTGGAGGGCGAACGCCTCCTGGCACTGTGAGAGGACCCCCGCCTGAAACACATCCTCTGCCTTAGCCGGGGCATGCTTGCAGCCAAATTGGAGCTGGAGCTCTGGAGTGCCGGAGAATTGACAGGGTTCAGCGCAGGAGGAATGCCCAGAACAACCGTACTAGACATGCAAGAACCTGCAATGGAAATGTGAAGACTGTCGGCGGGCTCCAAGCAGCAGGTGCTGCGACTGCGTTTCCCAGTGATGGTGCGCTGGCTGGCTTTGCCCGCAACAGAATTGCACCACCAATTCATCGACATAGGGGCGAGCGGAGCCATAGCATATAACAACCTGTTCCTGCAACAATCAATCCTCAGCATTGAATGACCAGACCTGTTAACCCGATGCGAATCGCAGTTGCGGCAGTCGAGACTGCCTCGAACATCAACATTCTTATTGAGAAGCGCCTCCATTGCAAATGCCATTAAGAGCAGGCGGGGGGTATTTACTGCGATCAGGTGGGCTCGATGGTCCCATGTGGGAAGGCAGGTGGCCTCCTGTCCGATCGACCTCCATCCCATCGCCAACATTAACTCTGCCAGCACCCGCATCCGGGGCTCTAGGGGAAACATATTACTAATGCATTTATTTTTCATTATTTAATCTTAATCTCTTTTCCATTACTTTTACATATTTAGTTATGCAGGATAGTAGTTACATAGAGATGTGAATCTAAGTGGAATGAAGCATGTACAATCACGTGGTATATATGGAAGAATGGGGGGCACAATGTAGCACAATCAGAAAGGGTAACTGAAGTATCAAGAGTGTAGTGTGAGGAGTTGATATGTTAATAGGCAAGGAAACACAATGAAAAATTTATGACACGTCCTTAGATAGGTTGTTTATCACAGAAAAACATATAGTTATCTAGATTTTTTATCGTCCCAATGCCTTGGATGCAATATTGGCAGCGCACCTAAAAGCTTAGGCAACATCCAGGGCGACAGTAAGAATTGCAATGGAAATTGTTTCTGAACATGAAGGAATTACCATAATTGCTATGGTAATGACAATTTAATTGAAATAAATAAACTGATATTACCCCCAATATAATGCCGATCGCAAAAAACAATACATGAACGACCATTTCAACTCATATGGTATTGGTATTATATGATCGAAAAATCATTATGCTAGTAGAAATTCATATCAATTTTAGAGGTGGCACATGTATGCCATACTTTTTGAATTGAATTGAAAAGTATTTCACACATTTTCCACACAAAAGTGTATCAATCTAGGCCTACAAGTAATAATGATGAAACCAATGTAATGATCATCTATCGGAAAGAGAAAATTTTGTGGTTCTTCTAGAGCTATAAAACACCAGCCAAGGGAGTGAACCCAACAAAAGAGTCAATAGAGGAAATTTCACAGTTTAGGAAAGTTTAGCATAGTAGAACAGTCCCCAATTGTGACAAAAAAAGTCGTGCAACAATCACACGAGAATAGAAAAATCCACGCTATTAATATAGATAAAAGTTAAAGGAATGATAAAAATGAAGATCATACAAAGAGGAAGAGTTTATACTATTTACTGATCTGGTATGATCTAGTCGCACCAAGTGGCCTGTATGAGAAAGGGATCCTTTCACTTAGGAGGATGGTTTACACAATAGGTCACAATTACACCAGTTAATTTTACCCAACCATAGTTATGTGAAATCCCTACTATTATGGGAAGCCCCTGTTTAATTATAATGTTCTTTGCTGACAATATGGGTAAATGATGCGCTGCGAATGCATCAAAAATATTGTTGGACAAGAACATGAAAAATTTGGCTAATTTGTTGTTAATGGTGATAATGTTATACATAATCTATGACTGCGAACAAAAGTGTCTTCCATAGACTGGGTGGCTTAGTCTAGAACAACAAAAATACAAAGTAGTTATTGTTTTCCTTAAAGTAAATAGATAATGGGATGAAGCCTACATGTGATCTGACATATGCTTCACTCCTCTCTTGGCTTGAATTCTCCAATCCTAGATCCTGTCTCAAAAATTAGAATATGCACAATCAGACAACACAAGCCAATGATCTACGGAATCTATGTAGCATCATCTAAATACTCCATTCCATGGATCAACATGGCATAGAAATACATGAAATCATAACATCACATATATGGAAACAAATAACTCTCTGCATTACTATAAATGGAAGGAGTTACAACCATAAATAGATGTAGATCTTGTAGAAGAGCTCCTCTAGGCTGAATTGTTCCTTCTTGATCACAAAGTGCACCTCTAATCACACTAATGCATGGAAAATTACCTCTCTACAATAACAACGTAAGGGTATAATTTTGTCTACAAAAGCCAACCCCTAGCTTGTGGATGGCCACAAATATATAGGTGAGGGGAGTAAGTTGAGAGTTCTTATCCAATTACCAATCTATTTTTTTAGATCCACTCTTGATGGGAGGATGGTATCAAAGGACAAGAGATGGAAAATCAAAGGTAATATAGGATAGGATGTGAATGTTTTATCTAAGGTAAATGGTTGTAAAAAATTCTAAAAGCCTTTGGAAAGGAGGCTTTCGGAATTTCTCTCTTTTTTTTGAATTTCTAAAACCAACACTGGTCAAAAGGGGAGCAACATGTAGGTGATCAACATAGACCACGATGGATCAACTTGTAGGTGAATGTTGTCCAATTAGAGGCCAGGGAGAGATGGTCCTTAAAATGACTGAAACAAGGTGTTTTCAGGCAGAAACTCTAGGATATGAAAGTGTCATGCATAGATATTTGTGCTATGATGATGTCAAGAGGTAAAAGGATGTTGATTGATCCAGTTTTTAGGTTGATTGACCAGATGTGACAAAATGGCCTATAAAAGATTCCCCCCTAAAGCATAAATTAAGGAAAGGTGACTGATGAATGAACTGCTTTACCTTGTGACAAATTATGATCAAGAACAACTGACAAGACCATATTCTATTACAATACATTTACATCATTATATATTTTTTGAGGGAGGCATACCCACACTCAAAACATAAGCTAACATTACATGTGAAATGATAAAAAGACGTGTCCGATAATGAAAAATGGTGTACCCATGACTGGATGACTATTTGTATGACCAGAGCCATCATACATTGTGATTTTGTATTCATCCTAAAATCACAGCCCGAATGGATGAAGCTATATCTGGGGTCTTCTATCTCGTTCAAACGACTATCCAATGTATGAGTCTAACCATGTGAATCAATGAGTTGGAATCGAACATGGTAGACACCATTTGATTACCGAACAATGATGTAAGTTGTTAAGAGACACGAGATAAACCACCGATGATGTTAACGGCTCTCAAGGTATTGTAGTACAATCCATATGGTGTGAGTAAATGAGATGATGTCTAACAACACACATAATCTTTCGGTCAAAGGCCAATGATGTAAACCTGTCGCCGAGAGTGAGGAAACTTGACATTGATGTATGCAAGCACAAAGCTACTGAGGGGAATTTCTAAGTAAACTTCTTGGATAATGGGATGATGTCGACAAGAAACAGACTATCACAGGAGGGCCTTGATTCATCCCCCATCAATGACACGAAACATATATCATGATGTTTAGACAGAATGATGATAATACAAAACTTGATGAGAAATGACAAACATGGAATGAAGGCTTAAGAGTATTGTAGTAGATATTTACTGAATGAATTCTCTTGAACACAACGACGACACTAAATGGTGTTGCCGTAATTGACCCAAAACAAAAAATGGAGGCTTTTGAAAATGATATGATAACCAAAAGACAAGAATATTAGCCAACCCAACAACCACAGAGATGAAGTGAAAGAGTTTTATGTTCAAGAGTGATTCACTGCCATTAGCAAAATGGATTTCCCTTTTTTCTCAATTTGCCCAATTATACTGGTCAGTACCTCTTTATTTTTAACAAGATTGAGGATGATAACATATGCTTGATCTGTAAGTTCATCCTTCGGATGAATCCCTCCAAGTATATTTAACGAACCCTGAGAAGGAGTGGTTTGGCCTTGTCATGTTCAGAAAGTCCATTGTTGTTTGATGTTTTAACGAGTCCAATGAAGCTAAAACTCGACATCTATTTCATGTTTAGAGAGCCTGAAAAAGAGGTGAAAAATAAAGTTCGAGATGTTCATTTTCTAAGTAGTCCCTCGATTCCAAAAAGGCAGAAACTAACACTCAAGATAACCTCTTAGCCATGTTCAACTAAGGTATTCCTTTTTCATAAATAGTCTATCCCAGTCTGGAAAAGGGTTATACTTATACTGAGTAGACATATTTTGATTTACTTTTATGAGTTTGAAAAGACAAGTGTTCGACAATCTTTTCATATTTTGGGAGTATGAAAAGAACTGAAAGAGGACTTGATGGGGTTCCTTTTTCGTGTGTTTATGGAGTCCGCAAAATTGATAAATGTGTACTCCTTGGTCAAAATGATCCGCGAAAACACAACAATTTTTTTTAAATAACTGTTGACATGCTCAAAATACCACAAAAAAGGATCAAGCATACCTGTTTCATGATAAAAAATGAACAATTACTAGGTAAAAACATTAAATATAATAAAATAATGGAAAATGACCACAAGTAATGAAAATTACTATTCACTTTTACCATTTGACATTTACCTTCAACAATGAGAGATTTGAACCCTTTTTTCCCTCGATCTTCTGTTGTTGATTGCGGTCAATCTGATGGATCATTTTTAGTTTTTTCACTTCTAGGTAGGAGCTAAGACCCTTCTCTTTCAATTCATGATTCCTTTTTTTGATTTCATGCAAGTTTTATGGATTTTTGAGAGCCCTGGCGTTCCAAAAGCTCTCCCTAGGACCAACGCATGCCAAACGTGTCGAAAAATGCATTGCACCAAGGAAACATTTCACTGCAGACAGGGGTGCAACGCTCTGTCATCCCTTTTGGAGTAGCGTTGGGAGCAATTATTTAGCAAAAATAGCTATTTTTTCTCAAAATTTGTCTAGTTTTTTGCATGAAAATGATCCTAATGGGTGTCATGGAAAATTTTAGGGGCTAATATTGGCAGGTGGGCTAATTTTCCATGGTTTTTCCAAAAAAAGATTCGCCAATTTCCATTTTTTTATAAAAATGATTTGCCCAAATTTTACAATATAAAATTATTTTACATTAAAAATCACCCACATTATATAGACAATATATATAATATCATTATAAATTTGAATAATTTTACAAATACATCAATAAACATTTTATAGTTTGCATATTAGGGACTAGTGAGATTCGCCAATTTTTTAAACTTCAAGATAATTTTCCATCCTTTAAATTATCCTTGATGGGTGTCTTATTGATGTTTCAGGTACCCATCAACACAAAATGGCTTTTGTGTGGAGAGAAAGAAAACATTAAGAACATGAATTCAATGCAACAAATGATCCCATGACCATTCAAGCACTCAAAAATTGTGGTTTGTTGGAATTATTTTGGATACTCGACATGAGGTAATAGATGGAATGAAGATCAAAGTGGAAGATATATACTTTCTGACAGGTCTGTCCATGAGGGGTGACCCCATCTCTCTTCTAGGAGTAAGAAGTGGTGGAGAGTCAGTAAAATAATACATTTCCACTCATTGTAGACTTTAGTAATCATTTTTTTATGTTCCTTATGACAGGGTTAAGATGGACTTCCAGAGTTGGGAGAAGACATGTCACAGGTACAGGTTGGTGTCATCAGCGAGCCCAGGGCTTTTGGAGGATTTTGAGGAGTTTCTATGAGGACCGGTGGCATTTGATTGATATAGTCCATCATACACACAGTTTGCCTTTCGTTCTGGTGGATTCCGACAACTTTCAGAAAACTGAGTTATTTTTGGGCTTAACTCAATTAATTACGCTCAAGGTGGCATTTCGGGAGGAATACGTGATAGAACACCTTAGTGTAATAGCTAGTTGGAACCAGAACGTGAATATTTACATGATGTGATGGTTGGACATGGGTCTTAGTGACCTGAGGAGACATGGTCGATGATTTACTCTTTCCCGCATTAAAAATGAATGTTTTAATTAGAAAATAAGAGGGAAAAGTGCTCCATGATTAAAATAATAATAAAATAGAAGGCTCTAGAGGGTTCCATGGGATCTATAAAATAAGAGGACGAGGCCATTGATGAATATCTTAGATTTGATATTTTTTCTTATATGTGAGGTTGAGAACCCGGTTCTCTACTCCATTGGTAGCCCCAGGTTGGAAACTCTCGGGTATGTTGTCGAGTGTTGGACGAAAACCCAACTCTCTTTGATAGGACTTCATTCAAGAGTTTTACAGAGCTTCAAGTATATTGAAATGAGGATCATCTCGATCCTCAATTGGTGCTTCATTTTATTTCAGTTGATTTAGTGGCAACCGTGGTTGGATGGAGAGTGCAACTGTTCGGTTTTGGAGGCCGATGCAGTGCAACGGATTATATTGCAGGCCAAATTTCCATCTCAGCTATTTTGGGTCAGAGATGCATGTAACCCCCATCTTCCATTGATAATAAAAATATAAGATTCTTCCAGTCCAATGTGTTAATGGATTGCAATGCACTATTTGTTTTTATTTTACATAGCAATCTTCTGTTAATAAAGTGTTGATTTTACGGTGAAATTCTGAATTAAGTTATTTTCTACAAATTTGGTCAAAATATCTGTTTGGGATATGAGAGTGGTATTATAGCATCAATTTTAGCTTATCCTGCAGGTTTTTAGTCTTCGATTGAGATTGCTCGAAGGTTTTGAAGGTACCAAAATTCCATGTGGTTGGAAAAGCCAAAAATTATCACATCTTCAATAAAAGATCGACAAAATGGCTATTATTCTGAATGAGGGTGAATTTTAAAGGTCCGAATCAATTTTTGAGTGGGGCCATAAGCTAAATTATATGTAAAGAGAAACAATGGCCAAATATTAGAAGGCAGAAAACAAAATACAAGGTCGTAAATATAATAGAAGCAGAGTTTCTCCTTTCCTCTGTCGGTGCACGTAGAAGTAGTATTTATTTTTCTGTACTGTAATGGATAGCATGGAATTGTTGGTTGTGCAATTGACGATCCGGTGACACCATGGTTCGAGGAATGTGGAAGGGGAGTGTCTCTTTCAGCTAGTAACAATGGTATTAATTAAAGTGGTCAAATTTTTGTGAGCCGCCTAATATCTTCAAGGAGCTTAGGGAGATCGAGCACGAAACTTAGGAGAAGCCACCCAAATTATTTTGCTATATCGTGGCAAATTCTGGAGAAACCTGTATTTACGGAGTTATATTTGCAAAACCAAGAGATTCATCTTTACAGGCCGACTATTATGGGATCGAGCCGCCATTTCAGGGAGCTGCTTGCATGAGTTGAAGGATTGTGATCGAGCCACCGGTCAACTAAAATTCGTGTGATAGTTGTTGCAGGGCCACATTCCAACTGCGAAGATTCTAACCGATATCAACTTGATTGAATTCCATGCTCATCGTTGACCAAGTGTCGGAAGACTACGATTTGTATGTCGTTCCGAGTCACGTGGTTAGTGGGGCTGCGTGAAGTTGTGTGGAGTCTGCAGAAGTGACAGACGGAATGAAGACTATTCCTTGGATAGAAAATCAGCCGCAGTCAGTCGCGTTGAGACAATGATACGTCAAAATAATTTCTAAGAACAGTGGCCAAGTTTAAACGGAGTTACTTAAAAATTGTGATCGTTGATCCAGGGAGACGAGTTTCCCACCTGTCTGAGAAAAGGAATTTCTAAAAGGTACAAAATTATTACTTTCTGCCATTGGTTTCCTGAGAAACCAACCTGTGCATACGTGGAGCTGGTACGAGTGCCATAGAGGTAATGATTTCGTTGGAAGGCCGTCGAGACCATTCGATGGATGATCTGATCGATGCACTGGAGTAATGGGTGTAGCTGGAAATGCAAGCGCGTGGCTAAAATTGGTTGCGTGGATTGAATTTGAAGGGAGAGTGATGGAGTGTTCATTACTGTTGTGTGATACTTTGCGCTCTTATGAAGTTTAAGAATCGATCTGGCTGTGTATACAAATGAACAAATCTATATGGAAACAATGTACGTACAACCCAACTCATCAGAAACACCTTGGAACATATTTATGCAACGTATTGCTACTGTTATTGGCTGAGCGATTGTCTGTGGGAATAATCGTTGGGCCCGAGAAGTCCAGGTTCATGATTTATCACATTTTATTCTCTAAAGATATTTTGTTTAGTTTCTTGCTCTCAATTTTTTCAAAGAATTATCCTAGCGCAATACCCATTTTGTGATTAAGTATTGTCATTGGAAATATCACTGGGATTTGATTATTCGTGTGGGGTATCTTAATGTCAGGTTGTATAGAGTGGCAACAATACTACTGTTATATTGCCAATTACTCGCATAGCTGAAACACAAGGGTATTAGCAGGGTTGGTATGCTACCAACAGTAGATATATCTGTGTTTTATGTCTAACAAATGAGAGTTTATATGCTGTTTCACCATTACTATTATTTTCATATATGTTGCTGAAAAAATGGAGTTTTTAAAACAACTCCTAAATCAACACAGCAATGCCTCAGTGGGCTGCGTTCTAGAGAAAAGACCAAAACAAAACAACAAACCTTTCTCCAAAGGTATCTATGCCGTTCTCCAAGAGCCAAAGTATCTACAAAAAGAGCAGGATATTTGACACAAAATCCTTGCACTTGGAACAGAGTTAAAACACATGAAATTCACATGGAGAGTCTTTTTCAAAATGGATGAGCTAAATGCACTCCTTTCCAAAATGAGACAGTTGTAAGGGAGAAAACTGATTTGGGCCCTAAAACCCGCTATGCTTGCTCTTATAAAACCCAAGTTCTTGGAAGAACCTTGTGAAGGGTTCAGACTTATAGTTGCATCATGCCTCAGTAACATTATGAGGTTGACCACACCTATAGATCCTTTCAATGAAGATGTTATGAGGGAAGTTTTCAAGTTAGTAGTGGGGACTTTTCAGGACTTAGATAATAGTGCAGGCTCTACCTTTGGGAAGAAGCTTGATATTTTAGGAGGTATGGCCATGTTCATAACATATGACATCATGCTTGATTTGGGGTGTGATGTCTTGGTTCGTTAGATGTTCCAATTTTTCTTTAACATTAGGAAACATCACCTTGACGCCATCAAAGAAAACATGTTGTCCATTTTGTCTTCAGTCATGAGAGATCGTGATTCCATTTGCAGGTAGTTGCGGGCTAGATTGTTGACCATTTGGAGGAGAGAACAGTCAATTTCATCTGCTGCTTATGAGCTAGCCAAAGGGATGGCTGAGCAGAACATTGGGCTATTCATGAGATAGTTAACTAGGGAGGAGATGCTCCAGCTTGGTGGATCAGGCAACAAAAATGAGCTGAGGAGGAAGGGACTTTGCTTCATCTGCAAAGAAACTTGGGGGCTTGATCACTCATGCTTGAGAGATGCAGATGAGGTGAAAGAGGTAGAGCAGGAGAAAATTCCTTCTGTATGTCAGGATGATGACTCTTTTTTGGATGAGTCCATGGTGTCATATGAGGATGCTGATGGGGAGCATGAGCAGTCATGTGGAGTTGATGATAGTTGGTCGGATTTGTATTCCAGTGTGCATAGTGAGCAGTCAGGGGACTCTATGGGAGATATTTAGGGTGATGAGTCACTTGTGATGATTAAGACGAAGCAACATATGGTGGATCATGAGTCAACTGAGGAGGAGGATATGCATAGTACGCATGATAGTCCTCTTGGGGAGAGCTAGATGGAGGTTCACATTGAGTCTATGATGGATGTGCAACTACCCTTGGGGTCAACCATTGATGAGGAGAAGACAAATGTACATACATATAGTAAGGTGACAGTAGCTGCAGATACTTATCTTCGGGAGATGTTGGAGGTCGATAGCGTAGTTCTGTGGGAGGGTAGTAGAAAACATGAGTATGACATTTCTGATCAGGAGAGGGAGGAGTTGTTGGAGATGGTGGTGCATCCATCTTTGGGCTGACCCATTGATGAGGTGTAGATAGATGCACATGTAGTTAGAAAAGTTGCAGTACTTTCAGGGAGCAACACTCTCCAGGAGTACATCGATGGGGCCTGCAACATGTCTTCCCCACTTTGGCTTATTATAGAGAGAGGGGCCTTCTTCTTTGGGTAGATCTCATTGACAGGCAGGACAGAGTAACATGAGTTGAGTATGGACTGGAGACAACACACCAGAATTTTTCCGTATGTAGGTGTCACTGCATTTGATTCTTCTTCCGGGATAGATTGGCGGGAGAATGTGAGTTGGTATCTTATTGATGGGGTATCATTATTAGTTTCGAGTACATTTTGACAGGAGAAATTGGATGAGAGAGTTGTTGCATGCTACATTGGACCATGGATTATGGATCGACAGTCCATAAATTTTTCAGTAGCACTAGCTTGACATCAGCAGAGCAGGATTGACCTTGGCCTAGGCCAGAGGTTGGATTGGAGAGAGTTGATGAGTTGGTATTCGCTTCATGGGGCAACAAATATAGCTCGAGACAGTGCGCAGTCCGATCCATGGGACTTGGGCGATGATTGGACATGGTGGAATTGGGATCCAGGGGGATTGATTGATGATAGGTGCAGTGAGAGATCAGTTTGGGATCTTGACATTGATGGGTCTATTACGGGTGGCTTGACACAAGAGCATAGTAGCACCAAGGGGTTTGTATGGGATCTAGGCATTGGATCTTAGTTTTATAGGGCCAACAGAGTGGCCCACATATTTGGATTGCTTGAGGGAAAGAAATATTAGGGCGGAAGGTCTGTAATATTCCTTTTTTTATGTTCCTTATGAGAGGGTTAGGATGGACTTCTAGGGTTGGGAGCAGACATGTCACAGGTACAAGTTGGTCTCATCAGTAGGCCTAGGGGATTTTGGAGGAGTTTGAGGAGTTTCGATGAGGACCGCTGTCATTCTCTTGATATATTCCATCATCCACACAATTTTCCTTTTGTTCTGATGCATTCTGACAACTTTCGGAAAACTGAGTTATTTTTGGGCTTAACTCAATTAATTACGATCAAGGTGGCATTTCGGGAGGAATACATGATAGAACACCTTAGTGTAATAGCTCGTTGGAACCAAAACGAGAATACCTACATGATGGGATGGTTGGACATGGGTTTCAGTGACCTGAGGAGACATGGTAGTCGATTTACTCTTTCCTGCATTAAAAAGGAATATTTTAATTAGAAAATAAGAGGAAAAAGTGCTCCATGATTAAAATAATAATAAAATAGAAGGCTCTAGAGGGGTCCATGGGATCTATAAAATAAGAGGAGGAGGCCATTGAGTAATATCTTGGATTTGGTATATTTTCTTGTATATGAGGCTGAGAACCTGATTCTCTACTCCATTGGTAGCCCTAGGACGGAAACCCTTAAGTATGTTGTCGAGTGTTGGACGAAAACCCAACTCTCTTGGAGGAGACTTCATTCAAGAGTTTCACGGAGCTTTAGGGATATTAGAGTGAGGATCATTCATATCCTCAATTGGTGCTTCATTGTATATAAGTGTATTCAGTGGCAGCTGTTGTTGGAGGGAGAGTGCAACTGTTCAATTTTGGAGGTCGATGTAGTGAAACAAATTATATTGGAGGCCAACTTTCCATCTAGACTATTTTGGGTCAGATATGCATGTAACCCCCATTTTCCATTCATAATAAAAAGTTGAGATTCTTCCTGTCAAATGTGTTAATGGATTTTAGTGCACTATTTGTTTTTGTTTTACATGGCAATCCTCTGTTAATAAAATGTTGATTTTACAGTGAAATTCCGGGTTAAGTTATTTTCTACAAATTTGGTCAAAATATCCGTTTGGGATACCTCGAGCACAACCAACCAGATATGGGAATATCATCATTAGAGACGTGACCCATATGCCTTTGAGAACAATCCTTTTCATTATTGGTAGATTGGTCAGTAGCTCAACACTTCACATAGCTAGCAGATCATACATGCAGTACGGTCTAGAGTGTTTAGAGCCATTAGTATTCAACTGGAGTGAGGCGGTATTGGTCAACATGAAGGAACAACTAATTAAAGCAAAAGAAGGAAAACTGAAAAACTTTAGATATGGTTCAAATTTGATTTCCTTTTCCCTGGAGCGGATTCCATTTTTACAGCCTCAGTAGATCATGCCCGAGCTTATTGATATGAGAGTTCCACAGATGAGGAGGTGGATAGACCTTATGGCATGACATGCAAGTCCATTAGCAACTAGTTTAACACCAACCTTCTTTAGATGGATGCGTAGACAATTGATTATGATTAGGATTATCTGAATACAGGAGTGGATTTCTGTGATGAACCTGAGCTCGTATTTCCGAAGGGAGAGTAATGGGGTGCTAT
The DNA here is from genome assembly GCA_034641835.2 of Pinus albicaulis. Lineage (NCBI taxonomy): Eukaryota > Viridiplantae > Streptophyta > Pinopsida > Pinales > Pinaceae > Pinus > Pinus albicaulis. Next base: position 615,566,065 of record CM076572.1, read on the forward strand.
GGGTAATAAATTTTAACCATTTTTAAACTCTTTAAAAAGTTTTACATTGTTTTTTTGTTTTTTGATGTTTCTGGGACTAAACTATTGATTTGTTTCATGCAGATGTTGGACCTGTTCGACCTATAGGAGATTAATATCTCCACTACGCAAGAGAGCCATAGGAGGTTGCAGTACCATCATAGGTAGTCACAGTAGGACAGGATGCACTGCAGGATCTTGATGTAGCAGAGATCCTTGCAAAGGTGGAGTGCCACTTGGAGGGGATTAAATACAGGATTGATGAGACCATGGTTGATTGAATCCCTATGGAATTCAACGAAATACTATTGGATTTCCTAGCCATATTGGTTGGCTATTGCACAAGATGGCTCGTGCAATAGCACATTATCATGATCACTATTAGTTTATTGAGGTTCATAGTCATGTATGCATATAGTTTTTGATGTAGTCAGTTTGGCCATCTGTGTCCCAGACACAAATTTTGTAAAACTAAATATATATATATATATATCTTCAATGTTTCTATTTTTGTTTTCAATTGATGTGATGCGTATTGAAAATTATTTACATTAATTGCAAATGTCTATCTAAAACATTATTAGCTAGCGCATCTGCCATTGTATTTAGATTTCTAGAAATATGTTCATATCAGATGAAATAGAAATGTATTTCTAGAAGGCGAACCTTTAGAAACATGCGTAATATGGTGGGACTTATAAATGAATAGACATTGAATAATTGTAGTACCACAAGCCGTGATTCAAATATGCTGACTAAATGGAAGATACCATGTGTGATAACATCAGACAATAGCTCGACCACTGTGCTATACTCAACGATGTTGTTGGTAGAGCGAAAAATACAAATCCCTTGCAGACTCACTAACTCACCATTTGGTGTTGAAATTATGATGTAATGTGTTGTCCTTGATGGAAACCTATTTGATGAATTGTCTTTTGATAAGAACATACTTGATGAAGATGTCAACAGAATGTATCCATAGGCCAGGTCAGATGTGACAGAGAAAGAAATACCAGTAAGTGACAGAGGAATTATAAAGGTAAAGTTTGAGGAAATATACAAAGGTTCATTGAAGCAAAGGCATGTACATATGTAGGTTTGATGAAGAGAAGTTACGTATACGTAGGTTCGATGAAGAAAACTTATGTACATACAATGGTTTGATGAAGCAAAGTAATGTATACTTAGGTTTGGTAAATAAAAGTCGCGTACACACGTGGGTATGAAGAAGCAAAGTAGCGTACATATTGGTGCACTATTTTATTAAATACCAAGGGTCTTTACCATGGTATTAGCCCACAATATTGAGTGTGGTAATGACTATTTGATCCTGTCAAATATTACCAGCGGCACTAGTGTGGTTTTGGCTCATGGTATTGGCTAAGGCTCAAACTATATAAGGAGGTGAAGATCAAAGTGCTAAAGCGTGCATGAGTAAGGGTTTTTGATGAATCCTTCAATCTGAAGTATATTTTCATTGTATGGGCTATAGTTGATAAGTTGATCTGAAATAATTATGCACCTATAAATACGATGATGGATCAAGATCATGAGACCTAAAATTAATTTCCATTGTATGATATGCTCATGGATTGACTAGATCTATGATTTGGCGCATGTTTTGTCTTTGAATATTATGATCTGGGCTTGCTTGAAGTTCTAAAGGGTTGCGTAATTATAAGTCAAAATTTGCAGATATGTACACAGGTTGGTTTCTATGAAAGTGTGTATACACACATGCTTGATTCATCAAAGGCGCGTACATAAAGGAATGGTTTTTCCTAAAAAAATGTCTGATCAATCTAATCAGTGCTGCTGTATTTATGATGTCTGTCAATAATGTCTTCATGTTGATTTGGGTTTAGTAGCAATGTCTGAAGTTGAATTATTTGAATGTTGATTAGTTGGAGAATATCCACGTTTTAGCTAACCATATGGGGTTTCAAAGATCTTTAATATGACATAATACTTCAGAATGTCTCTGTGCAATTATGTGTATGATTCAGATTAACAAATTTTCAGAACTTGGTAGGTTGAGGTATGTACGTAGGTTGTTATTCAGAAAAGCGCGTATACACATGGGTTTCCTTAAATTAAGTAGCGTATATATATTTTTTTGTGAATGATTAGGGCTACAGTTGATTCAGTGTGTTGATGCAATGTTCTAGGTTCAGTTCTAATATCCTCGTTACAATGATATCACTGTTGGTGATTGGTTAAGTGGTTTTGTTCTTCAATGGTTAGTTCAGTGTTTGATTGGTTTAGTAACTGATTGGTTCAGTGGTTGTTTTCAGTGATTGGGTGAATTTTTTGGGTACAATGATCAATTTCAGTGATGATATTGCGCTTAAATGATGTTAGTGGGTTCAGTATGAAAATTTGATGAAAAGTGGCCTACAATTTGTGATGTGTTGAAGCAGGTGGATCCAGACTTGTGAAAATCTATGAAACGGGGTTCACGAATGATGTTGAGGGTTGGAACCTTCAGTGAGAAGTTAAAGCTTCCTTCCAATAGTAGCTGGTGATCATATTAGAGGGTTTAATATCCCTTCCAGTGGGTGCTGGTAAATGATATTAGGGGGTTGGAGCTCCCTTCCATTTGTAGCTAGAGAATGAGTGAAGGTTGTATCCTTCTGTAGGTTGGTGCCTGCGTGTTGGTATCAGTCTATGATAATACAAGATTGTAAGAAGTTTTATTTATAATAAATATTGAAGACGAAGACAACAACAACGGTGGTTTTCTCCCACATTCATTTTCCACCTTAAATCTTGGTGTTCATGTGTGTTTCTTATATGTGATGGTTTACTCTGTTATTACTGCACATGTTTACTGCTTATTAAGAGACTAATGAATCAATGAAGCACTAGTTTAAGTTAAACAAATGATGATTTATCAGAATTATATATTACTGGGTATACGCTAGTGTCCTTAATAATAGTCATGTACATACGCTAGTCTGCTTCAGTCAAGTCGCACACAGAATTCAGAAAAATAAAATTTTAAGTGATTTTTTAAAAATATTGATTCTCCCTCCCCTCTCTCAGTATTTTTCCCAACAATTGGTATCAGAGCAGGTTCTTTAGAAGAAGCTTGATTGCTTAAAGAAGATCTGTCAATATGATGGGAATGAAGAATTTAGCTTAAATAAAGGATTCAGAAACTAGTGGCTGTGATAGTGATATATCAGATGCAGTAACAATTACTGATGTTAGAAAATATTCAAATTTGGGAGCACCCTATTTTCTATTGATCAGGAATGAAGAAGACGGTAACAAAGAACTAACATGTATGGGTTCTTGTTCTATTAATTGTAGTCCATTTCCTTATCTATGCCATATTGATAGTGATGATGACAGTGATACTACTGAATGTTAACTCATGGGTAAAAGTGAAATTAAGCATTCTCAAGAGAATTTAGATTCATAAATCATGCCTCTAGAAGCAGAAGATCAAGGAAATTCAGAAAGAAAGGTCAATGAAGATATACCAATGCTAAGCAAAGGTAATTATCAACACTAGAAAGAAGATATGAAGTATAATATAATGAATTGTGATGTTTGGTATTTAGTTTGCAATGGCTACACCAATATTGCCCCATTAGACAAGGAAGTGAAAAATAACAATAAGGAATTAAGTGGCATATTATGTAGCATATGCGATTCAACATTAAATAAGGTTATGCATGTTACAACTTCAAAGAAACTATGGGATAATCTACAAGCAATCCATGAAGAAATCCCACAGGAATATTGTTCATAAGAGAATCTATTAGGTAATCCTATCCCTAACAATGTGTCAAAGAATGTATATGATGATAAAACATCACTTACAATCATGGATGGAGTTTCTAATTCAACAAATGCCAAGTTAAAGTAAATTCATGATCTTAGAATGAAACTTGATATTGCTTTAAAAATATTGATAATCTTAAAGACAAGTCGCAGGCATTTGATAACAACGATCATATTAAATTAGAAAATGTTGTTGTGGAATCGAAATAGTATTGTGAAGGTCTTGAAGCTGAGATCGTCTCTCTAAAATCATATCTTGAAATATCAGATAAGCGAAATGAATAAATACTTCAAACGTTTCAAGAACAAGAAAATGGGCTGAAAGAAGAGATTCTCAAATTAAAAGAGCAAGTAGAAGAAGGAAGAAGGGTCGAAGAAGGTATGAAGAAGCAGTACCAAAGAATGGAGGTTGAAGCAAACATTTTAAAAGGTAAATTAGAAGAAAAAGATAAACATTTGAGATTTCAAGATAGTACTAAGTTTCTGGATAATATTATTAATAGTCAAAGGTCTCCCTCTATTAAATTTGGCCTTGGTTTTCATGAAACTATTAAAGGAGAATCTAGTTCACAAGCTAGCTCTAAATATCGAAAGGATAAAAATTCAAAACCTAAAGTGTTTAAAGAGACAAAAAAGCAACCTGATCAACATCCAAGGATCATGAATCCTCAAAGGAAATCATTCGCTTCTATCTATAGAAGTTCCAATTGATTCTCTCCTCTAATCAATAATATTGAATGCTTTATATGTCATAATTATGGACATGTTGTAGCTAATTGCAGAAGAATATTGTTTCGTTCACAGAAAAATAGCCACTCCACAAAATAACTATCAAGTCCCAAGTACTCGGGTTTCTTTAAGGGATATTATTTTTCATGCAACAAATTTGTTCATAAAGCTATTGGTTGCAATAGAAGGAACATGAGACAAACATACTATGATTCATCTGCTCCCTTTTCTGGTCACATAAAATTTTATGTTTGTAACAAGTTTGGGCACGTATAAAAATAATGCATGAATATATCAATGAATCACCAAAGTCAACATGGAAGACGAACATATGATATAATAATACCGAAGAAATATGGATCCATCATTATTCCTCCTAATAAGCAAAAAGAAGAAGAGATAAGCTGTCATCTTTCTCTCTGTGAATGTTATCATCACAGTCATGTTATCATCTTTCTCTCTGTGAATGGTACATAAACAATGGATGTTATCATCACATGACTGGTGATAAGAGTAAGATGTAATCTCTCAAGAAAAATCAAGATGGTATGGTTATTATTTCAAATAACGCTCCAAAAAAAGTTTTGGGAAAAGGTAGAGCCAAAAATTAAAAAAAATAGAAAGGAAACTAATACTTTATTAGTTCAAGGCCTAAAAAAATATATTGAAGTAGGAAAAATGGCAAATAAACAAAATTTAATTGTGTTCACATTAACCACATGCAAGGTCATGGATAGATAAATGAGAAAAATCATAGCAAGAGGATAAAAAAATGCAAATAAATTACATGTGATTAAAGCTCTGAATTCTCATAGATATAAGGAGGATTCAAACTCAGGCTAAAAGAAGACAGTGCCCACTTGCAGTCCTTTGTTCTTGAAAGAATATTGCTAACAATGATTACAGGAGTAATGTGAGGTACATGACCTCTTAGGAACAAGAAGATGGTTTTCAGGTCCCTAGGATCAGTCACTATATAATCTCAGGGGGATATAGATATAAGTTATCTTGATAAGTAATCACATGGATATTTTGATAATCCTAATTGTTTATATTTCTGACAATGAATTTGGTGTGATAACAGAAGACAAGTACAAAATGTACAAACTCATGGGGAGCTGAAATCATGAAGTTTCAGTATTTCACTTTATGTACGTGGATTTCATGAAAGATAGTCGCATATGTATGCAAGTTCCTATATAGATAGTGGTGTATGTTTTTCTCTAATAGAAAAATAGTGGGACAAACTCAAGAAATACTTTTATATGCTTCATACAGTTATTTGTCTTTCTTATTTTGATGTTGATGGTTACAGTTTGTTGATGTGGTATTGAGTAATGATGATCTATGAGTTGGTACAATATGACATTTATGTTTGATAAATATGTTTTGATGTGAGAGTGAACATATAGCTTAGGTTTAGGGGGTGCATTAACCTTTCTTCTAATTATGCATTGTTGGAATTATGTTTTCTTACTCTTTAATACTTGTGATGCTCATGTAGTGGTCCTAATGATGTTATATTGTTGTCATGATACATGGATTTATTATGATGAGATTATGGATGAGCCCTAATCATATTTGTAGAAGATTATATTTATCTGCACACGTGGATTTGATGCATGACTAATGGTTCAGATACGAGGAAAGAACATGCGGATCTTGTTGTTGATGACTACTATTGTGAATGATGCCTATTGTGCTTGATTCATACACATGTTACATCATGATTATGCAAATGGAATAAATATAAAACACGAAGACCTTGGTGATAAGAGATCACATGGATGATTGGTTGATACATATTGATTATTGATGAAGTGGTTTTGGTATGATAATTCTTCTTTCATATTGGGGAAAGAATATGATGTTGCTGCAAGGAACATGAAGACATGGTTATTGATATGCTTATGTTACAATTGTTGGATGATACTTGGAGACATGTATACATTTTGTTATCTTACTGATTGGCTCTCACATATGTTGTTGATGCATTTCTATGGTGTTTACTCATTCTATATGATATGATGCTTCATTGCACTATCTTATTTCATGATGATAGGTTCCCACCTATTTGTCTTTGATGAGCATTGTTTGGGGTTATTCCTACAAAGGGAAAAAAGCAAGTTTTCTTTGATGAAGTTAAGATATTGAGTTGATAGCCAATATCTATAGAAATATATTATGATGTTGATATTGTAGACTTGGTCACAGGTTGATGATATTGAAAATTACTCATGTTGTTGCTGATAGATACTTATGGTGAAAATCCTATTTGGTATATGATGGTTGAAAATGACTATCATGGTCTTGATCTCTCACTATTGAGGTATTCTGGTCTTCATTATAAATGTCATAACTTTCATTTGATGTAAAGGTCATGTAGAGACCTATGATCATTAGAATATTTAGTCATGTTTGGACTATTGAAGGTCAAGTCATTTATGTATGTAATCCCATGATGGGAAGATGATGTTATGTAACCCAAATTGGTTGGGTGATTGAGTCAAATATGTAATCCCACTTGGTTGGGTGATCGATGTAAGTATGAGTCCTTGGTGATAGGAAAGGTCATAATCATTTGAGTTATAGAGCCATGTACTTCATTGAAAATATTTCTGAAGATTCAACATGTGCTTAGGGGGAGCATGGTCAGTATAGTGCAGATCAGATCTGCATTGTTCATGTCTCTACAAGAAAATAGAAGCCTTCATTCGACATTGGTCACCCCTTTGCCCTTGATGTCAAAGGGGGAGAGTAAATTGGTGTTTGATTGATGCTTAGATTGATGTTTTTTACATGTATACAAGTTGTGGTGATGAAACACCAATGTGGTTGCCATTAAGTCCAAAGGGGGAGAATGTTTACATTATGATGTAATGTGTTGTCCTTGATGGAAACCTAATTGATGAATATTTATTTGATAACAACCTACTTGATGAATATGTCAACAGAATGTGTCTACAGGCCAGTTTAGATGTGACAAAGAAATAAATACTAGTCAGTGACAGAGGAATGATGAAGGTAAAGTTTGAGGAAATATATGCAGGTTCAGTGAAGCAAACCCGTGTACATATGTAGGTTTGATGAAGAGAAGTTGAGTATACGTAGGTTCGATGAAGCAAAGTCATGTACGTACACAAGTTTGGTAAAAGTCACGAACACACATGGGTATGTTACACGTCATTTTGTCACCATGAAATTTGACTGTTCATATGGGTCTATCACATGATCCATATCATGTTCCCTTAGAGGTAAAAAACTCTCATGTTCCTGAATCAAGTATTGGAAATTGGAGAAAAGCTCTATAAAACTCTTAAAATACTGTCTGCAAAATTTTTCTAGCCTTTTCTTGTGCATGCGCTGATGATCCTTCCATTAGCTACAAAGATCGCTGCTTTGTTCACCACTAAAACCTGTGCACCCCCGTGAAAATCAAGTAAAAAGAAAAAGTGACTTCTAGAAGCCTAGTTAGTCGAATATTCTCCCAACTGAAAGCCTCTAGAATCGCGCCAAATCTAGCTTTATCCCTCCAATCATGGAGCTTATCCCTTGGTCCAAGGAACTCAAATCCCTTCATGGGAGGAATCTATCCCTCTCTTAATGGATCTGAAACTAACTTCAATATCCCTATATATTGAGCTTAAGTTTCAGGTTCAAGGGTAGATACCTGAGATAATAATGTGAATAGAGACTGATCTATATAGTTTCTAAGCTAGAGAGAGTTCATAGAGTACATACTTTCTATACTAGTGAGTTGTTGTTGACACATTGAAGATCACACCTTTGTGCCCATGACTTCATGTTGGTCATTATAGAGAGTAAGGCTTATCAGACTGAAGGAGAATTATTTCTCAGACCCTGGGGGGAATCTATACAACATCAAGGCATCTGGTTGTAAGATTTCTCTTTCTAATTTATGATAATACATATGGATCTCTTTTTCTTGTTGTCTTGTTTCTGAATTCATGGGAATGATGTCAATACTTATATTCCTTGCTCACTAAGTTGGATTAGTATTTTTTGATTATTATATATTGCATATGCTTTGATTATTTGTCTTGTATGTGATTGCAAGTTCTACTCATTATTGGAGAACTAATTTAGAGCGACCAAAAAAAACCTACATTAGACGTTTGGATTTAAAGGTAGGAGCATGCCCTCTCTACTTTACTGTTATAATTATCTTAAAATAAAATAACCTAGAGAAAGAGATATTCAAATGGACCTTTGTTTCTATTTACTCGTTGGAGTACTAGGGAGATCGCTCTTGTCCGCAAGAGGGATTAATCCTGGTAACAGGGTATGAAGAAGCAAAGTCGTGTACATATTAGCACACTATTTTATTAAATACCAAGGGTCTTTACCATGGTATTAGCCCACAATGATTCAACAATATATTAACGGCTATTTCATCCCATCAAAAATTACCATCGACACTAGTGTGGTTTTGGCTGATGGTATTGGCTAATGCTCAAAAATTATAAGGAGGTGAAGATAAAAGTGTGAAAGCGTGCATGAGTAAGGGTTTTTGATAAATACTTCAATCTGAAGTATATTTGCATTATATGGGGTATAGTTGATAAGTTAATCTGAAGTAATTATGCACCTATAAATACAATGATGGATCAGGATCATGAGACCTAAAATGACTTTCCATTGTATGATCTGCTCATGGATTGACTAGATCGATGATTTGACACATGTTTTATCTTTGAATATTGTGATCAGGGTTTGTCTGAAGTTTTGAAGGGATGCACAATTATAGGTCAAAATTTGTAGATCTATACGCAGGTTGGTTTCTATGAAATTGCATATACACGCAAGCTTGATTCATCAAAGGGGCGTACATAAAGGAAGGGTTTCTGCTGAAAACATGTCTAATCAATCTAATCACTGCTGCTGTGTTTTTGTTGTCTGTTAATGATGCCTTCATGTTGATCTTGGTTTAGTAGTAATGTTTGAAGTTGAATTGTTTGAATTTTGATTGGTTGGAAAATATCCATGTTGTAGCTAACTATATGGGGTTTCAGAGATATGTACTTTGGCAGAATACTTCAGAATTTCTATGTGCAATTATGTGTATGATTCAAATTAATAAAATTTCAGAACTTGGTAGGTTGAGATTTGTATGTAGGTTTTTGTTTAGAAAAGCGCGTATACACGTGGGTTGCCTTAAGTAATCTAGCGTATTTTGTTTTATGAATGATTAGTGTTGCAATTTATTTATTGTGTTAATGTAGTAGTCTAGGTTCAATTATGATATCCTGGTTACAATGATCTCATTATTTTGTTTGATTTGAGTTGGTGATTGGTTAAGTGACTGTTTGCTTATGTGGTTGGTTCAATGTTTTATTGGTTCAGTGATTGATTGGTTCATTGGCTGTTTTCAGTGATTGGGTGAATTTTTTTGGGTAAAATGATCAGTTTTAGTGTTGATATTGGGCTGAAATGTTGTTAGTGGGTTAAGCATGAAAATTTGAGGAAAATTGGTCTACAAGTTGTACTGTGTTGAAGTAGGTGGGTCCAGTGTGAACATTTATGAAACGCGGTCCACAGATGATGCTGAGGGTTGGAGCCTTCAATGATGAAGTCAAAGCTTCCTACCAGTAGTAGTTGGTGATCAGATCAGGTGGTTAAAGCTCCCTTCTAGTGGGTGTTGGTAAATGAGATCAGGGGGTTGGAGCTCCCTTCCAGTTGGAGCTGGAGAATGAGTGAAGGTTGTAGCCTTCTTCAGGTTGGTACCTGCGTGCTGGTATTAGTCCGCACTAGTACAAGATTGTAAGCAACTTTATTTACAATAAATATTGAAGACAGAGATGACAACAACATTGGTTTTCTCCCACATTGGGTTTCCACCTTAAATCCTGGTTTTCATGTGTGTTTCTTATGTGTGATGGTTTACTCTGTTATTACTGCACATTTTTAATGTTTATTAACAGACTAATGAATCAATGAAGCACTGGTTTAAGTTAAAAAAATGATGCTTTATCATAATTATAAGTTTAACAGGAATACGATAGTTTCCTTAATAACAATCGCGTACAAACACTAGGATTCTTCAGTCAAGCCTCCCCCCTCCTCTCACCTCTTAGTATTTTTCCCAACATTTGGAGCAAAGATATCCCACATTGCAGAGGATATATTATGTGTACTACAACTAGCACCATTAGGATAACCAATGTATGGTTTAAGGGACGTCGACATCTGCAAACAAAACGTAAAAGGATCAACAAAAACTATAGGAAACTTTGAATATAAACACTTCAAACACACTCAACACACCTATAAACAATATGTACATAGTGTATTATGCATGAGATCAAGCATAGTATCTTTTAGGTACAACCCATTCCTAGGTTGTGCTAAAGGGACTCCAATGAAATCAAATAAATTGTAGGATCCTTTTGCAAGGACACACTTGAAAATATAGGGGCCTAACCACATCAGTTGGAATTTTCATGAAGTTAACTTATTGGCATGTTGGTCATACAAAATAACAGGGTATCTTTCTTGGAAGACACGAGGCTTGACACTTTTTTCATATTGTGCCTTGACACGTATTTTATTGTCTTCATTAGCTATAGTGACATCGTGCCGAGTCTCATCTAAATGAGTCATACACTACAAGAAAAAAGGACATTGGTGAGGGTCAAAAGAGCCTTCGTCACCAAAAACTGAACGTCACCAAAGGTGGCATCACCGAAAGTAAAGGTGTTGTGGTGAGATTCAAATTTTGTCACCAATAATGGTTTATAATGACGAATAGTGACCGTCACCATTTAATATGAGTAATGGTGATAGACAATAGCCTCTATCACCAAAAACCTAAACGTCACCAAAGGTGGCGTTGCCAAAATTATGTGTTGTGGTGACATTCAAGGTCCATCACGAATATTGATTATAATGACGGATAGTGATCGTCACCATTTCATATGAACAACAATGATTTTTGGTGATGGACCTTTCATGGCCATCACTATTGGTGCATATATATGGTGACGTTCTTTGACTGTCCCCATTTCATATTTGGTGAGGGTAAAAAAATGTCATGATAAGTTCATTTGTGACATCAAGGTCCGTCATAAATAATGACTATAATGAAAAACAACGACCCTCACCATTTCATATCAACAACAACGATTTATGGTGACAAACCTTTCATGGTCGTCACTATTGATGTGTATATATGGTGGCGTTCATTGACCGTCACCATTTTATATTTTGGTGAGGGTCAAAAAATGTCACCATAAGCTCATTGGTGATGGTCGAAAGAGCATATGTCACCAAAAACTGATCGCCGCCATTCCCTATGAATATCAGGGCACGATGGAATCGAACCCCCAACCTCTTGCTTGTAAAGCAAGTGCTCTTCCATTGAGCTAGCACCCTTTAAAGACTTATATTTTTAAAAATTATATCTTGAAACCATTACTGATTGTAATTTCTACATAAATTAAACTCTCGAAAATATTTTACTAAACAAGAAAAACATCTTTGTTTTCGTTTCCATGCCTGAAAACCATGGAGATCCCTGTCAATAGTAGAATAAGATATGTGCTTGTTGCTCAAGAACACATTCCTGATTAACCATTCTTACTTGACAGAAACCAAAGAGACTGTTAGTCATTAGTAATTTTTACTATCTATAGATGACTAAATATTGGTTCCAGATTTCTAAAAACAAAATTCCCTGAATATTGTGAGTTTTAGAAATCTCATTGCCTTCATTATCCTTGTAGAATTTTTTTCACTATTCCACTAGCTAGCCATTCCATGGTCACCCTGGTGCTCCTAAAGGACTTCTTATGTGCTTTTACCTACCTTTGTTAGCATCCTTTCATGCTTATAACTTCATTGTCTTATTTTCCCCTATCCTTAATATACCTTCCTAAACACTTACCATCACTCCTATCCCTCAAACTCATCATTTTTTTATAAAGCCTAGCCTATTGCTACAATTTGACACTTTTTGAGACTAGGCCTGTGTTTTTCCCATTTGGACCCCTTCCCCTCACTCAATCCTTGAAATTCCACTTTCCCCTACTCTCTAACATCTATCCATATCCCCCAAAATTTCCCCAATAATTTAGACAACCCTTAACCCCTTCATTCTCCTCCCTCTACATGGTAGTCCTAAATCCCCTGTTTTTCCTACACCAAACCCTAATTTCCTCTTCCAACTAAGCTAGGGTTTTCTATGGAAATGAAACATAGGAGTAGAGGATCCATATTATAGGTCATATCAGAAATCATAAATCCATACCAACTCATAAAAATCATGCCTCCATCATTTTCCAAGAATTCATTCCAAGAGTCAAGCCATTTGTCACTCATAAGGCCAGTTTCGCTTCAAATTATGTTTATGACCAAACAGAGATGAATTTAACAAAAGTGAGAGCCGTTGTTTTCCATAATAGGTCCAATAAGAAAAAACTCCTTCATATTTTACACAGGTGTCATGGTTTTAGAGCAATGTCAAAAATACAGGTGTCACGAGAGAATTTCTACACTTCTGGAGTGACCTTGGGAAGGTTTTCTCATATCTAGAGTGTCCAAATGACTTTCTTGATGGGTCAAATTATAACTATACTGGAAGATATTTCCAATGAGCTATCATGAGCTAAATTTTGAGTTGAGGAAGGTCTCCAAACATTGTCTACACCAACACTCTACATTTCTGCACCATCATTCAGCACTTTTGATGAGTCTTGGGAGAATCAAATTTTGAAAAGTAAAATCAACTCCAATTAGAAAAAAAAGGTATATTTGGAAATCATATAGAATAAGCTTTCCAACAAGCTATCATATTCCCAATTTGGACACCGGGAAGGCCTCCAAATTCCCTCTGCAAAAAGGCGCTATGCGTTCATGGCAGCGCTGCATGTTCAGGGTTGGGTGCTCCGCCTTCGGAGAAATAATCATTGAAAAATTACTTTGCATTGCGCATTTAGAAGTGTGCTGCACATTCAACCAGGAAGCTCGAAAACCCATGGCGGTTCCCATTCACCACTATGTTTTCGACAGACCCGACAGGCTCGACACCCTGTGCACGCACTGTGCATTCAACCTGAAGCGCCTCCTTCATCTGAAAATGCTCAAATTACATCAGAGATACCTCCAAGATGCCACCAAAGGTTTTTAGAGTGTTTTTAATTGGTAAGTGGATGTGATACACCCCTCCAAATATTTGATGGTTTGTAAAATCAGGAAACCCTAAGGTGAAAACCTAATCTTCATGCTAAAAACCCTGTTTAAGCCTCCCTCATCTGCAAAAAAGGAGATATCAGTCAAACAGGGATAAATTAGTGTGGTTGCAGTGTTTTGAATTTGATCCTCCATCAAATATTAAAGGCTCTATTCAACGCACTGAAAACGAAGTGACCTTACATTGCCCCCTCTATTTCAAAATTAACATCAGTGCATGTTATTGTCAAAGCATAATTATAACAAGTAGCTGAGTTAGTCCTTGAGTTATGGCTCTCCCTCACAGTCATACACTTACACCTTCATTCATCCCTCTCACTCACTTATTAAAAGGCTTCCCTTTCACCATCATTCCAATTCCTTTCTCATATCAGCTTCACAGGCAGAGCTAGGGTTTTCAAAGGCAGGTGTCAAAATGTCAAGAGCAACAGAGTTTGATGAGGCTCCTCACAGTGGTAATGATAAATAGTGAATAAATTAGTAAAATATAATCAAACAATGATGGAGAAAAAAATGATGAAACACCTAGCAGTCAAGGTAATGAAGAAGCTGACATCAATGAAACAAATGACAATGAATTTCATAGTGACCATGAAGACAGTGAGGAAGATAGCCATGAGGAAAACAACCAAGGAAAGGGCAGTGATGTTAGCATGAATGATATAAGTGAATAAGTGGGCCAAGATTTCAGTGAGCCAAACAAAGATGACCACAATGATAGAAGCAAGATTGAGGGCATTGAAATGGTCACAATCAAACCTCTTTCTTTGACTTACCAAAGAGGAGAAAGACATGTGTTTGCTGTCTCCAAAAGGCAAGGGGCCATGCCTTCCACATCAACAAAGAAGCTTGTCAAAGGCAAGGAAAAGGTCATTGTTGGAGATAAGAAAGGCAAGCATCAAACTAAACAAGAGCGCCAACTCATTGACCTTGACATTGAAAATGAAGATGAGGAGAGGGTTACAAGCATCTTGCTCCAAAGCAAGGATGCTCAGATCAGAGACCTACAAAGAAAGCTTGGCATGTAAAAGTATATTATTAAGTATTATAAGGATGAAAACAAGCAACAAAAGAAGAGACAAAGGGAGCTTGGCCTACATAAAAAGATGGCCAAGCACTATGCCTTGAGAAATCAAATTGCAAGGGCCAAGCTAAAAAGAGCCCTTGCCCAAATTAAAGCACTCAAGGAGGAAAAAGACCAAGAAAATCTTGGAATCCTTGCTGAAGCTTCTCTACAGGCCTCCCAAACCCCATGAGGAAGATAATTTCAAATTTTGGCAAATTTTTGACATTTTTGGTTTTTTGACTGATATTGAGGGCCGAAAGTGCAGCACCCTTGGCGCTACGCTTTTCCTACAGGCATCCATTGGAGGTAAATTTTACATTTTTGGATTCATCAGCCCAAGGACAACATGTACACCAAATTTCAGATCATTTTGAGTAGTTTTGGTCCTCCAAAAGGCCCAAAAACATGCAAATTTTCACCTTTCTGCCATGTTTTCAGGGCTGGCGCTGCGCTTTTACCAGACTTGGGAGATTTGATTTTTGAAGAGGTTAATGGAGTCCAATCAGAAAAAAATTGCATTTTTGGAAAGTATACTCAACAGGATTTCCAACGAGCTATCACGGAGCCCATTCCGACATCAGGAAGGCCTTCAAAACTTGGTTGCAAGATGACTCAGTTTTCTTGTGCAGGCGCTACGCCTTCAAACCTCTGAAGCTACCCCCTTGCAAAAAAGTCAACAAAATACACTAAAATATTTTTTCAAGATTTTTTGGGAAAATCACTTCGAAATTGGTTGAGGAGTTATGTTTAAGTTATCTTTCATTTATTAGCTTAGATATTGTGTGCCTTGGGCCTTGCATGGCCTCTTAGGACATAAATGAAATTTATGGTGTATTTATGGTTTCTAGAAGCCTCTTAGGGTTTCAACCTCCTCATTTTATGGTTAAATAGAGCATTGAGGCCTCATTGTAATTGTTGGATGTTTATTGAGAGTAATATGTAGACTTTGAGATTGAAGAGAAATTGGATTTGGTGCTTGATGATGGCTTTGGAATGTGCGTCTGTGGATTGAGCTCACTCTTAGGATTAATTAAGCTTGGTTATATGGTGATGTATTCCATATTTGTGTTTGTTTTCTTCAATTATTCATTATGTTTATGGTTCATTTAGTCATAGGACAGAAATAAAGAATATGATTTTCCTTCTTGGCACCCTACTTCTGCCTGCTTCCTTGATTTCTTTGTTTTCTTATTCAAATTTTTGCTAAAGAATCGTTGAATGATATTTAGTGTTACTAAGATGTTACGTTAAATTTATATTTGTTTGCAAGCAAGACTTAGAGAATCCTTCACTGCTCTCTTAGCTTACTTATCTATTGTTTTTAAGATCTTCTTAGTATTGTTTGGTTGAAGAATCCTTTATTGCTCTTCCAGTTTATTATGATATCATATTAGAAGATTTTTCTTGTTTATTAGTTTGTTAAAGGATCCTTGATTTCCCCTTAACATACTGTATTCACACCTCCATGTTCATTTCATTCTCCCTAGACCTACTTAGATCCATTTGGCCTTGTCAACTTTCCCTTTGAATTATCCTTGACTCATTTTTATACTTTTCAAAAAACTTTGCAGACTCCATAGTCCAATGGATTGATCCTCTCTTACTCTAATTATTTCCCTTGACAACCTACCCAAACAAAACAACAAACAAACTATAACTAGCCTAAAATCAAAACCTAAAAGCTATCAAGTTAAAAACTTTTACAAGAAAATATTAAAGAGAGCCCTCTCTGAGTCCAGGAAGGCTAGGTCCTAGGACTCCAAAGATTGGTTTGATGTTACCCTTGTTCATTTTTTCTTTCCAATCTACAAATTACGGGGACCTAACATAGTAGCGATCACGATGGGACCTTCTGATTCAGTGACAATCAAAGTATTCCTTAGGACCTCAGAACACCCACAAACATCCTCATATTGGTATTTAGTTGTTGATGGTGTACAACAAGTACATCCTTAAAAATAGTAAAAATCATTCACCTGGTGACTCCACAACTCTCAATAGACCTAAAAGACTCCGCTGGAGGAAGAACCTGAAACATGACCAATCATCCTAGAAAGAGAGAGTACTCAAGCCTAAATTGGGTTCAAGTAATTATTGTTTTTATATATAACTATGTTCTATCCTACTTTAAGCCTGATCAAGAATACACTGATGAGGTATACATGGATCATTGGAAAGATCTCAGGCCTAAAAAAGCTGAGCTTCAAATTGCAGACCATGAATTTACTGATATACCTGTGCCTACTCCAGATACACCTATAAAAGACCTAGTGAAACATGAGCCTCATACTATATTTCTGGCTCCTGCTGAAACCTCAAACTATCATAAATATCTTTTTGCACTACCTATACCCACAAAGGTCCTAGACAGATACAAGCCGATGGTTTTGCCTCCTCTTCTCCAAGCCCTCCCTGCAAATCTTGCAGATAAGCTACCTAGATTTGATGGAGAAAACTCGAAAGTCACAGCTGAAGAGCACATTCAAAATATTGAGGATCTACTTGACCTATTTGAAGTAGGAGAAGATGATGTGCATATTAGAATGTTTGCCTTATCATTACAAGGAAAAGTTAAGAGTTGGTTTAAAGACCTTCCAACTGCAAGCATTATTGATTTTCATCAATTCACTCAAGTCTTCCTAGATAGGTGGGTAGTCATGGGAAATGTTTTTCTCATCATAAAGGAATACAACCATTTAAAAAGATAGCCCCGGGAGACAGTACAATGCTTTTCGTCCAGGTTCAATAAAGTGTACCATGTAATACCTGCTAAGATAAATCCACCTCCAGAATGGGTCTTCTTACACTACCCAGAAGCCTTTGACCCAGAGATGGCATCCTAGATAAGAGAAAGAGATCCTTCAAACCTGGAAGAAATGCAGAATGTGGCAATTACTGTGGAATCCAACATACTAGAAAGAGAGGCAAATTTAAAAGCAATGCAGAGAGACAAAGTAGCTCAAGAGAAACTTATTCCTTCGGAGATAAAGCTAGAGATATTGACAAACACAGTTAACAAAGCAATGCATATGATTAGCAGGAGGAAAGAGGAAGAGTACAAGGTTGAGGTTGGAGCTGATTGTTCAAAACAACCGGTACCTTTTTCTTGGGAAGAACAAACTTATTCATTACAAGGCAAGAAACATAATAAAAATATGCATGCTGAGAAAGATTACAAAGAATAAGATGCAGAAAGTTGTCAAGTAAGTACTAGATACCTTCCTACCTCTTGTGCTTCACTATTAAGAGAGACTTACAAGAAAATTGCAAAAAGAAACAAGATGGAATGCTCTAAAGAATCAGTAAGGGAAGAAATGGATAATACAAACCCTTTTTCAAATTCAGAAGTTCTCCCCTTAAAATATCTTGGTGTGGTTGCTAGGATTACAAAATGAGGAATGGAGGATAAGCCAACATATTTTGAATGTCTCCCCTTGTGATTCGATTCATTTTAGATTGCTAAAGAAGAAGCTATTTTCCATAAGCACTCTCATTTTAATCTAAACTACCTTAAATCAGAAGATAAAATTATAGTTCAACATATGGTGGAACAATCTGCCGATCTAGTACACATAGTGGATGACATTCCTCCTATGAATAAGCTGCCCAATTATGATCAATATGATGATGATTATGTTATCCTAACTCAAGATAACACTATAGAAAAATCAGTGATTAATTTGTGGGACAAAGACAATTGTTTTCAACAACTCGAATATAGTGATTAGCAAATACCACTCAACTATGACAGTGGAGAAGAAAGTGCAGAAAGTTTGGGAGAAGGGGAAGGATATTTACCTCTTTGTGTCACTTCATTTCAGTTCATCAAAGACAACCTTAATACAATCAGAAGTTAGCAATATTTGGGTATTGATTTTAACAACAAAGAAAAGATTCAGCCCTATGACCAGCCTTCACAAGAGGAAGAAAACAACTGTGGTTATATCCAAGGAAAAAGGAAAACGCCTCCTCCTCTAACTGAAGAAGAAATCAATTAGGGTCTAGGCATACAACCAACTTCTAATCTTTCATATAAAGAGATTTTTTCTGTTTGCTATCCTGTTGATTGATATGTTGCAGCCTTGCCTCATAAAGAAATAGAGGAGAAAATTGACATTAAGGCTGTACTATCTTTTCAAAAGGACCTACTACCAGGAAATGCCCCTAATGATGTCTTTCACACAGCATTCATCCCACTCAATCAGAATACATCAGGTATGTTGGAGGATAATATTGCAATATATGATGAGGCTTCCAGCATAGATGATCACAAGGAAGAGGTGTAGCTTCTTGTCCAAAAGAATCCCAGGCATAGCCAAGTGAAGGAAGAAGTAGTCCTGAATGAAGTCTATTTCTCAAAACCTCTAAGTTAGGTATTATTCCAAGACCCTTTTGTTGCTTTCTTGGAGACATTTGGAGAAGGAGTAAAGTATGTCAGAATCATTTTGATGCAAGGTTTAAAGAGAATTTTAGGCACTATTTTTCAAAGACAAGTGAGGTGTGAATGGCCTTTTTATTTTTTCAGCACACTCAAAGAGCTGAGCCAAGTTCACTTATGGAATCATCTACTTGATTGGCTACATTGGAAAAGAGAGTTCACCAAATGAATATATATCATATACAGGTTAGATTAAGATAGATATGAATTCAAATAAGCTTAACACTATGAGAATATTTCTATTTTTTTAAATCTTAGAATGTTGATTAAAAAAAAAAAACAGAGAAAAGAAGAAAAAGAGGGCATATGAAAAGAAGAGGTGTAGCCCCATACCCAAAAAAGAGTATTGCTGAAAGTGCGCAAGCCTAAATGCCACTACTTGAGAAAGAAAGTCTTGTTCAGTCATCTAGCCTAATCATGACTGAACATGTTTTAAATTTCTGCTAATAGGTTAGTGAAAGAAGACTCGTCAAACCATTTAAGCTTGACTTTTCAGTAGATTAGATTAGGAAAAGTTGTTGGTTCTCAATACTCAAATCTGAACCAAAGAGAAAGAGAGGGATGCCTAGAAAATTATAAATCACAGCCCTCATGTTTTGTAGTTTTTGATTGTACAAAAATAATGTCAGTGTGCAGCTTGTCTGAATGCCACAACCCATGGAAAATTAGACTGTTTAATCCTGGTTTAGTCATGTTTTCAATTTCATGTTAGTAGGATAGAGAATAAAGTTTGTCAAACAACTTAATATTGACAAATGAATAGACTAGGTAGAGAATAAGAGAGTTCATTAGCCTAATATGAACCCTTGGAAGTGATAAGGGTACAAGTAGATAGTTTTTCATGTTTTCAAAAGAAAATAATGTCAAGGGTTTTCTAGTCCAAGTGCACCCAAAGGAAGAAAAAATGTTAGACAAGGTATGATGGGTAGGTAGAAATGAGGTTGAAGCAAACGTGTCTTTCAGATTTTGAGATCATAGATTCAAGATAACATCAACAAATGAAGGAAGAGAGATCTGCAAAGTGCAAGTAAGGCAATGGTCTTCAAAACTCAGAGATATGAACTCTAAGGTCCTGGACACCTCCTGAAAAGGAGCTGCCCTCCCCAAGTGGAGCCACTGTTAGTCATCAGTAATTTTTACTTTCTATAGATGACTAAATATTGGTTCTATATTTCTAAAAACAAAATTCCCTAAATATTATGAGTTTTAGAAATCTCACTGCCTTCATTATCCTTGTAGAAAAATTTTCACTATTCCACTAGCTTGCCATTCCATGGTCACGTTGTTGCTCCTAAAGGAATTCTTATATGCTTTTACCTACCTTTGTTAGCCTCCTTTAATGCTTATAAATTCATTGCCTCATTTTCACCTATCCTTAATATACCTTCCTAAACAATTCCCATCACTCCTATCCCTCAAATTCATCATTTTTCTACAAAACCTGGCCTATTGCTACAATTTTATACTTTTTGAAACTAGGCCTTTGTTTTTCCCTTATGGACCCCTTTCCCTAACTTAATCCTTGAAATTAAACTTTCCCCTACTCTCTAACATCTATCCCTATCCCCCAAAATTTCCCCAAGAATTTATACAACCCTTAACCCCTTCATTCACCTCCCTCTACAAGGTAGTCCTAAATCCCCTGTTTTTCCTACACTAAACCCTAATTTCCTCTTCCAACTAAGCTAGGGTTTGCTATGGAAAAGAGGCATAGGAGCATAGGATCCATATGATAGGTCATATCAGCAAGCATAAAGCCATACCAACTCATAAACATCATGCCTCCATCATTTTCCAAGAATTCATTCCAAGAGTCAAGCCATTTGTCACTCATAAGGCCAGTTTCGATTCAAATTATGTTTCTGACCAAACAGAGATGAATTTAACAATAGTGAGAGAGTTTTTTTTTCCATCATAGGTCCAATAAGAAAAACCTCCTTCATATTTTACACAGGTGTCATGGTTTTAGATCAATGTCAAAAATACAGATGTCATGAGAGAATTGTTGCACTTCTGAAGTGACCTTGGGAAAATCAGGTTTTCTTATAGCTGGAGTGTCCAAATGACTTTCTTGATGGGTAAAATGATAAATAAACTAGAATATATTTCCAATGAGCTATCATGAGCTAAATTTGGAGTTGAGGAAGGCCTCCAAAAGTTGTCTGCACCAGCACTCTGCATTTCTGCACCATCATTCAACACTTTTGACCAATCTTGAGAGAATCAACTTTTGATAGGTCAAATCAACTCCAATCAGCAAAAAAAGGTATATTTGGAAATTAGATAGGATAATATTTCCAACAAGCTATCATGGGCCCAATTTCAACATAGGGAAGGCCTCCAAATTCCCTCTGTAAAAAGGCGTTGCACGTTTAGGGTCGGGCGCTGCGCCTTGGGAGAAATCTCCTTTGTAAAATTACTTTGCACTGCACATTCAAAGGCACACACTGCTCGTTCAGAGCCGTGCTACGCGTTCACCCAGGAAGCCCGAAATTCCCGACAACCCATGTCGCTGCGTGTTCACCGCTGCGTTTTCGGCAGACCCGACAGTCTCGACACCCCGTGCACATGCTACGCGTTTGACCTGGAGCACCTCTTGCATTTGCAAACGCTCAAATTACTTCAGAGATACCTCCAAGCTACCATCAAAGTTTTTCAGAGCGTTTTAATTGGTAAGTGGATGTCATACACCCCTCCAAATATGTGATGGTTTGTAAAAGAAGGAAACCCTAAGGTGAAAACCTAATCTTCATGCTAAAAACCCTGTTTAAGCCTCCCTCATCTGCAAAAAAGGAGGTATCAGCCAAACAGGGATAAAGTAGTGTGGTTGCAGTGTTTTGAAGTTAATCCTCCATCGAATATTAAAGGCTCTGTTCCATACACTGAAAACAAAGTGACCTTACATTTCCCCCTCCATTTCAAAATTAACACTAGTGCAAGTTATTGTCAAAGCAGAATTATAACAAGTAGCTGAGTTAGTCCTTGAGTTCTGGCTCTCCCTCATAGTCATACACTTACACCTTCATTCAACCCTCTCACTCACTTATTAAAATTCTTCCCTTTCACCATCATTCCAATTCCTTTCTCATATCAGCTTCACAAGCAGAGCAAGGGTTTTCAAAGGCAGGTGTCAAAATTTCAACAACAATAGAGTTCGATGAGGCTCCTCACAGTGGTAATGATAAATAGTGCAGAAATCAGTAAAAGAGAATCAAACAGTGACAGAGAAACAAATGATGAAACACCTAGCAGTCAAGGTAATGAAGAAGTTGACATCAGTGAAACAAATGACAGTGAAGTTCATAGTGATCATGAAGGCAGTGAGGAAGATAGCCATGAGGAAAACAACCAAGGAAAGGGCAGTGATGTCAACATGAATGATACAAGTGAAGAAGTGGGCCAAGATGTCAGTGAGCCAAACAAATATGACCACAATCATAGAAGAAAGACTGAGGGCACTGAAATGGTCACAATCAAACCTCTTTCTTTGACTTACCAAAGAGGAGAAAGGCATGTGTTTTCTGCCTCCAAAAGGCAAGGGGCCATGCCTTCCACATCAAAAAATAATCTTGACAAAGGCAAGGAAAAGGTCACTGTTGGAGATAAGAAAGGAAAGCATCAAACTAAACAAGAGCGCCAAATAATTGATCTTGACAGTGAAAATGAAGATGAGGAGAGGGTTACAAGCATCTTTCTCCAAAGCAAGGATGCTCAGATCAGAGACCTACAAATAAAGCTTGGCATAGAAAAGTATATTATTAAGTATTATAAGGATGAAAACAAGTAGCCAAAGAAACACAAAGGGACCTTGGCCTACAAAAAAAGATGGCCAAGCACTATGCCTTGAGAAATCAAATTGCAAGGGCCAAACTCAAAAGAGCCCTTGCCAAAATTCAAGCACTCAAGGAGGAAAAATACCAAGAAAATCTTGGAATCCTTGATGAAGCTTCTCTATAGGCCTCCCAAACCCCATGAGGAATATAATTGCAAATTTTGGCAAGTTTTTGACATTTTTGGTTTTTTGACTGATATTGAGGACCGAAAGCATAACACCCTTGGCGATGCGCTTTTCCTACAGGCATCCATTGGAGGTAAAGTTTAAATTTTTGGATTCATCAGCCCAAGGAAAACATGCACACCAAATTTCAGATCATTTTGAGCAGTTTTAGTCCTCCAAAAGGCCCAAAAACATGTAAATTTTCACCTTTTTGCCATGTTTTCAGGGCTGGCGTTGCACTTTTACCAACCTTGGGAGATTTTATTTTTGAACAGGTTAGTGGAGCCCAATCAGAAAACCAAGGGAATTTTTGTAATTTAGACTCAACAGGATTTCCAATGAGCTATCACAGAGCCCATTCCAACATCGCGAAGGCCTTCAAAACTTGGCTGCAAGATGACTCAGCTTTCCTGTGCCCCCTTGCTCAAAAGTAAACAAAAAAAAATGAAAGATTTTTTCGCGATTTTTTGGGCAAATCACTCCAGAATTGGTTGAGGAGTTATGTTTAAGTTATCTTTCATTTATTAGCTTAGATATTGTGTGCCTTGGGCCTTGCATGGCCTCTTTGGACATAAATGACATTTATGGTGTATTTATGGTTTCTAGAAGCCTCTTAGGGTTTCCACATCCTCATTTTATGGTTAAATAGAGCATTGAGGCCTCATTGTAATTGTTGGATGTTTATTGAGAGTTATATATAGACTTTGAGATTGAAAAGAAATTGGCTTTGGTGCTTGATGATGGCTTTGGAATATGCGTCTATGGATTAAGCTCACTCTTAGGATTCATTAAGCTTGGTTATATGGTGATGTATTCCATATTTTTTTGTTTTCTTTAGTTAGTCATTATGTTTATGGTTCATTTAGTCATAGGACATAAATAGAGAATAGGATTTGCCTTCTTGGCACCCTACTTCTGCCTACTTCCTTGATTTCTATGTTTTCTTCTTCAAAGTTTTGCTAAATAATCCTTGAATGCTCTTTAGTGTTACTAATATGTTATGTTAAATTTTTATTTGTTTGCAAGCAAGTCTTAGAGAATCCTTCACTGCTCTCTTAGCTTACTTATCTGTTGTTTTTAAGGTCTGCTTAGTATTGTTTGGTTGAATAATCCTTTATTGCTCTTCAAGTTTATTATGCTATCATCTTAGAAGCTTTTTCTTGTTTATTAGTTTGTTAAAGGATCCTTGATTTCCCCTTAACATACTGTATTCACACCTCCATGTTCATTTCATTCTCCCTAGACCTACTTAGATCCATTTGGCCTTGTCAACTTGCCCTTTGAACTATCCTTGACTCATTTTTATACTTTTCAAAAACCTTTGCAGACTCCATAGCCCAATGGATTGATCCTCTCTTACTCTGCCTATTTCCCTTGACAACCTACCCAACAAAAACAAAAAACAAACCCTAATCCCTATAACTAGCCTAAAATCAAAACCTAAAAGATATCAAGTTAAAAAAATTTACAAGCAAACATTAGAGAGAGCCCTATCTGATTCCAGGAAGGCTAGGTCCTAGGAATCAAAATATTGGTTTGATGTTACCCCTGTTCATTTTTTCTTGCCAATCTGCAAATTACGGGGACCTAACAGAGACAACACAACATCAACATACACAAAATTCCCTACTGATATATAATTATAACTTAGCTAAGAAGTCTAAAATATGTTCTTATTTAATAAACTTTGTATTTGGAAATAATGTTTCTTCATATTTAAAAAATACTACTTTGTATAAAATTCTGTCTATTTATCCAGGAAATTATATCATAGAACATGTCACACAGTAGAAATTGTGGTACATAAAGTAAAAAGACAAATCTTCTCAAGAAAATAGATTTATAAAAGAGCTTTGAAAACTATATGTTTGTCATTATAGCTTTAATTAGTTCAACAAAAAACTAGTTGGAGTTTGAAAAATTAATATCATTCATAGGAAAAGAACAGGACAATGGCCAGACTCACTATTCATACAAATATTAAAGCTAGTCACTATTTCCATTGCAGATAACTAAAATTTGGGTAGTGGTCTAACATTTAGAGTTGATTAGCAGGGAAGACTCGTCGATGACATCATTTTTTTCCACTGTATTTCGTGTCTCTGGATCTAGATCAAATTTCAGGCTCACCCTTGAAAACACAATTCTACCTCTCCATTTGAATTTTTATGTCAAGAGAATTGATAGGACCTTCCCATCCTCTGTTTTAAATCAATCAGTAACCATCCATCAATGATATAAAGAATAACATATACACAACAAAGGCAAAAGATGCGCTTGATGTATACCTATCTTCCAAGACTCATTTTAACTTACTGGTGCAAAGAGCTTATCTTGAAAAAATAACATCCATGTGGGATTTACAAAACTTTTTAAAATCAAGCTCCCAGTAAACCAATCAAAATATGAACATCCTTTTAATCAATATAATCTCTGACTTAAAATAATAGTGGCCTAGAATTGAATGTTATATTAACCATGTCAAGTAACTTACATCGGGTGAGAAATAATGGCCATGCATATTGGTTTAGTGAAATAATTGATCTAATAAAGCTCAAAATAAAACATATGACTTACAGCTAAGAGATGCAAATAATGACTTACAACTAAGACATGAGGTTTAGCTTTAAACCCTGCCGTTAGATAACTCTTCTTTATGCACAGACCATTAAAATTTTCCTCATACCAGGTGGAAGTGGTATTGTAACATTATCCTCTCAGAGAGATTGTGTCCATAAATACTGCTTAATATCCACTCCATTACCAGAATTTGGGGCTTGATAAGATACATGGAAAAACCATCAACAGGAAAATGAAATCTACATCCTTGTAAAATAAGGGGAGGAAAATAAAATCCACAAATTGAAACACACTATAGGATAACTCATTCCTGCAACCTGATTATATTGTCATGAACAATAAAAAAAGAAATCAAGAGAAACGTATTTTTTGCCACATTTTAACAATCATTTCCTTTTGCATATTCTATGAGAAATTGATGAAAAAATCCAGCTAAAGCTTGTCAACATCAGGATTGTAGTAAAACATAAAGGAACAACTCCAACACAGATTATATAATCCTAAACATAAGTATAGATTCTATACATATAAGTGTTTATTGAAGACAT
Organism: Pinus albicaulis; assembly: GCA_034641835.2. Taxonomy (NCBI): domain Eukaryota; kingdom Viridiplantae; phylum Streptophyta; class Pinopsida; order Pinales; family Pinaceae; genus Pinus; species Pinus albicaulis. The sequence goes on from CM076572.1 coordinate 615,592,443, forward strand.
TTTATTTTGTGAAAAATTGGAATTTTAGCATTATGGGTAGCATGTCATTGTTTTTCGTTAGGGAGAACAAGTAGGAGATCGACATAGTCCAATGAAGAAACATCACATACCACTGTGTCATATAAAGGACCAATGGAAAAGTTCACAACACAGTGCTGTGAGACTATAAGGCGAGGGCCCTATTTTTGCACCCATCCCAATTGGTAAGGGGATGGGTGAGGGGTCGTGGGTAGGTTGAGGCACTGCACCAAGTCCTTGGCGATCTTTGAAATAACACAGTTTATGGTACCATTTCCTTACCACCATATGTCGAGTATTTACAAAGTCCATTCAGGAATTTCTTCAAAGTTCAAAGTTCAAACAATTAGATAACCCAAAGATGTAGCCTAAAAAATCTCAGATTTGAAAAGTAGATAACCAAAGATGTAGAGTATATATCTCACATTTATATATCCTAATTTCCAGATATTGAAATGACACTTTTTAGCATACTATTGTGAATTCAACCCAAAATGCTAGAAGAAAAATATTGATGGTTATTTTGCTGATATATAAGCTTTATACATGCATTTATTTAAACAGTTAGCTTGTAGTCTCAAACATATCTAAGTATGCACACAATATGTTGCATCTTTAGTGCTGGCGTGTGAACAGTGTCATAACAATTCTTCTATCTATAGAACAATAATTTCAAGCTTGCCTCTTTTGTATGATATGGACATATGTCCTTCAAACAAAGTTATGAGACACATAACCATTTTCACCCTTAAGAAAAAATGTGGTTGTAAATACATGGTGAACTCTCTTACGCAAATTTTCTCTTAGTATGGTATTGGATTGTTAGACTAGTGCCAAGTTTAAGGATGCCAAAGAATTTATATTTTAACTATGATATGGTGCACACCAGGCTTCAGGACAACATATTCTTTAGGAATTCCATGTTGGGAAACCTCCAAATTTGTGCCCAGGAAAAGTCAAGTTAAATGGAAATATTTTTGTATAATGGTTTTTATTCATATGGATGCACATTAATATATATGTTTTTTCCTAAATTTGAATCATTTATGTATTTTTGGACAACTAGTTTTTTGACCCAATTTTTATCTAGTTCTGATTCAATTCACATTTTTGAGGTTAACCATTTGATGACTGGTCCAATTCATGTAATTAAATAAGGCATAAAAGATAAAGTGATATTTGTGTGTTCATGAGAGTGTTGCATGCATAATTAAGATGGGAGTTACAAAAATATTCAGCTATGACCAATTGGAAAATTAGAGTGTCGTAGATGTAAGAAAATGTGTAACAAAATATCCTAAATTTAGAAATAAGAATATTGTGATGTGTGATTAGGGAAAAAAGTGAATTCAATCATGGATAAATAAAACTCCAAGTTGAATGTAATATCACAAAGCATTGTGCCAAAAAATCTAGTATGTATGTCATATTGTTTCTCCTCTTCTTCATGTGGAAGGCATAAGAATTTTATAAAAATAATGAAAATATAAACTAGGGACATGTTGGAACCCAACAATTTTCCTTGCTTGTATATAGTAAGAGAGGAATCAAAATTCATGAGGATATTAATTACATGCTTTTTAAATCATGATAGTGCTTGGAATGCCAAGCAAGCCACTAATAGTGACACGTGATAATTGTAAATAGTCATACAAATATAAATGGAAGTTTGTATCGAAGGATTCTAACAATCATTATTTTTTGCTAATTGAAAAATTTTGAGTCCAATAAAGAGATAAATTATCAAAAATCCTTAGTGATTGAGTATGATTATACACATGTTGCTTGGTCTATCTCAGGAACTTGAGAGGTTAAATTAATATCTTCTCCAACCAAGTTCAATTTTTGCTTGTGATGTGATTGTTCTTCGTGGGACAATTGTTGATCGGTACAACAAATGCATATATTCTTGGAATATGATCTAACTATGAATATGTAAGCATTCAACTATCTTATTGAGGACATTGTATTTATGAAAATCTGGAAGTCAAATCTTTGAAATAACATAATTATGGTAGTGACAAGGTATTCAAGGTAGTGGTAAGCTGGAAGTCAAATCTGAAATAACACAATTCCAAAATAACTTAGGGTTTATAGTGGCTCCACCAAAGATACTCTCACATTGAGGTTTTTCTCATGGTGATTTTAGATTGTTGGAGTATCTTTGTTGGAGCTAGGGTTTCTCTCAGTTTTCCCTATCTAGGGTTTTCAAAAGCATGGAGACTTATATGATAGGTTGTGATTATGTTCATGGGTTTCATTTCTTCTTTCTAGGGTTTTCAAAAGTATGGAGAATTATATTATAGGTTGTGATTGTGTTCATGGGTTTCATTTCTTCTTTATATATATATATATATATATATATGAAGTTTTCGGTGAATTCTCCAAGCAATCCTAGAACCTCAAGGAAAAAACACATAAAGTACAAAGAAGATTGAATGAGAGAGAGAGAGAGAGAGAGAGAGAGAGTAGCACTGCTCTTACATCCCTAACCAAAGTATGAAAAGGAATTTGTACAAGTGCATGATCGACTATAATAAAAACTCACTCCTTCCTCTATTTATGTGAGAGATAAAGGGGCTTTACAATAACAAGTGGACCTAGTCCACTACAAGAAAACTTGCAAGACACATGTGAAGCACTCTACTCTAAGTGACACGTGTCAGGATCAAAGGTGAGAGTGATTAAAAATTAAGGCCTCCATGGCATGAGCACTACTCCCCAAGGTCCAACAATCCTCCAAAGGTCCTAAGTTCCAATGCATCTCCAAGGTCATGTGTCTCCTTAAGGACAATGCATATCCAAGGTAATGTGTCATCTTAAGGATTCCCACACCTACATATACACTCCCTCAACCCAAGAGTTCAAATTTTAAGGGATTTTATGTGCTCATGGTGATTTTGGGAGTTTTTTCTCATTGTGAAATACCTAACTCTACTCCAAGCACATAAACTCCCTTCATGCATCAACAACATGAAGTCACCAAGCTCCATACTTATCCAACACTTCGACGAAGAATGTCTTTCAAACATCCAAACAAGGTCTAACAAAAAATAGTAAACCACCTCTAATTTCCAATTCCATCATGGAAGAGCATGGGCTAACCATACACTATGCACCCCACATCTTGCTTTTCCATTGTATGTGTTGGACACCTAATCCTCAACGGGTAGGTGTGGAAGGCGAATGGACAAATGGAGTCTAAGAGACCACTTGGATGGAATCCAAGGGTCACACAAATGTAATATAAATGTACATATATGATTAATAATAAGATAACTCACGCTTATCTTTCTCCTTATGTGTTTACTTTCTTGTTTACCATGCGTGTGTTTAACATGGTATCAGAGCTACAGGTGAGACCCTGACATTTTCAGATTTTGCCAGCTCCATTTTTAGAATTTATGCCCTCGCAACTCTTGTCAATTTTCTGACATATTCTCTGTAATATTTTGTGCATTCAAATCTTGAACATTCGTTAAGGAGAATTTTATCCATGCGTAATTTCTATTCTGGAAAATTGTGGTGTAACTGCCATCGAATTGTGATCTGTTGCATTAAAAAGGGCTAACTCCACGTCCCATAACTTGACAATTCCTGCCCTTCTCATTAGCCACTTTGTTTGTCAAAAATACGTGTCTTTTCTAAAGTTTGGATACAACTATTCTTGGTGCTCAACGGTTTTGTGGTAGTTTATATATTTTGTTAGATTTCTTGCAGTGCAACAATTATCCTCTGGAATATAAGAACACATTTGTTTCATTCGTATTATGCTGCTATCCTAACGCCCCTATTACAACCTCCGCCTAAACATTGCCTTCGTTGCCATATTACTCCTTGGATGTCAGTCAAATGTGTTAATTTCTAGAACAAGAGACCCTTTTGCAATCAGTGCATCTTGGTATAATCCAAGCTCAAAGTTTGTTATTACTCCACCCCATTTCATATGAGGGCATCCCTATCACAGGCTCTTAGATCTTCGATCTCACTGCGCAACATACTCCCTTGACACCACGCTGTCCAGAACCTGCACCCTCAGCCTCACCTGGACAGCAGTATCAGAGCAATAACAGCTATCGCACTCAGCCTTTTCTCTCAGCATCCTCGCTACCCTCCATCGTGGCCTCCCTCTCCTGGTATCGCCTTCCACTGGGCGCTGCACCCTCACACCTCTGGGCACCTCCTCTCCCTACTAGCTCACACCCATGACCCTATCCAAAATTTCCCGCAAATTGTCTTGTATGGGATCTGCATCATCAAAATGCATATGATGGTCTGGTTCCAACATCTTGATGATCGGGCTCTGAGTGAACATAGACAACAAGTTCGACACTGCCAGCTGAAATTTGGCAAGCACTTGCTACCCCCGAACAAATCAATCACTTGGCTCCTTCCCTCCACTTGTTTCGCCACCACAAAAAAAAGGCCCCTCTCCACTGTCTCTCGTGGCTCCCTACGCAGGCCTACCTTCCCCCCCCACCGCTCGGCTCTGCGTTCAATCCCAATCGAGCATTCCTCTCTTCCAGCCATCCACCTCCACTGGCCCCTCCACAGTCCTCCGCTCTGACTATTGGAATCCATTACATGTAATTCCCTTGAGGGAATCGAACCACTTCATAACTTTGTTGATGGTCTCTGTTCTTGTGTTCTTGAATTCGTTGCTTCATATGAATTCGTTTCCATCATTTTCCATAAATTTGTGAAACTTTCTCGACATGATTGATGCTTGGAATTCATAGCAGCAGCAACAGGAGCCCATTTGTGAGGAATAATTGACATAAAAATCAGACACGACAGAATTGGAAGAGGAGGTGAGCACCAAAGCAAGATGTGAGAGGGTTCGAACCCTGGACGTCGGCAAGGTGAAAACGCCTTTGGTGACCTCATGTTTTCATTATAAGAAGCCCAGAAGTGCGAGGTCGAGCGCGGAGGTGAAATCGTTGGGAATTTCACGGGAGTCGAAGAAGAAGGCAGATACTTTGGAGGTAAATGCTCATGAACGTAAGAGCTTAGAAGTGTTCGGTTGACACATGAAATTGTGAATTTGTATCTCTCCATTATTCTAAAATTATCTTGTTGGCATGCATGCCTGTTCGCCTAACCATCAGACTCACCAAATAAAACAAAATTGATGAGGGAAGACTTCGTATAATCTATAGGTAAAACGAAAAAAATTGCAATTTGGAGAGAGATAATTACTGTTGTTTCGTGGAGCTTTATGTGCATTTCATTCTATTAATATTTCAGAAATTCCAATAGTCTCACCCTACCTATTTAGCGATATTTTATTCCTGGATCTATCAAATGGACTCAATTTTTTTTGGAGGTGAAAGACAGTCCATTATGACGGTCTGCCTATAATGCAACAAATTCAATAAATCGTTGGAGGTCACAGAGTCCATTATGACTGCCTGCCTATAAGCAGATAGTGTGGTTCTAACTGTAAGAAGATAATTCATGGATTATCATTTTCTTTGTGAGGTTATGATATTGTAATTAACCCTCTCAAGAATTTTATTAAGAAAGGAGAAAAGTGCTTTCTCCCTCCATCAACAATTCTATATTGGGAAAAGAAAAAATTCAACATAAAACAACATCTCATTTGTTAGTTTGTATTATTGCAAAATGGCCACACTTGATAATGTATTAGAACAGTTGAATACTCTAATACATACCACTGTAGATGAGATTACAATCATCAGTAAAGACACTGTTTTCGACATTAGAACATGTCTACAAAATGCAAAAGAGAAGATAGATTTTTTGTAGCTTGAATCACAACTACAACGAGATGAGCTACAAAAACGAAGTCATCATTCTGAACTTGTTCTTGTTTAGAACATTAAGGTAGACTCCCATCAACAACAAGAAATTACAGATGCAGTACCCATTTTAAGCACAGATTTGCAGAAAGAAGAAAAAATCTAGCCTGCACTTCCCAAGCCCATCATCAGACCTTGGGAAGAGCTTGTCCATAATAAGCACAAAATAGGTCTTGGATATCACAAGGAGTTGTACTTTCATATTCTGGACTACTCCAAGCCCATTAAATTTTATAATTTTAGATTTCTTCATCACAATTCACCTTCAGCTATTCCAGATCCTGCTCCTCTTCCAAATTAGCAACAACAAATTGAAAAATTCCAACACTATGATCGAGTTGGCCATATGAAAGATCACTGTTTCGATATTCACCCATACAAGCACTATGGTCGGCACACCCATTATTCACACAGATGCTTTAGAAACAAGCTTCCTGCAAGAACAAAGATTCATCTTGGATGGATCGCTTCTTGGCAATGGGCATCAACAACCAAGAAGATTTTTAAGTCACATGTCATAACTTGTTCTAGAATATTGAACAAACTTGCAGTTGATTTTTTGCCATCATCTCACCTTGTACCTAACAAGGGGGAAAATGGTGGTCATCTACAAGATTCAAAGTCACATCAAGCGAGCCTGAGCCACAACCTGTCATTCCAGATTCAGAGTTGTAGCCAGAGACATGACACTTCAAGCGAGCCTGTGGGACAATTTGTCATTCCAGATTCAGAGTTGTAGCTAGAGGAATTGATGCCCATGGGCATTCCTTTGGTTGGTGGACAACCTTAAACCATCTATGCGAGTTTTATATTCTTCCTCTTCAAATAATTCAGAGCACTTCCTCTAGCAGAAGACTTCAACTTCTTGCCAACTTTGGTAGAGTTTCGAGAAATGCATTAAGCGTTCCAGTGTTGGTGGTCATCCTTAAACCATCATAGGTTTTAGACCTCCCTTCTTCTAGGTTGAAGGTCTCCCTCTTCAAATATGAGGGACACTTCCTCTAGCAGAAGCCCTCAACTTCTTGCCAAATTTGGAAGAGTTCTGGGAACTGAACTAAGCATTCCAATGTTTGTGGTCATCCTTAAACCACCTCTTTATGCCAATGTTTTAGAGAGCTGATTTAGCCTAAGTGTTGCCATGTATATTTTGTATATTTATATTACAACTCTCTTCTTGGACTCACACATACCCCTTCAGATTAAGGGGGGGAATGTTGGACACCTAATCCTCAACTAGTAGGTGTGGAAGGCGAATGGACAAATGGAGTCCAAGAGACCACTTGGAATGGAATCCAAGGGTCACACTAGTGTAATATAAATCTACATCTATGGTGAATAATAAGATAACTCATGCTTATATTTCTCCTTGTGTGTTTACTTTCTTGTTTAGGATGCGTGTGTTTAACAGTATGGGACTTTCTAGTCCTAATGAAATGAGTGGTTGTGGACCCTGAAGGTACATCATATGACAAGATTGTGGTCGTTGGAAGTTCAAGGTCTTCCAAATCTATTTTATTTGTGCAGATTTAATTCCATTGGATTGCATGATGTAATAAAGTCAATAGTGCATGTTGGCCATGCTGCCTAAAATATATGCATAGTAAAGAAATAATAGAAAAATAAAACTTCTTTGTCTCGTTGAACATGTAGGATGTGGATATGTAATAAAGGGTATTCAAATTAAATCTCGGGGATTGATTTGAATCATGGAAGGGATTTATCTACTTGCAACTATTGTTACATGGTGGCAAAGTAACCATCGATCCAATTAAAATTTAGGGGGTGCATCCAATATTTAAATTATGGTTCTTCCATATGTTTAATGTTGGTCTTTCTTTTTCCATACTTGGTATATTCATCAACCAAAGCACTCTATTAGCCTAGGACTTCTGATATGCAATAAAAAGCACTTTGTCTTTTAGCACGAAGCATGCTTCAAGCATAGAAGAAGGTACAAAAATAGAGTGAGACAAGTTCATATTGTTTTTAATTCAAAAGTATCAACATAATTTTCATTATGATTAATTTTTTCCATAGTTTCCTTTCATTAATCTTATGATATAATTCACGAGTTTATCTTCTTTGATAGATTTCTATCATCTTCCTTTCTTCCCTTTTGCTGCATGAAAAAGAAAATTATTTTTCATATCGAACTGACTGGAGAACAATATGTAATCAGATATTTTCAACACTTGAATCACAAGTAATGATACAACTATACACAATCAAACAAGAATCACAAGATCATGTTAAGGATGTTGGAAAATGTAACTAGTTTCAGTCTTCATAATTGTCATTTGACTCATATGTGTATCAACAGATGAAAAAGAAGATTATTTTGTAAAGCACGACTTTCATGTTCAAGTCTTTTGTCAATTAGGTCAAGCATTCTGTTAATTCTTCTAGGACATACATAAGTCAAAGAGTCAAATTTTGCAAAAGACCCTATTAGGCACTTGTATCAAGAAAATAATTATAATTTTGTCTCTAGAATAGTCTAGAGAACTCCCAAGACCAATTCGGCCAGCTATGATGGAATCGGCCTAGAGAGGGCTATTTGAACCTCTTAGAAAGGCTATTTAAATGAGGAAATTCAACCACATTTGATACAGACATCTCACATTCGATCTGCAATTGGAAATGATGTGAGAATGCCTTGGAAGGCAAGGAAAGCCCTAACAAAGGAGCAAGAAACCCTAGCGATGTTCGATCTCTGAAATTATTTCTATTACAGCTCACACATGCGAATTAATTAGAATTTCCAGATACTCTACAATTATGAGAATTGTAGGAAAAGTAGCAAAGATTTTTTCAAAGGTCGAAAGGCTAGTCTAACCTTGATTTGAAGATATATTTCTTCGTTGTCCTTAGAGAGCCTATTTTGTCTTGGAGAAGACTTGTTTGATTGTTGGCTTGGTTCTTGGTGGATGTCCTATTTTGGTCTTGAGTCCTGGAAGTCTTATTTGAATTGATTCTATAAGAAGAGAATTTTTTTTTGGGTTTTCCCCTTGGAGGGGTTTTACCCTGGCTTGGAGCCTATATATTGTGTCCTTCTTTATTGTTTGTGATCTTCAGTGTTTGGAAAATTATTTGATGATAAAAACTTAATAATAATAATAAATAATAAAAGATAAATGAATATCACAGGTAATTTGTCAAGATAAGAGAAGTTTGTATTCCTGTTTCCATAATAAATTTATCAACATGGTATTAGAGCTAAGGTCAAGGTCATAGACAGCTATAATATCACTGTTGTTTTAATTCAAAAGGGTTTCAAGTCAAGAAAAAGAGGTTTTTTGTGAATTATTTGAAGGCTGAATTATTCAATAGCGAAACAAAATAAGAGCAGAAGGCTGAATGTGGGATCAAAGGCAAGTTTGGGCACTCAAATACCTCTGTGAACAAGACCAATTTTTTTGTCAGATCTACCTCGGGAGGGTTTGAGGGCTAGTATAAGGCTGGAAAAGAAGCTATCAAATTTAAAAATTTGTGCTACAAAGTTGAGGGTTCTAGAGTATTTAAAGAGGCCTAGAAACCTCTAGAGGCGGCCCATGAAGAAACCCAACCTAGATCATAGGTTCTGCCTCACTTGTCAAGAAAGGTTAGTTATGTAGTCTTAAGTTTGGAAGGCCTACAATGGATTAGAAGTAGGAGTTTAAGCCAGGGAAGAAGTCACATGGAAATTAAAAGGAGATCACAGGTTGGAGTGGAATTTTAAGCCTAGTCTTAAGATTTTTGCAGTGATTGTTGTAAGCCTTAACCAGAGGGCCGAAGTTGCAGAGTATTTGCACATATTAATAGCCTTAAGATAAGTACCAAATCTATTGTTAAAGCAGTGAATTACATATATGTTAATGAGAAGGAATCCACAATTATTTGGAATAGAATAAGGTTGAGTTAGAAAAACTGTAGTGGTAACTACAATGTACCCTAACTAGAAGACAAAAGGAGCAACACCTTGGAATATTAGGCTTGGGACCATTTAAAACAAGCCTAAAATTGAAGTGAACCTTAAAGGCATCATCAAATTCAAGTAAGTTTTGTATTGTTGTCTATGTCTCAAGCATCTAATATTATGTCTTCATTCTGCAAAGAAAGTAATAAGCTTGATGGGACATCCAACTTCCAAGAATTGAATAACATGATAGATCTTATCCTCATATAAAATGATGTCATGGACCATGTCCCAGACAAAGTTGCAGAACTAGATAAGAGAAATACCAAATACTAGAACATATACTTCAAGGATGAAACAAGGGATCAAAGAATCCTTATTGAATCAATCAAGGATCACCTTATTCCATTTGTTGTAGAATTGGATAAGGAAAAAGACATCTATGGCAGGTTGACTAAGCTAAATGTAGTAAGAACTTCATGACAAAAGATATCTTTGAGGAGTCTCTTTTACAAGGCAAGGCTATCCTTTTATGAAGACATCTCCTCATACCTGGTGAAGACATCTCAGTTGAGGGATCAACTCCAAGCTCTTGTAGAAATTGTTTCAGATGTAAAATTGACAACCTATATATGTGATCAATGCTCTACCTCCAGAATGGAAGACATTTGTGACTAGTATCTACTCATGGAAAGACTCTCCAAGCTTATTTTTTGTCTCAATGCATCTTAGAAGAGACTAAATTGAAGGAAAAGGACAACATCGATCCCAATGGTAAATCTCAAGCCTTTGCTGCTAAAGTAAATAAGTTGAAGAAAATGAAGTTTGGGAAGTTCAAACCTCGTCAAAAGAAGATTAATATATCCAAAATACAATTATTTGAATGTAATGATTATGGAAACTTCTAGAGCGACTGTCCTAAGAATCCTTAAAGAAAGGGATGGAGCTCAGGTAGTTGAAGAAGGAAAAGAACCTAAAAAGAAGCCTAAGGTTGAAGATCCGAAGGATCTCTTCTATTAGCTGCATCATAATGAGGTTTGCAGTTTGGAGAGTAGATGATGTAGAAGTATTAATTTTGGCATCATAGATAGCATCATATGAATATGAAGAATTTAGGTATTCATAAAAGAAGTCATCTAGCAGTAGGACCAATGCATGCATCAACTCTTTGTATCATGTCATAGCAAGAGAGGATCTCAAAGGTACTCTCCAAGAAAGAAATCATGACAGATTATTCAATTTGTAGAAGAAGAAGCATGATGACATTGGAGGAATATTCCATACTTTCAGATTTTGAGATGAAGTTTCCTAACAGTTTGCAGGTACAATTCGGCATGGAGGAAATCTCATCTTCGAGATGCGAATAAATTTTGGAATAGATGACTAGATGAAGAAAGAGGTATGCATGAACTTGAATTATTTTTTAGTAAATTTGATTCATGCTTTCGGATCATTATAGGAAGAGCAAGTTGTAGGAATATGCCTTGCTGCATAAGCATGATTTGTTTTGAAGTTTAGAATTTGTCGGTTGAGGACATGATAGTTGAGCATGAAGATCAACATTTGATATGGTCTCTTAAGGTATGGAAGACTACTAACTTAAGAGGGAATTATATAAACTCTGATAGATGTGACTTGTTTGAAATCCACATTGATAAGTGGATGGCTAGGAGTATGTAAAACTTAGAAACAATTGCAAATTCGGTTGTTAATCTATTCAAATCAATAATGAAATGCATTCAATGCTATGAAACAACAAGAATATTATGTCTAAGGAAATTAAGTTTACTGAATGATGAAATAACTATGCTCATATGTACACATTAATCATTTTAATTCTTGTAAAAAATGAAAGGCATCATATTAACCTCTCCTTAAACCCAACCTTGTTGTCTAGGAAATCATGCCAATCAAATTTCATTTCCTTGAGAGTAACCTGATCATGAGGTATAAAACAACAGTCAAAAGAGCTCATCGTGAAGGTTGTTCTCATGCTTAAGATATTATCTCAGAAAGGCTAAAAATAATCCAAAAACAAACAAAAACTATTATTTATTTTACTCTGTACAATATTAAGAAAACCAGGTAGAATCTAATTCTGTGATTGTAATAAAAGAATATTATTAATTTACACTATTTACATTCATTTTATCATTACAAGTCTCTATAATTCTATATTGATTTCATGCTCATAACATTACATTACATTCAAATCTAAAACCATGCGAAATACAACCACTACACCCTAATGAGTTGTGGATCACTGTATGGCATGCAGTTATATTGTAGGGACAACAAAGTAATAAATCAAGTGGACCTTTTAACAAAATCCAGACTTAAAAAAAATCACCCATGGTTTTATAGAGGAGGCTTGAGAAGCATTGGATGAGAGAAACCTATTCTCTCAAAACCACCCAAATGTTTTAAGTAGCGTTCTTGTACATCCCTGTTATTTATAGAAAATGGGTGTGATTTTGTTGAATATTTCCCTAGAGTTAAGGAGCGGGACATAAATGTTTCACTCAGCACCACCTCAATGTTTTACATTGTCTCACAATACTGAAGCATGTTCTGATATTCTAGGTTGTTGTAGGTATGTGATTGCATTTCTATATCTTGCGTGGTAATAAAATTTATATATCCTTATAAAGTTGCTTCATGCAATAGCCAAATACTCGAATTAAACTTTACTCAGAAAATAGTTTAGTGCTATGAGCTGACCTGGGAAACTTATCGAATTGTCTCTGTTGAGCATTAAGGCCTACTCTCAAATTCCAATATGAAATATTCAATCTGCGAGGGAGAACCAGAGCTGCATGTCCAAAACACCCAAGCCAATCAAACAACAAGGATTTCTCTTATGTGAGAGTAAGCAACAATTTGCAAAAATAATCTTGGGGCAATGGCGAGGGAAAGGATGCAAGTGTATAACCTGAGTGATGAGACATGAACATGCCCATTGTATATTTCTTCCAAGCTTGTAATTCCTCTATTCTAATGGATGGATCATGGAAAAAAAACCAAGCCACCATTCCATTTTCTTAGGAAATCATGCAGATAGCTTCAAATTAATGCATATTCTTCATAGATGGTTGCCAATAATCCAGCGGTTAATGGCATTGACAGTGAAAATTTTCGTGAAATTGACAGTGAGCTTGCTAACACACAGTCCTTGCATGTCAAAATGACGGGTTGCACCTGTATAGAACACGTAGGTATTCTTTTCTTTTTTGTCAAGGATGTAATTATCTATACATGTATATCATGTACAATCCCATATGAGACAACTTTCTACGAAATGGGTGATGTAGCTTCCATTGTGGACCTTTTTATTATGTTAAGTTTTCCTCGATGAAGAGTGGATATTGCATTATTTCAAATTGATCAGTCAGGCCATAAATTCTATACAGGATCAATAATGTTGATTTAGTAAAGAAACCTATCATGGAATGCCATGATATTGTCAACTAGGTTATTTTCTCAGCAACGTGCTCATTATTAATTGTGATTGAAATCTCAGAGTGGAAGCATTCAAGTGTGTAGTTCAACTGGGAAGCAGGGATGGGCACATCCATTTCTGAAAATCCTAGGCTTCTATTGGATATTTAAAGGTCATTTGAATGAAACAAAAATGGCAAGCATTCATTATGATTGCAACCTTCTTGCTTGCGAATGCATAGGATTGATAATATTTTCCCATGTGGAAGTGGAATTAACTTGCATTCCTGGTTTCTTTTTGAGTCTACTCTATCAATCAATTTGTCTTGGGAATTCAATCTTGTTTATGTTGCACACAGTCCTTGCGCTTTTTCAGCAATCTTTCCATGCTCACCTCAACATCTTCATCGAAGCCCACATTCAATATCTAGTCAGCCTCATCCAATACAATAAAATATACTTCTGACAAGACTAATGCACCACGATTGACTCCAAGAAAAGTAAATGGAACTATTTACATCAGCAAAGCAAACAAAACACCTTATTGACTCCCCATTTCTGCTATATTTTGAGAGTGATCTCGGTCTCCCATTTGAAAAGACGCCGACATTTGAAGCTATATTCACTAGTTACTGTACAACCAGGTCTCTTACCTGACGCTTTACACTTATGAATGCTTGCAGAAGAAAAATTAACTGAAGGAATACTGAAAATTAAGACTTAAGAAGACTTGACTCACAACATTATCCAGGTCCAACTAACTTGACTAAATCTTCGACTAATTCAACTGAATCAACTGCTGTTGTTCAATCTCGAAATGAAAGATCGAAGTGGATGTTTTTTCATAACCAATGCACCTGCCTTTACCGTTGTTGCTGGGATTGGTTCATTGATTGGATCTGGATCTGACTTCATTCTTCTGCTACCTTTACCTTTTCTTGGTCAAAAAATCGGATCTGTTTTGAAGTACCAGATCTTCTCGGGCCTCCTGAACTCTATGATGTACCACCTATCAATAAATTGCTCTGCAAATTAGGTCTTAACCCAGGATACTATTTCGCACTATTTATACACAGCACGACCCCAAATTTTGTACGAGCCTAACATTGTTTCATAGAGTGTTTGAAAATGGTTTATTTCTGGGACACTTAGAGATTCCTACCATAAAGTTATGGAAAAATTTTTCTTAAAATATCAGGAAACTTAATGATATGGAAAATTAAAAAAACACATTCACCATACTAGGAAAAATATGATTTACTATGTGAAATAAAATCGATGGAAATTGATCTGCAGTTTTTAATGCCATACCAATGAATTTTCATCTCGAGAACGCTTAGTATGTATATTGAAAATGGGCCAACAATACTGTGCCATGCAATCGTGGCTTCTAGATGGGAGCGTGAATGTGGAAGAGGAGGTGGAGAATCTTCCATTTGTGCTGATAGAGACGATGGTGCAGCAGGCTCTCAAGTGGTGGGCCCAAACCACAAATTGATAGTCACTTTTCACTACCAGTGCTATATCTGTGATGAGCGCGACCTCACCCTCATTTTGGATTAGAAAGAAAGGATGATTTCAATGTGAAAGGAAATGGCCAGGGAAAGTTACCACCAGACCTGAAACCTGCCAAGGGAAGGAAGGGACTGTGCTCCTTTCCAATATACCCACCTAGCCCCACACACGCTCAATTCTATTATGGATATATTAAGCATTGAAAGCACCCATAGTTCCAATAAACCCTGAATTCCGATCAAAGATGTATTTAGCTTATGTTGGGCTCAATATCAACCTGGTTATGGAACAAAAGATAATTTTGAGATCGATCCACCCGCCTCCTCTGTTTTTAAGTAAATTGAATAATATTTTGTTGTTGCTGCTACATAAGCCTTTTCCACAACACCCTCCACTTATGCAACTACCACCTATGATGCTGCTCGAAATAAACTAATGAGTCAAAAATTTGCTAGGAATTAGGACCTGCTAGCCTTCGCTTACTCAACTCAACTTATAGTCTTCTCTCTACTCCTCCACTAAACCCTTAAATCTATAGAAAAGCTAACAAAAATAAACCCTTGGATTAATACACTGATTGACATTGACTATTGGTCCTCCGTAAAATTTCGGATTGGTATTTTCTTCTCCCCAAATCATTTATGCCTATTGGGTTCTCCAGGAAGATGACCTCAATGGAGAAAATGTGTAACCAATAGGCATATATTTTTGGCAAAATCTAGATAAATTTTATAAAGTAGCGGGAAATGGTCTGGAAATAGGGCTTTGGTCACAGCTCTTTGTTTCGCAACATTGAGAGCAAGAAAGCCAAAAATAACACAATACTCTTTTATTTTTACTTTTAAAAATAAATTTGGTCTCTACCTTAAGGTTGAGACTAGGTCGTTAATGGAAGTGAGGGAAAGGAAATTTCAATGAAAATAAGCATTTTAATATTATTTTATTAGAAATTTCAATTAAAAAGTAGTTTTTATTTTTTTAGGTTTTTAATTTATTGAGAGAAATTTAGCTTTTCCACTTTTAATTCTGGCTAGATGTTTTCATGTATAGTTAAAAGTGTAATGTTTTTTTAAACATTTTGACTCCGTAAAAATAAACAAAATGAAATATAAGTATAAATAAAAGCTCAGCATAATACAAATATTATAATGTTTTGTTAAATGCTTTGACCCAATAAAAATAAAATAAAATTTATAATTAATTAAATTAATAATTAAACTATCTTAGATCCTTCTTAACTCCATCTCTACCAAGCACTAAGAGGGATCAAATATCTTTAAATACAAATATTTTTTAGAGTGAAAAGATATTTGATCCCCCTAAGTGCTTGGTGGATCTGGAATTGAGGTGCTTGGGAGATCTGCATTTGAGGTGGATATAGGTTGGTATAAAAGTAAGTTATGACTATTTAAAAAGAAGAAGAAGAAGAAGAAGAGAGTAAGAGAGGGGTGTCATAATGTTAAACTTTTATTTTATTTTAAAACATTCCTATATAATTATAAAAATTTAGTGATTATTTAAGCACGCTATATAATTATAAAAATTTAGTCATTGCATAGCAGTGATAAAATTTGCTAGTTAGGCATAACAATCTATTCTTAACCAACATGTTTTAATTGAACCCAAGAGAAACACCTTAAATTATAAAAAATGTTGAAATGTCCATTAGTGGTAAGTAATGCTATATCATCACCACCCAACCATAGGAAACATTCTACCACCTCCTCTAAGCCAAGCACTCTTGAACAACTAACCACCCAA
This sequence comes from Pinus albicaulis, assembly GCA_034641835.2. Taxonomy (NCBI): domain Eukaryota; kingdom Viridiplantae; phylum Streptophyta; class Pinopsida; order Pinales; family Pinaceae; genus Pinus; species Pinus albicaulis. The sequence goes on from CM076572.1 coordinate 615,608,892, forward strand.
TATAGAATTGTGTTGTCTCCATCAAGGCTCAATGATCATGTACCTAATGCAAACAAGATTCCACTTACATTTCACTCATCAATGATGTTGTCTTTTCATGGCTAACACGTTATTCAACACATTGCCAATTTACATCTTCCTCCCCTAAGCTTGTGTTACAATATTTTTTCAATGATCAAACCTTGTTAAGGGGATCTTCTAGTCCACATCAAACTAGTACACCATCCTAATTATCTCATGAAACAACCTAAGTCACTCACAAAGTATACCAAACATATAAAATCATTGTCCACATATAAAGTATACCTGACATGCCATCCATTGTGCCATTGCTAATGGCACCTCAAGTAAGATCATTGCATTCTCCCCTCACTTTAATTGTTAGCATATTCATCAACATGGCTCCATTGGCTTCTCTAATGGACAAGGCATTGATGGTGAACATACACTTTGTAATTTTTGCATTTAAATGTGGCGTTGATACCATTTGTCATGAGGGTAAACTTTTCAATCCACTTAAGCATCTAATACATCTCAAGAAGCCTAGTATTTTTATGGCATTGACATGGCATTACTAGTTGTGCATGACCATCAACCTCTTGTATCACTCCAACTATGCCTAGCCAACATGCCCCAACCGAACCCAAGTTAGGCTCCTTAAAATATAGGAAATGTTGCAGTGCTTGTTTCATTATAAGTGATATTGTTTCATAACCACCCACGCATAAACAACCTTTCACTGCCTCCGTCAAGCCAACACACTTGAATAACTAACCACCTAGTGTAAGACTATGTTGTCTCCATCTAGACCAACTTCTTGTAATTCTCTAAAGGTCATGTACATAGTGGCAACAAGCTTCCATTTACCTTCAATACACTTGTCAACTATGTTGCCTTGCCATGACTAACACACTATTAAAAACATTGCTAGTTTGTGTTATCCTTTGGTGAATTTGTGTTGCAACACTTCATTGATCATCCATCCTTGTTAGGCTATACATCCTTCATCCTCCTAGTCCACACCAAACTAGTACATCATCCTAAATTTCTCAAGGATCATTGTGAATTGGTCATGAGGGCTATGAAACATATAAACCCTTTATCATGTTTGATTAGCATGTTATATAGGATATCATTTCCAGTGGCACTTCGAGGAATGTTGGAACAGGGTCTCCTACGAGTTGCGAAACTGGTCCAATTTTGTATATTTTTTATTATATTTAGTCTAGCGCAGGGGTTTTGGGGTGGGTCAAAGCCCCGAAAGCATTGTAATGGGTCAAAGGGTAAACCTGGGGTCCGAAAACCACGGTTTTCAGATCGTAGGAAGGATTAGGCTAGATTGTTATAAATAGAGGAATTTTTTGAATTATAAGGAGGCAACGAAGAGCTATTGATGCGAATTGTGGTTTAGTAAGTCTGTGTGGCTTTTTGGGGAAGGAATCCTATTGGCTGTGTGCGCGGAGATCCAGAGTCCTAATGTGTGCATACCCTACTGCTGTGTGTGCAGGCTGGGATGGGTATTGTAAGAGGAATTTGATGAATTAATGAATACAAAAGGCTGATTGGGAACTGAGTCTATGTGTACTGTTTATGTGAGTCTCTGGTAATTACTGTCTTATGCGTATTTTGTATTCCGCTGCAAAAGTTTTGTGTAAGTTTTTTACTACATCTAGATCTGTTCTGTTCTGTTTATGTAATGTTGAGCTACTGTCTTGAAGTATATGATTATTGAGCCCCATAGTACAATTAACCTTGCGCACGTGGATGCGAAAATAGGCCCATAAGTCCTACTCGGAGAGATCTGGACATCTCGGGTGGAATGCAACTCTGCTTTCCTTACCTATCCTTTCTTAGGGTGCGGAAACCTGGTTCCAACACCCACCCATACTACTTTGGGTGAGAATTTTACATTTGCAAGTAGGTCACTGCCGAAAGGGCCAGTAGTATAGGGGTTTGTTGGCAAACCTTGAACTCTGAACCTGGGTGAGGACCCCTTGAGCCAACAAATGGTTCCATTGCCGGGACCCGAAACATTTTGAGGAAGGGATCGGGTCATGAAACGAGAGTATTGGAAGCCTGAAAGGAAGGAAATTGAGGAGTGGTTTGAAAATCAGATCCAGGAATTTGCAGTAAAATAAAATCACAACGAGAAGTTAATGACGGAAAAGTGGAAAAATAGGTAAATTCTTACAGAAAGCTACGAAATATTCTTTGTAACATTTGCAATTGAGCTTCAGGAGTGGCTGGCTAGGCTCGTAGAATTCCAGAAGTATTGGAAGGACGAACGAGTCACTGAGTGGACCCCAAAGCTGATTCAGCAGCTGGAAAGGACTGATAATACTATCACGCACACAATAGATCAATGGGTGGACAGTGTGCTAGGAGGATTTGTGACAGAATTTTCCATTGATAATTTTGTCTCCTACTCTGAGGTTGAGCGATGATTCTTTAAAGGGTTCCAGGGAAAATTTCTGAAAACATTACCGTTGCTGATTAAGATATTACTGTGTGAAAAGAGCATTCTGTGTAGTCATACTGACTAAATGACTTTGGATCTAGACAGGAGCACGACGCGCAGTGGTAAATACTACCGGACTAGCCTTGAGGAGGGAAAATCTGCCTATAACCCTCTGCGCGAAGACCCCCCCGGCTACACCACCGTCCTGGCCACATATAGGTAAGAACTCGCTCATATCTCCACCTTCGCCGAACAATGTTATGGCTACACATCTGGAGCTACCTACCTTCAAGGGGGTAGGAGATGAGGATATGGACCGATTTTGGTTTGTTTCAGACTTCGTATGGACTGCGCAAAATGTGACAAATGACACGGTGAAGAGGGTGCAACTGTCCCTAGCATTCGAAGATAGAGCACTCGACTGGTATATGTGATATTTCTCTCAGAACGGGAGTGCGTTTGTTCAAGACGTTAAGGACACTCTAAATGAACAATTCTGAAAGAAAAAATCTTATTCTCAGTTGGTAGTAGAAGTGAAGGACTTCAAGTAAGGTGCATTTGAATCTGTATGGGAGGATGATCAACGATTGAAGAAAGCGATCAGGGAAGGGGGATTTGAGTATGACGATAGAGAGCATACAGAGCGGTTCATCGCTATGTTGTTGCACCACTTGCATACGCCAATGAGCCACCAAACCTTTGAATCACAAGAAAAAGCTGTGGAAGTCGCTATGAAATTAGAAGCTATGCCTAGAGAAGATATGTTGTTAGGAGTACAGAAAATTCAGGAGCAACTCAGAGCGATGCATACGGAAATTTGGAATCTACGAAAAGAATGAGGAAAAGGAGCCAGCACAGACCTATGGTGCATATGATGTCGAGTATCTAGCCATACGAAATATCAGTGCCCGCTATTAGCAAATGACATGTAGGCAGGAGGGCCTAATCTGATCCACCCGGGAGAAAGTGGGGTACCCATCCTATCACGACTGGGATGGAGCGGACCTGTGCTATGGTGCGATGAATGTCATGTAGCAGGGTTGCATAATACGAACCATTGCCCTCGGCTGGGTGCGTATGTACCAGAACTAAAGTAGCAATGGTGCAGGTTCTGCCGATCGGTAGGACACGATGAGCAGAACTGTCGCACTTACGAATTAATGATGGATCGGGGAAACTTGTATAGGGTACAATCAGACTCTGCGTCACCAAGATCTCCCGTGAACTTTGGTGGCTCGCCAGCAAGAGGCAGGGGAGGTCGGGGGGGGAAGCGAAGGTTAAGGGCGGGGACAACTAATCTGTTATAACTGCGGAGAAATAGGGCATTTTGCAAAGGACTGTCCAAATCCCACTAGGAGATCCTGAAAATATTGCAGACAGCTGGACCATGTGGTCGAAGATTGCCCAATATTAATAGCAAAAATGTAGGAAAAGAAACCCACCCCTACGCAGAATGTGCAGAGAGTTAAAGCCGAGCTCGGGAACAAAGACCCAAGTGTGAAAGTCATAACACGCAGTGGGATGGTCACTTAGGGATCGAGGGAAGAAGAAGGGTTGAACATAAATAAGGGACAAGATACCATGGCCCTAGCTGACCAAGACTTCACTCAGAGAATAATAGCTACTGCGCAGGTACCAACACACCCCAAGACATATTAGGGGGTTGAGCCCTTTCTACATGCATGTATGAAGCTGCTACGTAACCTGAAGGCTATAGAGAACCTTCAGGCATTAATGAATAGCTACGTAGTGCAGCTCGATTCGACCTCTGGGACCAAGGATGTACACAAACTATACAGGTATAGAAAACACACTGGTCAGGAAATGCGGCTGACTGCGCAGATTGGTGACTACGAGATGGATCAAGTTATTTTGGACCTCGGATCAGATGGGAACGTGTTACCTAAGCAAACGTGGTAGCGAATGGGAGAACCCAAATTGGAATGGTCCACCATCTAGATGCACATGGAAAATCACCAAAAGATCATCCCTCTGGGGAGGCTGCCAAAAGTCGTGGTAGATATCACAGGAGTAAAGGTCCAAGCTGACTTCGAGGTAATCGAAATCGTGGAGGATGTGGATCCCTACCCTGCACTCCTAGGACTAGACTGGGCTATAGATATGGGGGGTGTCATCAATCTCAAAAAGTATAGCATGGTGTTTGAAAATAACGGTACGCGTGTAATAGTACCACTGGATCTTGCAGAAGGTGCGTGGTATACATAGCCAGCGTGCGATGAAGAGGAAATATATCATATTTACAAATTGACTACGCAGGACGAAGATTGGATTAACCCCACGACAGAAGGAGTACTCTGCTGGGAAAAAGAAAGTGAATGCTTTTCCGACTCTGATGGGGAACTGGAGAATTGGCAAGGCCGGTTGCATGAGGTTTTAGCGTTACAATGTCTTTGGGTCAGAAGGAACTTCCGCTGCATCTCCGCCAAGGTAAGGGACCTGCCCTACCTTGGGGACGCGGGTGACATTAAGGGATTTTTATGCACATTCAAAGCTGAAGTTCTCAAGGAACACAGGTTAGGGGCCCTTTCGCTAGCCCTGTGTGAAGCGCCTGCACGTTGGTGGGATACACATGGGACGATATTCTGTAATTGGGGGGAATGTCAGGATAAGGTGATCCTGCGATTTGGAGCCCCAGCTGAAAGATGGATCCAGAAGTTCCTTGGGTCAGAAGACCCATGCGGATATTTTCTTTCATGGGAAACGCAATGGGGTGACAGGACCCCAAACAAATGGGCTCACCTATTTTTCCATGACTTAGAACTACATCCTGCTGCATGGTATCTAGATGCGGAGCAGCATCAACGTACGTGCCATTGGGAGCATCTGTGGGAGGAGTTCCTACAGACATTTAGGGTGGAAGATGGCACAGGGGCGCTCGATGCAACCCTACAGCACACAACCGCCTCAACTAAGGGAAAATCACACCTATTCATTGCACCCGAATCAAGGGGTATGCCAGTACCACACATGATTGAATACTGGAGCCGTAGCCTGACAGAAGGGAAGACCGATCCCCACACTATCCCAACCATGGCACTGGGCGGGATGCGTACGATGGCCAAGTTGCTGGAGTGGTACCTGGACCACATTACAAAACACCTGGTGTCGACTTTAATTAGGGGTACGCGAGCAGCATGCAGGCGTCATCCAAGGTCTATAAATCCATGGGAAAGCCCTCAGGTATGAATAACGACCGTTAGACCACTGCACTTTGGTGAAAAGGGAACCTTACCGTTACAAAAAATGGGCAGTTGACAATCAATGCTGCAATTTATGGTGAGTAGTTACGGGTTGATTGATGATACGTTTCAAGTTAGATTTACTCTACCGTTAGCTAGCCTCGGACAGTATAAGGACAACAGGATAACTTCGCTCAGGGCCCCATATTGGCTCTGTACTCTGCCTCTGTTATTCTCCTACTTGCTTATCAGGATCCTTAGCATTTTCTGTGAATTTCCAATTTGGGAAGCCTATCCTTTTGTTGCTATGGCAGCCCTTAACCTACCAAATGCTTCAGCACCTACCACGTCAGCGCCTGCAGACATTGTGTTGAGAGGATATGGGGATGCCGAGATTGATAAGATAATTTCCCTTTGGCTCCCTGTAAGGAGAATTGACTTTGAACCCCGTGCAGAAGGGCACCAAAGCTGCACGACGGGAGTTCCCGACCTTTGCAACCCTAGAATGGTCGCTGGCCCCAGCTAGACGGCCTCAAAAGATACCACGAAGGATGGTACATAATTGCCACAATTCGCCATCAACACTGACGCAGTTGAGTCGAAGCTAGTCCTGCGCACGTAAGTAACGACTAAAAGGGATACTCCATCCCCCCCAGGGGATGAAGCGATATAGGGATACGCTACGACTTCTTCGTAGTCCCAGAATATTGGCTAGTGAAAGACATATTTTTTAGCTACCTCGCACTATCATGGTTGGCGACCACGCTCCGAAAACTACAAACCTACAAATAGACTTGGCACAGCTACCCTGTGAAGCGTTACAGGATTTACACACTGCTGTGCTGCAAGAGATCTGTAATCGTGACTGAACTGCACAACAAGAACGTGAAACAGTGGGTCACAAGCTCGACACAGTGCTCCCAGATGAAATCCCGACATCTTCTCCATCCCAGGCTACCATCGAAGGCTTGGTTGCAACACTCAAGGCGTCCCAAATCGAAGTCCAAACCCTCAAGACCTGAATGACCCGCCAATTCGCTGAGTGTCAGGCCCATGCATAACCTACCATACCCCCAAAAGTATGGGCATAATGGGTTGCGTTAATCACAGAAGCAACGAATATTATTAATGGACAACTTACTCTGGGCACTCAGTTGCTCGAGGCGACTATGAAGCTCTGGAAAATGGTCCAGTTCAACCCGATGCTTCAGTGTGTCAAGAAAGACTTGTGACAGAAGGAAGCTGCTTTCGATCAGATCGAAGCTACCTTTCCTTCCCTCATCCCTACGCAGCATCTAGCCCTCTTTAAAACCAACAACGCCTTCATAGACACTATTGCGGATCTCCGTCGTGCCAAGCATGTCATCCGAAAGCGTTTGAAGCCATGGGGCGATACCCCCTTCCAGATATCTCAGGGTGCTCATGATGCCATCGCGCACCTCAACCAGATATTGGATCAGGTTACCACGGCTCCTAAATGCTCTGCCTCCCTAAAGCTTGTCGATATTGCACAAAGAGCTGCTGCCCAAAGTTAGCAAGTGTTACCTCCACTCATCTTCGCTTTCAATACCTTGCGTGTGCAGATAGAGATCGCACCACCAGAGTGACTCGGGACAAGTCACAAGATTGTGTTGGGGGGATGTTGGAATAGGGTCTCCTACGAGCTGCGAAACTGGTCCAATTTTGTATATTTTTTATTATATTTAGTCTATCGCAGGGTTTTTGGGGTGGGTCAAAGCCCCGAAAGCACTGTAATGGGTCAAAGGGTAAGCCTGGGGTCCGAAAACCATGGTTTGTGGATCGTAGGAAGGATTAGGCTAGATTGTTATAAATAGAGGAAAATTTTGAATTATAAGGAGGCAATGAAGAGCTATTGATGTGAATTGTGGTTTATTAAGTCTGTGTGGGTTTTTTGGGAGGGACTCCTGCTGGCTGTGTGCGCGGAGATCCAGAGTCCTGTTGTGTGCCGACCTTGCTGCTGTGTGCGCAGGCTGGGATGGGTATTGTAAGAGGAAGTTGATGAATTAATGAATACAAAAGGCTGATTGGGAACTAAGTCTATGTGTACTGTTTATGTGAATCTCTGTTAATTACTGTCTTATGCGTATTTTGTATTCAGCTGCGAAAGTTCACTATAAGTGTTTTACTGCATCTAGATCCATTCTATTCTGTTTATGCAATGTTGAGCTACTGTCTTGAAGTATATGATTATTGAGCCCCATAGTACAATTAACCTTGTGCACGTGGATGCAAAAAGAGGCCCATAAGTCCTTCTCGGAGAGATTTGGACATCTCGGGTGGAACGCAACTCTTCTTGCCTTACCTATCCTTTCTCAGGGTGCAGAAACCTGGTTCCAACACCCACCCATACTATTTTGGGTAAGACTTTGACTTGCGCAAGTAGGTCACTATTGAAAGGGCCAGTAGTATAGGGGTTTGTTGGCAAACCTTGAACTCCGAACCTGGGTCAGGACCCCTTGAGCCAACAAGGAAGGTCCTTTAACATGTTTTCTTAGCATGTTATATCGGATAACATTTCCAGTGGCACATCAAGGAAGCTCCTTTATCATGTTTTCTTAATATGTTATATAAGATAATATTTCCCTTGGCACCATTTATCATGATTTCTTAGCATGTTATATAGGATAACATTTCCAGTGGAACCTAGAGGAAGGTCCTTACATGATTCCCAACTTTGATTGTTAACATCCTCATCAATATAGCCCCATCAACTTCTCCAATGAAATGGGTGTGGATAGTGAGGAACAATTCCACAATTTTTCATTCAAACATGGATTTAATACCATTTGTTATGGGGCTATATCTTTTATTGCACTTGACTATTGAATACCGCTCAAGAAACATGCTCACCAAGAATATTTAATGTGACCTTACTAGTTAAGCATGACTACAAACCACGTGTATCACATGTGTTGCACTTAATGTCCTAACCAAAACTAGGCTAGGCACCTCAAACATGAAGTAGCCCTCAAACGACCACATAGATACTCTTTAATGGATATTTAGATTTCAACTTGGATAATGTTTAAGTAATTTATTTTTATTGTATTGTATAACCAAAATAGAGTGAGAGCTAATTCATTGATGTTATTTAAGGAAAAATATATTATTTGAAATGATTTGTTGGCGGGCCATTAAGGTGTGGAATTTCACTATTGAAAAATAATTTTGTTTATTGCTGAGTTAAGTTATTACCTTATGTATAAGGAAAACACATGTTAGTCAATCAGAAACAATTTTAAATCCTATTCTATGACAAAATTCAATTCTTCATTGAAAAAACAAGTTCTCCACGAGGTTTCAATATGGTTATGATTAAAGTCAATTCAATTTAACTATTTTAAAGAAAACCCACACTATCACCAAATTCAATTCTTTATTGCCAAAACATGTTCTGGAAAAGGTTTAAATATGGTTATATACGTGGGATGCAGAGCTTGGATGATGATACATCTCTACCTTCGTTAAACAAATTGTTGATCCCTCTGAGCTTGGGAGGAAAACCCAAACAATTGTAAAGGTTTCATGTTGTAAGTTTTACAATAAGAGGCATCCCTACACATGCTAATGTTGCCTTGGTGGGGCATGATGAAGAGTGTTAGGGAGTGCCAAGGAATCACAAGGGAGAACTAGGTGAAAATGCATGGAAATGAACAAATAAGAGTGTGTGCCAAGGAGTGTCAACGAGTCTCAAGGAAAAAGTGTGTTAGGAGAAGGTCATAATAGGACTTATAGGAGGGAAGCCTATGGTTACAATAAGGGGTTGGTCAAAGCAATTTCAGATAAAGGGAGACTTTGGGTTGGGCACAACATTGTTTTGCTAATGACTTGGTTGGGTTCCCAAGTCACAAAAATGTAAGGCTATCTATGATGGCATGAAAAATAGGGAGTGCTAAGGTGTTCCAGAGAATGCCAAGAAATACTAACACATGCTAGACATTTCCAAGGCATGTTAGGCATTCCAAGACAAGGAAATTGTTAAGGCATGCCAAGACAAGGAAATTTTTAAGGCATGCCAAGATGTGCTAGGTGCTAAGGTGTGGTGCGAACGCATGCTAGGGAGTGTTAGGTCCAAGCACTAGGGTAAAAAATGCATGGAAATGAAGTGTTAACAAGTTCTAGGTTTGCTAAGGAGGGAGTGAAAATGTATGTTATGTAGTTACAAGGCATGCCAGAGTCTTAGGGAAGCATACCAAGATGTGTCAAGTGCTAGGATGTGCCAATGCGTGCTAATGAGTGTTAGGGAGTGATAGGGAAACACAAGGGAGCACTAGGTTAAAATGCATGGAAATGAATGAATAAGAGTGTGTGACAGGGAGTTCCAGCGAGATCTAGGTGTGCTAAGGAGAGAGTGGCAAGGTGTTCCAAGCAGCGCAAGTCATTATAGAGTGCCAGGGTGTCATGTGACCAATATGTCTCAGGTGCCAGGGTGTGCCAACATGTGCTAGGAAGTGTTAGGGAGTGTCAGCGAAACACAAGGGAGCACTAGGTAAACTTAGTGCATGAAAATGAAAAAACAATAGTTGGTGATAGGAAGTGTCAGTGAGTTCTAGGTGTGCTAAGGAGGGAGTGACAAGGTATGCTAGAGGTCAGGGAAACATTCCAATATGTGCCAGGTTATAAGGTGTGCCAATGCATGTCAGGGAGTATTATGGAATCCCAAGGAAATTCAAGGGGGAACTAGTTTCAAATGCATGGAAGTGAATATGAGTGTGTGATAGGGAGTGTCAGTGAGTTATAGGTGTGCTAAGGAGGGAGTGACAAGGTACGCTAGGTAGTTCCAAGGAATTCTATAGTGTCAGCGCGACATGCCAAGGTGTGTCAAGGTGTGCCAATGTGTGCCAAGGAGTGTTATGGAGTTCCACAGGAAGTTCTTAGGTGAACAAGGCATAGTATACTAGTTGTAGTAATTGTAACTTGGTCAAGCTATTATAGTCAAGGAAGGACTTGGTTGGATTCCCAAGTCTAGAAAAAGGTAAGGGTAGTTGTGAGGGCATGATAGCCAAGGAGTGCCAAGGCATGCCAAGGAATGAAAAGGTGTGCTAACACATGGTAGAAAATGTCAATGCATGTTGAGGAGTGTTAGGGAGTTCTAGGGGAAATTGAGAATTAGGTCAAAATTCTTGGTAATGAACGAATAAGAGTGTGTGCCAAGGAGTACTATCAGTGAATTCCAAGTGTCCCAAGGATGAAGTGTTTTAGGAGAAGTTCAAAATAAGAATTGCAAGAGGGTAGTATATGGTTGTGATAAGGTGTGGAAAGATCAATTTCTGATTAAGGGAGACTTTGGGTTGGGCACAAAATTGTTTTTCTAATGACTTGGTTGGGTTCCCAAGTTGCAAAAAAAGTAAGGCTATCTATGAGGGTGTGACAACTAGGGAGTACCAATGTGTTCCAGGGAATGTAAGGTTCCCAAGTAAGGCTAGTTATGAGGGCATGAGTGCCAAGTCGTGATTGGGAATGATAATATGTGACAAATATTGCGAAGGCATGTCAAACATGCTAAGATGTTCCAAGTGTTAAGGCATGCCAATATGTGCAAGGGTGTGACAATGCGTGTCAGGGATATCCAAGGGAAAAAACGAAGAAATGAGTTGAAATACAAAGATATGAACACACAAGAGGGTTAATAAGTCATCAATTTTCCTTTTTCATGGGGGACATTCTAGGCACACCAACACTAGGTGCGAATAGGTGCCAAGTGCCAAGTGCCAAGTATTAATGCATTCTACGTGCCAAATATTTCACTATGCTTCTCATCTACTTTCCAATAATTGATCTCAAAAAGCTTTAATATTAAACCATGCCAAAGCATACCAAGTCATATCATGAATGCATGTTAGACATGCTAAGACTTTCCAATTGCTAACATGTGCATGCCAAAGCATACCAAGTCATATCATGAATGCATGTTAGACATGCTAAGACTTTCCAATTTCTAACATGTGCCAAGTGCCAATGTGTGTCAGGGAGTGTTATGCATGTTATGAAGTGTCAGGGCATGTCAAAAAGTGCTAAGTAGAGAGTGCCAATGCATGTTGAGGAGTGTTAAGGATTACTAGGACAAGACAAGGGAGAACTAGGTAAAAATACATGTAAGTGAATATGAGGGTGTGTCAGGGAGTAGCAATGAGTGATAGTTGTCATGCCAAGGAGGGAGTGAGAAGGTATTCTAAGAATTCACACACCTTATTGACCACTCACTTCTTACCATTCTCACACCATAACAAAAAACCATAAAAATGTCATTCTTAAAATCTATTATGCAGTTTCCTAATGTCATTCAAGTAGAATCTCTCAATTACTTATGTCAGTAATGGTGTGATCATTTTTTTATTCTCTTAAAGGAACTCTTTCTAGACATTCACCCCATCAAACATAAATCATCGAGTGGAAATGAATGAATAAGAGGGTGTGTTGGTGGTGTCAGTAAGTGTCAGGCGTGGCAAGGGGGGAGTGACAAGGTATACTAGGGAATGATATGGCATTTCAAGAAGTTTCATGGTGTGCTAATTTGCGCTAGATAGTGCCAAGGAATGCTAAGACATTCCATGTGTTAAGGAGGGAGTGTTAGAAAGTTCTAGGTGTGCTAAGGAGAGAGTGACAAGGTATGCTAGGCAATTCCAAGGCATGACAAAGTACTAGGAAAGCATGCCAATGTGTGCCAAGGAGTGTTAGGGAGTGCTAGACAAACACAAGGGGGAACTATGTCATAATGCATGGAAATGAATGAATAAGAGTGTGTGATAAGGAGTTTCAACGAGTTTCATGTGTGATAAGGAGGAGTGACAAGGCATGCTTGGCATTGACAAGGAATGATAGAGTGCTAGGGCGGGATGCAACCAAGATGTACCAACACATGCAAGGAAGTGTTAACTAGGAGTGCCAGGAAAACACAAGGGAGCACTACGTTAAAATGCATGGAAATGAACAAATAAGAGTTTGTGATTGGAAGTGTTAGTGACTTCCAGGTGTGCTAAGGAGGGAGTAACAACGTATGCTAGGTAGTGTTAAGGCATGCTAGATGCCAGGGCGACATGCCAAGATGTCCTAGGTGTTAGGGTGTACCAACACGTGCCAAGAAGTGTTAAGGAAATGCTATGGAAACACAAGGGAGAACTAGGTAAAAATGCATGGAAATGAATGAATAAGAGTTTTTGACTGGGAGTCTTAATGAGCTCTAGGTGTGCTAATGAGAGAGTGAAAAGGTATGCTAGGTAGTGCCAATGAATGTTAGAGTGCTAGGGTGGCATGCTAAGATGTGCCAGGTGTTAGGGCATGCCAATGCATGCTAGGGAGTGTCAGGTAAACACAAGGAAGCACTAGATAAAAAAGCATGTAAATGAACAAATAAGAGTGTGTGATAAGGAGTGTCAATGAGTTCAAGGTGTATTAAGGATGGAGTGACAAGGTTATATGCTAGGCAATGCCAAGGTATGTTAAAATACCAAGGTGTGTCAGGAAGTTCTATGGTGTGTTAGTGAGTGTAAAATCATGTCAAGGAATGTAGGGGATGATAACACATGCCACATAATTCCAAGGCATTTAAGACATGTTAGGTGTTATGGCATGTCAAGGTGTAAACTATGTTGCTTATAAGCTATTTTACGACCACAGTTGGATGTGATGAGCATTGTCTTGGTAACTTGTTAAGTGGGATCAATTGAGATTGGAAATGAGTAGTCTAAGATGAGTTACATGTAGTTCTTAGGTGAACAAGGCATATGTTGAATTTCCACGACACATGAGAATTTGGGTTTGGTATTAGAATCTTCGATGAAAACACACTCAAGTGAAACAACACATCAACTTTGCATAATGAAATATACACACATCAGGGAATAAATCAATGCACATGAAATATTTTAACTTTTTCAAACCTTTCTTTGTTAAATTACAAACTATAATAGAATAGGCTAAAGCTCTCGTACCAGGGATGATGGCCCTTTACAATCACACTGATACAAGGAATACAACTAGGGCTTAGTGTTAGTCCTTTGACAACCAATATACCTTGAGCAAGACAACACTTGACCCAATTTTTGATGGTGGACAAACATAGCTCTTTCAATCCACATGTCTTGAACACATCTGGCAGGTCCTCTTTCCCCCCATTATGCAACTCTTCAATCTACCTCTATTAATGAACTCAACTCCTTTATGTTACTGAACTCAGCTCATTTTTTTTCCCTCTATCTACCTCTTTTTTCCTTTAGGGTTTGAAACACTTAAGGTTTTGTATCAGTTGTTCACAACTCCGTTGTGAACAACCCTTTGGTCTGCCCATTTTTTCCATACTGCTGCTCCAAGATGACAAGTATAGGGATATGGAGGTTTCCCTTCTTCTCAATGACACAATCCTCTATAATACAGTGAACTAGGGCTAGTTGGCTAGCCCACTGGACAACTACTTTAGTCCTTCAAATTTTGCACATCCTTAGGCCCAATACACCTACCCTTCTACCAGTGTTGTTTTCCCTCACAATTACAAGACTTGACTTAGAGCTCTTCTTTGATTGTCACCTAACAACCCTCCAATTGTACTTGGACTCCCATTAATTTTCCCAACCACAGTAAATTTTTTTAGTGATCTAGTGCCCACAACACTGCCCTCATATAGGGCTCTTCCAATATGCCACCAAATAGTGATTTGAGTCCTCTCAAAATCACTATTCTTGTGTACCAATTTCTTTGTTGTCCAATCTATCAAAAAATCTAAACTACTCATCATATAATCCTTCTAACAATTTGTAGATGACTGAACTAGGGTCACAAATCATCCGTTAACATTCCATTGACTAACTGTTTATAGACCGCTTCAAATCTCTGTCCAAAAATCTATGGAAAATCCAACAAAATCAACTCCTCTTCATGTCAATCCATTCCTTATATGGCACATTTATTTTGCTCCATCTTCTACTAAGGTTCCACCTTCCTTTGGATTTGCTATATCCGCACATACTTCTGCAAACCATCTTCCAAATTTGTGGTATATATTTCAAAGATAAGCCTCTCTCTAAGAGTCACAACCCCTATTCTTCTATGAATATTTGTCACGGTCTTAATGGCATGCCTTATGGATTGAACATGCTAGGAAACCTCCCTAAATAGGGAATTAGACTTCTATTCCAATTGATTTAGAACAAACCATATCCACCCATAGCAGAAAATACAACTCTTTCCTCCATAAGATACTCAGCCTAACTCATATGGATCCATAAATTCTGGTCATTTATTTGACTGAATCTTGAACTGAACTTTAGATCTCCATGACCCTCAAACTATAGTTACCTCAGTTAATATTAAACCTATGATTACTTATGTTTTGGCCCTAAATTCTGGTGCATACCCTCCTCCATTTGTGTTTTTCTTTATCACAAACCTTGAAACCTAGTAACCACCACAAGGAAGGGTCTCAACCCTCTCTACTATTTCAAAATTTGATGCGAACTTCACACAGAAACACCTCTGAAATCACATGCCAAAATTCTCATGCCTCTCTTAAGCTTTATCTGCCCTAAGAAAACCAACAATATGCCATCCTACTTCCTATCTCAAACCCATTAAGGTATGTGACATTCTTGTGAACCCTCACATGATGATATTACTCTTGGTGGATGATCGTGGCCTCCCTTTAGCAATGCTTACTCAGCCATCTAACTCGACCTACTTTAGGACTACATCTCTCCTAGCCTCCTTGATAAAATGAGCTTCTTATCACTTGATGTTCTTTCCTTCATACTAAGGCGTCCTTAAATAGCTTTTCCTAGCTAGGCCTCTTAAGAATGCTCTAGAACTTACAAAATTTATCTACTTATACCTTAGTAAATGTTACTTTTCTGTTTAATTTTATTTTATATTTTAAACCTCATCTCGGGTCCAAAGCCCCTTCACTTGGGTTATTTTCCCACAAAACCTTTTGTGGTCAAACTCACACAAAGCCATCTCACTAGGCTTGTGGAGTACCTCCCAAGCTACACAATTCAACAACATAGTCTAGTTGTAGTAATTGTAACTTGGTCAAGCTCCTATCGTCAAGCGAGGACTTTATTGGGTTCCCAAGTTGAAAATTAAGTAAGGGTAGTTGTGAGGGCATGATAGCTAGGAAGGGTTAGGGCATGCCAAGGAATTAAAAAGTGTTCTAACACATGCTGGATAATGTCAATGCATGTTGAGGAGTGTTAAGGAGTGTCGAGGCATCACAAGGGAGAACTAGGTCAAATTGCATGGAAATGAACAAATAAGAGCGTGTTCCAGGGAGTGTCAGTGAATTCAAGTGTGAAAAGGATGAAGTGTGTTAGAAAAGTTCATAATAGGATTTGTAAGAGGCTAGCCTATGGTTGCGTTAAGGGGCTCAACAAAGCAATTTTAAACAAAGGGAGACTTTTGTGTTCGGAACAACATTATTTTTCCTTTATCTATTATTTTTATATGCCATGTGGCACACTTTGTCTGAATTCTCATGTTTTAAACTATTTTAGACAATTCCATATTATACATTGTTGTGTATAAGTTTTGGGGAACTCAGCTTGTGCCGACCTATATCTTGTGTGTCTTTTGTATCTTGTGGTTCTTGCAAACTCTCGGTTAATGCTATACTGTTTATATGAATTGGACATACATGTGAAATATTTCCTATGTAAGTTATGTTTATTATTTGTTTTATGGCCATGGCTAGATGTGATCCTTGCCGTGGCAAGTTCTTAAGTGGGAAAAGTTTAGCTTGGACATGACTGGCCTAAGATGAGGTATAGGAAGTTCTTAGGTGAACAAGGCACAATCTACTTGTAGTAGGTGCAATTGATCAAGTTGTTACGGATGAAGCAGACCAATGTCACATGAACTGGAGTAGCTAAGGACTTAATTGGGTTCCCGAGTCATGAAATAATGTAAGGCTATTTGTGAGGGCATGAGTGCCAAGGCATACTAGGGAATTATAACATGTTCCAGATAGTTCGAAGGCATTCCAAATATGCTAATATGTGTCAAGTGCTAAGGCATGCCAATATCTGCAATGGTGTGACAATACATGTTAAGGACTATCAAGGCAAAAAAAAGGAGAAATGAGTTAAAATACAAGGAAATGAACACATCATAGGGTTAGTAAGTCATCAATTTACATTTTCCAAGAGGGGCATGCTATGCACACCAACACTAGGTGGAAATGAGTGTCAAGTGCCAAGTGTTAGTGCATTCTAAGTGCCAAATCATCCTCTGTTACTTCTCTTCTACTTTCCAATAACTGATCTCAAATAACTTTAATATTAAACCATGACAAAGCATACCTAGGCATATTAATGAATGCTAGACATGAAAATGATCATGGCCTCTTTAGGACTACATATCTCTTCGCCCTCTTGATCAAATGTGTTCCTTCTCACTTGATGTTATTTCCTTCATTCGAAGGACTCGTTAAATAGTTTTTCCTACACCTCTTAGGAGCCCTCTAGAACTTACGGGTTTTATCCATTTAGACCTTAGGAAATATTAATTTTCCTTTTTATTTTTCTTTTAGATTTTAAACCCTATCTTGGGTCTAAAATCCCCTTTCTTGGCTTTTATTCCCACAAAGCCTTTTGTGACCAAAATCACATAGAGCCATCTCACTAGGCTTGTGGAGTACCTCCCAAGATACAAAATTCAACAACATATTCTAGTTGTAGTAACTATAACTTGGTCAAGCTCTTGTAGTCAAGCGAGGGCTTGGTTGGGTTCCCAAGTTGAAAATTAAGTAAGGGTAGTTGTGAGGGCATGATAGCTAGGGAGGGTTAGGGCATGCAAAGGAATGAAAAGGCATGCTACCACATTTTGGACAATGTAAATGCATGCTGAACTAGAGTGTTAGGGAGTTTCGGGGCATATCAAGGGATAACTAGGTCAAAATGCATGGAAAGGAACAAATAAGAGTGTGTTTTAGGGAGCGTTAGCGAATTCAAGTGTGCTAAGGACGAAGTGTGTGAGGAGAAGTTTAGAATAGGATTTACAAGAGGCAAGCCTACAGTTGTTATAAGGGCTCGACATAGCAGTTTTAGACAAAGGGAGATCACTTTGTGCTAGGCACAACATTGTTTTGCCTTTAGTTATTTGTTTTATATGAGATGTGGCACACTTTGGATACATGTTCATGTTTTAAACTATTCTAGATAATTTCATATTGTACATTTTTGTGTATAAGTTTTAGGGCACTCAGCTTGTGTAAGCTTATATCTTATGTGCCTTGTGAATCTTGTGGTTCTTGCAAACTCTTAGTTAATGTTCTATTGTTTATATGAACTGAAAATACATCTAAAATATTGCCTGTGTAAGTTATGTTGCTTAGTTGTTTTATGGCCATGGCTAGATCATGTGATCCTTGTCTTGGTAAATAGTTAAGTAGGACAAGTTGAGCTTGGACATGAGTGGCATAAGATGAGTTATAGGTAGTTATTAGGTGAACAAGGCACAATATACTTCTAGTAGTTGCAATTGGTCAGGTTGTTGCGGTTGAAGAAGGCCATTGTTTTCCCATGAACTGCAGTAGCCAATGACTAGATTGGGTTCCCAAGTCGTGAAAAAACGTAAAGGCTAGCTGTGAGGACATGAGTTCCAAGTCGTGCCAGGGAATGCTAAGATGTGCCAGATAGTGCGAAGGTATGTCAAACATGATAAGATGTGCCAAGTGATAAGTCATGCGAAGATGTGCAAGGGCATTTAAATGTGTGCTAGGGATTGGCAAGGCAAAAAAAGGGAGAAAAAAGTTAAACTACAAGGCAATGAACGCATAAGAGGGTTAATGAGTCATCAATTTACCTTTTCTAAGGGCGTCATGCTAGGAACACCAACACTAGGTGCCAATAGGTGCCAAGTGAAAAGTATTAGTGCATTCTAAGTGCCAAGTCTTCCTTTGTTGATTATCATCTACTTTCAAAAAATTGATCTCAAATAAATTTAATATTAAACCATGCCAAATCATACCAAGGCATCTCAACATGTTCCATACATGCTAAGGATTTCCAAGCGCCAACACGTTCCAAGCGCCAATATGTGTCAGGGAGTGTTATGCATGCTATGAAGTGGAATGGCATGTTGAAGAGTGCTAAGGTGTGTTAGAGAGTGCTAATGCATGTTGAGGAGTGTTAAGGAGTACTAGTACAAAAAATTAAGGAAGCACTAGGTAAAAATTCATGGAAGTTAATGAATATGAGGAATGTGTGCCATGGACTAGTGTTAATGAGTGCTAGCTGTCATACCAAGGAGGGAGTGACAAGGTATGAAAAACATTAGTAAGTCATGCTAGGTAATATCAAGGCATGTAAAGAAGTGCCAAAGTTTTCTAGGGAGTTCCAAAGTATGCCAATACATGCCAGGTGCTAAGGATGTGCAGGGTGCCAGGGTATGCCAATATGTGTCAAGAAGTGTCAAGGCAACAAAAGGAAGAACCAAGTGAAAATGTAAGTAAATGAACACATAAGAGGGTTAATAAGTTGGGAATTTATCTTTTTCAAAAGGGGCATGCTAGTCACACTAATAATAGGTCCCGATACATTTCAAGTGGCATTGTGTGCCAAGTGCTAATGTATGTCAATGCATTCAACCAAGGTGTTCCAGGGCATGCTAGGGACTACATGCATGCCAAGACATGCTAGGAGGGTTCTATGTTGTGCTAGCACATGCCACCATGTGATTTGGCATTAGTTTCATGACAAGATGTTCTAGGTACAAATATGTTCCAAGACATGCGAGGTGCTAAGAAATGTTAGTGTGTGACAAAGCATTAATTTAAGGTGTGCCGAGATTGTTGAGGAGTGTTAGGTCTTTATCATTAATATAATTTTCATAGCTTGATTATGTATTAAATAATATATTTCCTAAACACAGTAGTGGAACTTTATCTAAAGGGAATTTGATAGATAATAAACTTAATAGATATGAATCATGTATTGAATCATAGGAAAACTCTATTCGAATAGTGATCACTTGAGGGAAATTATACACACTAATTAATTCTTAAAAAATTGACTGATTCTAACCACTATGGCCTTCGAAATATCATAAAAAATACTCCACAATAATTGCCTTAAATTATTACCTTTTAAAAAAAATAATATTAACATGCATATAGCATCATCAAAAACTCATTGGAATGATCAATGGTGACAAAATTTTTTTGACCGTCACCAAAACTAACAAAAAGAGAATTGGTGAGGGTCATTAAAAGTCTGTCACTAGAAGTATCACCAAAGAGAGAATTAGTGATGGGCCTTTTAACGACCCTCACCAAAAATGTCATTGAAAATGGCTTTGGTGACGAACCTTAAAGGACCATGACTATATACACTTACAATGACACTTTTTTAAGGACCGTCACCATATGTGACATTGGTGACGGACCTTAAAGGTCTGTCACAAGCATGACTCTCACCAATGTCCTTTTTTCTTGTAGTGATATGTAAAATATGTTCCTCTTTTACATAAGTGACAAGAAGAAGTTCGATGTCTAGTTTGAGTCATGGAATCTCACATTCGATTGGGAGGATCACTTCCAGACCATAAACCAACTAAAATTTTGTAAATCTAGTAGCAGTCCTTACTAAGGTTCAGTAAGCCCATAAGGTAGTGTAGATAAGAAAATTTCAGTCTGATTGGTGGACCCATGTCATACATTGAAGCATAGTTTTAAGAACTTTGTTAATAACTTCAACATGTTCATTATCCCGAGGAAAGTAGGGAGTAAAAAATTTCCTGCGAAAGTCCCAACTTGGCAGTTAGTTCAGTCATCATAGGATTCCAGAAATTCTTTCTATGATCCACGACTATGGTGTTTTTACTTGGAGCGAGAGGTATTCGACTAGAAATTCTGGGTCTAGAGATAAATGAAAATGTATCCATACCACGGGTTAGATGATGAAATCAGAAACAACGACTCGTCAGGGATAGAATCGTTAGATGTCAATTTAAAATTAGGGGAAGGAAGGTTGCACATAAGCTCAACAAAAACCAAGGATTTATTTGAATTAGATGAATTCATGGTCAAACTCTTGCAGGATGATGATTCATTTAAAGTATTTCCCCCTAAACAATTGATGTGACAAGATGTATGTCAAAGGGTTTCAATCTGAAACAATCGTAGTTTTTTGGAGCAAGATGTAATGGCGAAACCTTTAGACAACTTGAATGACTTCCAAAGCCAACTTTCTACATGTGTATACCTGATCTTGGTATCATTCAGATTTTGACTCAAGTAATATATGGGGTGTTTTGTCCCAACATGGTCCTACTGGACTAATACCATTTCTATAGTAGAAATGGTAACAACGAGGTAGAGGAAGTAGTCATGCTGGTAATCAGGGTGGTATAATAGAGATGCTTGAAACAATACATATTCATGGAATTGAACACTTTCTGAGTCATGTTATCCCGACGGAAGGGAACCCCTTTCTTAAGCATGCAAGTGAATCCTTTAGTCAACTCAGCATAATTAAGGACAAATCGTCGTAGGAAGATAGCTTTCCCTTGAAGTTGTTGAAGCTGAATGAGTGAAGAAAGTGAAGGTAGGCCAATGATTCCCTATACTTTCAGAGGATCAATCCAAATTCCTTGTTTTGAAATAATAAAACCTAGAAGTATTCCATAACTGATGTAGGACACACATTTGTGTCGATTCAATCAAATATTATAGAATCTAAAGAGTAGGAAAATGGACCGTAGATGTATCAAATGATCAAACCGATACTTAAAATGAGCAGGGTGATCATCCAAATAGGGTTGCAAAATCTATTTAATATCATGAAAAGCGTAATCCATGACTTGTTTAAATGTGGCCCGAACGTTCTTTAGAACAAATGGGAGTTTCTGGTAGGAAAATGTACCCTAGGTACAAATAAATGCAGTATTAGGTTGATACTCTGGGAGAATTTTGATTTTATTATATATGGAGAAATGATAAATTTCACAATCGGCGCAGTCATCAACAATTTGGTCGATGAATGGGGTTAGATAGTTGTCTTTGGGACAAGCACAATTCACATCCCGATGATTGACGCATACTCAGATAGTCCCCTGTTTCTTCATGACAGGGATGGCATTATAAACCCAATCAGTGAGAGGAATGGGGTATATGAAACCATCATGAAGGATTTTTTCAAATTCACTCTTAATCGTGGCATCCTTCTTTGGATGGACTGAACAGAGGCACTTCTAGACTGGTTTAGCATCAAGATATGTTTTAATTTTTTGCACCACTATATTTGGGTTGATATCTGGCATCTACTCATAGGTCCAAGAAAATACATCATGAAATTCCTTAAAAGGGGTTTTATAGGTCTCAATCTCGGATGGAGAGAAATATGCATGAATGTGTAGATTTTCGACAACACCTGGTTTGAAAACAATGTTAAGAGGTATTGTCTTTTCTATATTTGAGATATTCTTCTTAGAATTGACTTCACGAATAGAAACAAAACTCGCAAAAGGTCCGTCAAAATTGGGCAGATAAACATAAATGAGATTACCCTAAATGGAATTAGGTAAGGAGGGACTATGGTGATGATCATCCCACGATGCATCTTCTACCATCATGATATCCATGATGCTCTCATCGGTAGAAAATATACGAGAGAATGGATCAGAAGACGTGCCATAATCTAGTGATCGATGAAACCAATTGATTGAGGTAAAGATATGAGACACACAAGCTGAATAGGTAGCTTTGTAATCAAGTTCAATAGGGCTAAATAGCATTCAGTCACCAAAAATACTGATGTCAGTTTCATCTGGTACTATCCATGAATCAACCTGGATAGTAGAAGATGATATCATGTTGATAAAAGCAACTGAAGATGAGCAGTCAGGATGAGGAGGAGGAGAAAGAGAAAAGGTCCCCATGAGCGAGGAGCCCTTTAACAGTCCAATCTCAACACGTTGATAAGAGTGTAGGGATTCTCCTACGAGTGGGACACTTCTAGTAACATGGGAATCAAAGGCAAAAAAGGTGAGTTGGTCAATGGCCACAATCCTGCCTTTATGAGGAAATGCCATCATATGGAAATAAGTAAAAATGAATAAGTCAAAATGACTGCGGACATGGTATAAGCCCACGTGTGACCCAGTAGAAGGTTATAATCAAGATTTCCATCGATAAATTCTACTTATATATATAGTCTTTCCCCCTAATTCCACTTGTAAGGAATTAAAAATACCATAAGGCTTGTATGTTCTTCCATCAAAATATTTCAATTTGGTGGATGATTGATTCACTTGAGGAGAACCAAATGCGTTCTAGCAAGACATATACATGATATAGGTTGAGGCTCCCTCGTCCATAATAGAATGATGATTGTTTTTACCGCGGATGAAGACCTAGATCATAAAGGCCAATTGTGCCGGAAGTCGAGGGGAATAGATCTCTTGGTTAAAAACAACAAGGTTTGAATTTGAAGGATCCACACATCTGATGGATAAAAGCAAAGCCTTTTTTGGTCGAGGTAGTTTTGAAAAACCTCGAGGGTCGACATAGCTTATGGGGACTAAGCCATGTCCTTAACTACATTGTAATTTTGAGTAGCCCTAGCATGAGTGTTGAAAGAAAAATTATTAACAATGCCCTTCGAAGGCTTAATAGTTAACTCCGTCGGAATCAAAGGTGGAGGATTGGATGCAGGTGATGCCCAACTAGTAGGTTTATCAGTAGCCTGACTGTTTGGAATATTTTCATTTCAATAGTCCTTGTTGCGAGTAGCCACCATAACATCAGATTTATTCTTTGCGATAGAAAGCATTAAAACCGAGTTGGAGGAAGATGCAGGGTCCCGAGCAACCAAATGGGTCTCTTGATTGGGAAACAGGTTTGTAAACACGGCGATAGAAGTGGAGGATTTCATAAATTGATTCACTTCCGCGTTGTGAGGACAATCACGAGTAATTTTCTCCTTATTGAAAATCAAGCATGGGTAGAGAGGCTTCCATTTCTCATGAGAGGATTGATTTGTTTGTTTATCTTGTAGTAAATAATATTTCTTATTTTTTCCTTTGACTTTCTTCTTACTTCTTGGTAGCTATTGATATTTTCCTTTATCATATGAAATAACATTTATCTCGGAAGAAGAGACCGCAAGAGGATCATATGAAGAGTTCTGGGAAACAACACTAGTACAAAATGTCTAATTAGTTACTAAAAAAATGACTAAAATTTGCATATAAACGACCATTTTTCAGTCAGTGACCAATAGTAGCTAATTTACAACATCTTATAACGCGACCAAATTTTATTTGTTTTTAGCTTAGTTATTAAATGGTTATCTCAATTTTACCATCTAGTAGTATATCTAGTCATAAATTTGGTCATTAATTTAGTCATTGATTTATTCATTAATTGTTGCAATTAATGACTAAATATATTACTATATGATTACCCAAAAAAACCAATTAATGACCAAATAAATATGACCAAAATGTTGTTTGTGTTATAAGATACTGTAAATTAGATACTAATAGTCACATATATGCAAATTTTAGTCATCCTTTGAAACCAATTAATGACCAAATAAATATGACTAAATTTTAGTCATGTTATAAGATACTATAAATTAGATACTAATAGTCATATATATGCAAAATTTAGTCATCATTTGTAATCACAAATTTATTATTTGCAGTAGTCATTTATCTTTTTTTAGTAGTTTCATATTTATTATATAAACGACTGATTTACTAGTTTCTATTCATTTCATTTAATTTCATTCATAATCATTATAAACGACTATTTTAGTCATATATTCATTTTATTTGTGTTCATCATTAATCAATATAAACTACTAATTTAGTAGTTTTAGATTGATTTTATGTTTTCATTATTAATCAACATTAGTATGATTTTGTGACTAATTTTTTTTAAAAGTGTCATACAATGTGCATGTTCATCTAATATGATAATACAAAGTTACATATGTTAATTACAAGACTAAATAATATGAAGTGCAAATAAAAATAATTTCAACCGCATAAATTTTATTATATAAAATGTTAGGCATTACAATATGAGTTTATAAATTATTATTGGTTGGACTACAATTTACACATAAAATATTGTTTCATCATTTCAAAATATTATAGTTGTGTTGTGAAGGAATTACAAGTGAATTCACCAACTCTGAAGACTTGACCATCAATCTCTATGTGTGTGTCTTATGCAAGATATTGGCTCTAAGGGTATCACTAGACCGGTTCTGTTCTCTCTCTCATTTTTCATTTGTCGCTCCAATGTTATTTTCTCATCTTTCTTCAATTCATGCTTCTTACCATCAATATTGAGTTCCTCTCCTGAAAATGTAAGAAGATACAATGCAGAGTATAAGACATGAAAGACGATGAATACTTGAATATAAACTAAAGTAGACTATAAAATGTTTATACGACATAAACCTCAACATCAACAATGTAAATGCCATTTCCCCCCATAAAAACAAGAAACTCGAACAAGTTTTCCTTAGTTGGGGATATTGGCCATTATGTCACCATATGACCTATATAAACAAAAAAAAATAAAACATCACCATAGAAAAGAACACCTTAGTAACTTAGTTACATTCAGCCCTCACAGAAAGATTAGGCACAATCATACCAACTATGTTACATGTTAAAAATCACATGTTATAAATAACTTGTTAAAAAAAATAATCTAAGG
This sequence comes from Pinus albicaulis, assembly GCA_034641835.2. NCBI lineage: Eukaryota > Viridiplantae > Streptophyta > Pinopsida > Pinales > Pinaceae > Pinus > Pinus albicaulis. The sequence goes on from CM076572.1 coordinate 615,634,231, forward strand.
TGTGATGTTTAACCCTTGTCATTTTATTCACAACAAAATTTCATTCTCTAACGTATGAAATTGGTCAAATATATAGACAACCTATGCTCATTTAACAACATGAAGTTAAAATTTTTTAATAGTCATGAAAATATTTTAACACAAAATAACAAAAAGGATTTCAATTAATATCGTATAATACTAAATTCATCTTCAAGCTTTGGATTTTTTTTAAATGGACATGATACCAAGTATTTTAAATTTCATAGTTAAAAGAAAATATAAAATCAAAAGAAACATTCAAAATACAATCAAACAATAGAGAGAGTATATCGTGGAATGAACATTGAAATTATAAGAAATTTGTTTATCTTTCCACCAATGTCTTGCCTAACATTCATAAAACAATTTCTTTCTAAAAATAACCATGACGTGAAAGAATCACAACATTAAAAACCATAGGAATCCCTACTAGAAACATTTCTAGCCAATGGCTCGGGTTCCTGAAGGATCTCCAACAAAAAAGGAATCATATCCAAGACATGCTTTTCATTGTCTCCCCATCCTTTTTCCAATCCCATTTCATGTAACCTGTCCACACCAGAACCAAGTAACAATCAAACGAAGGAATTGGTATTTTTTATTATCTTTTATATATATAAAATTTGAATCTGATTTGTTTCAGGAACATAATAATTCATATTTAAAGCCTTCCTATCATGAGAAGGTATCGATCAAGTAGGACATCAGAAAATCGATCTTAATGAGGTCCTCAAACAATTCCTACAATATCAATATTTTTCTTGCCATGATGTCTTGGGTAGAAAATATAACACATCTGCAAAAGAAAAATTCATATGTTACTTTTGTTGAAACTCTATATATGGTGTATTCGTAGGCATATTTTTAATATGTTCTTCTGCCTTTCCAAAGTAGACTGTAGCTTGGTTAAAATCTATATCCTTTCATTCAACATCAATTTCTACAAGGTAAATGTTACACATTTCTTTTCATTTCTCAACATGCTACAAATGATAAATTGAAAGTCACATAAAACCAAGAGAAAACCATTTTTCTAACCAAAACAAACAAACAAATAATGCCTCTAATAAAGCTTCACACCTCAGAAATTACTCTACCATGTGCATGGGATAAAGTTGATATTATTTGAACCATATTTAGGTCATACTTAATGGGATATTTGTATGTTTACCGTGACATCAATTTGCTTTTAAAACAAATAAATAAATCCATGTTATTATCAGTGAAATTCAAGTATAATTAAAAAAAAATAACATCATTGCAAGGTAGTGGAGAGAGAAAGATCTTCATAATTAGGATTCTCCATTTTAGTTTCATTTGAATTGAGTTTTTATTTGAATATATATTTTTCTCTAAAGAATTGAAATATAAATATGACAATTGAAATAGCCCAGAAAATTCCAAACCTTCCTTTCCTCGTTATCCATACCTATGTCCTAGCCTTGCTAAAATAATGTGATTTAAATTATTCAAAGAGTAGAATGAATTTTCTACAAAAAAATTGTGGTCACCATGATATTAATTATAAGCTCCACAAAGAAAGTTATCGATTGGGTTTATCTATGGTGGTTGTGAGGAATGATCATTATCCATCCCACCCAGTTTCAATTTCCATAAGTGGCATATTGAGCTCATAACAATCATATTGGTGTAATGACATTGAACCTTATTGTTGATTGGAATTCAGTAAGGGAAATATTTTGGTCACCATTATTTCTAATTCAGTCCAAAAAAATTTGGACAATTTCTACATAAGTATTACATGAAAGATCTAGGCCATTTAGGCTCTATCTAGATAACAAGTAAGTTTCCTATCTGGAAGTGCCTTTCCACGTGAAGAGGAATCAATCAAAATTTACAAAGGTGTTTCAACTGTAACAAAGAAGAGCACATGGGAATATTGAGCACTTCTCTGGTTTCAAGGTAGGAGAATCCACAAATTGATATTGACAAAAATGTTCTTCTACATTTGCATTCAATGTTGGAAAAGATTTAATATCAGAAGTTGATCTTCCTTGATGGAAGTGGTTCCTCTCTACTATCTGTTGAAACTTTGATTTGTAGAGAACCAATTTCTCTTCTACATGTCTGCTTGATATGGTTTCCACCTCTTGGTTGTACTCACTATAGATGTGATTTGTGTCACAAGGTTCACGAAACTTCAAACTTGAGGTTTAAATTCATTGAACCTAAAAAAATAGGTTCTAATTTGAATCTCATGGCCATTGATTGAGTCCACATCTCAAGCTTGTAACCTCATGTCACATCTCAAGAACATAATATATCCTTATATTTTTTGTGTCTGTCATAACTTTTTTTTTTGTGTTTATTAATGTTGATGTCTTACTATTTTATGTTATATTTCATTTTGAAGTACTTTCTTGTAATTGAATGCTCCTTTGATTTTGGGATCCCTACATAAACTCAATGACCAATTTGGAATACATAAACTTATAAACTCTTATTCTCTTGCCAAAGTCATCGAAATAGTGACAACCTTTACTTATGTGAAGTTGTTGGTTGCTTCCTGGATTTGGTGTCTTCCTCTTGGTTGTACTCTCGGTAGATGTGATGGAATGAGACATAGGTTTGGTTCCTTGACACTTCTTTGTAATTGAAATATTATTTGATTTAGATCCCTACATCCACTTAATGACCAACTTGTAATCCCCATAAATATATTGATTCTCAACCCTTCTCCTACCAAACTCATAAAAAATAAAGGCAACCTTTATTTCTGCACTGCTCTTAATCCACATTCAAAATAAATATGGTTAGAATGTATGATGATCAGGATTTCCCTATTCAGTTTAAGTGGTATCTATTTTAATGCACTATCAAAGAAACCATATGATGAGCTTGTGGGGATTTTTGGTTTTGTTGGAATTTGTCTTTTTTTCTCAGGGATTTTTGACTAGCTGAGGTAGGTTCCATCTATTTAATTAAGATTCCAAGAGATGAGACTTGTGTATCTTGAATCAAGGAAAAAATAATTGTGAGAAAAAGACCCCAGAGAATAAATTTTGGCAAGGAGTAGTGATCCTTCTATACCTTATTATTTTCCTGCCAATATTCTAGGGCTTCTTTGATGATTTCTCCTTCCCAACCTTCTTTCCCCACAATCAGAGATTTCGAGTCAATTCATACTTCTTGGTGAAATGACACTTAAGAAAATATGTCAGACACACTTTCAGAGTTTTCCTTGCACATGCTACAAATGTTTGGGCCTGTCCGAGACCTCTTTTATATGTTTTCCCGTGTAAGAATTTTTGTTATTAGAACTATCCATAGGAATATTATGGTTATAAGAGCATATTAGAGCTTCCAAATGAGATACAAGTTTCAAGGTTCTAGGAATTCAGTGAATGACATTTTCATTTGTAACCAAATTTTATCTTGTAGTTTCCAGACTCATTATTTGTTGCCCATATTAGATGGTCAAGGTTCACATTTGACCTAACAGAGGTAGTTTTGAGTGCTCCTATCATAATATTCCCTTCCAGTTCCATGTGCATCTTGAAGATTGAAATGTGATTCCTTCTTCCATCCTGATTCCTGAATGCACCGATTGTTGGATGGGGAGTTGTAAGAATTACTTAGAAGTTAGAAGACATGTTTTGAGTGTTGAGCCTCCATTTTTCCCATATTTTTTATACTTTTTCTGTATAACTCTTGTGCCTACACCAGGTGTTTATAGCCAACATTAACTTTTTTTCATAATTAGGCTAATATATCTAGTCACTTAGAGGTAAAGAGTTATGGATATTTGAATTCTTCTTTTTTTAATTATTTGAAGGTATTTTGGGTCAAAACATCACTAATAGCAAGCTTTCCTTGTGGTAGGTATATTTTTCATGTTCCATCTGTCCAGTTTTTGTTCCATCAGCTCAGTTCTTGCACTAGCAGTGAAAATCTTGTTCTCACTTCCACCACTTTCATACTTCGGTCTGTCATGATGGGAAATGAGCATATGGGTTTTGAAGGGAATATGGTTGATGTGCTAATGTGTTCCCTTGATCTCACCCAGGTCTTATAAGTAAAGCGTGGAGTTAAGGTCAAATTACTCGGTCAAACTGTTTTGGATAAAATTGTAAAGGTTGTTAAAAATTGTGATATGGCCAATACATACAATGGCGAGGATTGCACGAGTTGATACCAACTTTTTCAGTCATATGGAACCTAATATTGATGCGAATTAATTTCATAAATGAACCTCTTATTTTTGGTACAGAAACTAGTTTTAATCTCTAAACCTGGAGGCAACGCTATTATAAATATGAAGGTTGCATGCTGTAGAGGGGATAGATCCATATTATAATTTGTAATTGTATTTTGATATAGGGAATATTGATTTCATTGTGTAGTAGGGGAGGATCCCATGTGCTCAGTGGGATGATCCCTGGAGGGGACCACTGGGGCTCAGCTCTGCACTGCCTAAAACTTATGTAACAAGACTACAATGTCAATATGATCGGACACTCATTTTTATGTCTATAAGTATTTTTAATCTTCTGGTGTCGTGATTTAGTTGCTGCAAGGGCAACGAGATAGGTGGTTTGGGCCCACCATCCAGTCCATTGCCCCATTCCTCTTATATTTATTTTCATTTTACTTTTTGCTGCATAGTGTGACAATATGGTTTACTGTAGTTTGTAATTTCATTTCATGACTTTTTCAGATGTTTTAATCATGTGAGATTTGCAGTTCCATTCAATAGTGCCTTCCATTGCTATGATTACTTGAGTTTAACTAATAATATTGATTGTTATGTGAAATGCATTTTCTATAAGGATTAAATTTTTTTTATGCTTTCTTACTGCATCTCATTTATTTCAGAAGTTGAAGCATAATAATTTCCTTGATCTCATCTGCTGCATAACAAGGTTTACTTTCAGAATCTAATGGTGAAGGAAAAAATATTCATTAGGAGTTCTGGTTAATTTAACTCATCATGCATTATTTGGAGTATTCATGATTGCTTCATTCAAGATGTGGAACTGATTCCTGTACTAGGAAGTAAAGAATTCATTCTTTGAATCATAATAATCAGATGACAAGACCAGCTAAGGGAAGATTATAGTCTTTTTTTATTTTCAAAAGTGAAGTGTTCACAAAACTCTTAAGATATCTCGAAGATTATTAGTTGTGATTTATAATCCTTTCATCATGATTAATACCACACACATCATATAGAATATCTTTGTGTTAAAGAAAAAAAGTGCTTAATGATTCAGGTGAGCTTAGAAGCAACAAATGGGTTTAACTTATTTCTATTGCACAATTTATGTTGGATTACTCTCAAGAGAAGCAATATATATACATACAAGTTAGAATAATTTAGTAATTTTCTTAGATTTATTGGAATGAAGTTTCCTTAGGTTTCACTTCGTGCTTTCCATCATCGCAGCATAACAGTAATTATTTAAGAGGTTTAGCATTTCTTTTTGGGACCTACATTGGGCCTTGTCCCCTGGACCATTCAGGAAGGCTTTCTATAGGAGTCACTCAACCTAGAAGGGAGCCAGAAGTAGATTCCCAGCATTTTTATTTTTCTTTGAATAGTCTTGTTCCTTTTTATGCCCATTTGAAGAGCTTGATTTTTGTTTTACAGATCCCTAAGGTTGCATTCTAGCATTTATTGTGCTACGCCTCTAAGTATACCAACCCGGATTGAAAATTTAAATGTTTGTGTAAATCTTGCATTTATACCGCCCAACATTTTTGCGTCGTTTCCGGGGATGCATTATAGGATAAGGCCTCACGATTTGTCATGATTTCCCCTTTCCTTCGCAATTGAATTTTTATATTAACGAGATTCCCCTTGCTTGCTGAAGCATACTGGATGGTATTGCCAGAGAGCTCACAAGGCAGGTTTTACTTACTGCAAATTATTTCTTTTACTGAAAAGTGTGATGTTGGGTTGCTTTATTTATTGCAGTTGAGAATATTTAATTTATTTTCGCAAGTGCGATTTTCTTATTTTACAATCTTTGTTTCTTCTTTTAACTGCAATTGATATTTTGAGTTAGTATGTTTCTATTTTTTTTGCAGGTGCTAAAATAACTCCCCACTATCAATCCAGGTGCTGGAAAGAATTTCTAGATAGTAGGAAAATGCCAGAAAGTATTCTTTTATTCCATGAATTATCTCAAAGTTTAGCAGAAGCTGGAGTCTCTACTTCACAGAAAAACATATTTTGGCATCAATCAGAGATATGTATACTCCTCTCGAAGAAAATACTCATGAAGAAATAGAAGATCTTCCTAGGGAAAACGAGAAGCTATGGATCATGCTTGATGAGGAGAAGCTATCAGAAGCAAAGATTAAAGAACATCTACCTGATCTAGCCTACACTTTAGGGGATAAACAAAGAAATGTGGAGGATTTGCATGATGCATCAGATGTTGCCCATGAATCAAATGACCAAGAGTATATGGATCCCATAAAATCTTAGTTTCATATGACTACCAGTATCCACTCCTCCTTTACCATTAGACAATTTGTAGCATCACATCAGTTAATGCAGCTGGTTCCTCATGTTTTGGTATTTCCTCAAATATGTTTTCTAAATTTCAACATGAGTAGGATTATCCTCTTTTTGCGCACATGGATGCATTGGAAGTACTCCTACACTTAAAAGGGAACCATTTTGATTCTTAGGGTAGATTAGGATAAAAGAATAAATTAATATCATTAATAAATATTTTACCACAATGCTATTAGGGTTTTGACTTTCAAAGCATAGCCACTAAAATTTCTTTCGATCTACATTGGTTGTTAACACACACATCCTTGAAAAATCTTTTTGATTATGATTCACTCTAATACCTCATGATATTGTGAAAGTAACCTTAATTAACCACTCTAATCAGTTGTCATCTGAGATATATATATTTTTAGTTTCCCTTAAAAGTTACTATTGGAGAACCCCTTATGATGGACCACTCTTGTGAATATCATAATGAGATGTCCATGAGAATGCTAGAATTATTAAATCAAAGTGTCTTTTAGTCATTATCTGGGATATTTTATCTAAAATAAGTCTTTAGGGTAGAGGAATTAGCCAGTAATGATTAGTCATTAAAAAAATTTCATCCCATCCCGTACACTTAAGGATTATATCCGTCTCCCCACTTATTAAGTAACATTTGAAGTTAACTATGATCAGAGTTTACAAAATATTTAGGGAAGGATAGGAGGTATCATGATAAGCCGACCTACCACGATCATGAGACCTAGCATGCATGACATTATTGCTACTGGTCACCAAGCTAGAGTAATGGATTTCAGCTGAAAAGATGGGAGACAGGAGGTCTCATTACGAGCCGACCTGTTCATCCATGTTAGTTCTTGTGAGTGGCACTACCATCAACTAGTTACCAAGCTAGGACAATGACCTTCATCTAATTTTTAAAATCAAATAAGACAACTTTGAATCTATATCTAGTATGTGGGACACACACATTTCGTCGGGTTAAATGACATCCTTGTTGAGGCTATAGATACTTGTAGGAAATAGGGCTATGTATGTGGTATCAAAGTTAATTTAATACTATGTTCTACTTGGTTATCCCTCTCTTGCCATAAAACTCATCATTTTAGTTCTTGGAAAATGGTTTTAAGATGATTTGAGCATGATGCTTTGAGTTCTATTTTTTAGGAATCTTTAAATGATGTGCTACCCTTAGTAGAGGTAATTCTTCATATTGTATTAATAAGAAACTTAGTTTTGCATCTATATGACAACAAAATTTGGAGTTTTCAATAAAGAAATTGCTAATTGGTCTGGGAAGGTGTCATATTGTTTTCTTTTTTATTTCCCTTCTCTGGTATCATAACTCATTTCAATTTTTCATGTTATTTAGAGTGATGAAATAATCAGTGATGCCAACTCACAAGGTGTTGATGGACAATAATGTGTATTGATTATGGCTGCCTCTGAATAAGCACTATAGATCTAGGTGTGGGATTGTTACAACAGGTACATGAACCATGTGGCAGCCCTACTAAAATTGCACCTCTTCTAGAAAATATTTTTGGTGTTAATAAGATTCTGAAGCTAACAATGGAATTAAGTAACCTTTGAAGTTAACTATGATCAGAGTTTAAAAAATATTTAGGGAAGGATAGGAGGTATCGTGATGAGCCGACCTACCACGATCATGAGACCTAACATGCATGACATTACTGCTACTGGTCACCAAGCTAGAGTAATGGATTTCAGCTGAAAAGATGGAAGACAGGAGGTCTCATTATGAGCCGACCTATTCATCCATGTTAGTTCTTGTGAGTGGCACTACCATCAACTAGTTACCAAGCTAGGACAATGACCTTCATATAATTTTTAAAATCAAATAAGAGAACTTTGAATCTATATCTAGTATGTGGGACACAAACATTTCGCTGGGTTAAATGACATCCCTGTTGAGGCTATAGATACTTGCAGGAAATAGGGCTATGTATGTGGTATCAAAGTTAATTTAATACTATGTTTTACTTGGTTATCCCTCTCTTTCCATAAAAATCATCATTTTAGTTCTTGGAAAATGGTTTTAAGATGATTTGAGCATGATGCTTTGAGTTCTATTTTTTAGGAATATTTAAATGATGTGCTACCCTTAGTAGAGTTAATTCTTCATATTGGATTAATAAGAAACTTAGTTTTGCATATAGATGACAACAAAATTTGGAGTTTTCAATAAAGAAATTGCTAATTGGTCCGAGAAGGTGTCATATTGTTTTATTTTTTATTTCCCTTCTCTGGTATCATAACTCATTTCAATTTTTCATGTTATTTAGAGCGATGAAATAATCAATGATGCCAACTCACAAGGTGTTGATGGAAAATAATGTGTATTGATTATGGCTGCCTCTGAATAAGCACTATAGGTCTAGGTGCAGGATTGTTACAAGAGGTACATGAACCATGTGACATCCCTCCTAAAATTGCACCTCTTCTAGAAAATATTTTTGGTGTTAATAAGACTTTGAAGCTAACAATGGAATTATGAAAAGAAACCTATGTCAAACAGGGAATTCATTTGAAACAGGACACCAGGTATGTATTTGATATTTATCATAATGTTTTGTACCTGGTTTTGTTATATAATGACTCTCTTTTCACATAAAAATTTTCTTATCCTTTGATAATTCTTGCACTCAATGTTTCCACAAGGGCTGTTTGCACTATATTGTTGTAGGAAATTTTGAAATCAGATATCATTCCTTTGCTGATTAATAAATTTTAAACATTTCTCCCCTGCTATCTTCTATAATTTCAGATTCAATACCCCATGTCCTAGAAATAATGATATATTTCATATGTGAGAAAATATTTTTATGTGTTTGGATATTGATGACAAGTGTCCATAAATCTTTGACCTTGTAGTCATGATTCTATCTATTGAATGCTTATAATATTACTCAGGTACATTTGATCTAGCGCTAAGGTATTCATGTTAAGAAGGAGGCTGAATGAGGTTTGTTTGTGACCATTTTTATGATTAACTCGATCTATGAGACCAAACCTTCACTATCCCTTGTGATAATTAACATGTTCTTCGGCATATATCCCATCAAATCTACACCATGCTGCTCGAAAAGTGAATCATATTACCCAGTTAGTTTAAAAATCATTTGATCCTCTATGATTTAAGTTAATCATAATGGGTTTATTTTTTAAAAACATCATGTTCATCCTTAGAAGCACATATAATATCTGCAGTCCATCCAAGCGATGACAAAGAAATATGACCACCATGAGCCCACATCCATAGACGAGCTGGAGAAGACTCTTGAGTACAATGACTGAAAACATAATTTGATAAAGGATGGATGGTGTGAATTTATGAATAAATTCCAAGGGTATGAATATGAGGTCGCATTGTGATTTGCACAGGGATTCGATGGGAAGATAACGCGTATTGGGGATTTGAATATGAATGTGAATGAGAAGACGATTTCTCGAACAACTAGATTACCATTGGAGGGAGCTAAGTGGTTCAAGAAAAATAGCATGGATAAACAACAGAGTGTGCAATTTCTCAAAGAAAGGCACCAAGACGTTAACTAGGAAAAGGGGATAATGCATTCTCAGATTAGAGATGAATGGTGCGCTCCTTTATTCATTCTCTAGAAATATTTGACCTGCGAAGGCAGGTATGCAACAAATTTTTTATATCACATTCGTTTGTTGCTACATTTCAACAGTGAGCAGAGGATAAATGTCCCCTATTTTCTGTTAAAAATATTGCAGAAGATGTCATAGGGAGTCCATAGATCCGTTAAAAACCCTAGGGAAATTCTTTATCATTATGGGCTTATCAAATACTGATTGTAGATGAGATAGGCATAAGAAATGATAGTTCGAACGATTTTATTCGGCGAAGTGGGTTTATAACAATTATTGAAAAACCCATCACTCACCCCACTAATGAATTGCGTGAGGCAGAAAAAACCCTATAGGAAAATTGAATGGACAAAATTCTCTCCTCGCATCCCAGGAAATCGAGGAGGAAAAGGGTAGACACCCCTACAACCCTTGTAAACTCTACACTGCCTACAACATTACTAATGGAACCTCAAACTCTTTTTGTTGGATGAAGGATTACATGTAGCATCAAGAAAATCACTGGACATCCTTCCAGAAACTTAGAGTTTCAAACTGTTGACTTGGATTCAAAGGAAGGAGAAGTGGTAAAAGAACATATAGGTGTCATTGATGGAGATAAACTTCAGGAGTTTTACAGAATTCACTGAAAAATTTATGTCCCAGATTAAGAATCCAGTAACTAATCCAATCGATGAACCAGTTATAGGGATTAATCAAGTAGAAATCCCTATGGATGAAGCGCCGGTACAATTCAAAAATCCTATGACAGAAGTGAACTCAGGGTTTGAATTCTCATTTGACCCTCTTGTAGCAGAAACTGTTGATGTTTATTCCACCAGTGAATGGATATAAAAAGGGTCAGCTGGTGATTATATATCGAAGAAGAAAAATAGGATGATAAAGAAATTGAAGAAGGGGATACTAGAGCTTATTGTTCATGAAGAAAATGTGAAAAGGGAGAACAAAGATTGGGAGAAACTCTATGCTAAGATGCACACTAAAAAAAACAGACTAAGTGTTAAGAAGGATAAGTTGCAGAAGCTGGTCAAGGATTGGGCCAAGCGAGCTAAGTATTATGTTTCCCATAACAAGATCTTAGAAAGAGAAATCAAGGTGATCAAGAACTCAGAATGAAAGAACCTGAACATTTCGATTAATACAATAGGGTTCTAGGCCGAAACCTTTCTTTTTTGAAATTTTGAATCCATCTCATAATTTGTATTGCACAAGGATGTGCAAGAAGATTAACATGGGGGAGTGTTGAGCTTCCATTTTTCCTAGATTTTTTATACTTTTGCTCTGGTGCCTGCACCAAGTGTTTATAACCACTATTATCTTTTTTGCATTATTGGGTTAATATATCTAGTCACTAAGATGTAACAAGATATGGATATTTGAATTATTATTTGTTTAATGATTTGAAGGTATTTTGGGTAAAAACATCACTAATAGCAGACTCTCCTTGTGGAAGGCATACCATTCATGTTCCATCTGTCCAATTTATGTTCCATCAGCTCAGTTCCTGCACCAGCAGTGAAAATCTCGTTCTCACTTCCACAATTTTCATACTTCAGCCTTTCATGATGTGCAATGAGCATATGGGTTTTGAAGGGAAGATGATTGATGTGCTAATGCATTCCCTTGATCGCACCCAGGTCTTCTAAGTAAAGCGTGGAGTTAATGTAAAATTAATTGGCTAAACCATTTTGGATAAAATTGAAAAGGTTGTTAAACAACGTGATATGCCCAATACATATGATGGCAAGGATTGCACGAGTTGATACCAAATTTTTCATTCATATGGAACCTCATATTGATGCGAATTAATTTCATAAATGAACCTCTTATTTTTGATACAGAAACCGGTTTTAATCTCTAAACTTGGAGGCAACGTTGTTATAAATATGAAGGTTGCATGTTGTAGAGGGGATAGATCCAGATTATACTTTGTAATTTTGTTTTGATATAGGGAAGATTAATTTCATTATGGAGGAGGGGAGGAGGCCGCGTACTCAGTGGGATGATCCCTGGAGGGGACCACTGGGGCTCAACTCTGCACTGCCTAAAACTTATGTAACAAGACTACAATGTTAATATGATTGGGCACTCATTTTTATGTCTATAATTATTTTTAATATTTTGGTGCTGCGATTTAGTTGCTGTAAGGGAAAAAAGCTGGGTGGTTTGGGCCCACCATCTAGTCTGTTTCCCCATTCCTCTTAGATTTCTTTACATTTTACTTTCTGCTGCATAGTGTGACAATATAGTTTACTATAACTTGTAATTTCATTTCATGACCTTTTCAGATGTTTTAATAATGTGAGATTTGCAGTTCCATTCAAAAATCCCTTCCATTGCTCTGATTACTGGAGTTTAATTAATAATATTGATTATTATGTGAATTGCATTTTATATAAGGATTAAAATAGAGTTTATGCTTTCTTACTGCATCTCATTTATTTTAGAAGTTGAATCATAATACTTGCCTTGATCTCATATGCTCCATAACAAGGTTTGCTTTCATAATATAATGATGAAGGAACAATTGTTCATTAAGTGTTCTGGTTAATTTAACTCATCATGCATTATTTGGAGTATTCATGATTGCTTCATTCAAGATGTGGAACTGATTCCTGCTCTAGGAAGCAAATCATTCATTCTTGGAATCTTAATTATTATATGACAAGATCAGCATAAGGGAAGATTATAGTCTTCTTTTATTTGCAAAAGTGAAGTTCTCACGGAACTCTTAAGATATATCAAAGATTAATATTTATGACTTATAATCCTTTCATCATGATTAATGCCACACACCATATAAAATATCTTTGTGTTGAAGAAAAAAAGTGCTTAATGATTTGGGTGAGCTTGGAAGCAACATATGTGTTTAACTTATTTCTATTGCACACTTTGTGTTGGATTACTCTCAAGATAAGCAATACACACACACACACACACACACACACACACACACACACACAAGTTAGAATAATTCTGTAATTTTCTTAGATTGATTCGAATGAAGTTTCCTTAGGTTTCACTTCATGCTTTCCATCCTAGCAGCATAACAGTAATTATTTAAGAGGTTTTGCATTACTTTTTGGGACCTACATTCCCTTGTCCCCTGGACCATTGAGGAAGGATTTCTACAGGATTCACTCAACCCAGAAGAGGAGCCAAAAGTAGTTTCCTAGTGTGTTTATTTTTCTTTGAAGAGTCTTGTTCCCTTTTTATGCCCATTTGAAGAACTTGATTTTTATTTGACAGATCCCTGAGATCATATTATGGAATTAATTCTACCAACCTGGATTGACAATTTAAATGTCGGTGTAAATATTTCATTTATATTGCCCAACACTGAGCATAGCATGCCTAAATGAAAATCTTGATAGATTTGGAGAATGCCCCCCTATCAATGAGACAATACCAACTCTAACCTTCTACCCATTCCTAATCATCAAAGCTATGTGTTGTTTTATGAGAGGGAATTCCTTAACTAAAGGTTTCCACCATTGAGCCTCTTACTGTCTTCCTTTGGTTTTTGATCCAATCTTATGTAGTATGTGGGAATAATTATGTGTTCCTCTTAAATATTTCCACATACCTTTTTTGGAGAAGATTATACACACCCTTCATTACCAAAGCCTTTGAGAATAGGGCCCTATTGCTACATAAGGATTACATGCAAGATCTAGGCCATTTAGGCTCTATCCAGATAACAAGCAGGTTTTCTATCTGGAAGCTCATTTCCACATGGAGAGGAATCAATCAACATTTACAAAGGTGTTTCAACTGTAAAAAAGAAGAGCACATGGGAATCTTGAGGGCTGATATGTTTTTAAGGTAGGAGAATCCACAAACTAATATTAGCAAAAAAAATTCTTCTACATTTTCATTCAATGCTAGAAGATATTTCATATCAGAAGTTTATTTTTCCTTGGTGGAAGTGTTTCCTCCCTACTATCTATTGAAACTTTGAGTTGCAGAGAACTAGGTTCTCTTCTACATGCTTTCTTGTATGGTATCCACCTCTTGGTTATACTCACTCTATATGTGATCTGTGTCACAAGGTTCGCCAAACTTCAACCTTGAAGTTTAAATTCATTGAAACTAAAAAAAATTGAGCTTCTTTGAATCTCATGGCCACTGATTGAGTCCACAACTCAATCTTGTAACCTCGTTGTTATCACTGGAAAATCATACAAGAAAAAGACATTAGGAAATGTCAAGAAGAAATTACAGATAAGGATTTACAGTGAAGGAAGACATTACATGATCTAAAAAATTAAACTTTTCCTAAGGTCAAACAAGAAAATTTATCAAATAGCACGCATAAAGCACTGACCCAAGCAATCCACGCGACCTTTTCTTCGATAACAGTGAAAATCATCGCGACTCCTGAGTATGTAGAAAGTCACCATCCGAGACCACTTGGCACACTTGAAGAAGAAGATTCCCACTCAAGCCAGCCAAGTACAACAACCTTGGAGCCACCTTGAGGCCTTAGTGCAACACATAAAGGAATCAACCTCCCACTCTTGTGTCAACATCCATCTTGTACCAAGAGAGGGAGGGGAAATTTTAAATTTGTTTATAAAAGACTACCATGGGAAGAGGAACAGGAGAACACATCGTTATGTTGGCCAAATTGTTTGAGAGCAGACCAACACTGTGTTTTCCAAACATCAAGGAGTGGAAGGATTCAACTCTTGGCCACCTAACACCTTAATCCAAGAGAAGAAGTTCACTAAGTGTCTGTTATTCTACCATCCATCGAGGAGAGAGAGAGGCTTGTAAGAAGCTTAAAGGGAAGAGAACCACTTTCCTTGAATATTAGAGCTCCATAGCTCTAAGGATTTATTACAAGTGATTTAGCATCCTATTCTCTAATATCGTCAACAACTAATAAAGGGAGAGAGTTCTCCATTTGAATTATTAGTGTGTTTGACTCAATTGAGCTTGTTATTGTACATTAGTATTTTGTTTCTTGTTTCTTCTTTAATGTAGCATGCTATGTTCTTTACTTAGTTTACTACATGTTATTTTTTTCCACTAACAATATAACAAAATAACTGACTTGTTACTTGCTTGTAGGAAAGAAGCCTCCCTATTAAGCACAATGTATTTCGTCTGCCCATGCATCAAATAAACTACAACAGGAATGGAGACTCCATTTATTTATTTATTTTAAGCTAGTGGTTGTTGATTGCAGGTCGTCTCTCCTACCCAGATTTGCTGCAAGATAACTCTTGCTTCCCCTCAACCCTTTTTAGTCACCCTCAGTGAGAAATTTGGCTCAGAGAAGGCGGAGTTTTCAGACACTGTAAACATGCGCGCGTTCATCCCAAAAAAACTCTCGAACCTCTCACCCGTGTGAAAATAAGCTGCGCGGTAGGTAGTGAGCACGTTTTTCACTAATTTTTCTCATTTTTTAGTACTGTTAAGGTGTTGGCAACCCATAATAAATTTTCCATCGTTGTGTTCTAGTGTTTCATGACTGGTTAGGAAAATGTTTTCTGGAGTTTAGGTTATCAAATAGTTTGTTTTAATTTTAGTTTTTTACCATTGCAAATCACACATAGTTTTAGTAGGGGGAAGTAAGTGACCTTCAATCAAAAAATGCTATCTGAACAAACTATTTGCTGATAAAAGATACCAAACACATAGAATAATTAGCAGAAAATTAAGTGGCCCATGCATCCACACATCTTTAGCTAGCTTTTTTTTCTTTTAATTTTTTTTTTTTGCATTAGTTTAGTTCAATTTTTTGCATTAGGATTCAGGACTAGGACCAAAATATCTAAAAAAAGGCAAGTAGTCTCTTCCACCCTTGCACCTCTCGGTGAGCCTAGGTGTGCATATGAAAGAATTCTTATGGTAATTTTCCATCTCCCTATAGTTCGAAACTTAGTCTTACTAGGCAAAGTGTAAGCGGCCTATCATCCGCACATTGTTTATTTTTTGCAAGGAACAATCACACATAGTGTAATTAGAGAAGGATTGTAAAGTATCACTGCATATTCATATCTTATAATTCTTGTGATTGTACACTCCAAAGAACACACGGAGCATCGGTAAGCATTGGAACAAAAGTCACCCAGTGTGTTGGGACCTTTGTCCTCTCCTTACAGTTACTTCACCAAGGCACACCTTAAGAAAATTAAGACTCTCTAAAACTAACCATTAATTTAACTCACCAAATTCTCTCCATAGGGGCCAAAAAAGAAATTATAGTTCAGGTTAGGACTATCGAGGGTAGGCATCCAATAAGCCACCATGGTCATTCTACATTTTGAAACATAGACATTGAATTTTTAGGGAGCTTAGAATATGTTTATCCACCCATGAAATAGAATACCTGAGCATTGCAAAGACCTATTTCAGAGGGCGTTAAGCTTAGTCCCAGTGCGTGTGGTACTCTTTGGAGCTACCTAACCCATCTAGTGCTCAGTACTGGTAGCTAAATACCAAGAATATCAATACTCGAGCACTCATGTGGGACGACGGTACTTTAGTGGCCAAATCTAGGGCATCCTTCCCTATAGGTGAGAGTGTAAGTAGCAGTAGATCATCATACCTTTACCTTAGTCGATTCTTCGGCTGATGGAAGGCATCGCCAGTTTTTTCAGGACCTTAGCCCCAATACCCATCATAAGATATCGTTGCAAGGCCTAGTTACATTTGAGAGTGTGAAGACGATTAGGTCTTTTTTAGGCTTTTGAGTATCATACGAAAAAAACCAAAACCATATTTTTTGCTTGCTTGATCACATAACATTAATCTAAAGGAAAAATTACCTTTTATGATCGTATTTTCTTTGGTAGTAATCTTCCTTCTCTTAGAAAAATAAAAAATATTTCAAAAATTAACCGAGCCGACATAATAACAGACCCAACGGGACCTCGTCGATCTAGACGTTTTTTGGACCTCCCCCCATTAGAGGGAGGAGTGTTAGGTCTTTCACCATTTAGGCATCAAATACGACACACCATTACCATTATTGGTTCATCCTTTATCAAGGAATCTTATTTGAAAACCCCCAAGGGTCACCCAACACCACACCCATGGAAACCCCAACAGGGTCACCACACTCAAATCCTCCCTTAACCCCTAGAGGGCAGAGGAGCGCTACCCCTTCGGGGAGTCAGAAGAACACACAATAGGGTATGTCACAAGGTAATATTCCCCAGGAACCCCCCATACATCATCACACTCAGATACCTATGTTTCCACAGTACACAATGGCAATCAATACCTAGTTATCATTTTTAGCATCATTAAACCTTCCATATATATCAAAGCTAACTAACGACCCCATTGCACATAGCCCAAATTTCCCCCCCATGCCCATGAAGATCCCCTCGAACATACCAAAATTTGAAGGGAAGCACGCAGAAGACCCTGGAAATCATATTATGACTTTCCACCTATGGTGTTCATCCAATAGTATTATTAATGATACTATTCGACTGAGACTGTTTCAACGCACCCTAACTAGACTTGCCGCGAAATGGTATGTGGAGCAGCCTTCTGCTTCACATGGAACCTTTAGTGTCCTCACTACTGCGTTCCTCACTTACTTTCAACTACCCATCCACCATGATTTGGGGATGTATTTTTTTACTCATTTTAGGCAAATGCCAGTTTTCCATATCTCAGATTGTTATGAAACCAACTCCAAAAATAGAATAAAAGAGATATCAATGCCTTAGAAATAAGCCAATTCGAGGGGGAAACCTCATTTATATTACATAAATGAACAATTCTTGGATGATACAAATGAAAAAACCTCCTTTCATATATAAGAGTCCATGGGGTCACAATATAATCCTAGCCGACCTAACAATAATAATGTAAGGGCTAATAATGATATGGGGGTTACATGGGTACAAAAATAACAATAATGGGGCTACATTAACCATAATAAGGGACTACACTATTAATATAGGGACCTAATATGCCCCTCTCCTTCAAAAAAGTTTTGTCCTCAACTCTTGAGTAGCTCTGGATGCTTCTGTATAAAATTCTCATCCTCCCATGTAGAATCTTTAGTGGGTAAGTTCTTCCACTTGATGAGATACTATGAAATTGATCGATTTCGTAGCGGTCGAGTTCTTGTTTCCATTATTGCTTCAGGTTCCAATATGATTTTTCCTTGCTCATCAATTTCTGGCAATATTGTTTCAACTGGAAGTTTTTCACCTATAACATTCTTTAAGCATGAAACATGGAAAACTAGATGCACTTGAGAAGAAGCAGGAAGCTCCAATTTGTATGCCATAGTACCAATATTTTGCACACCTTGTAAGGACCATTGTACTTTGGTGATAATTTAGTATCCTTCTTAGCTTGCTTGAGGGACATTTGTTTGTATGGTTGCAGCCATAAAAAAACCCAGTCTCCTACATCAAAACTTCTCTCGCTGCGATGTTGATCTACCTGTTGTTTCATTCGATTTTGTGCCAAATTTAGGTTATCCTGTAAGAGTTGGAGAACTTGTTGTTGATGCTTGATGCGATATTCCACTGCTTGAACCTTAGAATTTTCTCTTAAATATGATGCGATGGATGGTCAATGATATCCATAAAGTTCCATAAATGGGGTCATTTTTGCTGTAGTATGGAAGGAAGTGTTATACCACCATTCAGCCAGAGGTAACCACTTGACCCATTTTGTTTGTTTATCAGATACAAAACAACAAAGATATACTTCCAAACATTTGTTCACTATCTCAGTTTGGCTAGCGGATTGAGAATGATAAGATGATCTATGAGCTAGTTGAGTATTCAAAGAAGAAAATAATTCCGTCCAAAAATTTCCAGTAAAAATGGGATCTCTATCACTTACAATAATATTTGGGTTACTTGCTTTAAATGGATGAGATAATGCACAAAAGTGTGCATACTTGGTAAGTCTTTCAACGACCACCATGATGACACTCTTTCCTTCAGACTTAGGTAAACATGTGATAAAATCCATTGAAATATCCTCCCAACATTGACTTAGAATGGATAAATGTTGTAGAAGACCCGAGGTCTTAAATGTCTCCACTTTATCTTGCTGGCAAACCAAAAATTCCGCCACAAACTTTTGAATATAAGATTTAAGGCCATCCCAAAAAAAATCTTTCTTCACTCTGTGGTAATTTTTTTAAAATCCTATGTCCTCCTAAGGGAGAAGTGTGCAATTCCAAAATAATATTTTGTTTTAGTTTGGAATTCTTACAAAGATGTAAGCAATATATGTACCAAAAGGAATCATTTTTCCAACTTAATGTATCAAATGTACTAGCATCTTGCTGCAACTTTTGAATGAGTTTCCACACTTCTTCGCCCTTCTTCCATTCATCCCTTGCTTTAGTTGTCCAATATGGTTGGATAATAGAAATGGCACAAAGCAATGCTTCCACCTCTTCATCCTTTCTTGAGAGTGCATATGCAACAACATTTATCCTCCCTTTTTTGTAGATGATTTGAAAGTCATAACACAACATCTTTGTGACCCATTTTTGCTACTATCTTCCAAAAATTATTTAAGACTATCATGATCATTTTTTACCATGAAGTGTCTTCCCATTAGGTAATGTGGCCATTTCTTTAGTGCATGTAGTATTGCCAACATTTCCTTCTCATAAATAGCTTTCTGTAAATACTTCCCTTTGATTAGATGACTTTCAAAAGCAATGGGTCTTCCTTCTTGCATTGAAACAACACCAATCCCATTTCTTGAGGCATCATATTTCACAATAGATGTTTTTTGGAAGTTTGGCGTAGCTAAGACTAGTGCTAAGAAAATTGCCTCTTTACGATGTTCAAAGGCCTTAATTGCTTCAGAAGTCCACGAAAATGCATGTTTCTTCAATAATCTTGTTAGATGTGATGCTATTCTCCCATAATTCTTCACAAACTTGCGATAATACCCTGTTAACCTGAGAAAACCTCGCAATTGATTTATGGTTATGGGGAATTTCCATTCCTTAATGGCTTTAATTTTGTTAGGGTCTACCTTAACACCATTGTGAGATACAATATGACCCATATATTCCACCTCTTGTACTCCAAAGAAACATTTGGAGGTTTTTGCATATAATTGTTTCTCCTCCAATATTTTGAGCACCCTGTCAACATGTTGAACATGATCCTTCCAAGATCTGTTGTAGATTAATATATCATCAAAAAAATACTGACACAAATTTTCTAAGGAAGGGTTTGAAAATGGAATTCATCAACTCTTGAAATGTAGAAGGTGCATTGGTAAGGCCAAAATGCATGACCAAAAATTCATAATGACCCTCATGAGTTCGAAATGTTGTTTTCGGAATATCTTCCGTCTTCATTCTAATTTGATGCTATCTTGAACGAAGATCCAACTTGGTAAAATAAATTTCTCCGTGTAATTCATCCAACAATTCATTAATCACAAGAGTGGGAAATTTATCTTTAATAGTGAGCTTATTGAGCTCCCTATAAACTGAACACATGTGCCATGATCCATCCTTCTTGCGCACCAATACTACTGGAACATAGAAAGAACTTTGACTAGGTTGAATTATACCAACCTCTAACATTTCTGCAATCATACGTTCAATTTCACTCTTTTGGTCATAAGGATATCTGTAAGGCCTGATGTTTGGAGGAACACTTCATAGAATCAAATGAATAACATGATCATGATCATGAATAGGTGGGATTCCTTTGGGAGTTTCAAACACCTTGGAATGATTGTCCAAGAATTTTTGGAGATATGGAGAAATAGATGATTTTGATGTTGGAACTTCTAGTAAGAATAATTGTGCAATTACGCCTCATTGTTATTTCTTC